>CAJVGC010000065.1:16989273-17059273 GCA_910822075.1 Senecio squalidus | reverse complement strand
TATATATATATATATATATATATATATATATATAAGGAGATTCTTATAAATATATATATATATATATATGAGGAGATTCTTATAAAATAATACTTAAAGTAAAATAAAATGAAAAATAATTTATAATATGTGTAATTTTGTATTATATTAATTTATTCAATTATAACAAACTTTAAAAAAGCAAGTTTTGATATGTATCAAAATATATGTCGTTTAGGAGTTGTGCATCAAATTCATTTTTTTTTGTACACTAAATATTCAAATTTGATACACAACAATACAACTACCCATTTTTTTTTTATGTACAACAAAACTTCGTTTTTTAATGTTTTAAGATATAGTTAAAATAAACGATAATCCAAAAATTCTAACGTTATACATTATTATTATTTATTTATTTATTAGTTATTTTACTTTAAGGTTTGTTTTACAAGACCAACCTCTCTCTCTCTCTCTCTCTCTCTCTCTCTCTCTCTCTCTCTCTCTCTCTCTCTCTCTCTCTCTCTCTCTCTCTCTATATATATATATATATATATATATATATATATATATATATATATATATATATATATCTTATTGTTTTATGTTTTAAACAATTATTTTAAACTTATTGTTACTCAGAAATTGGGATGTTACAATTAAATAAGTTATATATATATTTTATTTTTTTTGATTTTTTACCTTTTTTAGTTATTTTACCTTAAGGATTGTTTTAAACTATATATATATATATATATATATATATATATATATATATATATATATATATATATATAGTGAATGGTTCATGCGAGAACTCAAAATTCTGCGAGAACTTATTTTGAACCCTTAGATGATCAGATCAACGGTTATAAATGAAAATGGCATTTTTGTTATTAATTTAAACATTGATTGAATTTTTATAAATTTCATAAGGGTATTATTGTGATTTCACATTACATCCTTAAAAATCTCACTGTATCACTCATTTTTAAACATAAAATACGTATCCCTAAAATCATTTACAGTTACACATATATTCTTCATCTCACCCCCAAATCAATCCAGATCCAAAACTCCTTTATTAAATGAAGATATATATATCTGAAGAAGTATAAATCCGTGTACTGATGATGATGATGGAGATTCATCGGAACCGACGGCGGATGTAGTGATGATGATGATGGAGATTCCGGTGCCGGAATATACTTATCGGTCACAGGCGGCTCCGAATAGCAGAGATGGTTCGTGAGAATTTTCTTTCAGTTATTCTATTCATATCACTTTTTCAGTTGATTGCATGCACTAAACGGTTTAAGTTTCTTCTATTTTTTCTATCCGACTGAAATGCATGCATTTTATGTAGGTTAGTGAAGATCCCCTTACTCAGCTTACTCTCAAAGTGGATCATCTCAAGGTATGTACTATTGATACCATTATTTAAAGTATGTGGACGATGCAATAAGTTCAGATAACAATTAAAAGTACCTTTTTTCAATCTTAACATGCTTATATATTTTTATTATTTTTTTATTTTGCAGAATCTACCGTATAACAAAGATGATGACTTCATCAAGGCAACATCATTTGAGGTGATATCAACCCTTAGAGATTTTATGAAAACAAGTTCTCTTTGGAGGGATCATGTTCAAACTTACAACCAGGTTTAGTGATTTTCTAGTACAAGATATTGTTTTTACTAATTTTATTTCAAGTTCCATTTTGACCCTATGCAAGGCTCATTGAGTTCACTGTTTATGTAGCCACTTTTGACCGTTATATTTATATGTGTGGATGATCAGATGATGGAGTTGAAGGTGGATTATTGCTTTGTACGAGAATATTCCGAAGTTGAAGTCAATTAAGTAAACAAGAACATTATTGTTATTATTGATGATATTTCTCTATTGGAGGTGGCTGCTAATGGTTCTAAAAAAGATTTCATAGACTTTATGTACTACTGCCATACATTAACAACACAGTTTGTAAGACAATGTTTGATCTTAATCTTTTTCTCCTTTGACCTTTGTTTTAAGACAACAAACCATGTTGATTTGACGGTTTTGATTGTATTTTCGTGTTCACAGGGTTGTACGATAATTACAGTTCTTTACGAGGACATTTATTCAAGTGGAGATGGATTTAGTTTTCCTCTACAAATGGAGTACCTTGCAGACATCATCGTAAAAACAATGCCTTTGATAACTGGTTTGGCGGCAGATGTTCATGGACAGGTATTTTTTTGTGTTTCCTGTTAACTCTCGCCAATAAAATGTCATTTAAAAATATTGTGAGGGAAATGAGAGATGGGATTGGGAGTTTATCGAAAAGAAGGATTGAAGGGAAGCATTGGCGGAATTGTAATCGGTCGCATATTGCGCCTGATGTAGCAGCTCCGGTTTCTAAAATTGTTCATTAAAGAACACATAAATGTTTAGATGTGAACACGTCCTATAAATGATGATTGTTCAGATAATTTTTGTGTTTATTGTGTTCAGGTTTTGAATTTTTGAATGAAGATATGGAAATAATATTATGAAGACTAATGCACAGATATAATGAAGATATGTTGGTGCAAGAATTTTCAAGTCATTAACGAGTATCAATGAAGATAATGAACATTGTCTGGTATAATGTGAGCATCCGAAGTTTATTGCCTTTTTGATTAATCCTTAGTCATTCGTGTTAATTTGGATTCGACTATATATTATTACAGTTTAAACATCATCGTTATGTGCATATGATATCAAACTTTGTTCATTTGTAAGCATATGTGTGTGATCATATGAACATGACAAAGATAAATTAATATTAGAAAACAAAATAAGGGTTTCTTGACTAAATGTAGATTTTTTAATGCAAGTTGCTCACATTGTGACATATAATTTTGTATTTAATTCTATTTGTCATGATGTGTATAAAAAAAAAATATGGTCACAAGTGAACGAATTATCTTATGGAGTTTTATTAACAAAAGAGAAACTATTGTTCATAGATAATAAACGAACTCATTATTTATCTCTACAATAAACAATTGTGATATTGAACAAAATTACTAGATAATAATTAAAAGTTTGTTGCAAGAAATCTAAAACAAAACATAAAACATGAGAAAGAAAGAAAAAATATTAAAATAAAGAAATTATAAATTTACCATTGTACCCTTTTGAGTTAAAATAAATAATTAATATTAGAAGAATAAATGAGTGGTTCAGAATGAGTTCTCGCAGTTCTCGCAAAATTTTGAGTTCTCGCAGGAACCACTCCCTATATATATATATATATATATATATATATATATATATATATATATATATATATATATATATATATATATATATATATATATATATATATATATATATATATATATATTAATCTTATTGGGACGTTACAATTAAAATAAATTATTAATTAAGTTTTATGTTGTTTTTAGTATTTTTTTGAACATTTTTACTCCAAATATCAAAATATTAAACTTATGAAGATGTGTTTCAAGTTTATTTACTACAATAAAACGTTTATGTATGATGTGTTGCATAGTTTGTTTAATAAAGTCGATTTTTAACGTGTTTTTGTAAGTTACCCTTTTTTTCATTGTTTATCAGAATTTGGTTGGAACCGGTTTTTCAATCCGAACAGGGTCCAAACCGACCCTAAACGGTTCGTATAGGTTACGGTTTTCGTTGGGTGAAAACGGTTTGAAACCGAATCGGTTTTGGTCAAACCCGGTTTTTTCCATCTCGAGGTTCAACATCAACGAACCAAACATATAGAGATGATATTCATTTTGTTCGTATAAGATGGCTCTTGGTACGATTTTTACATGTCTCTTTTCTCTTTCAATATGCACACATCTTCACCAATGGAGTGTTGGACAGCTGACCAATAAAGAACGTCCGATCTTAGATGTTAGTATATATGTATATATTTATTAGTTTAGCTCAAATTGTTTAGATAAGCCATTGCATGTATATCGGCCCTTAAAAGGCCACTCTTGTAGTTAGAGTTATATATTCATGTGTGATATTAATAGAAATCTTACTTGAACCATAACATTATACAATTAGTGTTGAAAAGTGTCTAGGTTCTTTAGACCTGATTAACTTTTTAAGTGGATGGTTTATACAAATAAATATTTTAGTGACTTATCATCTGATTCAACTTGGGTATTACGGCATAAGAAACTTTTTACATCAAGTATACAAATGAATAACCAGAAGCCTTGATAGAGAGTTGAAATGATTTTTGTGGCATCGACTACTTTGACTATGCAAAGAGAAAGACAAACTCGTCTATACGATGATATTTTGATCCGTACTCCTCTGTTTAGAATCATAATCATATGCTTTTATGTAATCCAGATTTTGAATCGGCAAAACATGAATAAAACTATGCAAATTGTATATAAACAATCTACAAACGACTATATATCTGTTATAAACATTTAAAACCATATATCAATCTCACGATGCCTAGTCTTTAATCCAGTAATCATCTCTTACTACTTGGTATGAGAAATTTTGAAAGCAGGATAATACTCGTCAAGATCAAGGCGGTCTAGTATCTCTTGGGTACCCCATAGATAAGAAGAGTGTCCCTCTATCACTTCTGTGACATCAACCTGCAACCACCACAGAAAACCATTTATTCTTCATAGGTTGATTAAAGTTTTGAATATGTACGACATTGCTAATGAAATACAGAAACTACAAAACTTACGTTTTCAATTCCAGGAACATCTACCGGTTGAATTCCTGCTAATCCTTGACTAAGAAGACTGTTTAACCATGGTTGAGTTTTAGTAAGCATGCACATCGAGCTAATGGAATCTATGAAACCATGATGATTCCATATAATTATAACACATACCTTGCTCGAAAGGCTACTCCTAGCATCCAGTCATTTGTGGAATAAGCGTTTATCATTCTTCCAGAAACAACCTGCAAAGATCAACACATCCTTTATGTTCCTGATGATTATTACGATGTATTAAAAGAATACGAGTAAAGTCCCTAGATAACATGGTTAGGTACGCAACACCTGCTTCAGTGGAATAACGTCATAACATAGTTTATTCTCCGTCACTCTAATGTTGACGTTTTATAATTGAATGTGAGTCACCTTGGCCACTAATCTTTTTAGGTTCATTTAAGATTTGTGTTCTATAAGCGAACTTGTAATACAAAAAATATAAAGAACATAAGATGTTTCACCATCCTAGCAGCTTCCCAGTTTTCATCTTTTATAGCAACCGGTGCTCCAAGAAGAACAACCCTTTCGACAATACCAACTGAAAAAGGAAAAAGAAGGTGCAGATACTTGATTAGTATCCGTCATTCTCCTAAAACACTTGTACAATACGGATGCCTTAAAACCAGTTCTAATTACCGTGACCAGTTTCAGCCAAATTCTCAAGACACTTAAAAATCGCCCGTGCCCCAAGTGAAAAACCTACTAGTGTCACAGGCCTGAAAAGTATAACCGCCAAATTATCAAAAAAAGTTACTGCTTATATTAAACTGTAACATACATAGAATAACTTGTTTTTTAACTGTACCTGTTTCCTTGTAACCCATTGATCAACACTTCAGCAAGCAACTTTCCCGCCTTGTCAGATCTGGGGGAGGAACAAAAAGATTAAATGTGGAAATGAAAATCAACAGGATGTGGGAAATAGCAAACAAATGAAAAACCTGTCTACAGCAATAGACCATTTGCTGTCGATAATATCAGTTAGAGTAAGTAATGTTGCAGGCAAGGCTAAAGCGGTTAAAAGAGAACTTAGTACTGTCATCATAGCACCTTGTTTCATCATTTCCATTGCAATTCCTACATCATTATATTTCGTGTTAACTATCGTCAACTATTGTTATCGATCATTGGAGCTTACTAGGTTAAGAAAGTAATTACTTGATGTAAGCCAGTCTTGGATTGCAGTGCTCACGGCAATCAGATGCTGAGATTCCCACTGTAATGCATACCTGAAGAATCGATTAAAAAACGATCATGTTGTAGTATTTTCAGTTACATTAATTATCATTAATATTTTTGAGATAACAATATTCAAATATACATTTCCACGTTCTCATTTTGTCCTTCCCAAGGCCTCACAAAATCTTCCTCATTAAACACAAATCCTGCAACTACAATTTCAACTGCCAGCCTCTGAAACGACAACGTTAAATGAGATATTTTTTTCAACTTCCTTTATTTTCAGCAATAAATATTTGGCTAAAAAGGAACTCACGCCTTGATTGTGGTTTTCCCCTATGACTTTGAACTCGAATTCATCCACACTTCCCGTCCTTCTAGCCATCTTAGTGCCCGTAAGTCCAGCCCCGGCAGCTGGACCAATCAAAATGTTAGTCCTTGTTTATCGATAATAATCTCCTCATATAAGAAAGACTAATCAATTAATCATAGATTTTGAATCAAGATTTTTGGAATACACTACCACAGTTTTACTTATGGAAAATAAAACAAGAAAAAAATATGATACTCTTTTATAACCTCCAAATGATGCAGCAACTGCTACAGAACCCGCAACGCTCCCTGCAGCACTTGCAAAAGCAGCAAAACCACCAGCTCCAATCACTGGCATAATGGTGCCTAATGTAGGTGCTAAAGCACCAACTCCTGACGCAATTGCTGGAGCAGCTAAACCTATTGAGCACATCAGCAAATAAGTGTATGCCATTTTACTGACGATATATCAAATGGGTCGAATTGCATCAAAAGGAAACCAATTATGGTCGGATTTCTTTTTCACGAAACCAAAAGCCACCCAAGTTTAAATTTTCTGACTTAATATAGTCTTCCAAGGCCATGTCCGAAAATAATCAACATGGTTAAAAATTACCAACACGTTACATCATCTGTCCCAGTTAACCGAATGAGATTAATTAAATCGAAAATTCTGAAAGTTGCTGGCATGGAATAAAAAAAAGGTTGAAACTTGATGACTTTTAATGGCCTTAATATGTATCATTCTGTGAGGAAAATAAAGATCATACCACCAGTGATTGCCATTAAGGTTCCACCGGTTACAGCTGCTGCTCCAATGAGACCTCCCCGTTTCCACTTCTCCCATGAGTCATCTGAGGTTTTCTCGTTATCTTTTCCACCACCTTGTTGCAATAACGCCATTGCAGAACAAGAAATAACCACCTCAATTGCTACCTGCAAAAACAATATCTCAGTTTCGGTCAAAAAGGATAATCAATGATCCCACTTGATATCACCACTCAGAAAACGAACCATTTTGATCCAAGTGATATCAAACCACGTTGTCAGCAACCTCAATGCAGCACGATGACGTGCATCATACACTCTTGGTGGTCGTTCAGATTTCTTGTCATCTTCAAGTGTATCTGCTAAACAAGCAGAAAGAAGCTCATATAAGACCGCCACTTTCCTATGGTTGCCAATCATTTTAGCCTCTTCAAACGTTTTTTCTTCAACTTCACTGAGGGACGCCGTAGGCACTTGTCCAGCCTTGGGTGACTTGCAATCCTTTTCTTCGGTCTTTTGAAGGTGTTCCTTTGTTTCGGACATTGATTCATGAACAAAGAATTTTTCACGCCATTCATGTGCATATATACGATGCTTTTCTTTTTTTCTCTCCAAATGTTCTTGAGATTTTTCTAAATTTGATACCATAGCGTCTACAGCTTTCACCAATGCAAGTTCCTGATCTGCAGCTTCTTTTGCAGCATCGTCACTTTCTTCGGCAAGTACTCGTAAGAACTGTAACAATATCAAAAATTCATCCAGTATAAAGAAAGTTAGAAAGATAAAATCTTTTGGTGAAGTAACATACTGTTCCAACATTTTTCTTGACCAAAGAAGTGGTGGCAGTTGTCTCGAGATCAGGCCAGGATGCACGGTCGATATCCAGGTACCTGTTTGTTGACAAATGATTACAAATGATTGATTGTTATAATGTGATGAAAAAATGAAAATGAAAAACCTGAAAATGGGACGTAGAAGACCGGATGATTCATGAACCCAAAGACAACGATCGTTCGAAAATGAATCCGAAGCGATAGCAGTAGGATTCGAAGGACTGCGACGGGTCTGGTGGATCTGAACCTGGTTCAAGGCTAACGCAAAGAGTGCACCGGCAGCACGTTTCTTGGTCTGGATTAACGTAGAAGACGACATTAATTCGATCTGCATGTCATCACTTTTATTACACCTTTACACTTTTTATTCTAACTTAAATTTGCATATTAGACACGTATAATAATAGTACGTATAATATTTATTGTTTTTAAAGTTAGTTTTGGTGTCCCACTTATGATTATTTATTATAAATATTTGTCCTCTACATAAATCTTAAGTAAATGGGATATTTCCTAATTAGTTAGCTTGAAAAGAAAATAACTTAATCTAAATAAATCATAAATACGTTTTCGACCTCAGATTATAAAAATTAACAAACTAAACCCTCATTATGCTATTATTCTTTACATATTATTAAGTTATTATTCTTCAAAAGTGCATTAAAATATATACTTATTAATATATTAAATATAGCTTATTAATATACTAAATATAGCTTCAGTTGCAAATTCTTTTAACAATAAGTAATAAATAGATGAAAAGTGTGATTTTATTAAATATAATTTTAAATAAGGATTTTGTTAAAGATAAATGTAGAATTATGTTTAATATATTAATACATATTCAAAAGAATAACCTCTTAATGAATGTTCAAACCTATTAAACATATTCTGGAAATTATATTTAACAAAACTCTTTAAATAAAAGAATTTTGCTTTTTTTTAAAAGTTATTGTGTCATTTTTTGTTCATTAATAAAAGAAAAGAAGTCAACTTTTGTAACATTAAGATGAACGTATATAGTTTTTAGAAAGTCGTGGTCTCATGAAAACAAGTTATAACTGGCTTTATAACATTTATAAAGCCACCTTTTGAGTTCTAATGTGCTTCGGGATCAAATAATCCGTTGTGTCAGTGAAATAAATTGTATTTACCATTTAAGTATGACGAAAGCAGTGTTTTTACAGAAGGTATAGGCATTGTTGTGAGAGCTAAGAAACATATCCAGTTTCTAGTTCAATCGGTACTTGACTAGAGGTTTGCCTCAACAGTTCTTAGTCTCAATGGCACTTGCGGAATCCTGTCCGGGTAACTAATCTTTGGTTGGGTTTGATGTCTAGTGGATCAAAGATCTGTGGTAATAACCGAAGCTTCAACCATACAAACACCTCCGCCTGTAAGTTCCGATTAATGGTTTTATGTGATCCCACTAAAATCTAAAACAATGCAAAAAGATCCTCCGGTTGTTTAGAGAGATACTTTGTCTCGTTATGAATCCTTGTATTTTGGAAAAAGTACATCAATATGCTCGGTCCTAAAATAAAAAAGAGAAAACGAGGAAACTTTACAACTACTAATAGGGGTAGTGGAATGGAACTGTATTTGATCATTATGACCGACTGATTTGATTTAATTTAATCGAGGCAACTTACATTAATTAATACTAACACATATCGAGCACTTTGACTTAACCTGACAACAAGCCTTATATATATAATTAACTGATTATACAAAAAAAAGGAGTACCACCGAAAACCGCTCTCCCTCTCATGGTGATGGGTGGAGATATTTGCAGGAGGCTCCCTTCTTGCACCTCCCACTCTCATAAAATCTACAGACACGCTGCCCTTTAGATGGTGGTCTCGAATAACCTCCACCACTACCGCTACCACTACCAAATGAAGACTGCTTGTTCAAAGAACTCCTAGTGTTCCTGCTACTGTCCCGCGGACTATTACTACTGTTATGCCTTCGCTGGTTCTGGTTCTGGTTCTGATTCTGGTTCGGGTCCCATCCTATATTCCCACTCCGACCTGTGTTTGTGTTTCTCACTGTATGATTGAATTTAACTTGGACTGATTCTGATCCCAAGTCACGCGGTGGTTCAAATGGGTCCAATCCCAAAGTCAAAGGCGGCGGCGGTGGTGGTGGTGGGAGTAGTTGTGGCGCGATAAATTCACCATCTTCTTCCTCTTTAGCCTGAACACCACCCGTTCTCTTGTTTGTGGTTGTACCTTCCAACCCTTTGATCTGAGCAACTCTAGTCACCAACTTTGCCCCGATACCAATGGTCTTTGGTGCTTGCATGGCTTCACCCGACTTCATTTCTCCCATTGGTATAATATGATGCTTCTCACCATTTTCCACCTTCACTTCAACTTGAGCTTCACTAGTTTTTATTTCAATCTCCCCCTCGTCACCTTCAGCATTAGCGGAACTATTTATGTCAATCATGCCGTGTGGGGCCCTCTCTAATTCAGGCCACTTAAAACCCATATTCTCGTAATTTGTTTTCTGAGGATTACCAATGTCCTGGCCATTTATTTCAGGGCTGATATACGAGTGCTGTTGCAAGCCATTAGATGCTTTCATGAAATCAAAAGCGTTAACTTGTTCCTCTGTGGAGGTAGTAGTATTCGGGTGAGAATTCAATTGTATATCTCCACTAGAGCTAAAGCCGTCACTTCTTGTACCCTGATCAGGAGTGGGACTGAACTCATCAAAGGACCCGTTAAACAAATCGTCAACAAAACTGTTCCTTCTTGAAGTAGGTGAAGGCAATCCGTACTGAGACTCCATCGCATCAACTTCAGCCAACAGATCTGAAACCGACTCCTCTGCCAAAGTGCTAAACTCGATCATTTCCCCCATTCCATGCCATGTGGTAAAATCATTACACGCAGGCTGCGAAGAATGAATATTAATGTCGATGTTGGAGGTTGGAGTAGCAACATGATCTCCTGCAACCTCGAGAGGTTTGAATGAAGAGACAGATACAAGACCCGAGTCAACCCATTCCTCAGGTTTGACTGGAGTCGAAGAACATCCACCACCACCCCAATCATTAGAAACGGGAAATTTAGCCCCACCGACAACAAGACTTGAAGCACTACTCCAGCTAGGAGGATTCCCTGAATCCTGAACCACTACGTCCAAATCTGGCACAGATTGTATCTTCTCGTCTTCATGGACCGTCTCTTTCTTTGGTGAAGGACCAGGCAAATCAAAGATAGCTGATGTAGGAGTAGGAGCATGCTTATTAGTATTAACTTCATCTCTCTCAGTACACGTATTTGAGGTATTAATCTGTACAGTTGACTCACTTAGGGGGTTAAAATTCAAGTTACAATTAAGACTCCAGTTTTGTCCAAAAGATTGACCCGATGAACCATGACCGTCAGATAACTTCTTATGATTGACAGCAACAGTGGATGATGGAATTGCACTGCAAACATTGAGACTATCTGTTTGATTACCATCTTTGTTGGCAGGAGTTATATTCTCGTTACGATGAACATCATAGCCGTGGAACTGCTCTTTCAATTTATCATTCAAAAGTACAGACTTGTCATCGTGGTTCGTCCATATCCTCATATCATTGGGGAAGTATCCGGTCGTACTCCACCTCTGAAGCTGTACTAGAGAAAATGGCCCTTGAACTTTCCCATTTGGATCAAGGTAATGCCACACTACTACATCATCGGGAGAAGAGGTGTTCTTCGCTAATGTTTCTGGTGCAGTGTCTGATACCGACGAGCTTAATGTGGCTTGTTGATCCAACTTGGTGACTGTCGAAACATTACAATCAATCTCGTGTTGTGATTTCTCCAAAGTTGAACCCGATGTATCTTTTTCCACGTCTATTCTCGGTGTGGCTTTGGTAGCTCCGTCTTCAATGTTTGGCTGAGTTGCAATGGTTTGATTCTTGGGTTTCTCATCTTTCTGTTTTCTGCTATCTGCATCACTTATTCGTGCTGCTCTCTTTTTAGGAGCGCGAGAATTCTTGCTGCTGGGTACAGAATATTTTGTCTCCGTATGATCGTCTGTAGGGTTCAATAACAAAACGGGTTATCAAAATTGATGGTAGGAATAAAACAAATCCAGAAAGTAAGGGAACTGAGCGAACCATGTTCCTTGTTAAAATACTCCTCAGTGTCATCAGATTCATAATGTGGATTCATTTTTGGATCAGAATGAACCACTGGGATTTCATGTAATCTGCGTTCTCGCTCCTCTGGTGCCTTCAAAAGTTGAAGTTTCTCCACACATTCTCTATAAGTAGGGTTAGTTAAGAAATTCTCTAAAATTCATCTTTCTGACTCGGCCAAAAAATTGTACTTTTAAGTTATAGGCAATCTATTATTATAAATAATAAAAATATTGTGAAATACAATGTTACAAAAGGATATCCCTTCTTATGCCCTTTTTCACTTGCTACGTCACGAAGATGATTGAGCCGCAATGTCTCCTTTTCCATCCACTGAATTCCAAAAATGAAACAAATTAAAAACAAACCAAAAAAGTAAACTCTATGCCAGATAAAAGCTATATATGAACTCGATGACAGTTAAGAAACACTTAAGGAGAAAAACAGGTCTAAGTGCCCATAGAAAGAACTTCTGTATTCTCAAAGCCTAATAATAACTCACATCATTTAGCCTGACAGACTGCAGAGCCATGGCCTTTTCTTGTATTTCACCCTGAAGCAAGTAAAAAGTTGGCATAAGAAAAGAAGAGAAAACACAAATCAAATTACGAAAAAGATAGGCATGCAGACTTACTACAGTAAAATGTTTTACAAGCCCACATCTTATACTTTGTTGCAGACGTCTGCATTCTTCCTGAAAATTATTAATGAAGACATCAAGAAATTATTCGAAAAAAGTGGCAGATATAATCATTCAAGCAACAACATTGTCCTATACGGAATGCTCATAAGGTTCGGCAAGAGGAAATAAAAAAAATATGCTATTATCTACTTAGCATACATGTGAACTTTTTTGGTCAACAGAAAGGTTTTAAACATCCAACAACAAAGGTAATATATTTGAATGACTGGCGGATGCAACTTACCTAAACAGGATAAACTTATAGACCATCCAAAACACTAAATATCATTTGTTATAAAAAGAACTTCCTATGATGCATATTGGTGGCAGAAACTATACATCTTCATGAGTACTCAACAACATCAAAATTCAATGAAGTAAATGGAAAATATATCAGCTGTTCACCATAATATTACATGCTCTTGTCAGCAATCAGGAGGTTACTAGAATGGTTTTGACTTAAATACGATAATATGGTTTGAAATAAATTATATATGTTACGTGTAGTAGAGTCAGCAAGTTGGACTTGGACAGCCTTGACCAACGATCTGATTTCACCCAAGAGTAATCTTGACCTGATCCATTAGTAAATGGATCATGATCCGACCTATGACCCAATTAATATAAATTAATGTGTCATGACCTAAATTGATCCATTTATTTTTATAATGTTAGGCGCTAATCCCACCCCTTCAGAACCCTAGTCTTAGCGATATCTTATACAACAGCCCCCTCCGAAAACTGTACCCACCCAACAGAAACACACACGACTGAGCCTCCGCTCGCCTCTTTTTATTATTAAATTTTCTTCTTTACTGAACTTCTATTTTTTTTGTTATATATTAGTATCATGATATTTTTTTCTTAAACTTTTAACTCTACACACATGCCACTCTTATAAAATATGTCACATAGCAAATCATACTTTAAAAGGTTTCTGTTAGTTCATCACGTAAAGGCTCACTTGTAGTAAAATTTCCATAGTAAGAGCTCTCTCGTTTGGAGTGTTAGTCGTCGAATAAAAATAAGCAGTTTAAAAAAGAAGTGGCATAGTAAAATCAATTAAATCTTGTAAGACAGCAAATTCTCATGTTCTAAATAGTGCCATACAAAATATGAAGCATCACAAATTCAAAACATATTTACATGATTAAATGTTACATACCAATCTATGATCTAAAAACTTTCTTTAAAATCATAGCTAGCAGTACAAATAGTTCTCAGATAAAACAATAAGAAAATATGAACCTTTTATTTTTGTTATTCATAATTCAACACTTCATTTAATGGAACTAATGATCACATGCAAATTTTACATCATCTGAACATACGATGATGAGATCTATCAAGTGATTGCCAAATCTGCAATAACTTACCTAGCAAATTCAGAAAATATCTAAGGCATGTCACTCAATCTATTCAACACTACTTACTATGCATATTGGATTTTGCAACTATTATAACTTGACTTCATATTCTCACCCAATTTGATCATCTCAACACTACTTAATACTTACTTTGTACACTCGGAATATCTACACAAAAATATTTCATGTCCAATTTACAATTCTTTTGAGGATCTTTGGTGGTCGCAACTTATTACTAGAAACCATCCAAAATACAATGTGTTTCGTTATGAAGAAAGCTTCCTAGGATGCATAATGGTGGGGCATAAACAACATATATTGGCTCTTCGTGAGTACTCAACAACATCAAAGTCTAGTAAGGTAAATGGCAAAGTTATATCAGCTGCACGCCATAATATATATGCTCTTGTCAGCAATCCAGAGGTTACTAGAATAGTTATATGACTTTAATATGATAATATGGTTTCAAATGAATTATGTTCAATTACATGTGGTAGGCGAGTCAGCAAGCCGGATTTAGACAGGATTGAGCAAAGATCTGATTTCACCAAAGACGAATCTTGACCTGACCCATAAGTAACTGGATTGTGATCTGATCTATGACCCAATAATCTAATGTATCATGACCCATGAGCCGATTCGGATCTACATCAAGACCCGGTCCATTGACATGTCAACATGTACAGGCTTTACTTGGGTAAACTAATCAATGTTAAGCTGTATCTGATAGAGGAATTTGGAACCCATATATATTACTGGTAGTTGAGGCAAAGGAAACACGTAGACAAAAGTTACAAGGCATATATAGTCATCTACTCTATTGGATTAGGGCTTTACTAATAACCTCCACCTAAACAAATTGTCATCATGGTAGCGAACCAAATAAAAAAAGAGTAAAAGAATATGAATAACTGGTCACCTCAGAAAATTCTTGATCTGAAACTGTACCAAGCGAGATGGTCTCCTTCTTATCTAAATTTAATACTTCAAGCATAAAATCTGTTGATTTGCTGTCAATCTTATATGGTACATCCACCTTACTCGTACCTGCACATATTAGATGTACTCTGTAGTTAAAAAAGAGCTCATATAATAATGCCCATAAATGGAGCTCCAGACAATGCATTACCTACAACTTGAACAAGTCTGTACATATCATGCTTCAGATCACAGCCAGATATCTTTATTCGCACAACTGAGCCAACTACCTTGCCATGAAAATTTTCACCATCTTCAAGAAGATTTTCCATCAAATCACGCCGTAGGTATATTAATTTTATATTATGAACATCAACTGCTGCAAATTCATCTAATTTATTCTGTAGTGCACGCTCTTCACCCTTGCTACGATTTCTACGTTTCTTATCTTTACCTACTGCCGGCATATTATCATTATTCCAATCAGGGTCAACCTGTAATGCAGTTCGGTTGACCCGTCTCTTCCGCGAGTCTTCCTTTACTGTAAAATGGTGTTCTAGAAGATTCAACATTTGAATATAACCAACACGGGGTTTTCCAAAGAGACTATTTAACCTCGAATCACATATGACTTGACTTTTCTTTTGAGGATCCCGGAGATTATTTCTATTTACGTACTCCTTCATAAGTGCCTTGACATCAATCCGAGATAACACTGAGGTATTACCATTTTTCATATGTGCAACAAAATCCAATAGCTCTTTAGTTGCCCATTCCTCACACCTAACCGTAGTTGCACTTTCATCACTCCCTGGTTTTTCCATATGTACAGTTTCCTTTTGAATATTAATCTCCTCACCGTCTAATTTCCTTCTTTTTGATTCACTTTCCTCCAGATTACCAACGGATGGTGCTGATGTAATGCTCTTTAGATTGTCGGTTATATTATTTACACCGGTTGATGGAAGAGTGGAAGATGTTGTACTAGCTTCTTTCCAAGGGTTTTTAGCTTCGGTTAACTCATTCATAGTTAAAGATAACTTTCCTTTTAAGTAGACCCAATATACTTTAAAGAGATACTCCCAACTAAGTTTATCATCAAAATCCGCTTGAACCTGGAACGTACAAGATCATTTAAAAAACAATTTCATAATAGGAAACTATATAAATTGATTTCTTATTAAAACATCAACAAAATACGCAAAATGTGGGGAAAATCTAAGATGTAAGAGCTTGTATACCTTTCCATCCTCTCCCTGTCCATTATTTTCAATCAGCGTGATCATTTTCATGCATATAGTGCAAAAGCCTTTATCGCCTCTTACACATACATAATCGGCCTTCCTAATGCAGCCTCTGCACAGCGAATACGTGCAGGTGTAGCACATGTGACGTGCTGTCTTCTGGCATATACTACATATATGCCAACCTGGAATGATATAAATACCAAGATATTACCTACTCGACTACTTTACAAATATTTACGAATGACTATATCATTATACATACGCATATCATCTTCTCTAACAATGCAATGAAACTACAGAAACAATGCCAGAAATGGATTGAATCACAATGCTGATATAGTAGAAAGTATGTTAGTTTCATAAGTATAAAAACGAAAACGTACCACAATTCCATTTAGCTGCAGATTCGAAAAACTCCTCATCTCGTTTAATACAAGCCGGATGATACGCCTTAGGACAACCCCTATCCGAAAAGGAAACAAAAAGAAGTCATTAAACGAATCTAAGCAAATACAAATCCTGAATAATGAATACATACCGGTGATCGCAGAGAACAAGACTCCCACCATCAAAACAAATAAAACAAACATCTTCCTCTTCTTGTTCCACTATAACCGGTTTCGGTTTCGGTTTGGGTTTGGCTTTAACAATAACAGGAGTAACAAGTCCAAGTCCAAGTCCTTGATTTCGAGACGGCCTCCCTCGCTTTCTTTTTCCATCATCCTCAACAATAACATCCACAACATCATCAACAACAGCAACACTAGTGTTCAAATCATCAACTACAATCGGTTGATTATTATTATCCGAATTTTGACTTTCCATGATGAACACCTAAATTAGTTAGGAGTAAATGATGAGAATCGTAATCATAATAGAAGTCAACAAACCCTAGATTCGTTCGTATATGGTTGACCGGGTGTAGTTGAGATTAACACGGAAAGAGAGATGGACCGCCGACTAGATGGGTGGGTGGGTGGATGAGTTGGGTGGGGTTTTTTAACTTTCGGCGACACGAAGAGAGAGAAAGTGAGTGAGCGTTGAACGCGGCCCTTCTGTCGATTCCTTCTTATGCTTGCCAACACGTGATCTGTTTTCATTCATGTAAAACCCCTTCTACTTTTCTAAATAACTTCATTTAACCCATCTTAATCTATATTCACTTCTTAAACACCCTCCTTTACCTTTGTGTGTTTAAAGTTTTACTCTTTTCACTAAAAACTAAACGAGAGTTACGAGTTTTGATAATAACGGTCGGGATTATGGTTAAAAATGAAAAAATGTATTAATTACTTATATTATTTCAATAGCAGCTTATGTTTTTAGGGAATCATCTTCGACTTTTAAGAAAAATAGATAACGTACAATTTTTCATGTATGTCTGAAATTCATAAGCTACAACCCTCACAGTTATGGTTATCAAAACTCAAATATTAATTAGAAAGATGGGATGTTTAGCTTGAAGGTATAAAAATGAAAAAATATTTCATTCTCTATATGAATCCCACAAATATATGCATATTCTAAAATGTTAAAGACGATGGGTTTATAAACTCATTCTTCTACCTTTATCTAGAGTTAGGGGTGTTTGATATCATCACGGACCAAAGACTCGGACTCAGACCACGGACTCGGTCTGTGGTCTGCGTGTTTGATAAACCAAGCTTGTCACGGACTCGGTCCGTACCACGGACCCGTATCAAAGATTGGGTCTTTAATGAAAAAGTGCAGACTCAATTTTTAACACAAAAAACCCAACCCTACCCTTCCCACCTCCACTTGTGCTAACATGCAATCCTCTGCAACCGCCGGAGAATATCGTCGGAGAAGCGAATTAATCTCCATTTTTCATTCAAAAAACGCCTTTTAGCTGATTAATCTCCGTTTTTTCGCATCGGATAAGCGAATTCTGCCGGAGAAATCGATTTGTGTGAAGCTTCGGTGACGGCGACGGAGATACGCCGGAGAATATCGTCGGAGTGTTTGATTGTGCGGTAATATAGCTTTGTTCGTTAATTATTCATTTACTTATTGCTAATTAGATGTTTTCATATGTTAGGTTAAAATTTGATTTGCTGTATGATGAATTTATCCTGTATGATGAATATATCTATTATCTGTGATTTTGAATTGATATATGGAGGCTTAGGTTCGGATGATTTTGAATGAATATATCTATTATCTGTGAATTTATCATGTATGATGAATAAAATTTGATTTGTTGTATGATGATTTGTTGTATGACAATGAATATAACTATTACTATTTAATTCCTTAATTTACAAATTTCATTGTGGACAAGCTATCTATGTGATATCTTTGAATTGATATCTATTATGTGTAATTTTGTCTTGCACAAGGTGTCTATGTGATTTTGATAAATAGATGTAAGGTGTTAATTATGTGTTATTTGTGTGATAGTTATGGGTAGAATTAGTTGGAAGCCCGACATTGTGGACAAATGTTTTATCGAAGCTTGTTTACACGAAGTGGCAAACAACGGGAGGGAAGGTGGGAGTTTGAAAGCCAAATCATGGAAGGTTGTAGGAGAGAAACTTAAAAATGAACATAACTTTATCGTTGACCAAAAACAAATGAAGAGTCGTTGGGACTATTTGAAAGGAAAGTATGTCGTTTGGGCAAGATTGAAAAACAAAACGGAAAACATTTATGATCCCGTATCGAACACTTTCAATTTGACCGAGGAAGAATGGATAGCGGAAATGAAGGTATTGTGTTTGTCAATAATTAACGGGAAACATTTATGATCTCATTTAGTTATTTTAATATACAATATAATTTTTTTGAAACAGTTAAGCAAGGACGCTGAAAAAGTAAGGAGTGTGCCCCTCATTTACCCAGATCTTCTCTCTCAATTGGTTGATGGGGCGGCAGCAACCGGCTTTGAGAGTTGGGGGCCATCTTCTAGACAACCCCAACTCGTTACTCAAGATGTTAATCATCATGTTTTTGATGATATCCAATGCACTCAGGATGAAACCCCAACACCAATGGATGAAAACCCAACCCCAATGACACATGCAAGTGCGGGTGAAACATCCTCCGCTCCTCCACAAAAGAAAGGAACCAAACGAAAATACAAAGATGATGGGAACAAAGTAGATATGGAGTTACTTGAAGTTGGGAAACAGATTGCCAAGGTTTCATTGGCCACTTACGAATCAACCACTCTTGATAACAACATTGATGCTTGTATGGATAAGTTGGAAAAATTGGGGTGGGGAGAAGACGACCCAAGATATGAAACGACTACTTTGCTATTTGCTGAAAGTGTTGATGTTAGGAAGGTTTGGTGTCGTCTTAACTTGACAGGTTGTGAGTCGTGGGTTAACAAAATGGGGAAGAAGTATGGGTTTTTAGAATGACTTTTGCTTGTTAGTTGCTCTTTTGGATGACGTTATTATGTGTTATTTTGGATGTAATGACTTTTGTTTGTTACTTTTATATGTTATTACTTTTAACATGTAATAGAATGACTTTTGTTTGTTACTTTTATATGTTATTACTTTTAACATGTAATGGATTGACTTTTGTTTGTTACTTTTATAGGTCACACATGGATTTGCAACTTAAAACTGTAGCATTCCTTTTACTTTGTTGGCATTGGATGATGTTAGTTCTGCGAAGGCAAAGACAAAGAAAAATTGAAAGAAATAGAGATCTTGATTCGACATTGACCGGGCATGCATACACACAATCATTCCTTCATGGAACTTCAACAAAGTGTCAAGAGATGATGCGTCTTTCACAAGAAGCATATATATTATTATGCAATCATTTTACACAAAGAAATTGGTTGCAACCTAGTAGGACAATAAGCATTGAAGAGAAGATGGCTATGTTTCTAATAGTTATAGGATGTGTTTTGCACAAACGGAGTTACTTTCGCGTGATTAAAGATAAATTTCAACACTCCACACAAACGGTTCATAAATGCTTTCATGAGGTCCTGAATGCGATGATGTGTTTTGCAACAGAGATTATAGTGCCAACACCTTCTACTATAAACTCGGAACGACATATAAAGCTACAAGACATATTTCCCGGAGCAATTGGTGCATTAGATGGAACTCTTATACATGCGATCGTGACCAATGAACAACAAACTCGTTATAGGGGAAGAGGAAAAGGTGTATGTTATCAAAATGTACTTAGAATTTGTAATTTTGATATGATATTCACCTTGTATGGGCCGGGTGGGAGGGCATATCACATGACGCACGAGTTTTGAAAGAGGTTGCATTTAATCCGGATCCCGGCTTTCCCTTCCCTCCACCAGGTTAGTATATATTCTTTAACTTGTAATACTTAATATATATAATTTTTATGACTTTTATAATATGCTTCACACTAACATTTACAGATAAATATTACCTTTGCGATGCTGCATATACCAACACTCGTGGATTTATGGCCCCATATCGTAATACGAGGTATTGGTTAGCCGATTATCGACGACAACGAGCTTTAACTAAGGAAGAGAAATTCAATCATGCTCATGCCCAACTCCGAAATGTTATTGAGCGCGCTTATGGTGTATTGAAGGCGAGATTCCCAATCTTAAAACAAATGGCTCCTTTTCCTTTTGGAGTGCAAAGAGATGTGGTCGTTGCTTGCTTTGCGGTCCATAATTTTATAAGAAAGTGCAACATTCACGACGACATATTTATGCAATTTGAAGAAAACGATATTGCTCCTATGCAAAATGAAGCAAACGGTGGCCAAAACATACATGACATAGAATGGGATTCACAAAGCAATCAATACATGTCCACTTTACGTGACCAAATTGCTACTCAACTGTTTTCAAATGCTTCAACTTAATTGTATGCAATCATTGTTAGGTTTTCTTTGGATTTTTTAATTTAGATTTTTTTTTAATTTGAAGTTGTAAGACATTTGAATTTGTTTAATTTGGATTTTGTAAGACATTTGGATTTATGTTTAATTTGGATTTATGGTTAATTTGGATTTTGTACCACATTCAATATAAAAATATACAGAAGGGTAAATATAGTCATTTCTCCCTATCAGCATAGCCAGTCCGAGGCATAATCAAACACAACAAACTCATTCTGCACCTATCTCAGTCTGAGCTCCAACTCAGTCTGTGCTCCAACTCAGTGTGCACCAACTCAGTTTGCAGCTATCAAACAACCCCTTATTCTTTTATGTAAACCAAACACCCCGTTAAGCCTCCCACTATATGTATTATGCTTAGCTCTTATATACTTACCTCTCTACCATTATCTTTGTAGAATTCAAACTCACATATAGCATTGATAATACTAAGGCATTTGAAAGCGAATTCAAATCAAGGCTAGGTGAACAACTAGTAAAGTTAAATGACTTATGATAGGGAATAAAAATATTTGGTCTTATCACGACTACTCGGAAGATTGACTCTACTTTTCGTTAAGTCACTTATTGAGCTTGACAAACTCTATTTCAAGCCATATAAATATTGAACCCTTTTACAACCAAAAAGGATATATTTTTATTATTTCTTCTCTTGAGTACTTCAATGGTCCTATACCATATCCCTATAGTCGAAGTAGTTCATGCCATAAAACGAAGAAGATGTGGATACTAGGTTGACTATCGTTTCTTCTACTATATATCTTGTATAATGGTGTTTGTATATTTGATTTAATCATTTAAGTGTTTTCATCATTTCTATTTTCAAAGAGTCAAGTAGTTTAACAAAACTAATCTATTGATTCTTGTAATTACTCTAGTCTAATAAAAGTAAAACCTAAAACGATCACCAGATCAAACTCATTATTTTGTGACATGGTGATAATTTTGGTTAAAGGGCAGATTCTTGCTAATTCTTCCTTATATTGTTTAATAGTGGGTTTCTTACTTATAATAAAGATGGCAATATTTTGATGACCGGGTCGAGTAGCGTGACCATTTGCTCGACTAACCAATCATTGTAAGCAATTTTTTCAACGATCTTTGTGTTTATAAATCGACAAACGAGGCAATAATATACGGTGTGAATTAGTTTGCTCCAACTTAATCTTTGTTCACGATATCAGGTCATTTACTTTGGTTAATTTCATATCTTTACTACATATATATAATACCCGTATTTCGTAAGACATACAACCAGTCTTGTGTTGCTACATGTCCTTAATATTAAGAAAGTGTTGGTCCCTTATAATTTTAAACCACAATAACCGCCACAAACACACCTTAACAATCACTTTAAACAACACAGTTTGGCACAAAACGAATTAACACAAGATGTAATTTTAAAGTTTATTAATATTATTATGTAAATGAATTACAAGTTGTATATGGAACATGAAAAGAAAAATCTAACCTATTTCAACAAAGCCTTGAGTGACATGTTGGTCATAAGACTCAATTGTGTTGTGTTACAGTTACTGAGATATCGTACTAAATAACTTGAGTGGGAGCAACGTGTTGTAGTAAATACATCGTCACTTGAGAAATTTAGCGTTATCTAATAAATGCAAATCTAAAAGTACCTAAAGTGATTCCTTGTCGTCTGCATTTATAGGATGAACAATTAATACATGAAATCTATGTGTCTTCCTTGTATTAAAGGAGTATCATTAATTAATAATGTTTTTAGGCTCACTAAGACATTCGAGAACCAATCCAAATCAATTTCTATAAAGAAATGGAAATATTTGGTCTTATTACGAGAGATGGGAGGATTGACTTTAGTATTCGATAAGTCACCTATTAAGCTTGACAGCCTCCATTTCAAGCTAACGTAGATATCGAACCCTTTGCAGCAAAAAAGGATATCTTCACTGGATTATTTCTTCTACTAAGTACTTCGATGCTCATATACCATTAACCCCGAGTCGGAGTAGTTCATGTCACACAACAAATAAGCTTTGGATACTAACTTGACCTTTGTTTCTTCTACTATATATCTTGTTTAATGGTGTTTGTATATTTGGTTCAATCATTTGAGTATAACTATCATTTCTATTACTTTCACATAGGAGTGGCAAGATTGACGGGTCGGGTCGGGTTGAATAATGGGTCAAAACGGGTTAGGGTTAGAACGGGTTAGGATCAAAAAGGGTCATAATATGAAAAGGGTCAAATGGGTCACGAGTCAAACGGGTCACGTAGGGTCAAATGGGTCACGTACGGTAAAAACGTCATTTTATCCCAAATTGATCTCTTTCTTGTCACTTTCTCCTATTTCCTTCTCGTCTTTCTTCGATCAAAGACGAGGAACATACAAAATCCACACTCTAGATTCACAATCACACTAACACATACAAAACGAAAATGAAAGCCTAAAAGTCCAATCCATTCAACAGAATTCTAGAAACCCACATGATAACAACCCTCCAATCGAACTTCGAACACATAAAATCAGAATAAAAATTGATTGGTTTTTTATCATGAAAATCCAACCAATTTATGTTTCTTTTTAATTTTTTTTTCAAATCTACCATTAACACTATAACCTAGCCTAAATTAATTGATTCAAAGAGAAAAGAAAATGATCTTTTTTTCTTCTTGATTTACTTTAAAAGAAAGATAAAAATCGATTTAAACAAACCATATAATAACATACAATAAAGCATTAAATCCCAAATCCCATTAATTAAACCAATAAAAACCAGTCTTCGATGCGGTAGGTGTGGCGAAGAGTGTTTTTCAGTTTCCCGATCACCGATGATTCTATGCCGACATGAATACGATGGAGATAAAAAAAAAAAAATTGTTAATATTTTGCTATTAAAAACATTGATTCTTGTTGCTGCCGCTATGTAATTCAAAGAGAGAAAGAGTAAGTAGCAGAGTTTGGAGGGTGAGTGGGATTTGTTATGAGAGAGAGAGTGTGAGAGTAGCAGGTTGAGTAGGGCGTGTAGGATTTGTTAGGGTTTAGATGATTTCAGATAATGACCCGCTCAACCCTTTCTTACAACCCTTTGACCCGTTCTATTGTAATATTAGTTTCTAAAATAACCCAATTAGACCCTTGATATATTTTTTAAGGACCCAAACTAACCCATCAAGTAAAATAATACGACCCAACCGACCCTTTTTAATAATTTAGGGTTATGATTGCCCCTCCTACTTTCACAATACCTATCTACCTTATTTTTATTTTGGTCCAAATCTCGAAAGTAAAACCTAAAACGACCACTAGACCACACCCAATATCTTCGTGACACAATGATACTTTTGGCCAAGGGAAATTCTTGCAATTATTATGTATATTGTTTGTATTAAAATTGGTTTTCTCATTTAAAATAAAGATGGCAATATTCCAATGAACATTTCGAAAATCATGCCATTGGCTCGACGAATCGATCATTGTAAACAATCTTTCCAACGATCTCGTCTATAGATCGAATAACGGGGAAATAGTATAAGGTGTGAATAAGTCTTCTCCGGCTTAACCTTTGTTCACACATATCGGGTCATTTACTTTGGTTAATTTCACATATTCAATATAATTACACAATGTTGATAGTTTGTAACACATGCTAACAATCTTATGTTGCTACATGTCACTAACATTAGAAAAGTGTTGGCCCCTTGCAATGCAATGATAAACCACAATAATAGTCACAAACACATTTCATCGGACACTTTAAACAAACAAACAATTTGACATAAAAAGGATTAACACAATATTTGATTTTAAAGCTTAATTATATTATTTCTTAAAAGAATTATAAGTTACAACACGCTTTAAGTGACATAGTGATCTTAAGACTCAATTGAATTAGAGCTATTGAGATAACCTAGTGACCAACTTTAGTTGGAGCAATGTGTTCTGATAAATACATCTGTCACTTGAGAAAATTAATGTATCTGATAAATGCAATTACTCAAAGTACCTGAAGTGATTCCTTGTCGTATCAATCCTGATTTTAGTTAGTGAGACAAATTGTTCGATGAAATAATACAAACCTTTGCCACCATAATCGACAATTGTGAGTATGGGTCTATTTTGGAATCAAGTTTTGATGATTGAAATGAGTTGATGTCTTGGATGAATTTTCCGAGACACGAGGCTTTACAACTGATCCAACATCTGATTGAAGGTTTCAAAATGTCGGGTGCCAAAGATATTTTGAGGTGGATCAACAGACGATTAGTGAGAAAAAACTTAAAAAGAAGGGTTGATGATACTAATTTATCACAAGGACGACTCGTGAAAAAATGAATAAACACCTAACCGCTTTATGATATTTAACCTTTAGTTACATTAAAACACAATTCAAAATGTCAATACCAACAAACTTGAAGGCACATAAACACAACTTTCACTTCACAAATTTTCATTTCCATCCTTCAATCAACCCGAGTACAATCATCCATGCACAAATCACAACTCACAAAGCACGCAAACGTGACGACTACACGACCCATCATTCATGCCGTGAAGTAGTTGCCAACTAAACCATTAAGCATCGTCACAATCATCATTTTCAATCACAATTTCTAGGGTTCCAAATTTCCACAAGAAAAAATAAAAAATCATTATGTTACAGAGACCACGCAGAATGTGTGACGGCCAAGCTATGGGCGTAATCGGTCTGGATCTCCGTCCTGGTCTCGGAATCGGTCCTTTTTCTCTCGGTAATATTTTTTAATTGTTGAATATTATGAATTTATGAACATGTTTTAGTGTAATTGAAGTGAACATGAACGGTTTGAATTCAACGATTTGTTTCGATATGATATGATAGTGTTTATATGTTTTAGGAATGCCTATATGCGAAGCGTTTGCGCATATAGAACAGCAACCGAATATATATGATGTTGTTCATGTTAAGTACTTTGACGAGGTTTGTGACGAAGCGTTTTGTATGTTTTAATTTGTGTTTGTTGAGATGAGATGTGTTGATGTTTTGTTTGTTTGTTTATTGTAGGATCCTTTGAAGTTGGATGTTGTTATAAGCTTTCCGGATCATGGCTTTCATCTTCGCTTTGATCCGTGGTCTCAGGTGCTTTTTTTGTTTGTGTCTTCAGTTATTTAGTGACGAGAAGTAGTGTAGGTTGACCTTGTGATATACGTGAATGTGATTTTGTTTGTTTTGTTAGAGGCTCCGTCTTGTTGAAATATTTGATGTGAAACGGCTTCAAATGCGCTATGCAACATCGCTGATTGGGTATGCGTGATATATTGAATCGTTTTTTATAATATTTTGTTATGAAGATACTTGACTTCTTTTCGTATTTCCAGAGGCCCGTCAACTCCAGCTACTTTTGTAGCGGTTTATGCCGTTTTTGGGCCAACTTTTCCTGGAATATATGACAAAGAGAGAGGCGTTTACACTCTCTTGTATCCGGTATGCTTTACTAAACAATTCTATGATTCGCTATTGTTTTTTAACACGTGGTTCTCTCTTTCTCATTAATCGGTTTTGCAGGGGCTATCGTTTGCTTTTCCCATTCCCTCTCAGTATACAGACTGTTGCCAAAATGGGGAAGGTAAAAGATTTTTTGAATATATTTCATGACTTAATTCCCCAATAATCGATACTAAATATCTATATTTTGGTATGAAAGCTGAACTGCCATTGGAGTTTCCGGATGGAACGACTCCAGTTACATGTCGTGTATGCATATACGACAGTTCAACAGATAGTAAAGTTGGTGTAGGATCATTGATGAGTAAAGCTTCTGCTCCTCCATTACCTGCTGGCAGCCTGTACATGGAAGAAGTTCATGTTAAGGTACGGTTAATGTTACTCTTCTCTTTAGTTGAACTTCCCTGGCGTTAGTACCTTTTTATACACTTGTTACTATTGTTGCGAGTTGAAATCTCCCGATTCGTGTTAATTGGACCTGACATATTAGTTAATGACTTCTATGTATATGTTAATTGGACCTTATTGTTCCAAGTTTAATTTCGTTTTCAGCTTGGGGAAGAGTTATGGTTTACAGTTGGTGGTCAGCATATCCCGTTTGGTGCTTCCCCACAGGTACTGTCATCTAAAGCTTTTAAAATAACAAACACCCCTCGCTTTGATTTTTAATTATATATTGATCATTACGAGCCTTTGATGTACTCTTCTTTTAGACAATTTGTTGAGATTATGGTGTCTGCTTCTTCTTTCTTAATGATAGTTTTTTCTTACATGCAGGATGTGTGGACAGAATTAGGCCGGCCCGATGGAATTCATCAAAAACAGGTTTTCTTGAGTCCTTTAAGTTTGAAATTATAGTAATTGTTGGGCAAGTGTGTACTAATGCATACAAAGCGGTGTTGCAGGTAGACCAAATGGTAATTCACTCTGCCTCCGACCCACGGCCCAAAACAACTCTATGTGGCGATTACTTCTACAACTTCTTTGCTCGTGGTTTTGATATATTATTTGATGGCCAGGTAATTTGTTAATTTCTTTTTTATAATTTTCAAGCTTGTTTTCAATATGATTTTCTTGGCACAAAATATGTTACGGAAGTATTATTTTGTATTTTCAGACTCATAAGATCAAAAAGTTTGTTCTACATACAAACTATCCGGGACATGCTGACTTTAACTCTTACATGAAGTGCAATTTCGTTATTCATGCTACAGAATGTAAGTAGTGTCATAAAGGCGGCCTCTGTTAGTCTACTCATTTCGTAAACTAATGTTTTTGTCACGTATGTTTACCTGCAGTTGATGGTGCATTTCATCAAGATATAAGTACCTCAAAAAGTAGTATTACACCTGGCACCAAATGGGAGAAAGTGAAGGTCGGTATCATTTACCACTACTGTGAAGCTTACAAATATCAAAAAAGAAGTGTGATCTCGTTGTAGGAGATATAAAAATACACTATTGTCATTGATTGCTATTGTAAAATTATCTTTTATAGGAGATTCTGGGAGATTGTGGCCGTGCGGCTATTCAAACACAAGGATCTACAAGCAATCCGTTTGGCTCTACTTTTGTCTATGGATACCAGAATGTTGCTTTTGAGGTAAACGTTTCATGACTGTGGTGACGAATGTCGTACTTATATGATCTGTTGCATAAAGTTTGTTTGTTTTTTGCCATGAAATTTGTATTATTTTTCTTTGTAATTCTTTAATGTTCGTTTCAATACCACGCAACACTTATAACGGTTCTTTTGTTATGATTAGGTCATGAAGAACGGTTATATTGCTACTGTGACCCTTTTCCAGTCATTCTAAGTTGTTTATGGTACATACGGTTCCTTTTTTCAGTTTATGCTCTTTTAGCATTAAGAATTTATTTCACTTAAACGAAAACATTACAAGATCACATTTAAAGTAAAAAGAAATAATCATTGTTTTGCAGAATGTGATGGATGTATGGTTTGTATAGTTCTAAGCTGCAACAACTACCAGTATTTCCCCGCAGCAAAAAAGCAAGCAGCATGTTACGTCGTAAAATTGAAACTTGTACAGTATCTGTATCGATTTAGAGATTGACATTTTATTGCTTCGTTGCATGATTTTCCTCCCTTTGTAAAAAGGAAAAGGAAGGAAGAGCAAAGAAGTGATGATTGTAAAGGGTGTTTTCTGCACCAGCTTTGTTATGCTGTTATTGTTATACTGATAATTATTTAATGTTAACGGAAACAAAGTTTCTTTGACTTGTGATCATAACGTTGACGTATTGAACGTACATACCACTAACTTGTTCTTATGGCTGGTTAAGTTGATAGAAAACATGTACTTAAATTATATAAAAGACATTTTAATTAGAATATAATCTAATAAATGACTATTGGGTATATGCTTGACACGAATAGTTATAGTTATAGTTGGAGACCCAAAAGTTAAAACTTTATTTATAAGATGTAGTCGGAGTTTTCTTCGATTAGCTTTTCATTTTTGAATCTCTTTTTTATACAAGAGAAAAAGCTCAAGTACGATCCAAACGAACCGTGTTTTTGGGAAGAGGTATTCAAAATCAAGGGGAGCTAGTATAGATCCTGTGGTACGAATTGAGTTTAAAGTCTAAAAAATAATTCCGTTGCCGGGACTTGAACCCGGGTCTCTCGGGTGAGAGCCGAGTATCCTGACCAACTAGACTACAACGGATTTATTATTATTTGCAAGTGCAGTCTATTAATTCGTAACCATTACCGAATCTATAGAGCAAAATATGATATGATTGTAGAAATCTTATAGAGCAAATATGATATTAGTATACATTATCTAAGCAAAAAAAGTTAAATTTTGGTGACATTTTATTTTATTCGTTTTTGGACAAATATTGAATCTCGTTAGGTAACATCATATGTGAATATAACATCAAACATGAATTTGAAAGTGTTCACCTATCTACTGTATATAGTATTCAGTCGTTGAAAATTTTTCGGAACGTGTGTTTTAGTCGTGAGATTGATCTCCACATATGTGAGAAATTGTTAAAAATTTTAATGAAAATAACATTTTTAGATCGAATAAAATATACGTGTTATGTGTCCTAAATAAATATAAAAAACGTGAGATATCAAATCTCAAAGTGTCGTATTTAATACATCAAGTCGTAAAGAAACCCAATTAGGTTATCTATAAATTCATCTTATGACTTGGTGTCACTATTTAGATTGACTCTAACATATTGATGTTAATGAAGTCAATGCCGTCAACTATTTTTAATTTCTATTAACATGCTCAATTTGATCATTTAGAGATCAGTTTTAAGTTTTCTTTAAATTATGAACTTTAGGTTCATAAGAAATATAGATTTTCACAACGAAATGGCTATAAGGAAAATCACTAGTGACATCTTGACCCGAACATTGCCTTTTTCAACTAAGTATTTCAAATACTAAAATTCCGACAAGATTTCAGGCTGTGGGTCAAGTCGACGACATAGAGAAGACAAATCTACTTTAAGAAAACCGTTTGAAACACGTGTCTCGATTATATCGTTCGTCAATATTTTCTTTTGATTTAATTTCGTTACAAACTCAATTTCATTTATTGTGTGCAATCATTATATGTTTACAATTTCACCAACTATGTTTCTATAGCACTTTGACATTGTACTTTTGTTTCAATTATAATAAAATAATCGTTTTGGGTGTGTCATGATTTTCTTACGGTCTGTGTGTTAAAGGGCAGGGATCCGCCCAAGAAGGACTTCGGAAAAAAAATGCCAAGATGCAAATAAAAACCTAACTTAAATTGACCCTATAGTCTACAAAAGGTTAGTTCTGACAAAGTAACTCTGACTCCGTGATCCATTATAGTGGTGATAGAATTACCCGTCATTTTCACTGGAGCTAATTTAAAATGTTCAAAGGAAACCGAATTTTAACCAAGCTACTTTAAAAAAGTTTTCTAAAAAGGAGTTTGAATAAAAGTTCCATTTCCATTTTAGTATGTACTACCCACCGTGTTGCAAGTAACTCATATTTAAGTGTTATAACATCGCAAACTTGGTATGTACAACCCGTAGTGTTGTAAGTAACATCGGAGTGCAGGATTTGATTGATGATTTGAATGGAGTAAATTCAAAAGTCTCTTCGGCTTATCACCAAATATCCAACAAGAAGAGACTAAGCATCATTCGATCAAAGCGCTTTTTCTTTTATTTTTGATTGACGTGTGCTAAAACCTCCTAAAACTTTATCCCAAAATCTCATATGTTACCCACATATGAAACATATGAAAAACAATTCTTCTCTTCTATTAAATTATTGAAAAGAAGTTTCAAACTATTGCTGGGATTTCGAATCGATCAGTTGGAGCACAAGGAAAAATCAGGGCATGTGTAGTATATATTGTTACCATTACGAAATTAACAAAGCAAGTAAATGTAGTATGAGTGAGTTGAGTTCGAATATGATGAATAAATGAAAAACATAAAGTTAAAGGAAAGTAATATGTAAAGTTAGTTGGTTCAATCAAAAAACACGGTTGATATTGCATATTTATATGTATATTTATTTGCAATATTCGGTGATGGATAGGATGAGATTTTGTATTTAATCGTGTGAAAGTGTTTTATTCAAGTAACATGTTTTCTATGATTGGGAAATGGAAGTTTGGACGAGGAAACACGAGTAAAGGACCAAAAATAACGAGAAATGTGGTTTGGTCATTAACTGCGACGCAACATGTGTTGACTGCGGCGCAATCAACGGAAGTCAACGAGAAGAACGTTCTAGAAATCAAAGACTGCGACGCAATTGATATGGACTTCGGCGCAACGGGAAATTCGATTTTAGTACAATATGGAAACATCAAGGACTGCGACGAAGTCATGGGAGAGTGCGACGCGGTGGACTCCTTTTGGGATCCGAATTTTGTCCTATAAATAGAAACAGAAACTTCACAAATTATATATCGATTTTCGGAGTCAAGTTTTAGGGTTCTATAGTCGAATTTTGAGCAGCAAGAAGAGAAAAGAAGGCGAATTTGAAGACTTGTTTTCATATTTTACATTCTCGTGTTCTTTTCACTTAACTCGTATAATTCGGTACTATGTGCCAGGTCGGATCAATCATCAAAGCAACAATTCAATGTTTAGAAACACTAACAGGTTGTGGAATCACAAGTTAATGATTGAGTTGATGAATATGAACAATGAATCAAACAATATTTGAGTAAAAGGAATCATTCATTCAAAAACAATAAATGGCGGGAAAAGTAGTTATAGTATATATTTTTACTCAGAAGCTCTTATCTAACTGACTTACTTCTCACACTATTTATAGGCACACACACACTAACTATTACATTACATCTACCCTTATGTTCATTTAAGAACACTTCGGGTGACCAAATAACTTAACTTTCATTTAACTTTTAGTTCAGGTGAACTTGAACTTAACTCTGGTGAAGAGTTATTTCACCCGACTTAAAGTCTTCATGAAATATTATAACTAAGATTTAGTACGGGTGATGAACATTATCCACCCGAATTAAATGTTTATTACAAAACACTAATGAAGAATCTTTGGAAACTTCAACCATCACTCTAAATATGCTCCAACAATCTCCCCCTTGGATGTTGCTTCCACAATCTTCATCTTGCTATGTTCAGCTCCATTCCCATCTTCATTCAAATACCATCTTCATCTTCCTTTCCTGTTTCCTCTTCTAATTTTATCTACTTCCCAAGAAACTACCTCCAAAGCCATCCTTCTTCCAGTATCATCTTGTTGCAGTTTCTCAAGAGGTAAATTGAATATGGTTAGTAAGTCTTCATTTGTAAGACCCCTCAAATCTGCATTTTCAAAGATTCTTTCATCTTCTCCATCTTCTCTGTCCAGAACAATTTCATCTTGCTCACAATCCATCCACCACCTGAGAATCTTGGGTTTTTGATCTACAACTTTGGATTTCTTCATTGGTGCTTGATACATTGTCATTCTCTTCCTTTTAGCCTTAAATTTCTTCCCAAATTTGACAAAGTCAGTTTTGGCACACTCATGAATGAAATTTTCACAATACTTCCCATGAGAATATGAACCATGATTCACCATATTCAATTGGCATAACTGTCTAGCATCCTCCACAGTTATTTTCATCAACTTCTCAGTTGTATCAAAAGATTGAGTCATTGTGCCAGTACGACTTTTTCTCTTAATCACTATAGCACCTCCGTAGTGATCAAACCTCCAAACCACAATTGGTGGAAGAATGTCTTTTTCATTCTTAAAAATTCTTCTCTCTCTCTTAAGTCTTCCTGTGTCACCTCCTTTATTCTTGACCCAGAACCTCCTATATTTTCTTGTTCAGTTGTGTCTTCTGGATCAATGGGAAAACCATACTGATCAAGTTTACCTCCATCTAAAGCAGTATTATCTACCCAGTCAGATAATTCTTCAATAAGTGCAGTAGCTACTGGGTCATCAAGATAGTAATCTTCAGAAAGAGCTGACGTGGCTTGAGCTTGTGGTTGACTTTCTGTTTGAGCCTTTGTAAACCATGACTCATTCTCCATGTACTCTACAAATGGATCATCTTCTAGTTTCACATTCATCTTCAATTTAACCTCTTGACATTGTTTTTCAACCAAAGACTTAAAGGTTATTGTCTGACTTGGGTCAACTGTTTGTGTAGAAGATCCCTCAACATTTTGTTTAGTAGATACAAGAGTCACTAATAGTGTTTCTGTTTCTTGGCTTGCAGTAGTTGTTTCCATTTTAACTGCAGATGATTCACCAACATTCTTCTTTTCCTCTCTTTCTATCAATCTCCTATTCAACTCCTCCTCATCTCTTCTCCTTCTTTAACTTCGTATCTCTAATCATACCTTTAGTTTGAACATCTAACCAATTCCTCTCTAAAGTCTCTATCTTCATCTCCCCAATTGATCTTGCAGAAAATTCACCAGCTAGCACCAAGTAGTTCTTCAATTGACGCTTGTAATTCTCCTCTGAAAACTTATTTTTGTAGCCAAGTATCTTCTTTTTCAGTTCAACTACTTTAGCAGGTACTAGACTTGCAGATTTCCTCCAATTACTGATTTTACACTACTTCCTTCACCAATAATTTCTTCATTTTTCTCACTTTGATTCTCTTCTACCTTCACCACATTTCCTTACTTAGTCACCGGGCTGAGCGCACCTTTGGTCATTGATCACTATCTTTTTACCTCCTAAATCCTCATTCCATACATCACTTTCACCAAATGCATGAGTTGGTTTTGGGTTTCTTTCTTTCTTTTATGGACGCAGTAAAAACTTCTGTTGCCACTTCATCAAAAATACCCTCATATTAACCGTCAAAGTATTTTCCAAATGTTTCCTTATTCAAAACCTCACCAAATTGATCCACAACCTTAAACTTTCTCACATTCTCCCCAGTCATCATACTTTCACTGTCTTCATCATCTCCAGAGTTAAAGGATCATCACCCGAATTAATCTTTTCATCACCGACTTAAACATTTCACTACCCGATTTAAATGTTTCTTCACCCGATTTAATTAACACATCACCAAAGCTAAACATTTCAACATCAGGAGTAAATTCTACCATTTTTTCTTTACCTTTTGAGGTACCAACTTCCTCCAAATCTTTTACAATTTTACCAACAATAGATAAATCAATTTCCGTCTCCTCATCTATTGATTTACTGCTCAAACTCTCCCCCTTAGACATCTCATCATCCATGTGTACATCTTCAAGCACAACTGTTGTGGTTTCATAAAACACTACATTTTTCTCCACATTCTCATCCACAGTCTTCTCAGCTTTAGTCTCAACTTCAGTCATAATAACATCATTCTCAGTTTTATCTCCCCCCCATTTTGGATTCATCATCCAAATGAAGAGACTTCAACACGAGATTGAATCTCATTTGATCTCTAATTACTTCATGAACAACATTCTTCCATCTAAGTTGACTGATCAAAGACCTCTTCTTATTAACCAGCTGCTCTAATGACTCATTTTTCTGCTCAAGAGCTAACACAGTCAAAACACCAATTCTGGCTCTTTTTTTCTTCTTTGAAGTGTATACTTGGAGAGGACAACTTGTGGAAGAAACATCTTTCTCAACTTGCACAATATGAGTGGTTAGGGTTGGAATAACATGGGTAAGAATATGTGTTTCAACAAGGTTTGGCAAAGCCCGACTCTCTTCTATGGTATAAAACCAGTTATTGTCATCACTGATTTGAGACTGATGAGTGAGGTGGTGGGGATGAAACAACAATAATTGGTGAAAAAGGTTGACTTATGGGTTGTTCTGCTTCTTGTTGTTGTTCAGGCTGTTGATCTTGTTGTTGTTCTAGTTTTTGTTCTTGTTGTTGATCTTGTTGTTGTTCTTGTTGTTGATCTTGTTGTTGTTCTTGTTGTTGTTCTTGCTGTTGATCTTGTTGTTGTTCTTGTTGTTGATCAATTGCCTCTCCTTGTTGATTCTGTAACTCTTCAAAGATTTGAATAGCAACTTGTGCTTGTTCAAGCATCAGAGGAAATAATGGTGTAAAATGCCCAGAAAATACCAACCTTGCTTTTGAAAAGGATTTCTTCATTATATTCATTATTTCCAATTCATATTCTCCTTTTTCAACTTTGGTCCTTCAAGCACCAATCCTTGCACCTCATATTGCAATATAATTTGAAGAAACCTTGGGTAGAGAAATAATTTTTGAGCACTCCACTCGGCCATCGTTTGCATACAATCCATTATACATCCAGAGAAATTGAATCTTCTTTGTGTAATCATGCACACAAAAGTTGAAGCCAACAACTGATTCATCTCATCAAATCCCCCAGATTTATCCAATATGTAACACACTAGCACATGTACTAGATATCTCCAGTTGTAAGAGAATATAGTCTTTTTCACTATACTTTCTGGGAAGTCACCTTCATACCACGCTCTCCTACATCCTGTATGAATTACATCAAGTTCCAGTCTCTCTATTCCACCAACATCATCAAACTGTAACACCCTTCTAGTTACATCTTCAGTCACAATAACATTCTCTAATTGCATAGTAGAAATAATTGTTCTAACTCCATCAACCACATTGAACCTTGCATTTTCCCAAAACTCCACCAACATATCTCTATGTAATTTTAGACTCTCTGAAATAGCGAATCTCAAGTTTGAGTTAATCAAGAATCCCAGAATATTTCTCCATTCATCATCAACCTCAGGGTGACTCAAATCGAGAAAAGCAACAACATTATGCTTTGGTTTAAAAGTAGATGCCATCTGTAATCAGTCAATGCTTATTAGAATACAAACACAACTATATATTCAATTTAAAAGCAGTGTAACAAAGTAAAAATGAAACACACCTTAATAATGTTGAAAAACAGGGGAAAGATCAATCAAACAATCTAAATCACGAAAAATCGATACTAAAAGCTCGAAAAATCTAAAGAAATGATTCTATGAGAAAGCTTCGGTGATAGGAAAGGGTAAGAAACAATATTGAGATTAGCAATTTTGATTAGGATAAGAAAAACAATTAATTAAAAAAGATTATTTGAATTTAAAAATATTAAATAAATATCAGGATTAAATTAAAATAAAATGTTTCCCACCAAAAAGAAATAAAATTCGACCTAAAATAAAGACCCCGAATTAAAATTAAAACAATACTGAACCCGAATTAAAAACAAAAGAATCCGACTTAAAATTTTGGTCAACACACTCAACTCAATTACCAGACATAAAATAAAACAATACCCGACCTATATTTATAACACCCGAATTAAATTAAAAATTTCAAAGCCAGCCCATTCAAACCTTTTTGGAGAGTTAAAACAATCCAATGCATCAATTAACTTTGAAATTGTTTTAAAAGCCAAATTTCAATTTCAGAGATCAAAAACTTATATTCGAGGATTTCATAAATTAGTTCGTATGAGCAAATATTCTAAGGAAATGAAATGTTTTATAAATTGCAGAAACTTGTATGTTTATTAAAATTCAACATGTGTCAAAAATTCATAAATTACAGATTTTAATAATTTAAAAAGGACATGATAGAATGTCAAACTTATTCAATTCTCGTTAAGGAGAAATAAATAAAATACAATATATTTTACTTAAATATGACATGTATACCTTATTGTCATGAAAACACAGTAGTTTTGTGTCATGATTTAACAAAAGAATTTATGTGAACACATGAACAATCTTCAATCTCTATTGAGAGTCCACAGAATATGATTCTGCAACCTTATAAACTGCTTCTTCTCTCAAGATATTTTTGATTGTATGCATGTTTTTATGTTCAAAATTTGACTTAGTACTGTTGTTCAACTCATTCCCTTGTCTCTGCCGTTTATCAAGTAAGCATCAAGGTTCTAAGAGGACAACATACTAGTTTTTCAAAGAAGTTGGACTTATTCACCTATCTTTGCCGATTATAAAGTTGGCATCAAGGGTCTTAAAGTCAATAAATTATAAAAGACACTTTAAACTTTAAGAGTTATTATAATAAATAGATTTAAATGCCATAATTTACTAAAAATATACTTTTTCTTTGCTTTTCTACTTGACAAAACTGATCTTCCATTTGACAATTATCCATTTTAAGGACTTTAAGCAATTTATAAAGCACAGATTGCCAGAGGTTTCAAAATAGAAGAATATATGCATTTATGAAAACATTTGGTTTCAAGAAATTTTATAAATACTGAACTATGTTAAATTATGCTGGAATTTATGTTTATGACTCATTTCTTAGAAATTTTGTTTTTGTGAAACATTTTCTGTTTTTATACTGTTTTTGATTGGTTTTTCATATTTTGTATTTGTTTTTCTGAAAATATGTATATAAGAAACAACACATAACAGACTCAAAAATTTAAAAATAGAATAGAAAGAAATCTTTTTGAGTTTTATCTATACAAACTGAAAATCATATATTTTTTGGATTTTATCTGTACAAAAACTTAACTCCAGACTTAACTTCCTTAACCCGACTTAAAACAAAAACAAAAACAACATCAGACTTAAAATTTCTTAACCCGACTTAAAGTGAAAACAACACTGGACTTGAAAGAAAAAGAAAAAAAAAAGAAAAAGAAAAAGAAAAGAAAAAGAAAAAAAAAAAAACTATTATGTCTTTTGCTTATTTCGTCACGAGTAGCTAAAAACATAACATTTATTTGGATTAGGGAACTATTAGTATGTTTTAGCTTTTTGTGAATTGAATGTTTTAGATGTTTAATGTTTAATCGAAAACCCGTTATTGTTTTCAATCTTAATATTGTTAAAGTTTCTTATATTCAATTGATTAGTTGATCTAGGTATTCAAGATGAATCTAGAGTTAGGTTATAATATTGAATGAATCAAATCAATCAGTCCATAATTGATTTAGAAATGCTAATATTCGAAAGGAATTAGTAATTGAAACTTAAATAATTAGATTAAAACGAGAACGCTAATTGATAATTACAAGAGATTGATTTAGAAAACTAGAGAAACTATTCGAGAGGAAACTTTATAAGATTAAATTATTAACATCGACTTGATTATTAAAGATTAGTTATTTAGGAAAAATACTGTATCTGAGAGGAACAATACTGTTTTAGGTAATTAAAGTTAACTAGGTATTCGAGAGAAACTTAGTTATAATTTAGAAGTTAAATAAACATTCAATTGCATTAAGTTAATTCAAATAATAGTAAACTACCCAAACAAGTGTCTTTTCTTTAAATTGATAAACAACTTTTCAAACGAACGATTTCTTTAATTCACTTTTCTTAATTAAGTTAAGCAACGTGACAATTCGGTAACAAAACAACCACAAATACTCGTTTTATTAATTCTTTATTTAAACTAAATATTAGTCCCTGCGAACGAATCCGACTTACTTTAGACTATATTACACGTGATTAGGTCCACTGCCTATAAGTGTGTAGTCGAGTAAAGGGTATTTCGAGTTTTTTTAAAATTAAACTAGATTTTACACATCAAGTTTTTGACGCCGATGCCGAGGACTAAGTTTTAGTTTTTATTTAGAATTCGTAATTTGATCCTTTTAAATATTAATTTACTTCAATGTTACTTTATTTGTTTATTACACTGGTGCGTTTGACGGGTTTGTTGTTTGTGTTTTTGCAGATATTTTAGGTAGTTGATGAACACAAGGTCTTATAGGTTACCAATCACGAGTCATTTATCAAATCCAGGGGTATCAAGAAATCGTAACAAGAAACAAACGAGTCAGTCACCAATTCCAATTTCAGAAGCTTTTGAACCATTCTCACCGGTCAAATTCGAAAAGGAGGACACTGAGTCTTCTTTAGGAGGTGAACTTAGTTTAGAGTCAGAATTTGAGGTAGTATCTTTAGAGGAGAAATCGAATCCACAGGTGAAATTAGTTTAGAGTCAAAATAATTCCCAAATTAATAACCTAACAAATTACATTAATTAAGTTTATGAAAAAGAAAAAGAAACAAACCTAGATGGTGGTGAAGGAATGGCAGAATGGTGGTGATTGTGGCGGTGAAGGAATTGTGGAGTGGTGGTGGCGGTTTGGTGGAGTGATGGTGGCGGTGGAGGAAACCCAAATTGAAGAAAAAACCCGAAAATGGCGATGGAGTGTGTGTGATTTTTGTTCTGGTGTTTTGTGGGGATTGAAAGAGATAAAAACCTGTAATTAATTTACACCAGTAATTTCGGCGACGATATCTGGTTTCAGCGACGATAAATCGTCGCCGTATGTGACCCGGAAAACTCCAAAAGTGTGGCGGGCAAAACCAATTAGGGCGACTTTCGTTGACTGACATACAACGATGATAAATCGTCGCCAAAATTCGTTCCATAATTTATTTATTTATTTATTTATTATATAATTATATTAATAACGAAAACGTTTAAATAATATTAGTAATGAAAATGAATTTAAATTATATTAGGTATAAGTTATTAATTTAAATTATATTAGGTATAAGTTATTAAACTGTGGAAAAACGACATCGACTGGTTTTTGCGATTATCGATGATCAATGGTGAGTAGTCGATTGAATAGCTCTATGTGTGATAGTATACATTGACATTGTTACAAGTAATGTAATGATCGATCAAATCATTGATAATTGGATGTCATTTATATCTAGTACTATATATTTAGGGTTTAGGATTATGGTTTAGGGTTTGGGGTTTAGGTATGGTGAGTACGTAGTCGATGAATGTTGTTCAGGTTAGCTCTAATAGTCGATGAATAGTGTTCCAATAGTGGATGAATGGTCGATAGATGAATGGTCTATAAACTTTTCCTTACTCATGTTAACTTTAATAGTCGATAAATGGTGAGTAGTCGATGAATGTTGTCGGGTTTAAGTTTCTAGGGTTACGATGGTTTATGGATATGAGTTTAGTATTTAAGGTCTAGCATTAGGGGGTTATGGTGTTTTAATAGTCGATGAATGGTCGATAGATGAATGGTCTATACAACTTTGCCTTACTCATGTTAGCTTTAATAGTCGATAAATGATGAGTAGACGATGAATGTTGTGCGGGTTTAAGTTTCTAGGGTTACGATGGTTTAGGGATATGAGGTTAGAATTTCAGGTCTACTATTAGGGGATTATGGTTTAAAGTTATACTTATACCACAACATGCCGTATTATAACTTTCCGTTATAAAAGTAAACGGTTATTAATCGTATTACTTAATTACGATATCGGATCTTTAAAAATTTGTTTTTACATTTAATTTAAGTATATTAATATTAATAATATAATTACTTTTAATTTCTTATCATCAAATAATTTTATTTTAAACAAAAATTATTATTTAAAATTAACATTATACATTATTTAATTTGATATATTATAAATAATTTTTTTATTTTTTAAATATAAATAATTTAATATAGTTTAAAATAATTTAATTCACATAAATTATATATATTAAATTATTTAATATAGCTTAAAATAATTTAATAATTTAATATTTTCATTTTTTAAATATAAATTATATATATTAAATTATTAAAAATAATTAATTAATATAGTTAGACTTAAGGCGACGACAAATCTTCGCCATAAGTCTAATCAAATTAATTAATTATTTTAAAATTATAAAAATTGTTTAAATAATCTAAATAATAATTAAATTATATATATTAAATTATTTAAAATAATTAATTAATTTAGTTAGACTTCCGGCGACGGTAAATCGTCGCCGTAAGTCTAACCAAATCAATTTAATTATTTTATAATTTTAAAAATCATTTAAATAATCATTGAATTATTTATTAATAATAAAAATTAATTAAATAATCATTTAATTATTTAGTTAGACTTACGGCGACCATTTGTCGTCGCCGTAAGTTTTGGCGGTATTTGACGAAAATTATTATTATTTTTCATTAATATATAATATACAGTCGTCGCTAAATGTTCAAGTCGTCGCAAAAGAGTCGTCGGTAAAGGGTTGACTATCAGAAAAGAAGTTGATAAAATTTGTCGTTTAGTGACCTTTTGGCGACGATTTTTTTATCGTAGCTAAAAATGTCGTCGTTGAATGTCAATATTCTTGTAGTGTTTTAAATAAGTTTGTGATTTAGATAGATTTTTCTCATTAGAGCAAAAGCTTTATTTCTTAAAAAGGTTTTAAGAGAAAAACTTTCTATAAAACGCCTATCAAAGATGCTTTACTCTAACACATAGTAGAAATATTATAAAACATATGATAAATATAAAATAGAATGTGGGGGTGAAACCATTACATCTCTCACACACACACACACACACACACACACACACACACACACACTTTCTATATATTTGTCTATGTGTTACGGGTAGTAAATATTCTGTCTAGCGTCTTCCATTTTGTTTTTGCAGACATTTGATATCTTATAACTTCTATTGCAAACATACATACAAACATATTGACATATAGATACTGCCAAACAAAGACAAAAGCGCGGTTCACTCGTTCGTATTCTCAATCTCACCTGATAAGCGTTTCTTTCATGTTTATGCATGCATGCATCACATCATACATCTATATGCATGTTCTAAGTCATTGACTTTATGTACGATAGTTTCCTCAGTTCTGATGCATTGGGGGTGGGGTGCACCATCACGAAAGATTAAGACAGTTCTTCTTTGAGGGTATACAACTAATAAAGAATTTGTATTATGAGATTCAAAACAATGAAATGAAACACACACAAATTTTGATTAATTTAATTTCTCTCAAATTATGCATAACGAAACCTCATTCGAAAATAGTGTCAGGATCGAATCAATTACCCACCAATGTATAGATAAATGATTTGAAGGTTTAGATCTAACAAATACAAATTGTATTGCAGCGGATAAACACAAATTTGTATGAATAAAGTTATGATTAACAAGTTATATGAAAGAATAAATTTGATTGAACAAATAACAAGCACTACAAGAAAAAGTACTTTTAGTGACGAAAGTTTAGTGACGACTTTTAATTTGGTCACTATTTAGACAAATTTATATTTATATTTAATAAGGGTGACGAAATTATTGGTCACTAATTTGGTTTAGTAAAAATAAGTGACGAAATTTTTTGGTCACCAAAATATGTAAAATAATTGCACTTCAAATCGTAAAATTATTTTGATAAACTTTTATAATGGTAAAAGAATTTTATCAAAACATAAACATACACATGTTATATTCTACAAAGTTTATTATTTTTTCAAAATATATGTTGTTTAGCTTATTGGGTTAGTTAAAAACATATACGGAGTACTTCATAAAGCCCACCAAGTCGATAGGCCCATGTGTCTTTTTTAACCCATCAAAATACTAAAAAGAGAGTGGATCCATCAAATTTACAAACAGACTCCACTAATATCGAAAATAACATCAGTCGACATGTTTTACTAAACCGGTAATTAGAGTTAGGATTTTGGGTTAAAAATATAATTTAACTTCATTGAAGGGGTCTGAGCACCCCTAGCTCCACCACTGTATATATATAATTTTTAAATTACATCTAGTGATTTTTTTGTTATATATACTTAACTATCTATATATAATCACAATCATATTTATACCACTAAAGCAAACATTTTGAATCGCCGTCTTCATTTCTGATAAAATAAAACAATATCGTTTGAAAACATTTTAATAAACTATTGTATAAGGACCTCAGTGAAAATATGTTTTATTAAATAAATATTTCTCTTTCTCACACAAACACACACACACACAGTTTACACATCGATCACCGGCGATATTCCGGCGATACTACGGCGATTACACCGGCGATTACACTGACAGTCTATTTCATCGATCTACTCCATCGAACTACACCGACGATCATATGAGTAAGATTAGGCAGTAAGATTAATTATATAGTTACCTGTGATTATATAATTTTGTATAGTAATTTATTTAATCGACCTAATTTGACCTAATTTTCATTAATTATATAGTTACTTGTGCAAAATAGATCTTCTGTTTAAGCTTTTTTGTTAATTTGGTTTGGCGATAGATATGATTGTCAATCTCAGATTTTATAAATTCTAGTTAGACTCCAAGTCAAGTGTTACTAGTTCGCATAGATAGGTAATGTTGACTTATCGTCACAGTTTAAATGTGAATTAAATATACTTGTATGTGTTTCTGTGCGTGAAGTGTGAATTGAAGCCAAAGAAATTGCCTATATTTATTGATTTAAATAAACTTTTACGAAAATCAGTATTCAACCAACATACTATGCTTGGAAGGAAAAAAAAGCACTAATAAACTAATTTGAATTAGGGTCACCGATCCTGTGCGTGATAAAGAAAGATAGAAAAAGCACTAGAATGTAAGGTCCAAAATAGGAGCAATAGATTGTTTGTGTTGTCTTGAGTTTATGCCAGAATCCTGTTATTGCTACTCATCACCGCCAGCACTTGCAGCACTAAGATCCACGCTTAAGTCAAGAGTCAGTCACATTATAAATAAATCATTTTTAGTTTCCTTTGACATGGAAACGTAATTTCAGTATTAAACTAAAGTTTACCTTTCCAGTTATGTGGCTGTACATGGCAATCACATCTTGTACTGTAGTCTCAAAATGTGTTGTTGCATCATAACTCTGAGGGAGACGAATTATTTTTATGTTAGAATTTATCACATCTGTAGTGTAACAAAGAAAACGACTCCCGAGCTTCTAGGGTAACTTGAGATAGAAAATACTCACAGTAGATATGTAACAGTTATCTTCAGCACCTTGGTTAGTGGGTTCATATCTGTCATAAGTATCAAAGAAAATATGGTCCACGGGTCCAAGCAAATCGATCCCAGGTTTCAATTCCGTTTCAGGGTTGTCTGTCTTGCTGGTACTTTAGTGACATCCATTCCTTCATGTGATATGCTTAGTAGTGGTATCTGATGTATGTAAGATCAAAAGTTGTGTAGCTGTAAAAAAGTAAAACATATGGAAAGTTAACTAGTAGTGTAGTATGACGATGGTTTGAGTCTCTGATGTACTTTACTGTTGTTAGTTAAGGTTCAATGGATCATGTATGTTTGTCCTGGAATTAGTTATATTTGTTTATTATTGTGCATTTGTGCTTATAAGTGGAAGTAAGTAGTTCTGGCAATAGTGTTTAGTTTAGTTGTGTGTTTGCTGTAAAAATAGTGTTTACTTGACGTTATGCTTATAAGTGGAAGTAAGTAGTTCTTAGTGCTGCAAGTGCTGGCGGTAATTAAGTAAAGAAAATGCGCCTGCAATTATCTTTATTGACGAGGTAGATGCCATTGCTACTGCCAGATTTGATGCTCAGACTGGAGCTGATAGAGAAGTTCAGCGAATTCTCATGGAACTGCTAAATCAGGTGAATTCAGAAGCTCGTGAGAAGTTCAATGAACCATTTCTTGATTTATTCCTGATAATAGTTATTTATACTTTTCGGTCCTGTTATTGAGACTTATAAAAACCATGAATTTGGGTTGTTTGCAGATGGATGGGTTTGACCAGACAGTGAATGTTAAGGTTATAATGGCAACTAACCGAGCTGATACTTTGGATCCAGCACTTCTTCGTCCTGGTAGGCTTGACCGCAAGATCGAGTTTCCTTTGCCCGATAGACGACAAAAAAGGCTTGTGTTTCAGGTGATATTTTAATTTCCATCTCTTTGCTCTTTAATAGTTCGTTATACACTTGGTAATTTCGATGCATAGACTTGTGAATGGGTGGGTTGACTTGGTTGTGCTGTATCTCAAACGGATCAGCTGGTTTAAATCTCTATATTCTGTGTTCATATAAACACACACATTGCACCCACTTACTCACACTCACTCAAGCTCTCTCTAAATCTATCCATGGCTTCCGCATTATGATGCATTTCGAACGAGCCCCAGCTCTCTCCAGTCCGCCATTGTTGATATAGTTCTTAGATCGATTTGCAAAGTAAGCTCACACATTCAAATTTCAGCTTCAATACGCATTTCAAATTTTATGTTTTTTTTTTGTGTGTGTTTTTGTTTTGAAAAGATTAGATCTGTGATTTTGTTTTCAAAATTATTTGAATTTTAAAATTTTTTTCTACCTAACGTCGTTGACTAAGTGAAGTCAATTTATTACAATTAAAAAAGTTTTATGGTGAAAATGAAATGTATGTTTAAATGTTTAATTACTATATATGAACATGTACTTGTTTAGGTTTAGATTAATCTGTAGTTGTAACAGGAAGAGTTCTGACAATTCCTTTACGTTTTGTTTTATTTCGATATCCTTTTTAAATGAATTATATAACATTATAATTATATTACGCGGGGACTTAGATCTGTTTTTTTGTTGTAATTGGAGTTTGGAAGGGTTCATGTACAAATGTACGTGATCCAGCACAACAACATTGGCCCAATGTTCCTTTTTGTTTTGGGGTGTGAGGTAGTATTAGACCAACATTCATAAATAAAACACTCAAATGATCCATTAGTGTTGTTTATATATTCTCACTTTGATTAACAGGCAGGACTTCCTCCTGGTGTGTTGAATATCGTCTCTGGTTATGGTCCGAGTGCTGGTGCCGCTCTTGCTAGTCATATGGATGTTGATAAGCTTGCTTTCACGGGGTCCACCGATACTGGTAAAATCGTACTTGGATTGGCGTCAAAGAGCAATCTTAAACCAGTGACTTTAGAACTCGGTGGAAAATCTCCGTTCATTGTGTGTGAGGATGCAAATGTTGATGAAGCTGTTGAACTAGCTCATGCTGCTCTGTTCTTCAATCAGGTTTTTGTTCATCTCATATTTTTATATTAGCATTGAAATAAATTTCATGATCGATAAAATATCTGGTTTGGTTTGTGGTGTTACTTGCAGGGCCAATGGTGTATGAACATTGGGTTAAACTTGCTAATGACAATTTCTTTTATTTCGCTAGAGTCTTTTTTGCTTCTTTCATTCTTTTATTCCCTCCTTGTTCTCGTTATCGTTCTAAGTCAAGATGGCGTTAGAAGTGTCTGCCATTGGATTTGAAGGCTTCGAAAAGAGGCTCGAAATTAACTTTTTTAACACTGAAGGCAGAGGTCTGCGTGCCTTGAGCAGAAGCCAAATTGACGAGTTTTTGGCACCGGCTGAATGCACTATCGTTTCGTCATTATCAAATGATGATCTGGATTCTTATGTTCTTTCGGAATCCAGTCTCTTTTTGTACCCGTATAAGATCATAATCAAAACCTGTGGTACCACTAAGCTACTGCTCTCGATCCCGCCTATACTCAAATTAGCTGGTGAACTGTCTCTTAATGTGAAATCTGTTAGATATACTCGTGGAAGCAAAGTTCCACCCGCAGTTGGCAGTCTTTCGGTTGCAAGAAGAGTTTATAAGGTGAGTTAGTTTTATGAATAATTAATATATTCATTTCTTATTTGGTCTTTTTGGAATTACATTATGATATATGTATGAAACAGAAAAAGAAGAAAGGGAAAGAAGTAACAGAAATTGGAATGTATAAAATTGCGCATTATTCTAAGAAAACACGTGGAATGGTCAATGAGGAGGCCCAAAAAGTTCTGGTAATTTCTACTACTTCATGGACATGTAGATTAATACTTTGTGCATGCAAACAAACATACAAAACATAAGTTGCAGGCCTCAAGTAATATAGGATGATTATATACATCTGACCAAGTTATATCTAAATCACCCCAATTGTATTAGGATTAGGATACTTGTTAGCTTCAATTAGCAGTTCTACACCTACAAATGTCTTGTATTAATACCAAGTGTTTTAATTGCTCTTGTTTATTTAGTTGTTTTCTGGTTCTTGTATTAATACCAAGTTTCTCTTTATACAGGGATGAACATGAAGATTCTGCTATCATTGTGGACCATGGCGTATTAATACTAGTCATTGTGGACCATGGCGTATTAATACTAGTCATTTTCCCTTTCGTACATTGCGGGCAGTAACATAACAGTTTCATAACAATGTGGACCATGGCGTATCAACAAGATTCAAAGATTGTATGTTATAAGAAAGATGATGTTTTTAGTCTTCATTCATGTTAGATGTTATATTTCTTTAATAATAACATGGTAGAGAAACGGATACAATTGTTGATATGTTATGGCATTGAATACATTCTCTTCTATGTTTGGATTAAATTGCGTTATTATAACAAGTCAAGAATTTTAGTTTCCGTTTTGGTAAAAGGAAAAGGTGCCAAGAACCCAGGTATAATGTGGTTGTTGGAGACTTGTGGATGGTGACGACTTTTTCGTCACCAATCAACATAAATAGTGACGACCATCTGGTCTCTAACAGATCGGTGACGAGGGTATTTGGTCACCCATTGTTTGAAGTTGTATTTACCATCGTCCAATCAGTGACGACTTTTTCGTCACTATTTGGTGACGAAACTGGTTGTGGTCACCAATTGTAATTAGTGACGGACCTTTAGTGACGACTGGTGACCACTTTTATTTGGTCACTAATCATTTTTGGTGACGAAATTAGTGCTTTTTGTGACGAAACCCTCTTGTCACTAAAAGCACTTTTTCTTGTAGTGAAGTTAATTAACACAGCCTCAATTGATTATAATATTTTCAGAGAAAATTACAACGATGTTCTCTCTTACAATCAACGTTCTTATCTCAAATAACAAAGGAACTATTTTATAGTCCTTGAGGCTACCTAACAAAGATCTTAGTACAAATTACAATCAACTAAAAACTATACAAAATCTATTGCCCATACTCTGTAACTAGTTTGATCTCAAATCAAACTATTCTATCTACTTTGACCAACTATTACCAACTCTCTGATTGAACACGTGAAAGTCTTTAGCAGTTGGTGATCATCATCAGTAGTTGAGGATCTTCATCAGTAGTCGTCTTCCAATGATTATCCACCTCTACCGATCAGTTGAAGATGATCATTTTCTACTGATCAGTACTAAGGTTCTTAGCAACTGATCAGTTCTCCAAATTAACTAGCTACTGATCAGTGCTTTGGGACTAAAAAGTTTGTGCTACTACTGATCAGTAGACAAAAATCTTTACTACTGATCAGTAGTAAAACACACTTAGTGTATTTTTGTCCCAACAAATAGTTAACCATCTTTTTTACATATGACTTAGAGAAATAATTACTCATACACACACATGCATGTATATATATATATATATATATATATATATATATATATATATATATATATATATATATATATATATATATATATTATATATATATATATATATATATATATATAGAGAGAGAGAGAGAGAGAGAGAGAGAGAGAGAGAGAGAGAGAGAGAGAGAGAGAGAGAGAGAGAGAGAGAGAGAGAGAGAGAGAGAGAGAGAGAGAGAGAGAGGTTGTACTGGGGTTTAAAGTTTGTATATCTGAAAAGAAAGTTGGGAGTTTAGACAAACGGACAAGAAGAACAGACTCCATATAACTTTTTCTCAACTGTCAGGCTTCCTTGATTCCATATGATGTTTTTCCTTTTCAACCCTTTCTCTTTTAATCTTTTTGACCTAAACGCATGGTAACTTTGGTCCATCAACTTAACTGAGACTTATCTTTAACAAAACATAAGAACATGTAATGCTGCTGCTCTTTTTTACCTAACTATTTATGATATAAGGTTTTTCGGACACAGATTGTTCAAATAATTTTTGTTTAAAGTGGTTGAAAAGTAACTACTATATTTCATAAATATATGAGGATTTGAGGTATATATTAAAAACAATGGATAAACTTTTTGATGGAGAAACATCTGCCCTTGATGCATCATTTTCACCATTCACCCAACACAAGACAAAATGATTACCACCGGACACAAGAGGCTTAGGTCCAAAGTTCAAACGCCCTAGTTTTCATCAACCCAAAAGACAAATCTAAATTGTAAATTAATTTTATATTATTTTCATCATTTGACTCTTATTTTAATCCAACCCTACACAAAATTATTGCTTGTGAAATGTTCTCTTTCTTTTTGCATACCACAAACATAAAACATGTGTAATAAAATATTAATCCTAATTAATTATAAGTTTTTTTTTTCTTCTGAAAATGATTCGAGAACATTTTATGATACAGTAGAAACTCGCTAAATTAATAAATACTCGATTATTTAATAAACTCTTTAAAATAATACTTTTTTCTGGTCGCAACCCGGGGAAAAGGTATCAAATTAATAATTCACTAAACTTATAAGATAATACACTTTTTGTAATCTCTATAGACCCCGTATAAAATATAAATTAATAATTCTTCATAAAATTAATATTACATGGAATGGTTTATAAAGATTTCTTGAAAACGACTTATTTGTCTTTTGTTTTTGTTGAAATCAACTTCACCTTGAATATGGTCTCTAATATTTCTTATCGTTGTAGAACTTTCATCCAAATTAGATGGAAGTTTGAATTTTTTTTATAAATTTGCATTGTACGATAATTATGTGAAAATTAAGGTATTTTACAATTGGTATTTAATTATAAATTAATAAATATTAGTTAGTACATAAATTAACAATTATTAATTTATCGATTAATTAATAACTATTTTAATTAATAAATTTGTTAGTTCCGAGAGTATTAATTTATAGAGTTTTTCCTGTAATTTTCATGTAAAGATCTAAAACACTATTACCAACGGTGCACTACGCAAAATGAGTTTTAGTGACGAAAGGTTTTTAATGACGACCTCTTTTCGTCACTAATAACCTTATTTAGTGACCATTAAAAAAAGTCGTCATTAAACAAGATTAGTGACAAAAAATATAACCTTATTTAGTCTCTAATAAAATTACTGACGGACCTATAGTGACGACTCATATTTCGTCACTAATATCATTAGTGACCAAATATTTCGTCACTAATATTAGTGATCAAATATTTCGTCACTAATGATATTAGTGACCAAATTTGAATCGTTACTAAAGACCATTTTTCTTTTAGTGGTGGGTGACCAAGGTTCAAATCCCACTCAATGCAAACAATTCATTTGAGTGCTAAGCTAGTCTCCAACCCTGAGTGGCAAAGGACTTCGGTCCCGTAGATTAGTTCCCACCCAAGGTGGAGTCGTCACCAAGGTATCGGAAGTTCTTGGACATTTAGGGTTTTAATGTACATGAGCTAACATTGAGCTGGATATATTAATAGGACTAGAAACATAAGTACGTAACTTTGATATGAAAACATTTGTCTCTATACATGTGTATTGCCATACGTAGTCTTTCAAATGTGGAAAAATGGTTTAGGTGACATCGTATGACGTTGTGCAATACGCACAGTCACACATAATATATTCAGTAAATATATAAGAATTAAGGGTACCCAAGAATTAATTAGCCATGGGGGACATCATATAAACTTGTTATATAAGTTGTGTCTTTACCAATTTACCTTACTAATAATTTGTCTTTCTATTGAAGAATAGATAGTGTTTGAGTTATGAGTGTAGCTCACCACCAAATGAGTTGATGATTGTCTCTATAACACTTGTCTATTTTTAATTTAAATGTTTCATAATTCTTTTTATCATCTTGCTTTTCCTTTATAGCCTTTCTATATTCTCTTTTCTGCTCATGCTTGCATCTCAACCCACATAAATATCCAGTTACCCTCTCTCTCTCTCTCTCTCTCTCTCTCTCCCTATGATTATTCAAGGATCATGATATAAACCAAAAGAAAAGTTGGTGGTGAATTTGATGCAGAGTTGAAGTGGTACAAAATAGTACATGTGTAGTTTTTAATATGGAAACCATGGATCATTCATCATGTGTTCCTCCTGGATTTCGATTTCATCCAACCGATGAAGAGCTCGTTGGTTACTATCTACGGAAGAAGGTTGCATCTCAGAAGATCGATCTTGATGTCATTAGAGATATCGATCTATACAGGATCGAACCATGGGATCTTATAGGTAACACATACTGCTTATTAGGGTTAGGTTATCTTTGCTTAACTTTTCATTCTTACTAATTAAGTATTGCTTTAAGTTTTTTCTTTTTATTTCTAAAAGAATTGTTTTCCCAAAATCTTGGCATGTTCATCATCTAGTATATCAAGGTTTATGACAAAATATATATAAATATACTTCTTGATGAAAGATTCACTGGTCACTAACGTCTAATGGAGGTGTATTTTTTCTAGAGAGATGTCGGATTGGATACGAGGAGCAAGCTGAATGGTATTTCTTTAGTCACAAGGATAAAAAGTATCCCACAGGGACGAGAACGAATAGAGCAACAATGGCAGGTTTCTGGAAGGCGACTGGGAGAGACAAAGCCGTGTATGAAAAACTCAGGCTCATAGGGATGAGGAAAACACTAGTTTTCTATAAAGGAAGGGCACCAAACGGACTGAAAACCGATTGGATCATGCATGAATACAGGCTTGAATCCGAAGAAAATGGTCCTCCTCAGGCAAGCATCTTGTATCTATCTCATTAATTTACACCCTTTAACATGCATGGTGAGGTACAGTTCAGAGTTTGGCTACGATTATTGACACCCAAACACAAACAAACAAATTGTAAAACGCAGAATATTTGCCTAACTCGCAAAGACTTTTTTATTGAAGAAATCTAACTCAAAAACTTCAATTACAAATATGACAGGTGATCATTAAATCCTTACCCTACATGGTATATTTATACTAAACTAACATGTTTGTATAAAACTAGGATACTAATTACCATAATTATCTAATCCTAACACAATAAGATAATTATTCTAGTTTCCTTATCTAATTAGGACTACATTCCTAATTGGACTCTAAATCCGATCCATGGTCACGATCGTACTCAGATACATTCTCCAACAATCACCCCCTGAATTTCTGAGTAGCGATGGAGAGATCTTTCACACCAAGCAACGTTCTCATCTCTGCAAACTTCACTCGAGCTAATGCTTTAGTCAATGGGTCAGCTCGTTGTTTATCACCAGAGATGTACTCGACAATTACTTGCTCATTCTCACCATCCTTGCCACCCATTGTTGTCTTCGGATCTGCTTAAACTAGCCTCGAAGATAACCTGGACTTGCTGGAACTCGATGCCTTGAACTTGCTGATTTTTCAGCCTTTTACCTATTTCTACAGCCAACTTCAACAGCTTATATCTTTTGTTACACAAATCTGATCGACAAATCCTTCGGTCCGATTGTAGATCTATGTGTTGGGAACCGACAAACCAAATTTCGTGACGATCCAACGGTTAACCCACTCAGGATCGTGTTTTTCCTACAGCTGCGCAAGTTTGGCCGAAAATTGGGAAAAATCTTGTAATTGTTTACCTCAGAAGAACCACGAACCGTGGCTCTGATACCAATTGAGGTACAGTTCAGAGTTTGGCTACGATTATTGACACCCAAACACAAACAAACATGAGAGGTGATCATTAAATCCTTACCCTACATGGTATATTTATACTAAACTAACATGTTTGTATAAAACTAGGATACTAATTACCATAATTATCTAATCCTAACACAATAAGATAATTATTCTAGTTTCCTTATCTAATTAGGACTACATTCCTAATTGGACTCTAAATCCGATCCATGGTCACGATCGTACTCAGATACATTCTCCAACACATGGTTATTCCTTAACCAACATGCCTAATTTTGCCTAGCGGTATTGAAGGTGTGTATTAGGGTTATCGATTGAAATTTTAAACCGGACAAGCTCTTGGGTTGCTGTTATAAAGAATGGTTCTTGATTACCTTATGTTCACTTCATCATTTTTTTCATTTTAATCTGGTTTTTATTTTCTTTTTTTAGTTATACTGTTTCATTTAATCTTAAAAAAAATCAGAATTATATTACCATATTACCGTTCTCTTCATCTTTACTTTCCACATCTTCGTCCTTTATTTTCTTTTCTATCTATTAAATCTTTATCTCGGTACTAGAAAATTGTTTTCATCAAAATGTCTGTTATCTTATATTAGTTCATATTAACAAAATCTCGAAATAAGTTTATATCAGTACATACTAAAATGGTTAGATCGAGTGAATTATAACATCTTTTCTTCATCCATGCTTTCGGGCTCTCCGCCACTATCTTGTTATCTATGAGTAAGTGAGTGTGTGTGTGTGTGATTTTCACTTTTACGACAACGAGTTATTAAATCAAAAAAGTTAATCACAAAGATGATTCAGTTATCAGACGAGTACATGCCTTTTCTCTGAGCTTTTCAACTTTTCAAATATCTCAAATTTCACAAAAATTATATATTGATGGATATTCAAAAAGGTAAATATTTACTCAGTTTACAATTTTATTCACACTCCAAAGCTAAGACAGTTATAAATTACACGACTAGCTTGGACTATTTATCATGACCAACAGAAATTTAAATGTTAAGATCCACGTAGAAAACTACATTTAATTCTTTATATGTGTTTTGTTATTATTTGTAAAATACGACTAAATAAAAAAACGTGACGAGGGTTATTATCTTTACATGGTTATAAGTTAAGTCATTTTACTGGTAAATATTTTATAGGACAATTAATTAGTTGCACCTATTTACAATTTTCTTTTTGTTTTAATGCAACATATTTCGTGTACATCTTTACATTTGCTAACAAAAATAACACTCATACACGTATATTTAAACTAAGGTGAATATAGTTTTTTTTTTTTTTTTTTCGATATTGACTTTTTGAGCCGGTAAATGTCCTCAACAAGATTCGGACTTGGTACCTTCCACATTTGGTGTGAGTTTTATCAAATTTCAAATTGCCACTTTGGCAACTCGGATATAAGGTGAATATAGTTATGTTGCATAAAAACATCTATGACAAAGATGTTGCTATTATATGTCATGATCCCTTATTTTACGCACATATAGGAGTAAAAATAATATTTATTTATTTTCTATCTACGCTGAATCATGAAGCAATAAACTATTTGAATCCTTACATTACTTTACTATGATAATCGATCAATTAATCACTTACAGGAAGAAGGTTGGGTTGTGTGTCGTGCTTTCAAGAAAAGATCATCAGGACAAACTAAACACACTGAAGGATGGGAATCAAATTTCTTTTATGATGATTCAAGTCGTGTTAGCCCAACCATGGATCCGATAGATTATATCACAAGTCAGCAAACATTTTCACAAAGCTTCATGTGCAAGCAAGAACTAGAAGGAGCAGATAGTTTGAACATTTTGCAAAGTGATCAATTCATACAACTTCCTCAACTAGAAAGCCCATCTCTCCCATCCCTAAATAGGCCTAGCTCCATATCATTGGTGTCTCTATCAGAAAATAATGATCAAGATGACGATCTAGCCAAAATGGAAAACATATACAACAATAATAAAGATATCATGAATAAAGTGACAGATTGGAGAGCTCTCGATAAGTTTGTAGCTTCTCAACTGAGCCAAGAGGATAGATACGAGCTCGGGGAGGGCTTGTCTTCAAACTTTCAAGGGAAAGAGAATTCAAATGTGGCTTATGTGTTTATGGAAGGCCATAGGGGTAAAGAAGATGGAGGAGGAGGAGGGGACATGAATGGGTTCTTAACCTTAACAAATCAAGCTGAAGGTGATATTGGGATATGCATATTTGATAAATGATGATCATAGTGATCGATGCATGAAGGAGACGGTCGATCATCATATATAGTAGGTTAATATGTATAAGACATATATGGTTGTGAGGGAATAATAAGATTATGAAAAGGATCCTCATTTTTCCTAGGTTATGAACAATTCATGCACAACGTGTACACAAATAACTAATTTCACTTCTGTTATTTGGTCTAATAAGTGTCTAACTATTATATGCTTAATGGCTATAAACTCATTTATTTTGCTACATATATAGAGTTTAAATTTCAATGTCCAACGACTTTGCATTTTATATAGAAGAAAATTGTTGAGAAGAGTTAATTTCTATGCATGTATAACAAAAAGGTTCGTGATAATTTAATTATGGAAGTTATCAGAATTTTGTATTTCCTGGCTTCTTGCTAATTTATTTTTGTGATATTTCTTTCGTTAAATAAAAAAAAGTTCATTAAACAGGATATACTATATATTAGGAGATATCACCCAAATGGTGTATTTATATGATGGATACACAATTAAGCTACGTATTTTTTAAATATACCGTTTTAGCCCCCCCAAAAAAAAGTAAGATATTTCTTTCTTTGAAAGAAATTTTTTCATTTGCAAACTACCGATAAGCTAGAAACGAAGAAAAAGGATAATATTACAGCGAAGATTAGGCGAAACTTGAATTACAAGTCCAATCCACTACAATAGACGGGGCCTTCATCAGCCATGTTCATCCTGTTTACTATATTCTTGATTCAACGAATTCTTCCTCGTCGGTATAAATCTGAGTAATCTTTTTGACCTACTGATTCGGACCACCCTTTGGCTTCTCTGGAAATTTAGAAACGAATTCTTGTTCAAGTCTAAAAAGGCGATAAAATATATTATAGGAGATGAGGTGAAATTAACAAAAAAAAATTTATCAATAGAAGATGTCATAAATTGAATGTTTCTTAGATTTGTTGTACTTGTGACACAAGTTTCCCAATTGTCAAGCCTTTGTAACTCCTTGTTCTGGCTACTTGCTAGTTGTCACACCCCGCATAGAAATGGCGGAACCGAGGTGCGCAGTGTATACGGTATCAGAGATTCAATGTTACATAACATAAGTAAACAATACATCATCAACATAGATAAAAGAGTTTGAAAGAGAATACTTAATACAATCATCCGAATAATATCAAAATACGGCTACAGCGTTGGGATACTAAGGAATTAAATACAGCAAAATAAATCCACGCAAAAGATCCACGTAGCCAAAAGCATAGCAACAAAAAGGTGTAACCTCAAATCCCTGAAAAGCGTTAAAATACGACGTCAACATAAAGTTGGTGAATTATTCGCAATAGTAGTTGAAAACATAATAGTAAAAAAAGGTTTTCAATAGCTTTTGACCCAAAAGTGATACGGTTTGAAGATAAGTCATTTGAAAATGATGTTTTGAAATATGCGTGAAGTATACGAAACCTTTTGATAAAATACTCATACTTGTACATAAAATACCATAATCATTTCATAAAAATACCATACTTAGTTCATAAAATAATACCAGACTCGGTTCATAAAATAATACCATACTCAGTTCGGAAATGATACCATACTCCGTTCATAAATAATACCATACTGGATAGAATAATAATAGCCTTTGGTAAATACGATACACCTGATCCTCAACAATAATAAAGGCAACTAACCCCACCTAGTGCATTACGCTAGGTTGTCCTCGATAATAATACTCGGTCATAACATCACTAACACGGACAGGGCTCCTCCCTTATCATAATAACGTATTAGGATGAGGGTTTGTAAGACCCATATAGCGCTATATATACTTCCGACGGCAAAAGCTAACAGGTGTGTATACGGGGCCTCGTTCTACCACAAAGGCGGAACGAGTTGGGTAATGCTAACCTAAGGCATCCATATCCAAAATACATACCATAATACATAGACATAATACATACATACCATAAAAATATATTTGTTTAACGCTAATCATGCCCAAAAATGTAAAAGAAGTAAAAAGGGCAACGAATAACTCACTGATAGCAAAGCAATCCAAATCTTTATATGTGTCGGGAAATACAATAATACCGTCAAGCTTCAATGTCTAAGTGCCCTATACATCACGTAAATAAAACATGTCTAAGTATCTCTAAGTCTAGTAGGGTTATGCCTTAATGATTAACGTTTTATACGATTTTGAAATGACCAAAAGGTATATCGAGTTAACGGGATTACGAGTATTTAAATACATGTTAAGTAAATTATGGAAATTATTATGAATCACATGCAAAAGAGAAGTCACGTGCATAACATGCCTATATTGTGAATTCAAGTGGATTATAAGTTGAATTACATGCAAGCTAGTATATGGAAATGACAATTACGTGCATGAACATTCAAGACTTACGTGAATGAAATAAGGATGGGAATTACGTGAGCATGAGATATAATTACGTGACCATAAACTGAATTACGTGCTCAAGGATGGAATTACGTGACATAGAGGTCACGTAAGTCCAATTACGTGAATGTAACATCCTGTTACGTGATCATGAAGCAAAACAATCAATTACGTGATCCAAAAATGAAATTTCGTGAACGAAAAACGAATTACGTGAGCTAGGGGTGATTATTTCGTGAACGTAATATGTATTACGTGACCAGGCATGAATTTCGTGAACGAAATTCATGTATTACGTGATGAAAACATGAGTTACGTGCTAGAACGGGATTTTGACGAAAAATAACATTTGGAATTCGGTTTTAGAGTGTTCTAAGTGTCCATATGATCTATAATCGATACCCTATGTCCAGAATACGATAACATACAATAATCTTAAATAAAATCTCGGTTTTGATGGTTAAAAGTGATATTTACGTGTTTGGATAAAATAGGTTAAAAGTTTAAAACCAAAATAGAGAAATACTTACTTGATCGTAATGAAATTCGGAGGATAGATAGAGGTGATGATGGTGATCAATAATCCGGTCTCGGATCTAAAATCGGACGGTCGGATCGCCGGAAAAGTTAGAGAGAAGGTGGAGGTTTAATGGTGTTTGTGTGTGTTTTAGAGAGAGAGAGAGAGTGTATGTGATTTCTTGAGGAAGAAGTGAGTGAGAGAGAGTGAAGACAAAAGATAGATAAGGGCAAATTCTGCCAAGGACGAATTTTGTAATAGAAATGTGAATAGGACTAAAATTGTAATAGATTTTCTCGCGTAGGACTAGTTTTGAAATAAAATTTTCCGAAAAGACTAAAAATGAAATATTTTTAAACGTTAATCTTAATCATATAATTAAGGCATAATTCCCCTAAACTTATCATAAGAGCATACTCGACTTATACTAAAGGCACTTAAGACTATACGTTCCCGACATAAAGATCCGAATCACATACTATATACCCGATAAACGCGAATACGCATAAAATACAAATACGATACTCATAAAATACGAATACGATAAAACATAAAAAGGAATACAATAGGATCATACATAAACATAATAAATAAAACGAATACGCGACGATAGAATTATACTTCGAAATTCGCGAATGTCACACTAGTCTTTTATCAAATTGTGGTTTCCAAAAATAAGATATGGCAAAAATCAAGAAAAAACGTCCTTTGACATACATTTGGGAAGAAAAAAGTATTTGGCAAAAAGCCTAGAGCCTAAGTTCATTCGCCAAGGAATTCATGACATATTCCAACTTATGCGATGGATTCGCATTAACCAATATAATGACGGATTTGTCACGGATGTGTGTGATGACATACGTGACATGACTATTTCTCTGACCTTTAAGTTAAGAGAAGTGCAATGAACTTTTTTGTTGCAGTCTGTCACTACTAGAAAATAGTTCTAATCTGACGGATTTTTTCTACTAAGAATTCGGTCAGAAATTTCCTACTGGATTTCAATGATTTTCCTATTGAAATGGGCCTTTATTTTAGCAACGGGAAACCTACAGATTACCGATCAAAAAATTATGTCGGAAATTAGTTAAATTTCTCCTACGAATTTCCTATGACGAAGTTTATTATTGTTAGTCTGCTTATGTTTTACTTATTTTTCTTACATACACATGTTTTTGGGATCATAAAGATACATTTTTCTAAATCTAATGAGAAATCAAAGTTTGGTGAGAAAGAGAATTAATCTGGAACAATCATTTTGAGAGAAAAAATTAAAAAAATAGAATAGAGAAATTTAGAATGAGAGAGAATCAGAAAATACAGCACCCACCATTAAATAATTGATTCAGAACTCTTTTCAAGTTTCTTACCAAAATTTAATTTTTCATCTGATCGATCTTGCTTTTATATATATATATATATATATATATATATATATATATATATATATATATATATATATATATATGTTTGAAATACCCATTAACAATTACGAATCCATTTCCACAAGTAATTCTACTTCACTTTAGCATCCTTGTCTTTGAAAGAACTAGAAGCAATTTAATATTTGTATTTGTTTCTTTTTCTGCTTATCATGAAATAAGTAGCTTCAGAAATAAGCAGCTACGAAAATATATTTCATAAAGTTAGCATAATGACATGAAAGTATATAAAAGAACTTTAAACATAACCTTCGGTTAAAGAAAAATATACATCTACTAATCGTTTCACCACCGTTCCCCATCTTCAACGTTAGTTAGCCAAATCTGGTTTAACATATTAACCTGCGCATAAAGAACTTGAATACGATACTTATTTGATGATTAAGCTATTAACTTTTTGAGTGGTCTGAACATACATCATGGTATTTGGCTCGCAACACCAAATGAAGTTCGGAAACTACAGAAAAAACGGGATCCATGAGATAGATAACTATAAAGAATACTCAGTCGAGTAAGTAAAACTTCTATTTATATGACCGATCATGTAGTGCCTTCACATGCACCGACAATACAAGCATATGTCACTTGATGTTGTTTTCATATGATTTTTATGTTCCATAAATCCATGAGTGTGTATATACATACATATATATGAAGAAATCAAAGTGAACCTGCTGACTACAAAGGTCCTTGGAATCAGAAAAATTAAAATACTAGGTTAAATTTCAATCTAATCCAGTTTGATGCTATGTTAGAACACATAATCTTAAAAGTTAAACATAACAAAATAATATTTTGCACACATGCAAACTACATATACATGTATAATACTTAAACGTACGTTACTATTCTTCGCCACTTGTTGAGGCATCCATGGCCAGTACAAACTCAGGGTATAATTGAAATCAAAGCTTGCCTGAGTTGGGGCTGACACACTATTAATTGTTTTGTGTTGACTCTTTCTCCTTACCATTCTCTCCTAGAGATGCGAGAGTGGTTATCACTTATCAAGTATTTTCGTATTATCGTATTCTCCTCAAAGTCCTTTTGTGAGGACACTTATGGGTGGCTTCTTATTAGCATTGGACTTTAAGGTTTTTATATAGTTTTCCCTTTAGATAACTCTGAGGCCCTATTGAGAGACTCTTGAAGAGTATATGAGTCTGTATTTTCTTTTTCTCCTTTCTTTTTAATGCACGTTTTTTCTGCGAGTCTTCATCGGCAACATCGTGAGTAACAGGCTCATCAGATTGAGGTGCCTCTGAAATGCTTCCACCTTCTGCTTATGACCTCATAATGTTTATTTCTTTCTACATACACTACAAGAAAAATGTTGTTTTTACACACTTTTTTCTCCACGCTTATAAAAAATGTATAATTTTTTGTTAATTTATTCACACTTTTAAGTGTATACAAAATTATATATTTATAAATGTGGAGATAGATGTAAAATCTCTAAAAATATACACATTTTTAGTTATTTAAAAAAATATACCCACTTATAAATGTGTACAAATATACAAATTCTCCACACTAAAAAGTGTTGAGGAAAATTTGTGATAAATTTGTCTCTACACTTTTAAGTATAAACTTTTTTGTATTTGAACACATTTAAATATGTGAGCTTTTTTCCCTCCACCTATAAGTGTTTAGTTTTTCATATTTATTCATTTTTTTAATTAAAAATATATTGTACACACTTATAATTGAGAACAAATGATAAAAACATTGGGATTAAAACTTTAAGTTTAATAATTTAATTTCATTAATTCTGCTCATTAGTATTGTTGGTTAATACTGTTAAGATAATAATGCTTAAAGACGAAGACAGTTACTACGGCTTAGTTAATACTCCCGAAGAACACCTGGTGGTTACTACTGCAACACCTCGTTACTACTGCATGCTTCTAGTTACTACTGCTAGTAGAGTTTTAGATAATTATGGAATGTTTTGTAATTATCATCTTCCGCAAGTTTCTCAATTGTAATTAGAATACAATTGTAATTGTTTTAGATGTTTCATGGGTTTTGCCTGAAGGTCTATATATACATATGTACTTGTACTAGGAAAAACACGTATGTTAATTTTTCTTTTGTGATTAATATATTGAGGCTTAATATTCGATAAACATTATTGTTCATTCGTTATTCTTTTGAGCCACCGCTATGTATATATAGATCTATATGGGTTTTAAAAGCCCTCATCGTTGATATGGGATTATATAGGTGTGCAGTCCTTATGGGTCGATGTTTTGACCGCATACTTTTCGAGACTATACCTTAGTTTGACACACTAAGGGTGGGGGGTTAATTTGCCTTTAAATATAAGGTTCTAGTGTAATTGTTGATCTAAGGCTATTCATATATCTTACTTTGTTATAATTCAAGATCATATTTTTACTATTGGTCTTATATATTTCAAACGGGTCAAAACCTTCGGAATATAATGTTTTTATAAAAATGCGAATAACCCACCAACTTTATATTGATGTCGTATTTTTAACGTTTTTCAGTGGATTGAGATTTGCATCGATTGTGGAGTTATATTATTTACCCTTCGGATTTTGTGTAGACTTTTGAAAAGATATAGCTAGACGTAGTTTAGTTTCTATTTAAGCCACAAACCTATTTTAATGTTGTTTTTATTTTGTATTGTTGTTACTCCAGAACTTTATTAATGTAAACTTAATGTTGTAGTTTTATTCGATTTAATCTTAGTCTTCTGATACCTATGATACTGTACACCTCGGGTTTCCGCCTGAGCGGGGTGTGACACATGTTTTTTAGAAGCATGAAGATACAAATGTGTATAATTAACTATTATAGTGATATATTACCAAACTATATAGTATACATTGTTAATAATGATTAATGTGTGGAAATGATGATTGTCGTCTGCTCTTTAATCAATGGTGCTAAGAGCATCCAGAGTGGGTGGGGGGTGTTCTCGCTCGTTGTAGGAGTGAGAACGAGCCCCCCCTCTCGTTATCACTCCGGGTAGTTCTGGGGTCGTTGTTGAGCCACCGTTGTGGTGACAACGGCCCGTTATAATTTTTTATTTTTTTTCTTTCTTTTCTTGTTTCTTTTTCCTTTCTTTTCTTAATCTTAATTAAAGATTCATTTCATTTTCTTGTTTTTTTTCCCTCTTTTTCTTAACTTTCAATTTTTTTTTTTTCATTTGCAGGTATGTATAAAGAAGAAGATAAGCTTTTCTTTGCCTTTTTGTTAACTTTTTCCTTTTTGGTTTAATACTTTAGCTTTTTGTATTTTTATCACAAAGTTTCTTTTATTTACATTTTTATCCCAAAATTGTTTTTTACTTACATTTTTGATTTTTTTTAAATTTAGCTATATTTAAAAAAGATAATTTTGTTAAATGTCTACTTTAATTAAATATAGTTTAGTGTTTATTATAATGTTTTTTTAATTTAATATAACTGTTAAGAAAAATTATTGGGTCCCACAACTCTCACAACCCCCACAACCCTCATTATCATACCATCCAAAATCTCACAATCCTCATTCTCACTGCCACGTCAGCAAAAATAAGCTCACAACCATCATTATCACTCTGGATGCTCTAAGATAGGATAAACACTGAACATTGAGGCTGATATTGATGAAGAGTTAAGTTAGGTTTAAGGAATTAAAGTATTAAGGTTTCTGTCATGTCTAATTAACTTCACTTCTACAAATTATCCTCTTTTAACCAGCAATATAAATAAATTTGGTTATACATGTATCATTACCTCAACAAAAATATAATTTGTACATTGTAAGGGTTATTGTATAATTTTTTAAAGCTTAGAAACTTGTAACGTTGGCTTAAATAAATGACTGTCAAGAGCAACCCAGTTAATGGATGGTAAGAAATACTTCGTCTCTTCTATGTTAAGTGTCCACAATTAGTTTTGAGGTTTTTTTAATGCAACTTTGACTTTAATTATATTTATTTGTAATATATAATATTTATGTAAAATATATAAATGGATCGAGTTCTAATATTAATATAATTTTTATCATCTATTATATAAAAGAAATAAAAATATTTTGGACGAAAATTTAGAGAAAATAATTTGAAATCTAAGAGTGAATATTTATTATGGAAGGGAGGATGAGGTAGTATTCTTTTGTTAAATTCAATGGTCTAGAGATGATTTGTATGTAGGGGTCCGGTGGGGCCATTGCTTGTCTAGCATGCCCCATGCAAACCGTGGCTCTTGTTTAGCATGCTTTGTCTCTTCTCCTCATTTCTTTTTTTTTCTTTTTTCTTTCTAGAAAATGGTTTTTAGATATGTTTGTTTCTAGTTGGCTAGATGGTTTTAAGAATGTGTCTGGTAATTTGTGTGGGTATGAAAGTTAGAAAAAAAAAAGATTTATGATTATTTTATACAAAATAGATATAAAAAGTAAATATGTAATAATAAAGGAGAGATAAGAAGAGAATTGGAGAGGCACATATTAAAGCGTGTAAACTTTTAGGACGCGTTTGTTATACATAATGTTTTTAAGAAATAGAATCTATAGAATCTGATGAATTGAATTTTAAAAAATCTGATTATATTTCATGTTTGGTTGTCAAAAACTGAAATAAAATTGAATCCAATTTATCTATTTGGTTTGTAAATTTGTCAATGTGGATTGGAATGTAGTTAATTTAAATGACCAAAATACTCTTTAATGATCTTAATATCATACAAACTAGGAAAAAACAACTATTGTTATGCCATAAAAACGAGCATACACTACGCCACTATTATGCATTTCAATACCATACAAACTAGGAAAACGCAAATGAAGGAATATTTTAATTTGGATGAATTCAGTTCCTTTAAATTTGACAACCAAACACGATACCGAATGAAATTCAATTCCAATTCCGTCCAGATTCCATTCCATTCTGTGAAACAAACACGCCTTAATTTCTCTATATTTAGAGTATCAAGTATAAAAACTCATCTTTCATCATATTTTATATTTAGAGATAAATTTAAAGTATTAAACAGTGATACTTCAGATATAAAGTATTATATTCACTTTTCCAAAAAAATTATATTAGTATTTTAATTGTGTAAAGGTTTATAATATATATTTGTCTTGTAATTATTAATATAAAAGTGTATTAGAAGATTGAAATTTGTATTTTTAGAGTATATAGTTGAAGTTGCATTATGTTTTAGCCAATTAAGATTTTAAATACTAATTTTAGATACTCTAAACATAGGATACATGATTGAAGAATGTCTAAAACTAGGGTTTGATTTTATGGGTATTAAAAAACACATTAAACTTTTCCATTTACTTGTTTTAAGGTATAATATAAAGGGCTTCTTCCAACATGTACATAAGAACAAAGGCGACTTACATTTTGTGTTTTTCCATTCTTTATTTAAAGAAATTTCTAAAAGTTTATAGATGAGAGAATGTAAAAATAATTTATATATACTTTTATAAATTTGAAAAATTGGACACAAAAAATTAAAACCTTTTATACATAATTATAATTATAATATTTTGATAGAAATTATAAACTCTAGTTAAGTTTATAGAAATAGTTAAGTTTATAGAAATACAAAAGTGAATTTATAGAATTTAAGGTTTATAAATATTTGATATAACATGAAATGACAATATTATGAACTATTTGACTTGATATACTCAATTCATTACGGATGTTTTGAGACACATATTAAAGATTATATGATTAATTATCAAATATATCTAATAGAATGAGTGAGTTAAAGAGGAATATTCCCCGATTTAAATAATTATCCATTGTAGATTTTGGAAAAAACCATCGATTTTCGGTAACACTTTGGAAGTTTGAAGATTAGGGAACAATATATTGGGTTAGAAATTAAAATGAACGATTTATTAAGTTAGGGCTTATTTTCCTAGGGTGGCCCCTCCCCTCTTGCTAACCCTCTCCTTTTCGTTACTATACATTTCAAACACCTAAGGGGTTGTTTAGTTAGAGGAAAATGAAGCTCTTTTTTAGAAAAAATTTCAGCGAAAACTGGAAAAACAGAAAACGTGTTCAAATCTTAATTTTCTAAAAACCTTTTCGTGGAAAACTGAAAATCCTCTTTTCTATTTTATAAATACATTTTGAAAACTCAATTTGGTAGTTTCCTACAATTTTCTATATTATAATTCAACATATTTTCTTACATTTATTATATAAATTTTTTGTCAAACTTTTTATATATTTAAATGTTCTTTATTATGTTTTCTTTTGAATTTAAAATCACATTTATTCTATAAAAAGACAAAATAATTACTTTCTTAACAAAATAGGCAATAAATTTATATGTTTTAATTTTTTTTTTTCTCACCATTTATGTATTTATCGTGTTTTGTTTTTAATATTTTAAACTATAATTATTATATTTTAATAACTTCTATTCATGATAACAATAAATCTAAATTAACATTTTCAATGTATCGATTGTAAATTTTATATATGTTTAACAAGATAACTATAATATAGAAGCACTGATATATAAATTTTATAAAAACTATCATGATCATTTTGTTAAAAATGTGATTGTTCATTGTTATGTATACAAAGAGTAAATTAGAAGGGAAAAAAACCCATAAATAATGGAGATGTTGTGAAGCAATAATGAACAAGAGATATAAGACAAAGAAGAATAGAGAATTGTATTATTCATCTCATATAGAGGTATGTATTTATAGTTACTGTTAGGTCTCACTAAGATCTCAAACAATGGCTAATCAATCACAAATAAGTATTTAGACGTTAATTATTATTAATCGATTGATTACTTAGTTTCTTGTTTATTATTGCGGAATTATAATAACGAAGAATAGATATAACACACAGTTATATTGCTTGAAAAGGTACCACGATTACAAATTTCAAGCTCACTATTTATACACAATAATAGTGAGCTTGATAAGTATGAATCTTAGAAAATCTTCTAAAAGGATAGAAGATTTTATCTAACTATCATACCTAAAATACTGCTCTACGTCTCTTCATGAGTCTGAGTAGTCAGCTTCAGTCACTCAGACTCAAGTCACTCAGACTCAGTCACTCAGACTCAAGTCACTCAGACTAAGACTTTAATTAACAGATTTATTAACTTGGGTTAAATCATTGTTTTTCCCAACAATCTCCCCCTATCTGTTTCAATCAAAGTCTTTTACAAAAGATGCACAAAAAATAAACCCAAACAGAAAAAATTGAAGACATTGTGAACAAAAGTGTACATCATCCAAATTACTTTTTCTTCTTGAGGGTTCTCTTCTTCTTCTTCAGGGAAGTCTCAAATGGCACAGGCTGATTTACTTCATTTAACCACTTCAACCTTTCTGTCTTCCACGCAAGCAATCTCTCCATTTAAGTGTCAGATTTATGAAAGTGCAGTTGATACTCTTTCTTGATTAGCTCCACTTTGTCAGCCAAAGTTCCAATTTCTTCAATCCTCCTGAGATTATTGAACAGCCAGCTAATCAGCTTCATTCTAAATGGAAGACACTGAGCAGACTCACATTCACTAAGCAAAGCTATGCAATGGTAAATTGAAGCCATGTTGAGTCTGTCTTTAGCTTGGAAACTTTCCTCTCCCCCACAATCTGTATAACACAGGCCTGCATGCTTCTCAGTTTCTACATATGTCCTGTCCTGAAATACAACATCTTTGGGAACAGGATGTAGGTTACTTGATTCCAGACCCAGGGATTTGGCACCAGCCCTCACTTTATGCATAGTTCAAAATGCTCTAAAATCTTCATCAGTTATCAGTTTTAGCATATTGGCTACATTTACATTATAGATAGCTTCTCTTTTTACAGCCATTCGGTGCTCAATGTTTGTTATTCCTGAGCTCAGCCTGGCGATTTCTTTCCATTCCTCCAGACCCAATGTATGCAACATGGTTAGCCCAATCTTGTAAGATCCTCCTTTGTGATAGCAAGTAAGAAGAAGGTCAGATCTACCAGGACTTGTGCACTCTAAGTTTTGGATTCTGTTCTTGTGCTTCCTTAGAGTAAAATTTCTTTCTATGAAGTCTACCCTGGCTTCTTCTCTGAGAACTTGTTTGGCCATTAATCTATCAGCTTCAACCCTCATTTGTTCTTCTTCAATGGCCAGATCTTCCTCAGCTTTCATCTCAGCTTCAAGATCTTCAGCTGCCTTTGATGACTGATCATATGGATTGACCTCAAACCTCTCCAAGTATAGCCCCTTCACATATTCTTTGTATTGCTCCACAGTCATTCCAGAGTTGTGAGCATACCTTTGAAGTTTGGCCAATTTCTCAGCTTCATCTTGTTTCTTCTTAACCTCAGTCTCAAGCTCAGTCTGTACCTCCATTTGTTCTCCTTCTTCAGTCTGATCTGGGTCACTGGCATACTCCACTTTTCATTTTTCCTTGTTCTCTTCCTTCTCAGAATCATCACTTGATATGTCACTCCAATCAGTTTCATAAAATACCTCAGACTGACCAGTTTTAGTGTTGAACTTGGTAGTCTTATAGTATCTTTTCTCCCCCTCTTCTCTCTTCCTTTTCAAACTTTGCTTGGGGGTTTCAGATTCAACATTTGTAGCAGCTATTTTCTCCCCCTGAATCTAAGAAGCCTCTGCAACAGTTTTCCCTTTTCTCAGCATACTAACCTCAGAGGTCGGTTTCATTACCAGCTCCTTGAGTTCCTTCATCTCCTCTGCATTGTGAGTTTTAATAGCATGTACCTCAGTCTGCATTGCTCTCAGTCTGTCATCAAACTGAGCAGACATGTCCTTTAGGGCTTGTAACAACACCGGGACAGTCAAGGCAACCTCAGACTGGGGCTGAGTGGTGGCAGTAGATGTTGTAACAGGTGGCACAGCTTCACTCCCTCCCTGTGATTTAGGAGAATGATCATAAGCCATAGAAAATGAAGTCTGTACCTCACTCAGTTTGGGGAGTAAGGCATTGGAGACTAGTGTAAGAGAGTGTAAGAGATTTGATGGTGGTACCTGATCGTGAACTAGCACAGAGCTAGTGAAAATAGCCGTTGGAACTGGCTGAGAAACTGAGGGGGGTGGTCCCATACTAAGTACAGGAATGTCCAGGAGTGTGACATCTTCTTCAATGCGTGCCACATATGTCTGTGTGGTAGCAGCAGCGTGTTTCTCCAAGTTTACTACCCTAAAGGGGCTTTGGGTAGACAAGGCAGTCAGATCCAACTCTTGCTCTAGCAGAGGGAGACTGGTCTGAACTGCAGCACTTGAGGGGAGTTTAGAACTCTCAGCCTCATGGAATAATGAGTCCATTAGTGCTTGATTTGCTGTGGGGCTTGATGTGAGAGCTCTTTCAAATGAACTTGGTGAGTTCATCAGTTTGGTCGCTTGTGTAGCCAATACATCAAGATGTGGAGTGGACTGCTCAGTCTGAGAGGGGATACTCTCAGACTGAGATAAAGAGAGAGTGATGTCCATACCTTGGTCAGCTTCATCGTGCCCAGCCCCACCCATTTCCACCTCAGCATCTGCTGCAGGGATATTTCCCTCAATTTCCCCGTCAATTCTATCAGCCTGGACATCTGAGTCTGAGGAGTCAGACTCAGTCTGTTCTTGATCAATGAAAGGATTGGCAATCCAAGCATTACAGGTGTTAATGCTGCCTCATCCTCAGTGATATGAATATAGGTGAAAATTTTTGGAGTCAGTCTGGGGAGTTCACAAGTGTAAAAGATTTGATCCAGCTGATCATAAGTTTCTTTTCCCAGGACTTCCTCAAAACACAAAGAAAGGACTCGAATGAAAGGAACATCATTCGGTCGTTTTGATTTAAGAGCAAGGGAGAGAATCTCATCAAAATATAGTTGTGAAAAAGAGATTCGTCTGCCCGTTACCATGGCATGAAACAGATGAGTTTCAAACTCGTTCATCTGATCCAAGCTGCCTGATTTACCCCCCAAGCACCTCGTAATCATTGAAAATAGGAATCGCCATTTACCAGTAAAAAATTTATATTGAATGACCCCCTGTATTTCAGGCTGACCAATGAGAGGAAAGGACTCAGCCCGAGCTTGCTGTTTGGTCCTTTGTGCCTGAAAGCCACCTTCTTCTGCCTCAGCAAGGGTGGGAAGTAGGAGCGCTGCCCTAATGGTTTCTTCGGTAATGGTGATTGTCTCCAGCCCATCATTATACGTCCCAGAGAGGGCTGTCTTGTCAGCGTTGGCGGTGGATGTATACCACCATTCACAGAGCACCGGGGGACACATCGTGTTAGCACAAAAGAAGGCGTCGTAAAGGGGGTGTGCCTTCATATACTGGATGAGTTGCTCAAAACCCCTGTTTTGACGGTTGGCGGGAATTTCAGCTGTGGCTACGCGGTTGTTATCTTTGATCTGAACACGATTTTGAAAATCAGCACCTGGAATCATTCGTGGTGTAACATGAAGAATCATATTTGCGTGCGCCATTAGAGAGAAAATCAAACAGAAGATTAGTAAGAACAAAATTAGGTTAAAATTTGAAATTCAGTTACTAGTAAACTAAGAGAGCGAAGATTAAGAAACTAAGTTAGGAAACTTTCAATTTAGACCTTTAACTTTTAGCAGATTTGCACTATTGACCCTTGACTGTACATTGACTCGTTTAACAAAAATTGTATATCTAAAACTAATTAAAAAAATGATATCTAAAAAAATATTTTTAAAAAAAATCATATCTAAAAAATATTTACTAAAATTACATTCAGTCTGTGCAATTGGTCAGACTGAAATATCTGGAGCTGACTATTGTGTCAGACTGAAAATTCACAAGCTGACTATCAGGTCAGCTTGAGATTTATGTTTTTGACAGATTAAGGATTTAACATTCCTAGTTCTCCTAAGAGATAGAAAAACCTGTCCTCACTCAGAGGCTTCGTGAATATGTCTGCCAGTTGGTCATTTGTAACCACGAAATCCAGTCTGACCTTTCCTTTCTCCACACAGTCTCTAATGAAATGATGTCGTATCTCGATGTGTTTGGTTCTGGAATAGAACACTGGATTCTCAGTAATTTGGATTGCACTCTTGTTGTC
>CAJVGC010000065.1:16944883-16989173 GCA_910822075.1 Senecio squalidus | reverse complement strand
TAAAAAATACATATACATGTGATTTCATGCATAATTATAAAGTAATAGGATTAGAATTACCTTTGTTTGCCTATTGATAACATAATACCTCATTTGAGACCTCTGATCTCACCTTTAAATTCGACCCGAACATTAACTCAGATCTGGATCATGCTGATAACGTGTTGTGAAGCAATAATAAACAAGAGATATAAGACAAAGAAGAATAGAGAATTGTATTATTCATCTCATATAGAAGTATGTATTTATAGTTACAATATGACATAAACTCTAAGAAAGATATCTACTAATAAATAAACAAATATATTCTAAAGATAAGGATATCCATACCATAATTATTCATAACAGGAGACAATATATTGTCTTTTGTTTATTTTTAATACAATGTAAATAAAAGGATGGTAAAAAGTTACATTTGTGTATTTTTTTCCAAACCGGAAAAGTTAGCAACATTTGAACACATTTTCTAAATTTTCAATAGTTTTCTAGAAAAGGAAAACCCCTTCAGTTTTCTAGAAAAATAGATATTGAAAAGTAGAGAAAATTTTCTGCAACTAAACGCACCCTAAGGTTTCACTAATAACCTTAATTTTTATGCTAACCAACTTCTAACATCTACATAATTATGTGCACAATTCGTAGATATACACAATAGCCCTTTATGATATGAAGCTATTTACAAATAACCTAAATTTCTATAAAGTTTTTTTGACAATCATTTTAAACAACAAACCCATAAAGTATCATCTCCACACATATAAATATTCAACTGGTATTTAAACTAACTAAATTAGACATCGAAAACAAACTACTCAGTTTTCTTTCTACTAAATTCATTCTAATAGTGATCATAAACCTAATAAACACTTTCATATGGTATCCTAAAAGAGGATGTAATCGAAATAGAATAAAGGGAAAGCGCTAAAATCACTAGATTAATAGTTACTAGCTTATCACCCGTGTGTTACACGGTTATTTTCAAAATATTGGGTTAAAATAATTTCTTTATCTTTTCTTTTGTAAAATTTAATGTTTACAGGTAGTAGAGAAAGTAAATTCATTATTCTTCTATTAGGTCTCATAGAATCGGTACAAAGACAATAGAAAAATAAAAACCATATATTTAAAGTTTAACTGTTTTAGAATTGTTAATAGATATTTAAAACACTAACTTTATTACGCATAACACAATACTCGAAAATATAAATAGCACTTGTAATGATTATATACAAAACTGAAAGCTAAATCTTAGTCTTAGTTAATAAAGATAAAAAAAATAATATATATGAATTCAAAAACTAATAAATAAAAACATTAAAAAGATCGTTATAATAGAAAGATTTGTAAAGCATTTCACATAAGCATTTCAAAGCAAGCGCTACTCTATTTTGGAAGTAATATATTGATTAAAAGAAATTGCAAACTGAGCAGCTAAAATCCGCCGCTGCAAATATTCAGCATTGCAAAGTAGCTTTAGATAAAGTAGACTTTGAACTTTCAGGTCGATATTATGAATCCTTGCCTATTAAGCTCCAAGGAGGCATCATACTTCGAAAGACAAAGAAATAAAATTACACACTTATCACCAGAATAATAGGTCTAAAAAAGAGTGTTTTTCAAAACAGTAGATTATTAATTAAAAAGAAAATGAACAAGTTATGTTACCTTATCAAACGCTATACGGCATTCTTTGGATCTTGTTCCAACAAATGGAACATTTGATTTTTCAAGAAGTTCCTAAAGAGACGATGATAACCAAAAACCTCAAACATACATATATATATCAACAACAACCACGCCTAAGCGGGGTATGGGTAGGTAAGATGTGGAATATATAATACAGTAGTAATAGTAATGGTTTAAACCTGAATGCCACCATCTTCACCAAAACGACCATGTATAACTGGGAAAACGATGTCGACAGATGCAGCTAGGTGTTGTGCAAAGTCAGTCAAAGTTTCGAAACCTTGTGCCAGGCTAGCAAAAGCAGTATTATCTTTTACTTAATTATACTCAGCCAAAAGACAGAAAAGAAAATATGCAAGTAAGCCTCATTTACCTTTCAAGTTTAAAATCAAAATCGGAAGGAGTATTTGAATAAACCTGGGCAGGGGATATTGCATATGCATTGAGATTCGGATCAACGTAATAGCAACTTACATGCAGGTCATCCCCCTAACATATATATATATATATATATATATATACACATACAATAATCAGTATGTACCTATAAAATAAATTGGCTTAAGAAGTTCGTTGTATTATAATCCTATAACTTATGTATTAATGTATTAATATGTAACCCACTAAACACAAAATTTATATTTAATGAAAAAAGAATTGTATAATCAATAATCATTTATATTTAGATTTCCAAAATTTCTATAACCCAGATTATTAACTTTGTTATTGTGTTTAGTTTGACCTTACCAAAAATTTAGAATCCTTAAATCTGCAAAACAATCATAACGATTAAAAGGGTAAATTAACCAGAATTTTCAATGAAGCATTTTATCAAACACCTAATATGCATTTTATCAAACACTAAACCTTAAATCCATCAATCTAACTATCATAACGATTAGCCATTATCATACGAAGGAAAAAAATGGCGATATGGGATACTAAAATAAAATTACAAACCTTGCAGATTGAAACAAATTATAATGCTTTAGTTTGTGATCATCAAAATAAGATGCAAATAAGACATGAAACCTGAAATAAAAAGTCGTTCGAAGTTGTAGCACCAAAAAGAAATACAAAGAAAACTCCCAACATTTTAAACCAAAACATAATATTCATAAATGAAAACAGTGAACAACTTACGGGAGTAAATCATCATAAATCCGAACAATCATCGGAAAAAATGATGCAGATCAAAAATACATATCTGCAAACATGAAGAAGGACATAAACTTTCATTTCCATTAAGATTTATTTGTTTTTAATCGATTCAAAGAGATAATCAGAATCAGAAGATGTTTAGAAACAAAAATCAAAACATAAATAACAAACGGCTAAAAAATTACCTGGAAGAAGCTCCATAGGATAATCTGGGATGAATTTAAATATCTGACCAAGATGACCTGAAAGATTTGATATAAGAAGAAAAAAAATACGATTTTAATTTGAAATTTGAAATTTGAAATCTGATATACTGCATTGAAAATAGAAAAGACCAGTAAAAGTAAAAGACAAGCTTGCTACAGAAGCTTTTAGGTTTTCAAGATTTTAATGTGCAAATCTGATTAAAATTTACTTTAAATTAAAAACAATATAATTAAGTAACTCAATTATGACATCATCAAAGTTTAGTGGAATCCTATGTGGATAGCTTAAGAATTCGTCACGTCAGCTTTATGAAGTCAGCGGTATCTCCCATTTATTAGATTAGAAAGATTTATATCTTATATTTGATTTTTAGATATGTTTTCAGATTTATGTTGGCGACCCACCTAACACCGTTGACCACAAGAGGGTTGCCGCCAACAACCAACATTGGCATCCATTACTTATTTGGAAAAAAATTTCCATTATCCTCTCTCTCTCTCACACAAACACACATACACACACAAGTTTAATCAGGTAATGAATCTATTGAATTTCGTAATGTATTAATAGACAATTTATAAGAGCGAATGAGATCTCGGAGAACTTGAATTTTAATTTATAATAGTAATCAAAGCTTGTTGTGCCTTTTATAAATTAACATCTCATTGCTATTAATTATATTTGGTTTACTAATAATATATAAGTTTTATAAAATTTATTATATTAGCGGTTTATTTAAATATTTAGCGTATATTTACGAATTAATTAAAGAAATTTACTAAAAGAAATTAATATGTAATACAAAAGGTAATTTGGTGTAAACTTTTGGTATAATACATCGGATGAGGTATGGTTTTGGTGTAAACATATTCTTAAAGATGTCTTTTTATATCAAAATGGTGCATATATTTTAGTGCTACATTGGAGATGCCCTTAGACTACGCGGAGTGGAGGTGTTTAGTAATGATTTTGAACAAAAGCTTTTTACTGTATTTCATATATTTCATATCTCAATTTACAAGGAACTTAGCAAAATAAATAGACATACAATATTTCTTAAAAGGAAGCTAATAAATGTATGTTAATGGTGATTGGTTGTCAATGAGCTGCAGATATAGGTGAATCCTTGATTGAGAGATAAACAAGGAGGATGATATCTTTCCAATACTCCCCCTCAAGGTGGCGCGTGTAGATTTCGCATGCCCATCTTGACTAAAAGAGTCTCGAGTTGTTTCGTCCCCAAAGCCTTTGTAAGGATGTCGGCTGTTTGTGCTTTTGTGTTGACGTAAAAAGGCTTAATTTCATGTGATTCCACTCGTTCCTTGACAAAATGGCAGTCCATTTCGACATGCTTTGTTCGTTCATGAAAAACCGGGTTATTTGCAATGTGTCGGGCTGCATCGTTATCACAGTAAAGTGGTGTTGGATCATTTTGTTTTGTTTTCAATGCTTCAAGCAGCCAACGCATCCACAAAATCTCACTAGTGGCATTAGCCATTGCTCGATATTCGGCTTCTGCCGAGGAGCGAGAAACAACGGATTGCTTCTTTGATTTCCATGAAATAGGCGCTCCCCCTAATAGTAGAACATAACCCGATCTTGATCGTCTAGTAAGTGGACACCCCATCCAATCCGCATCACAGTAAGCTACTAAATTGGTACCACCCTCCTTTGGGAAGAAAATCCCTTGGCCTGGTGTTCCTTTTAAGTAGCGTAGAACTCTCATAGCGGCATCCATGTGTAGTTGTCGAGGGTCCGAAACAAATTGACTTAGTACGTTCACCGAATATGCAAGGTCCGGCCTTGTAGCTTGAAGGTAGAGCAATCGCCCAATTAACCTTCGGTACTTGCTCGCATCAACTCTAACGTCATCTTCTCCTTTATCAAGTTTCATGTTGGGTTCCATTGGAAAAGTGCATGGTCTACATCCGAGCATCCCAGCGTCTTCGAGTATGTCAAGGGTGTATTTTCTTTGACTTAGCACAATTCCGTCCCTAGTTCTTGAAGCTTCGATTCCGAGAAAATACTTCAACGGCCCAAGATCTTTGATACTAAACTTTTCATTTAAAAAGTCCTTTGTTCTCTGGATTTGGTTTTCATTATTCCCAGCAACAATGACATCGTCTACGTATATGAGTGCTGTGACGAAGTCATTTCCATTATTGTAAATGAAAAGTGAGTGATCCGCAGCGGACTGTTTATAGCCGAGTTGTAAAAGAGCCGATGTGAACTTTTGATACCAATTTCTGGACGCTTGCTTTAATCCATATAACGACTTTCTTAATTTACATACCTTCGTTCCTCCCCCATTTTCGTAACCTTGAGGTATTCGCATGTATACCTCCTCGTGCAAGTCACCGTGGAGGAAGGCGTTGTTTACGTCAAGTTGATGAATGTGCCAATTTCTTTTAACGGCAATAGCAATAAGACTCCTTACTGTTACTATCTTTGCTACCGGTGCAAATGTGTCGTGATAATCGACACCTTCCATCTGTGTGTACCCTTTCGCAACTAGTCTTGCCTTGTACCTTTCGATCTCGCCATTTGATTTAAACTTTATTTTGTACACCCATTTTGATTCTATGACTCGTTTTCCAACCGGAAGTTCTTCTATAGTCCAAGTTCCGTTGTCTTCGAGAGCCTTTATCTCCTTTTTCATGGCTTCTTTCCAATGTCGTTCCTGTATAGCTTGTTTAAAAGTTTTTGGCTCATCATTTTTAGTGATGGCCGCAAGAAATGCCTTGTGAGATTTCGAAAACTTTTCATAGGAAACAAAATTGGTTATGGGACATACCGTTGAGGATCTTTGATTGGAGACGGTGGGTGCATGGTCTATAGATGAGGGGAGAATTACGTCAAAGTCTTTGAGGTGTGCCGGTTTGGTTTTAGTCCGTCTTTCTCTGCCTTGTGCAATGCTTTCATTGTCTTGGTTTTGTGTCTCGCCAACATGTAAATCATTTTGTGCATGGTTATTTGTTTCATAAAAATTTGGGTCATTATTGCTTGGATCAAAAGAATTTAATTCTTCTAATTCTTCTTCATTTTGATGGGTTTCAAAATTGCTTGGGCCCAAATTTTCAGCTACTGTAATGTTGGTTTGAACATTCCCATTTTCTTCATCAGTGTATGCATCAAACACGTCTTCCGTCTCATGCACATCTTGTTTGACTTTTATGGCAAAAGGAAAAACATTTTCAGCAAATCTTACATCCCTTGAGGTGATGATTTTGCCGCTATTTGGATCGTAAATTTTATATCCTTTCGTACCACTAGGATATCCCATGAACACACCCGGCTTTCCTCTTATTTCGAACTTATCCCCGTGTGTTTCAATGCTTCTATAATACGCCAAACAACCCAAGACCCTCATTTGATCATAGTTCGGTTTCTCGTTATGAAGTAACTCATAGGGGGTTTTGTTTTCTATGATCTTGGAAGGTAACCTATTTATGATGTAAGTGGCGGTTAAGATGCATTCTCCCCAAAATCTTTTAGGGAGATTCGCTTGAAACATAAGAGCACGTGCCGTGTTAAGCAAGTGTCTATGTTTCCTTTCCACGACTCCGTTTTGTTGCGGAGTATGTGGACACGTTGTTTCTAATAGAATTCCTTCTTTTTCGTAAAAACTTGTCATTTGATTAGAAACAAACTCTCCTCCATTATCACACCTTATCCTCTTTATATTCCTTTCAAATTGGATTTTAACTATTTTATGAAAATGTTTTAGACATGTACTTGCCTCAAATTTATGTTTGAGGAGATAGACCCAAACGGATCTACTATAATCGTCTACTATCGTCAAAAAATAGTTAGCTTTTGTAGATGATGGTGTGCGATATTTACCCCATATGTCACAATGGATGAGATCGAAACAAGCTTTCGTTTTGATCGTGCTAGTAGGAAAAGGCAATTTTGTAAACTTGGATTTCATGCAAGAGTCACAAACATTATTATTGTTTTTAAAAGAAAATTCACTAAGGGATTTTATTTGAGATAGTTTGTCATCACCCGCATGTCCGAGTCGTTTGTGCCATAATTCACTAGTCACCATCATAGCTTTTCTTCTAGTCCCAAGCATCCCCATTTGATATAGACCATCTTTGCACCTACCCGCTCCAATCAATCTCCTCGAACGCAAGTCCTGCATAACAAAGAAATCGGGAAAAAACGTTATGGCACAAGTTAAGTCTTTTGAGAGTTTGCTCACAGACAAAAGATTAAAAGTGAATTTCGGAACATGCAAGACATCTTGCACAATGGTTCCATTTAGTAAAGTGTGACTCCCTCTTCCTGTGACAGGCACATTTTCTCCATTTGGAATGATCACGGGTGGTTCATTGTTGGACTCGGTCTTATTTTCCAATGCATCGGACCTAAAAGTAATGTGTTCCGTACACCCCGAGTCCACGATCCATTCATCATTGTGTTTAAACTTACCCGCCATGTTTGCGGTACGTGGAGGTCCGTTTTGTACAACCTTGTCTTCTCCGGAGAATAATTTCTGAAATTGTTCGTATTGCTCCTTTGTTAAGCTTGTATTCATGCTTGGTTCGGCCTCGGCACATGCTGCCTTTGGTCTAGTCTTTTCTTTCTTACCCTTCGTGTTCCACCATTCCGGATAACCTATTATTTTGAAACAACCATCTCGTGTGTGTCCACCCCTTCCGCATTCTTCACAGCCCTTTTCCTCCCTTTGGCCGACTCGGTTTGATGGTCCACTCCGCCTCATTGATGTTTGAAAAGCCATTGTTTCGTTGGTTGGTTTTCTTCCTCCGATTATGGATCTTTGCTTTTCATCCTCGGCAACGAGATGGTAGGTATTTCCCAGAGATGGAATTGGTTTGGTTGCTAGAATTTGGGTCCTTATGATGGAAAATTCTCCATCCAAGCCCATAAGAAACTCATATGTTTGTTCCTTTTCTTTTAGTTCCCTAAGAGATTTTCCAATATTACAAGTACAACCTTCACATTTGCATACTGGAATAGGCAAAAAGGATTTCATTTCATCCCATAATCCACGTAATTTTGTATAATACGCGGACACGGTCATTCCTTCTTGTTTGGTGTTCGAGATGGCTTGTTTTAACTCATATGCTCGAGGTGCACTTTCCTTCCCGAAACGTTCCTCGAGATCTTTCCAAATTTCTGATGCCGTAGTGGCATACTTTACGCTTCCTCGAATTTCTTTCTCCATGGCCGTTGTGAGCCACCCTTTGATCATCGCGTCACATCGCATCCATGCCATTCGATTAGTATCCGCAGCTTCCGGCCTTTTGATGGATCCATCAATGAACCCCATCTTGTTCTTGGCGAACAAGAAGTTTTCCATCTCTTGAACCCAATCGAGATAATTGCTGTCGGTTAATGCGTCGTTGACATGCATCTGCCTTGGATAATCAGACGGGTGGAGATAGAACGGTGAATTGTGATCTATAGCATCACTTTTGATGCTTTCTTTCTTTCCATTGTCCCCCATGTCGGCTAGACGAGAAACATAAGAGTGGTTTTGGATTGAAAAAAGAGCGTGTGATCGATCACCGCTCTGATACCATAATGATTTTGAACAAAAGCTTTTTACTGTATTTCATATATTTCATATCTCAATTTACAAGGAACTTAGCAAAATAAATAGACATACAATATTTCTTAAAAGGAAGCTAATAAATGTATGTTAATGGTGATTGGTTGTCAATGAGCTGCAGATATAGGTGAATCCTTGATTGAGAGATAAACAAGGAGGATGATATCTTTCCAATATTTAGGGGCGTTATAGGCCCAGTCAGCGGCTATAACGCCCCCTATAACGCCCTCCACCACTCCTACAACGGCGTTATAGGGGCGTGATGAAGGCGTTTTGGGCGGTGTCGTGTTTCTGCTCACGGCGTGTTGAGCGAGAGAGAGAGAGGCAACGGTCATGAGACCGTTTAAGATTTAAAGCAACGGGCAAAAAAAAAAAATACCCCCACCACTCCTCTATAAAATCTAAACAATTTTTATAAAATCAATATCAAAACATACAACTTTCTACATCAAAACATACAACTTTCTATCACAATTTTATACAATTCTACATCAAATGGATCCCAACAACAATCAAAACCCCAACCCTTGGTTCAACAATCAAAACCCCAACCCATGGTTCAACCCTAACCAATTTCCAAACCAATTTCCAAACCCCAACCAATTTCAAAACCCCAACCAATTTCAAAACCTTAACCAATTTCCAAACCCTAACCAATATCCACAATTTTACCAACAAACTCCACCATCACAAAGACCTCACCAAGACCCGGTATACCAAGGAGGGTCGTTCCAACAATTGCTTAATTTTGGCGATTTTCCAAATGTGCCTCCATTTGACGTTGACCGTAACCGCCAATTGCAAGATTCCGAAGACGATGACGTTGTTCCGGAAACTCAACCGGAAAATATGCCGACCCGTGGGAAGAGGCAACATAAGAAGAAGGAAGCCGAATCGCAAAGAGGCAAAACCGAAAAAAAGAAGTGGACCGAACGGGAAGAGGTGGCACTTGCTTCATCATGGTCGTCGACATCCGAAGACCCCATTTTGGGAAGAGATCGAGCTTCACCACTTTTTTGGGGAAAGGTTCGGGAACAATTCTTCTTCAAGATGCATCAATAAGATCCCGATTACCAACGTACCAATGACATGATATCGAGCAAGTGGACCGATTTATCCCGAAAAGTAAGAAAATTCAACGGGATTATGCGACAAGCACAACAATCTAGAACAAGCGGTCAAAATGATCAACAATTGGTCGAACAGGCTATGTTGACATACCGCAACAAAATGGGTACGGGTTTCCCACATTACCCGTGTTGGGAAATATTGAAAAAAAGCCCGGTTTGTCAACCGATACCAATTGTTGGAGGGTCCTCAAAATCGCGCAAAACATCGGAGTCTAGTAGCCCCGTCACTCCAGTATCGCCTTTTGCTTCATTCGATCTCAACGATGATGATGATGATGAGCTTCGGGTGTTGGAGGAAGATCTTCCAAGACCGGTTGGTAGAGATCAAGCAAAAGCAAGGGCGCGCAAAGGAAAGGGCAAAGCCGGGTCTTCTTCGGGGGCCGAAGAACAACTCCAGTTGATGACACAAAAGTTCGGGGAATTTAATGAAACTGCACAAGAAAAAATGCGATCAAAAGCATTAAAGACGATCATGAAGGACATTAGTCATCTCGAGGAGCCTTATCGAAGAATAGCGGAGGCCGAAAAGAAAAGGCTTATCGAAAAATATTTTTCGGATATGTAGTATTTTTTTTATTGTAGTATGTTTTTTTATTTTAATAAATTGTAGTATGTTTTTTTTAAATAAATTGTAGTATGTTTTGTTTTTATTTTTTAATAAAAATACAACTTTTTAAATTTCATTTATATAAAAAAAATAATAAAAATACAACTTTTACAAAATAATCTCTATCACTCCACATCATCACTCACCACTCCGCCCATTTTCTATCACTCCACATCATCACACCCTCTTTCCTAAAATCACACTCTATTTCCTACAAATCACCTCTATCACTCCGCATCATCATCACTTACCCTTAACCACTCCGCATAGTCTTATAAACTTCATTTTAGTCATCTGTTATAACTGAATTCCGGAAATTGTATTTATAGTTTGAAGTTAGCATGATTTTCATTTCATTAATTAGAGGTGAGAGAGCGATATGTGTAGTGACAACGATCGTCGCTCCGACCTGATGAATATCCATCTGATACGCTCCACTTGTAGTGAACATGAATAAAATAAATCAATGAATAATGAATATGAATATAATTAAATAAATGATTTACTGATAATCAATAACTAGCGAATTTTATGAATTTTGGTTTTCATGTTTTGAATTTTAAATTAGAGTTAATTACACGGATGGTCCTTATCCTATTATCCAAATGGCACTTTTCGTCCTATCTTTTGGATAAGTATATGGATAGTCCTTTGTTTGGAATTTCTGCACATGGATAGTCCTTTGGTCCGTTAGGGTTAACTCAATTCTGTTAGTTATATCATAATGACCGATTTACCCTTTTGTCTTATTCATAAAGGACCGTTTTTATAATTTCTATTAAAAAAAAATTCTTTTTATTTGTTTTTTTCTTTTTCTTTTTATTTGTCCCCCCATATTGTGTGCTTTAGACATCTCGCCGGAAACTACCGCCATCCATATCCGGTATTCAATTCATTAATCAAAAAAACCCAATCAAAAAATAATCAAATCAATTAACCGATCTGTGAAATAAATGTCATGTTAGCAAACAACAAACAACAGATCATAAACACTAACTCGGCCCATACCAGCTCAAATCAACTCAATGGACAACAAACAAACGATGATCCTAATCTTTCGCTTATACTAATCAAATCATGCTAATAATATATTAACAATTAAACAATATGAAAATGTAGTTACCAAGCTTCATCAGACAAATCATCATCAGTTTCCGAGCTATTAAACAACTCATCATACGAAACTGCGAAATCGAGTCCATTAAACAACTCATCAGACAAATCATCATCAGTCGTCGTACACCGTCGTTCCACGCCGCGCACCACCGCCATTGTCTCTATAACCTTTCATGAAGCTGTATAAACTTTAGATACAATATATAGATACAGCGTATATATATATATATATATATATATATATATATATATATATATATATATATATATATATATATATATATATATATTCTTCCTAGGGTTTTGATTTTGAGAGTTTGTTGAGTTTTCTCTCTCACACAAAAACACACAGTGGAAGGTGCGGCTTTGCTTTTGCTTTCACTGTATGTGAGAATGAGAAAGAGGGAGAGGGAATTGGAAGACGAAATGAAATGAAAAGAAATTTTGGAATGATGTAAAAAAAGAAAATTGGGGTTAGACTCAACGGAGTGGGGCGTTTTTTGCCCCAATCACGCCGCCACCTTACCCAATAACGCCCTATAACGCCCCATTACCACTCCGTCGGGGGCGTTATCGGTGAAAAAATGGCCACGGCGTGAGCAGAAACACGCCGTGGTGAGAGGAGAAAAGGCAACAACGGTCGAATTGTAGGCAACGGTCAAGGAAGCAACGGAAAAATTTAAACCAAAACCAAAACAATCCTCTATAAAAACCAACTCATTTTTATAAAAATAACCACAAACAATCTCTCTTTCTCTCTCAATTTTTATAACATTCTATCAATTTTTATAACATTCTCTCAATTCTCTCAAATGGATCCCAACAACAACAACAATCAAAACAATCCCAACCAATGGTTCAACAATCAAAACAACCCCAAGCAATGGTTCAACCCTAACCTCAACCAATATCAAAACCCAAACCAATATCCACAATGGTTGCCACCTATTCATATGATTCTTTCTCTATATAATCTTTTTGTTTTTCAACTTTCTTTTCCTTTTGTGTTAATTACATAAAAAGAAAAAAACAAATAAAAAAAATTAATAAAAATTACAAAAATAGTCCTTTACGAGTAAGACAAAAAGGGTAAATTGATCATTATGATATAACTAACAGAATTGAGGTAACGCTAACGGACCAAAGGACTATCCATGTGCAGAAATTCCAAACAAAGGACTATCCATATACTTATCCAAAAGATAGGACGAAAAGTGTCATTTGGGTAATAGGATAAGGACCATCCGTGTAATTAACTCTTTAAATTATTTCTAAACTGGTTTAAAAAGAAAGAATCCAATAATTTTATTTATTTAATCAAAATTTCGCTTGTTGTATCAATTTTATAAATGTTACACGAATGTTGTAAGATAAAAATAAAATAATTTTTTTATAATTTTAAATTTCTTATATACAAAAATCAATAAAAATAAATATATATATGAAAACAAAAAAGAGATTTTCTTGAACGAAGCAAGAAATCTGTAGCGTCTTCGATTTTTTATTTTGTTTCAATTTGGACACCACCTCAATGCCACAAGATAAAACTTCCCCATGCTCGTCTTATTCTGATTGGTTCCCCCTTATTTTATGTTAATAATAAATAGAAAATAAAATAATTCGTTAAATTTTTAAGTATTTTTCTCATTTAAAAGTGTTTTAACAAACCTCCTTATTTTATCTTAACTAGAGGATTTCTCGTGCGTTGCACGGGTTCGTAAAACGACTCGACTTTTTGTTTTTTTACTCTTTTATCGAAATATAAATGTAGCTATTTGCTAAAACTATGGCTGAGCATCGGGCCAATACCGACCCGACCCGAACCGATACCGATTAATACCAAAACCGAAAATAGACAAAACATCAAACCGAAACCGAACCGAATTTGCTTCGGTCGGTTCGGTAAAAATACCGAAAAATACCGAAAATAACCGAAATACCGAAAAACACACATAAAATTCAAATTCGAGTTCAAGTTTAAACAACCATTACAAATTGTTCATCATGTGCATGTTACTTTAATATAACTTTTAGCTTAATTGCTTAAACCTAAAGAATAGGATACAAGTAAGGGGTGCATAAGTGTAAAACTAACCACACAACTAACCACACGGGATGTAATGTAATATGAAATCCTATTTACATCCAAATCAAATCCTGGTTGGTAATATTATGATTCTGAGAAAGAAAATGACAATTTAAGATAGGAAATACGGTGTCCGAGATTTATTATGAGAAGTGAAAAGAAAAACTACTTAAATAGAAGCCAGCAAAGCCTTTTTCCCAGATATTGTGTTCTGAACCAATTAAATATATATTTTTACTATGCACTTTTGAGATGCACAAATACTGATGGTACACTTGATTTTTACAAGTGCCCTCCAGACCTCCGTCAACGTTTAAAATAACCTCAGGAGTTCAGGCCTCATCATAGTCTATTCATTTAACTAACCAAAAAAGCACAATTGTGGATTACGGTTCATGAATACTCATTTAATAACACCAATTCTTCTTTCACTTTTTACTACAGATTATATAAACCTAACAACAAAGGAATGAAGTGTTTAATTTCTATATAACCGAAAACCAGCAAAATAATCGAATTCTAGGAAGGAGTATATACCTACTTGTTACTACAATTTAAATTTCATAACCATATCAATGTGCATTATACAATTAATCAATTAATTAACCGTTACATACACATAAAATCGATACATACAGAATACATTTCTGATTAAAACTAACCTCAAATTAAGCAATAAAACTCATCAATAAATCGATACATACAGATTAAATAATTGGTTCGATTGTTTTTTTCCTACTTGAGGCAGCAGTCGCTTGAGGCAGCAGTCACAGATAGTCACAGATAGAGAACAAAAAAACATAAACCTATTTATATTTCGGGCTGGATCGGGATGGATCGGGCTTTTTCGGTATTTCTACCGAACCAACCCGAATACCGAAAACGGTGATTATATGCGTCGACTACCGTCCCGGATGCACTATTTCGGTTTCGGTTTCGGTCGGTATTGTCGGTTTCGGTCGGGCCAGTCGGTTTCGGTCGGTATTTCTCAGCCCTAGCTAAAACGATGCCGTTATTTATTATTAATCTGAGTAGATGTTCGTATTACTTGAATCCAAAAAAGGTGACGAAAAACTAAATAAAACAGAAATTTAAGTTAAAAAAACGAAACATAAATTTAGAGTAAAAAAAAAGTTACGAAAAGTAAAAAAAAAAACAAATAGAAAAGTAAAAAAAATGTTACCAAAAAGTAAAAAAACAAAAAGAAAAACATATCTATACCTGAGGGGTAGAAAGCGTAAATGTATTATTTAAAGCTGAGGGGGGGAAAACGCAAAAGCATATAAAGTGCAGACAGAGAAAGTTAAAAGTTGTTTAAAGTGTGGGGAGAAAAAACGTTAAAGTGTTTTAAGTTTAGGGTGAAAAAGCGTTAAAGTTTTTAAAGTTGAGGGGGGGGAAGCGCTAAAGTTTTTAAAGTTTAGGGTGAAAAAACGATAAAGTTTTTAAAGTTGAGGGGGGAAAACGCGAAAGTTTTTAAAGTCTAGGGACTAAAATAAACAAAGGGCAAACATTAAAAAATAATATTGGGCACAATTAGCAATGCAATTTTGTGTTTTAATTAGGAAGATAATAATAGATAGAAAATAATATAGTTATCAACTATTGAAAATAGATTTCTATAAATGATCAATATACTAAGTTGAAATTAATTTTCCATTCGTTATATAACTAAATAATAGATAAAAATGACATTAGCAAGCAAGTTATCATTATTATTATTATTATTTAATACTAGGAAATTATTAAGTTGTGTTTAGCACAACCCTGACTGATTATTACTGATTAAATTTAATTTTATATTAGTTTCAATATTTTGTAAATGTTTCATGAGATTTTTTTTATCACAATCTAACTAAAAGAATGAACCAAAACCATCTTAAACATATCTATGAATATCTATGAAGTATCTAGATTTTTAATGGTTATCACATAAATGAAATAGATACCATCATCGGTTAAATTTATACTTTAACCTGTTGTAAATTTGCCACCAAAGTCATTCTTAATTATTCCTAAACAATTGTTAGAAAATCATGTAACAACTAATAAGTACTCCTCTATCAAATGATAAGAGCATACATATTTAGTATATTTTTCTAATAGCAAATTTACCAATTACATATTTTCTAGAAACTTGTAAGAATAATTTTTTAATTTAACTCTTTGATAAATAAATTGTATTTGAGCTGATGTTAAATTATTTATAATGTTATATACAAATAATATATTATCTCTTATAATGATGTCTTATAAGGAGTACTAATATCCCTTAATAATATATCTTAATGTCAATATCGAAACTCTAACGAACAGTGATTATATATAAATATTATTCATTAAAGATTAGAGATTTTCACTTCTTATCTCTAATTAGTTTCATCTTTTATAATTTTGACCCTTAATTTATATCTTTTATATTTCACACTTAACTTTTATCTTCTAGATATTTAGCTTTTAATAGTTATTTCTATCGTAAAATATAGGTAGATAAATAATCGTTATACAACTTTTTGCAATAAGTTCTACAAATGAGAAACTTTCATATCATATTTCTTTTACGTTCAAGGGTTTAAATTACATCAGGAACATTTTTTAAAATATAATATATTCAATCAATCCAAAGGTTTATGAACATAAATTTTTTAACAAAATGTATCTAATAGTTATAGTTGAATTTTTTTTAATAGTGCATGCTTTTTGAAAACGGTTATCAAAACTAACTGATTTTCTGAATTATCTCTAAAACTATCCTAAACGTATGTACAACCTGAGTACCATCAACATATCCACTTTTACTTTGAAGGAACACACTTGGAAAGTGTGAACATTCAACATGCAAAAGTTTCTTACAACAAGTAAAAGTTTTTTTTGTCAATTCGCACCTTCAACATGCTAAGCTACAACATACTTATTTACTTTAGCAAATCGCACTTCTGGGCGCACCTACAATAAGGATTGACCCCATATTCATGGAGCTCGTACCTATATAATATATATTTGCTTGCACTGCCAAAAGTTAATAGAACTATTACAACAACAAATTTATCATGTCTTTTTATTTTTAATAGTAGAAAATTTTAATTAGTTTGGTAAGGCATGCATAGTTGAAAAAATATTTTGAATATATAACTATATAGCCTAAAACAATTTTACTACCCATCTCAAAATTGTAAATACTACTTCTTTCTTTTCAACTGTCTTATCAACTATTTTGAAAGATTATTTGAATACTTTCATTTTAGGAGTTACATTTACGAAGTACAACGGGTGTAAACGATTAACCGAATAAGCGAACCGAAGAAAACCGAAAAGAACGGTTAAACAAATTCTGATTTCCGATGAATCAGTAATTTCAGTTTCAGTCCAATAAAACGTTGAACGGTATTCGGTTTGAACACCCTTAATGTCCTCACTCTCAAAAAGAGATTGAGTGAAAAGTACCCAAGAACGGAGCATAAAAATAAAACCATAAAATTTCAGTTATGTATGATTTTTAAACGCCAAGAAAAGGATTACATGTTATAACAAACTCATGGATGAAATTGACAAAAGTTTTAAAAAAAATCATGAATAAAAATAGAATACCCATAAGTAAAATATCTACTTTTTTTCATGTTATATACATATACTTTTATAGCTAGTGGATTGCATGCATATGGATGAACAAGCCTTACATCCAAGCGCGCACCTGAGAAGTGCGATCATTGCTAAAGTGGACAACAATATTGTAGGTTCCCTTAACTTTCAATCACACCTTCTAAGTGCGTTCCCTCAATGTTGTTTCAAATATTGGTTTGTTTTGATGGTACACCCATGCATGTGCGTACCCTCAACTAAAACTGCATCATTCACCTAGAACACACTTAGGGTGTGCTTGGTTGGGGTTAATGGAGGTTAATCAATGGTAATGATAATCATTGATAGTGCTTGGTTTGTCATTAGGTAATCAATCATTGTCCACTATATCCATTAATAGACAATAAACCATTACTCAATAAAACGAGGGTAATGAAAGTGGGATAATGATTAACCCCTCTTTCATTGCTTTTCCCATTCCCTTTCCCATTCCTCGCTTTGAAACAACCGCCCCCTTACTATTTGCAATTGAGATAAAATTAAAGCATACTCAAAAAGCGAGATAGTGTTCATAATAGTTTTCAAAAACCATATAGTTTTAAAAATTTCTCGGTCATAGTTATATTAAAAGATGGTATCAATTTAGACTCATACATAACACAACATAAAAACAAATACCTCAGGGATCAAGATCAATACAGACTAAATTTCTTTCGACTCGTATATAAAGAAAAAATATGATTGATGATTTATATTACTTTACAAAGAAATATATAAAATAAAACAAACACAAAGAACATTGGTTCTTTCTAGATTAAATATGTAGTTTTATACCATGAAAAATTCACGAAAAAGGATTATGGTTTCTTTCTCCTTCAACCCATTCGATCAATCTTATCCATCAATTATGCCTATAAATTAACACATAGAAACGAGATACTCAATGATATTATGATGAGAGATGAAAACCAAATAATTAAAACCAATTTTTAGAGTGAAAAGTAGAAAGGAAAAAAAGAAAGAGACACATAAATAGTGTAATTGAAAGTTGAGGGAAGAAACCGAGAAATCATGCTTGAGATAAATTGGTGGGAGAAGAAATATATATGCAGTTGGATGAGTATAAAATTTGAATGACTTTATGTAAATAGAAAGTTATTGGTAAAGATTTTTGACAAAACACCAACAATTGTGTCCCCTTTGTATGTGATGAGTTAAAATAGTGATGGGTAATGAGTTCAACATAAACTTACTAACCAAATTATGTGTCGACTTCTAAACCAATTTTCAAAGATGAGGTGGCAACTTTTAAAGGATACAATGTAAAAACAAGAATTGTTTTTATAAATAAGATAGATATAGTGAAGTATATACTTAAGAAACTTACAGAAACCTCCTTTTTATTTATTTATTCATATCCATATCTAAAGGGGCAGAGTCAAACGTTTTTATATGTAAAGTAAACTAAAACGAATTTATCAAATGAATAAATTTTTATCATTTATATGGAGTAAAGTTTAGATTTTTGACTTTTATGGGAGCAAATTTCAAAAATAATATAAATATAACTATTTTCTATATTAAGAAAAATGTTCAGTGGAGACAACAACTGCCTACCTTGTTTTCATCTCGGCTCCGCCCCACATATCTGTATCTATGTTTATAAAAACGGAGAGAGTGTAGTATAAATTTCTCCATTTATTATTCTCAAACTCAATCCTCTCTCTCTCTCTCTCTCTCTCTCTCTCTCTCTCTCTCTCTCTCTCTCTCTCTCTCTCTCTCTCTCTCATCCGTGTAGAAAATCGAAATCGGAGGTAAATTTGATATAGGGTTTGTTTCATGCATCAATACCAAAATAAAAGAATAATAGTTTCACTGTATATGGGGAATGATTTTAGATGATAGACTTTTGTAATTTGTTTCGTTTGTGTGTGTGTTTGTTTGAGATTTAAAGAGTATTCATGTGTATTTAGAGATGAATGTAAGAAAATTTTCTTAAAAAGTCCTTGAATATTTTCATTTTTGGTTTAGAAAAAATAAAATTCAACAAGAAAATAGGGGAGGAAAAAAAAGGCTAAGTTAGTCATTTCACTTTAAACCATGGACTCAAATCAAATTACAAAGTTTTTGTTAAGAGATGATTATTATTTTTCCGAGATGGCAAGGACAAATTTTACAATATGAACAAACGTTGTTTAACTTCACGATAAGAAATTAAAAAAAAATACATTTTCTTGAACTATATCCATTAAAAGGAATTGACACGTATTTCTTATCGTGATTATCAAAAGTAGTTATGTCGAGTTGCGATTATAAACTAATAGAGAATTATGATGATAAAGGATTCGATTTTGATTCCAACACTGATTCGGAAGACTAGTATTAAAAGGTCTCGGAGGCGTTTAAGACACATTTTACTCAAATAGGTGTGAAGTGTGGCCGAATAGTTGGCTACTTTGGTATTATTTTATCTACGTTGCTTAGGTTTTATATTTTGTAAAAAAAACATTTTAGATATAGTCTTTTTGAAATATGTCTTATGTGGTCATGACTATCGATGTAGAAGTTATTACGTATGATATTTGAGATAGGACTTTGTGTATTATCTGTAGCTTTTTGTAAATTTTTCAATATAATCTTCTTTGCTGTTTAAAAACAAATTAACTCCTGTATTTGTGTTTTTTATTATAAAACATTGATTTTGATAATAACAATATATGAACTATTTTTTTGTAGTAATTACATGGATAATTTGATTGTAAATTCGTAATATATTATTTCTAAATAGTAATTATATGGATAATTTGATTATAAATTTGTAATATATTTGAAATTTCTTAAATACAATGTCGTTTCTTTTAAAATATGTGAAATAATAGAGAGCATTGATAACCACACCTCTAAGAGTTGTGACTAAAATGTAAAAACATGCATAAAAACTTGTATTCCGTGATTGTATAAGATAAATCCATAAATACAAGAAGACCTTTTATTTAATACTAGCAGGAAACCCGCGCGATGCTGCGGGGTAAAAATTTTATATTCGATATAAATATACTAAATTTTATCATATCATTTATAGTATAAGACATTTGGTAATAAGTTTTTTCTAGTTTAAATTAATTTTCAATATAAAATTTAATTAGTGCATTTAAAGTTATATTTATTAAGAAAATATATGTTTGACATTTAATGATATTTTAAATTAGTTAGCAAATTTAAAATATATTTAGATTATAAGTTAAGGATATATTAGTAATTTGTTTCTTAAAATTTAAGTTTAAGTAAACGAATTTAAATAGTTTATAGATAGTTAGATACAATAAAATACTGGATGTAATGATTAAATAATTATTAAATGTTAAAAACTCTTAAATAAAATATGTAATAATTTGTTAAAAGAAGAAGAAAAGAAAAACACACACACCGAACATAAGGGAATTTAAGAGCAGCGGTGATTCGCCGGACAACCACCCCTTTTTCCGGCTTCTTTCCGTCCTCCGGTAACTTCCATTTTCCTAATTCATTCAGTATTTTCATTTTTCATTGATCGTTTGTTTTTTGTTTCTACCAATTAGCTCCGATTGACCCTGATTACTTCAAATTCCTAACAAAAACAACTAGAATTGATTCTACTCACAGTTAGCTTATGTAGAGATATACGCATATATCTATATTATGTGTAGAGTTATGTTTTAGGGCATCCACTTTAGTCCTGCCACCATTTTTGATTCTGAGAAACGGTATCATTGAGACAACAAAAATAGTCATTTACTAAAATTAATCTTTTCCAGAACAATGTAGTAATAGGTAAACCTTCTTTAGATGAACTGATGGGGTCCGTGTTTAGTCATTCAAGAACTAGACGGTGTACATGTTTACCTTTTCTTTTTTGGAAGGAAAATGTTCATGTGTGGGAATGGAGCTTTAGACACTGCACCAACCATATTGGAAAGATGAAACCATCTTTTGATCCGCTTTTTCGAATTTACTTCTCATATGATTTATTGGAATTATGGTCCATAGTATTAAAACTATGTTATAGTGAAGACGAATATTTTGCAGTTCCAGTTCCTGATGTTAACCAGTAAGGTTGGAAGAAGTATGGTGTAGCGATGGCGGGTGGTTAAGGTCAGGGTGGCCCATTCCCCATGCTTCCTTAATATTTTCACAAACCTCTTTTCAATAATTGTCTTTCACGGTTTTCACATGCCCAAGATTGCTAATAATTTTTTTTTCTATTTGTAAATTCTTCATTATCTATGAAATGCTAAAAGTTGCACTTGCATTAAGAGTTTCATTTAAGCGTCCATACTCCATAATGCTTGTCGGTTTTTCTTTACAAGGCAAACCTTAGACAGTTTGTTACGTAGTTGATTGGGATTAGACTAGGAACATTATTTTCTTGTTAATGAAGCTGATTTTGTTCAATAGAATTTAATATTTCATTTTTCGGGAAGTCGTAATTTTGCATACCTTACATATAACCATTTTGATTTTCTATCAAAAATTCTACCTTTTTATATGTGACTAGTAGTCATTTGTTTATCTGTAGTTATGTAACAGTAGTGTTTAGTTCGATGTGTTATCTAATCTTGATTTTTTATAACTACTTGAGAGTTGAGAATGGCTTTTCGGTTATCAGTGGAGTCGGACTTTAAGCATACTGGCATGCCATCAACTTATATGAAATCAGTGTTGCGTACTCTCACCGTGACATTTATTGAATATATATATTAATTGACTAAACATTACTATTGGCTCATCATGGTAAAACATATTCCTGCTTAGAATTGCTAAACGTCGCTACCACTTGTGCAGGTCAAGCATGATAATTTAGCTGTTGTGCCTTTACTGGAGGAATGGTAAGATCCTGGACTTTCGTACTAGTATCATTATCGAAAGTTTTTCTTTTTTATTGAAAACTTACGAATTAAAATGACATTTTTTTTATTTTCTTATGTTTGGGTAAAGGAACACAGTCAGTTAACTATAAAGACGTTCATGGCCATCATGGCGGAGAGGGATGCTGCTATCCAAGAAAGAAACTTGGCACTTGACGAGAGAAAGCGGGCATTTGAGGAGCGTGACTTGGCAATACTACAGCGTGATGCTGCACTAGCCGAGCGTAATTCTGTTATTCAAGAACGAGATGAAGCCGTCTCCACTGTTCGTTTCCGAGGTAATTTCATGAACGAGTCGGAAAACATACCCACTACAGGACGTGTATCAAAACGTAGCTTCAATGATGAAGAAATGAATCAGATGTTTGAAATAGAAACCGATTCTTATCAGGCTCCTCTCGAGAACACCAAGCCTAGAAAAGTATCCAAAAAGACTAAATCACCAAGCGCTGGAAGGAAACGGTCTGATAGTGCAAAAATGACACCGGAAAATGAGGAGAGTTCTGATGATGCACAACAGCTTGAAACATGGAAAGACGAATTGGGATTAAACCAAGTGAATTTCGATGAATCAGCTATGCCTGTCCCTGTTTGCTCATGCACAGGTGAACCACAACCTTGCTATAAGTGGGGTAACGGCGGTTGGCAGTCAGCTTGTTGCACAACCGATATGTCAATGTATCCTTTGCCACAGGTGACCAATAAGCGTTATTCAAGAGTTGGTGGTAGAAAGATGAGTGGAGGTGCTTTTACCAAATTGCTTACTCGACTTGTCTCTCAAGGTTATGACCTTTCAAGCACTCTTGATATGAAGGATCACTGGTCCAAACATGGTACTAACCGCTACAGCACAGTAAAATAGTCGACAAAAATATGTGGTTTATTGTTAAACGCATTTATGCGGTATAAAATTGTTTTCGTACAAGATATCTTTAAGAGGTAGGATGATCTGGATCTTGGAAAGTTAACTGGTCGTTCCATTTCTGTTGTATTTGAACAAGAATCATGCATTGGTTTCGTTAAAATGGTACAATGTTTGTGGTTTCAGCAATCAAATTATATTCCCTTTTTTGCATATTCAATTTAACACATCTAAGAGTGACCCGTTTTGGTTATGCGTATGAACAGTTACACGGATCCATAGCTGCCCCAAAGTAGACTAATGTAAATAATAATAATCACATTAAGAAATATTATCTTTACTATAATCTCCTCTAACCTTATATATCATTTTCAAATCAAATGCATTACAAGTCTCAATCTCTAATTCTGGTCAGCCGTCACCCCCACCCCTTCGATCTCTTCCAGATGCGTGTGCGTTGTATCTTTGTAGGGTTTCATACTCTACACCATGAAGATAGTCGATTCTTTGGTGTCCCTGTTTTCTCGTACGATGACCTTAAAGATGCCACCCAAAATTTTCATGCTTCTCAAGAACTAGGGGACGGAGGTTTTGGAGCTGTTTACTATGGTAAGAAGTGTATATTTTCTACTATTATTTATAATTTGCAGTTCTAACTCTTTGGTTTTATCACTGCCAGGAAGAGCGAAAAGGAGAAACATGGAGCGTTTGGTTTTAGCATGTGGTGGGGAAGCTATCAACTCTGTGGATGAAAGTAACTGATGATTCAATGTCATGGACAGTAGTGATCTGGATGGTATTTTGCGAAGTTTTCGTCAAGTTGCAGAATGGAAGGGGGACATTATAACTTCTGTACTTTGTAAACCAGATATGGAACTTGGCTCATTTGCAACAACTATATTTACTATCGGGTACTTATTATATAAAAACAATTTGTCCCATTAACGTTTTACTTATATTTCTCTGTTGACACGTGTCTAATTTACTTATCAGTTGTATGAGGAGTGAGCCTTCTAAAAAATAATTGGTTTCTTTTTCACTTTTGCAGATTTTACAAGATGTGGAGACAATGTCGAATGCAACAGATGAACATCCACTAGCACTATTAGGAGAAGAGACTAAGAAACTTTTAAAGAAAGATGCAACCGTATTCATGTCGGTATTATCTAAGTGGCATCCGCAGTTGTTGTTTCAGCATCACTCCTTCACAAGCTTTATGGAAGCAAGGCCTTGTACAGGAGAAATCTTAAAATAACACAAAGGCCGGATATTCAAAATTGCAACTTCCTCTTATTTTTAAAATAACACAAAGGCGGGATATTTTAGACATTCCCTCACTTATTTCCCAATCTGCACATTCTGATCTGCTCATTTTCGTTCCAATCATCTCCCCTCACCAGTGATACGCACGTGCGAGATACTGCTACTACCCTCTCCAAGAACACGCACGTGCGAATTACAACCACTTACAGTTAGCTGGAATAACTAACTAACAAACTAACTAAACAGTTACAATGTATATAAACAGATTTTCCCTCTCAAATTTCACATTTCATTCTCATCTCAAACTTAAATCCTCTTGATTTCTTCACCTTTTTCTTCAATTTGGAGCTCGATTCTGTTTCGGAACCGTAATTCTGATCAGGTACTTCACTCCCACTTCTATTTCATTCGAATTTGTTTATTTTTTGAACAATTTTACTTGAATTAGGATTTCATTGATTCGTTTATGTGAGAGTATACACATCAAATTTTGTCTATCGAGAAGTTTTACATGAATAAAATACGAGTGTATTAGAAGTTAATGTTGCCTTTTTATATGGATTTTTGTATTTCAGATTCTACATTATGATTGTAGTTTAAATATTTTTTTTCATGTTATTTATCTTTTTTCAAATTAATTTTTCGTGATCATATGTCTTTCAACATAATTATGTGAAATATCAGTTTTTCGTCACCGCTGCACCGCGCGGATACCATACTATACTTACTAACAAACTAAAATAGAGTCTAGTTTGTGGAGGTTAAAGCTTTACTGCATTTAGGTCTTATACCATTTTGATTATTATGATTATTAGATAAGCCAAACAAATGTTATATTCTTCATATATGGCATGTAATCTAGTGATATGGTGCGAACGTTTAAAGAACCATTCATCAATCGTTTGGCCGAAAACTGGTTTATGTTTATTTATTTAATAAATGAACCAACATTGTCAAATCTTTTTGGTTCGTTTAGTTAAAAATAAATATAAAATGTGTTTATTTACATTTGTGAAGGTTAACTGAGATGATGATGTTCTTATAACTATATCATGAGATCATTATATGTTTGTAATCATAGATGGAAGTAAGATTTTTATATTTATGCTCATTTATGTTTATATAAACTTATTTATATTCTTTTATCTTCGTTTAACTTATTAACGAACCAGTTCAAATTTGAATAAACTAACATTAACAAAAAAGAATTCTTGGTTTAAATAAATGAAGACGAATAGTGTAAGAATCAAGTCCGGGTAGGAGGCGATCGATTAAAATGGAAAGAAATTCCAGGTGGATAACTATATGTTGTCAATACTTCCGACAGGGTGTGTACTGATAATCCACAAATTGTACACAATATTCTAAGTTTAGCTGCTGTATTATAAGTCAAGTTATTTGGAGGTCATTTTTTAGTGTTGCTGTTCATCTGTCAGGTATATTTTAAATACAATATCTGCTGCTGTTTTAGTATTTACTTGTTTAATTGATATCACTGTCTTTGGAACATCAAAAGTTGGCAATAATTAACCCCCATAACTTCAATGACTATCGATATTGCTGTTTATTAACTAAATATATCCTTGATGATATCTTTTTATCATGTTTTCCATCTGTCAATAACTCTACTTACGTTTTAGAGTAAATGTTGCGAAAGGGGGAACGCCAACTTAAGGTTCGATCTTCAGGAGTGGATTTCAGTACTATTCCTCAAATAGAATGGACCTGTCCACCACATGTAAGATATTATGGTACGTTAATATTTCTACTTCTTAATTTAGATATTAATAAACGAAGCAGTTTATAGTCGACCCTGATTGGAAAATGGAAGCTGGCTCAGAGACTCAAGAAACAAATGTCCAACTTCAAAGAGAATCGACAACTGCTGAAGCAATCTATCATCACAAATCCGTCATTCCTTCCAAGTCAGACCTTTACTCTTTCATAAATAAGTATTTCACAAATTTAATATACCATACGTGTATAAAGAAAGTGTTAAAGTGTTAACGGTCACAAAAAAACAACCTGAAGACTGTTAGACGTTAGTTATTAAGTTTTAATTCATGTTTTCTTTACTTTCTTCTAGTCCTTGTATTGCATCAGATGCAGTCGGTTTGGGTGATGGTGATAGCAGTGTCCCTAACATACCCCTAGACGTGATTAGTGATGACACGTCACCTGATGATGATAATGATGGTGTCCACCTGACTACATCGAGCCCATCAGCTGGAGAAGTGGGAGAAACAACTAGACAACCTCTTAACGTTGTATCTCGTCTAAGTCCACTAGTCAAAGAAAGACCAGAGGGTTCTCATTTACAAACAGATGAAGTGTTAGGAACGGGTGAGGCACTTATTGCCTTGATCGGCTCTGAAGAGCAGAGAAATCAAATTGACCTCGAGTTGCTTATTCAGCTTCTTCGTAACCCTGGTATGCTTGAGCAAATGACAAAGGAACATCAAATTTTACCCAATCAAGAAAGTCAATCTGTTTCAAGGCTACCTAGGAGTATAGTTAATCCAGCTGTTGCTAAACCCCTCTTAGTTCCCGATCGAAAGGACACTGTTGGCACTTCCACTACCACCCAGCCTCCATCGGTCCCATTTACTCCTTATATGTCTCAAGGTGGGAAAAACATGGTTCATAGGAATTTGGAAAGTCAAAATCTTGGCTCCTGGACATTTGATGTGGCTAAAAAAAGGAAACTTATCAACGAGTATGGACTTCCTTCAAGAACTGGGCCCGTTGTGATCAACAAGGACTTAGATTACTACAGGAGACTTATCTCACAACACGGGGTAATGACACAAGAGAATCATAATACTCAAGTATGTGTGGAGCCGGTGCAACAACAAACACTGTGTGTATATTTTAATAGTCCTAGAGGTTGCATACGTGGGTCTAGTTGCAGGTTCCTGCACGTTAAGGTGGAGAGTTTGGAAGAGCAGCAAGGCCCCAAAAGGATGAAGCTTTCTGGTGGTAATTTTGTTAGACATACGTGACATGACTTATGACATATTCTTTTATCGGTTTGATAGAAACTTCTTGGTAACGCCTTTCTAATCCAGCTTATTCCTTTCCTTTTCAATTTGATACAGTTTTATGGTTTTAGCTTTTTTCCAGTGTAGAGATCTGAAATTGTAGATTTTCGTTACTCAGGAAGAGCCTGAAACTGAGAAATCTTAATAGCAAAGGGGATGATGGCATTGTATGCATAGTCACTTTTATTTGGATGTCTACATAGTAAATATGCCTATAGCAAAACTTTATTAACGTCATTTTACTGTTTTGGTGTAAAAACTATCCGTAATCAACGACACACCATGGTCATTTTGCTAAATGATAGCACACTTTGTGCAAACACTATTCATTTCAACCCTTTGATTAACGTAAATTTGCAGTGTACTAGATATATTAAAAATATACATACATATTCCTTAATATATTAAATACTGTTAAACATTTATATATGTATAAATTAGTTTCCTAACAGAATAGTGAAACGGTACTTCATATGGATGTCATGTTAAAGAAATACTTCAACTTGATTCAAGGAAGAAGTTGTAAATAAGATAACATGTGAAATCTCGGTTACAGTGGCAAGACAAATGTGGCCTTATTGTTTAGATATAAACTATAATCGGCATATGGCAACTAAGTTGGCGATACGTTCAGATCAAGTGGTTCTCATGATGATGTGAACTCCACAGTCGGTGTCCACAATATGTCGCCTATTTCACATGTACCAAAAATACATGTTTTTACACCCTTAAAGAGTTAAAGTTGTCCGACCCACCCATTGTGCCACAAAGGACCAACAGTTTGCTGTTTTAACCTTGTATTAGAAAACTTCCATGTTATACTTAATGGACAAAGGACAGACATTGTGCTATTTTAACAAACTTAAGAACTAACGATGTAATAATTGAGACTTAATAACGATATGTGATATTTGGCAACATTATTAAGAAGCAAACGTAAAGCATCAAAACATTTAAATTTCTGCGAGGAAATCCAAATGTAAATATATTCTTTATTACTGGAGCATTAGTTAACAAGTATGTTGCTTCCTGGCAATGACATCCACTGGTTTTCTTTTATGTTACTTCTGGTGGTATATTATTAGTGTTAAAATATGATCATAAAAGTTGAATTTTTCGACTAAAAAATGATTTTAAGAGGTTTTATGTAGTAAGAAAAAAAAGTTAAAAAAACGCTTTGGGTGACTTTAAAACCCTCTCGGCCATTTTGATTTTTGAGCTAATAATCATAACTCAAATCAACTCGTTCAATAGTTTGTTCATCCTAAATTTAGTTATCCGTTGGGTTAACAACCTTAGCCAAATCTTGACAGGTCAACATGCATTTTTGTGACCTTACCATCAATACGTCTGCATATATTTCTTTGCTATTTACATCACATGTGATCTCTATTCCGGTGACATGCGACGTGCTGAAGTTATCCCACTCATGTCCGTGTCGTTTAAGCAAATCTCGTATGGTTTAGCTTATTTCAACGTTACCATCCTTGTATCTAGAAGTGGTTAACTGGATGGGTCCGGAAGGTAGGGGCAAGTTAAATAATAGACCTGCGGTTTAAAAGGTCTAATCTGGTTACCGCTGAAACATGTCAAGTCAGGATTTGATTTCTCTGTTTGTTATAATGGAATATGTTTTCTTCATATATAGAAGATATATTTTGTTGAACTAAAATCAATACATTCAGACCAAAAATGTAAAAAGTTAACTAACCATAAATGTTGATGTAGTAATTTTCATGGGATAGATTATTGATGGAGTTTTAACTTTTATTGACCAAGATTTTGGGTTTCATGAGCTTTCATATGGTTTCATATGGTAAAGTTAGTTATATGTTAACCTTGAGCTCGTTTGTATTTTTACCCTTTAATATCATTTTATTGTTATGTCTTTGTTGTGTTTTATATTTCTTAACTATCATTATGTTTCTTTGTGGTTTCTAGGAGAAAATTGGTAGAAGAAAAGCCAGAAATATATACTAGAGGAGGTCCATTATGTATTATCAAAACAACACATAAAACAGATGAGATTATGTATTTTTTCTCTAGATTTGGGTTGGAGCTAAAAATTTCTATAGAAAGAAGTGATACAAAACTCAACACAAAACTTGTAATCTTTAGAATCCAACTTTTATTTTATTTAGCTCATTATCAGCACTATTTTTACTTAGGGGTCATTTGTTTTTTCCAATAAGTTCTTAAAAGATGTATTTTGTCTAATTCGGTAAGACATTTTGTTAATAAGTGATTTTGATTTTTTTTTCCATTAAGATCTAATTACATCTGATTTTGGCGGTTATATATCTTATTCGACCAGACATTTTAATTGTCTTAATACCTCTTATTAAATCTTATTAAAAATGCTACTCTTTTCACTATCAATATGTAACTAATTTCTTGTTTTATTTTCTTGTAGATTAATAAATATATAAAAAACTATGTTGTATTTGCGAAATCATACATACATTAATTAAAGTATAATCAAATAATGTATATAATAAGTTATTAAAAACGAATTTTAAGGGACATATATATATATATATATATATATATATATATATATATATATATATATATATATATATAGAGGTGGGTTCATTTAAGAACCACTAAATATTTAGGAACCATTAGGAACCAATATTCACCAGTGTATATATATGATATTCACCAGTGTATATAAAGCATATGTATATATATATATACACTGGTGAATATCATATTAAATATACACTGGTGAATATCATATATATACACTGGTGAATATTGGTTCCTAATGGTTCCTAAATATTTACATGGTTCTTAAATGAAACCAACATTTAGGAAAAAAAAATATATTCATATATTTATTTTAGTTTATTAACAAACGGTCTTGATAATTCAACATTTAGATTTCAGACGCTGCATCTTATCATTCATAACTGGTTTTCAGATTTCAGATTTCAGTAATCAGAAAAAACAAAAGACCCCTTAGCTTGCATATACATAGGCATAACGTACGTTAATGAATGTCTATGCATATGTAAGGTATACACATTCACACACATATGTTCAATGTAAAGTATATGCAACCATATAAAGATAATATACACATATACATATACAAAAATATGTAACAAGGTATATACCATACATACGTATTCGAAAAACAAACTATGCTCAAGCTCTCTAAAAAAGTAGTGTCTAACAAATTACAGTTACACTTCATTTTTTGTACGTCTAATATATGTATACGCATAACATTTGTGGTTATCTCTGTGGGTGTTTTTACAAGATGAGCACTTTAACTTCAAAGTTGTTTCATGAGCGAACAGCCTAACATGGATCTTCTCCTAGCACTACTAGTTACAGAAAAGCAATGGGATTGAAGCAAGATAGTTAAATAAACTGTATCGGTATCGAAATCAAAGAGACCAACAATAACTACTTAACTATACTTCCAAAATTCTTGTCCGAAAATGGGAAAATCATACAAAATAAGCTTCTATTCCTTAACAATCTAAAGCACAACATAACAATAGTTAGATATATATATATATACTTTTTGTATCTATAATTAACACAGAAGCAGGTGAAGAAATTAAAAATACAGAACCCCCAAAAATAATCATGAATTAAAAACTAAGCATAAAAGATGATCTAATTTGAGGAGAAATGAAAACTAGGGTTACCTTTTTCTTGTTGGGAAATGAAGAAATCTGGGAGGAATTGGATTAAGATCGGGAGCGAAAAGATGAAGATGTTTGTTGGGTTTTTGACTTTTTGTTAAATTCTTTGTGATTGCTTTTTGTTTTGGATTTCTTTTGTTTTTCTTTGTTTTGTTTTTGTGGTATTCTTTCTATTTTTCATACCACCATGAATTTTTGTAAAGCTTTTATTATTCTTGAAAAATAGTTATTACACAAACCAAAAACTCATTTCACAATATTTTCTTTCTTTACGAGGAAAAAGTTTCAAACCCGGCATCGGGTCGAAAAATCCAAAACCCGAAACTGTTTGTATTAGATTAAGGATGGTTTGTTATTTACGGAACAAATTTTAAGACTTTAATCGTAAAGAATATATTATCGAGTATAGTCGTATCGGACAAAAATAGTACATTCTTGTCCTTAAAATATAGATGTTTATAAATAATATTGTAGATATTAATTTTAATATTACTAATAATTATAAAAGTCGTGCTAATCACAACTCTATAGAGAAAATCGCTACAACACAATTTTGTACTGCATGGGATGACCGTAGTCGTGTAAAAACCGGGTTTGACTAAAACCCGAACCGGGTTTGGTCAAACCAATCCAAACCGGTTCTGGCAAAAACCGGGTCGGTTTTATTCGTTTTGGTTGGGTGTGGGGTAAACCCGGTTTGGGGTCGGGCCCAAACTGGTTCGGGTTGAAAACCCGCTTAAAAACCGGTTTTGATTATTAAAAACACGTTAAAATTCGACTTTTTTTAAACAATTTTGACACACATCATACATAAATGTTGTATTCTACTAAAAAAGCTTGAAATACATTTTTAAAGCTTAATATTTCGATAATTATTGAACAAAATTTGCGAAAAAAAAGTACCATTTTTTATATGTAATGTAACTAATAACATTGGAAAAAAAGTGTAAGTTGAAAACACATGTTAAAATTCAACTTTTATTAAACGAACTTGTAACACATCATACATAAACGTTGTCTTCTACTAAATAAAACTTGAAATACATCTTTATAACCTTGATATTACGATAATTGGAATAAAAATGTTCAAAAAAAATACTATTTTTAATATGAAATTTAACTAATAACATTGGAGATTTCTTCATTCTTAATCTTCGTCTACTTCAATAAAGTCATCTTCAACGGGTTCATCTTCGGAGCTAGATGCTCGGGAAGCTTCATCGATAGCGATTTCTTCATCGAAAAGTGATATTGCAACTCCTTCTTCCACCTCGATATCGAGTACTTTGCCTTCATATTCTAGTTCGCCTTCAAGATTTTGGTGGTCTTGTGTACGTTCGGCTGCGTCTAAGTAATCCTTAAAGCAAATGTACAATTCCAATGCCGCCGGTGTGAGTCTTGTTCTTCGTAAAGATAATACCCTACCACTAAGAGAAAAAGCAGATTCCGAAGCTACCGAAGAAGCTTTGACGGGTAGTAGATCTTTGGCCATGGTAGCTAGAACGGGAAATTGAGATTCCCCTGCTCTCCACCAAGTCAAAACCTAAAAGTTGGAGAATTCTTCAACTCCCATAGTGGCTAAAAAATCGGTTCCCGTATACCTCCCATATTCGGTATTTGTTTGGTTATCCCCATCAACCCTAGCACGTTTAAGTGTTTCTCGTTTTAAATTGTTAAACAAGTCAATTTTCCGGGTTCGTGCTAGTATAGTTTTCATAGGTCGACGCCATAGAAGAACTTGATTCACCCACATTTGATGGGGTTTTATACTTGTTAAAATAAACCCCAAATAACCCAAAAAAGATTTATCAAATTCGGCTATGGCGTTATCGCCATATAATGGGTCAATAACGATATCCAATTTTGAAAAGAGTTTTTGCATTAGATGTTCCACCCCAATTTTGTACAAACACGGTTTTAATGTGGCAGAAACGGTAATTAAAGGTGACAATGTAGAAAAATATTTTCTCATTTTTACTTTCATGTGCGTTACCATTTGAAAATACAATCCATATTCACATTCGAAATCGTCCTACTTTGTAACCATAAAACCAATTTGTTTAAGGAGTAAATGACTAGTGGGATAATAAACACCCGATAATAAAGTTGTCGCGGTTTTAAAAACTTTGAGCAATTGGCTTAGTTTTTGAATAATATCCCAATTTTCAAGCGAAAATGGTGTAACCCGATATTTACCCACTAACTCGGCATGATAATAGGTTAAAGCACCTTGTCGGCGTAAACCATATATAAGCATATTGTAAGTCGAATTCCATCTTGTGGGAACATCCCAATTAGGGGCCAAAAGATGGAATTCGTTTCCTTACACACTTTCATATATCCCTTGTATCTACTTTTGTGATTTGAAAATATATCGCCTACCATATGTCTATAAGAGCTTATGGCATTTTTTACTTCGGTGACTTCTAGTCCGGCTTTCACAACCAAATTTATAATGTGTGCAACGCATCGACTATGATAAAAGTCACCGTTCATTGGTGGTTTGTATTTTAGTTTTAGTTTACCCACCGCGTTTGTATTATTACTCGCATTATCAAATGCAATTGAAAACATTTTTTCTTCCAAATTATACATTTGTAAAACAACTCATAACATATGAAATAAGTTTTGACCCGTCTGAGGATAAGAAAATTGATCAAAAGCAATAACCCTCTTCATCATTTGCCACGATTCGGGATCACACCAATGTGCGATAACACAAAGTTATGAATCGGGAAAGCCATGAGGAGCCGACCAAATCGGTTGTTAAAAGTTTACATTTGTATTTACAATTTCAAAACCTTTTATTACCATTATTTTAGCTTTTTCCATATTTTCAAACAGTCACTTCTAAGAGTATTACGACTTACGTGAGTATATCGCGGTTGGAGACACCTTTGAACCACCCTAGTTAATCGAGGGTTGTCGAAGTGATTGAATGGCAAGGCGGATTGAATCACATAACCCGCAAACTCTTGACGCATCCGCTCCACCGAATATACAAAAATACTCCCGTCTTGACCCATCGATTATTGGCCCGCTTCCGGAGATTTATTGAGTACTTTGCAATGCTTCTCGATGTGACTCTTCAACGTCGAGTTGGAATCACTTTTCAAAAAATTGCCGCAGTGATTACAATTCGCCATCTTATCGTCATCCGACAATTTGATCATACGGAAATGACACCAAACATTTCGGTTTCGGGTTGTTTCGAAAACCTCTACAATCGTTCTTTCGCTTGAGGAACCGAAACCAGTGGAAGCAGTACAGCTTTGAGTTTCCATTTGATTGTTAATGATTTTTCGAGAATTTTTCTAACGTTTTTCGAACCTATTGTTTTGTGTTTTTAGAGTTTTGATAGTGTTTTGAGAGAGTTAGAATTGTGTGATTAACCCCAAACTCAACCTACATACTTACAATAAATTTGGAATGGCAAAATGGTAAAAAAAAAAAAAAAAAAAAAAAACACTCCTAAATGGCTATGTAAAAATCAAAAAAGACAAAAAAAACGGCTAGCTCCAAAACCGAGTTTTTCAACCGGTTTTTTGACCCGGTTCCACAAAACCCTTTTTTCCAATCGTAACTTACAAACCGGTTCCAAACCGGCGGGTTGGGAAAAACCCGAACCGGTTTTGACCGGTTTCGATTTCGATTTTTTTTTCAGTGTCGGTTTCGGGTTTTTTCGACACGACTAGATGACCATCACAAATACATGGTGGTTTTTAGTCATGATATAATAGTACCTTTTACATACCATTAAGAAACAACTTTTCCACAAAGGCTATCATTGTGTGTATGTAGCCTTGTGCAAATTCGGTCTGACCTGACTCGTACTCGACCAACTGCCCGAACACGACACAAATATTTTTTGATACAAAACCTGAAAAACAGTTCCTGGTCCATTTTAGCCCCCGGCACAAATCCGAACCAGACCGGGAAAAGCAGTTTGGTTTTCGGTCCTCCATTTTACAGTTTTTCGATTTCGGTCTGATCCGATTAACCGGGTCTACACAGTCATGTGTGTGTGTGTGTGTGTGTAAGAGAGAGAGAGAGAGAGAGAGAGAGAGAGAGAGAGAGAGAGAGAGAGAGAGAGAGAGAGAGAGAGAGAGAGAGAGAGAGGTTGCGAAGAACAAGGATTTTGGAGATTTAGTCTCGCTTGAAGATTCGTTCATATCTTATATTGACATGTCTATATGTTTGACTACTTATTTATTTTTTTCGAATTTTAGCATTAACTTAACTTTACATGTAATTGCTTAGATTTTTGTACCTAGATGAAGTTTAATTAAGATTACATTTGGATTTTGGACTTTATTACTATTATTTATGCTTAATTAAAGAACAATGATTGATTTTATTTATTAATCGATAAGTTAACATGGTTAATAGATATACATTATAACTATAGGATTGTTAATTTTATATAATTGTTTTACTTGTTAAGTAATTATAGCTTCATTAGTATAAGCGGAGATAAGTTATTAATCGATATGATGTAACTTGAACGAACATTATGGTTAGTCGAATAGAGTTTTTATAAGACACTTGTTAGCATAGGTTTGCTAGGTAAAATCATAAATAATAGTGAGGAACTTAAGGCGCAATTTATGTTCACAAGTTGCGGATACCCCTCAAGTACGAACAAGTTTGGCCTTTTCAATCCTTAAACGTCAACAGGTATGAAACCAAAAATATTAAAAAAACAAACTTCACCCTCTATTTGGGATATTCCGATTAGCTAAATTCAAAGAAAATTACTTGATACCCGATCGAATAAGGGAATGGGCTAGTGTTATTCGGGTTATCAGGGTTATTCAGATATTTTCAACAACCCTATACAAAAATGTTATCATAGACCTCTTCAGTATTACAAATATATTGTCTTCTGTCTTAAACTTCAAGCAATGCATCTACAATGATTGTTTAATAGAGGGTATATAAGTTCAATGACATGTCTCATGAAGACATTCAGTAATTTAAGAAAGTATAAACTTTTACATTTGGTTATTAAACAATATTAATAACCATATACATATTTATAAATTTATGCGTAGTTAAACTCATGACTCAGATAAAGTGTCTAACGTGAGGATGTTAGAATTTAGGGTTTGTGATAATCTTGGATTTCTCAATGTATCGTGTATGTTCACTTTCCGTATTAAGTATTTCGACCCTATCAATTGCGTGGGGTTGCACGAAATCCTAATCGGGATAATACAATGAGAATTAACAATTTGTGTTCTTGGCAGTGAATCACAAATCAGAAATGTAAAGGATTATGTATGTATTCGTTAGTTAGAATGAGAATGAGATGTCTGTATTAGATACAGAATTGTGACGGTTAGATAGCAGTTACAGACGGTTTTGTGACGGTTTCAACCGTCATAAAACTGTCACAACATTTTGGGAATTAAGCGGGAAATTAAGTAATCAACTTAAAGCTGATTAGTAAAAATCGTTTAGGTTTTGGGGCTCAGCCCCTTGACCCCTGCTTTACTGTCGTGGTTGAGTTCATATTAGCTCAACGAGTGTGAACTCCACACTTCCCTGACTCGTTTCCGAGCTGACCATGAAATCACATCATTCTCTAGTAAATCACATTACCTAAATGACCGTTGATGACACTAAAATCACCAACAGAAGATACTCTAAACTTGATTAGTATGTATATATTTTAAGTTCCATTTAACCTAAGAAATATACTTATCATAATAAGAGCAAAAGGGTTCCACTCAATATTCATATACTAATATTTACGAAGTATTGATTAAACTTACAACATCTAGCTTGTATGTTTAATTTTCTTTTCTTTTTTCTTTTTCTCTTTTTGGATTTTAGTTGTTATCTTTTGTTTTAGGTTACACAATTAAATAAGCTTGATATTCGCTCATTTCAATTGAGCGTTAAATTTTAGTTTAAATGTTTTTGTCACACCCCGCTCAGGCGGAAACCTAAGGTGTGGGTAGTTTCATTAATATCAGAGATTCAAGGTTACAACATTTATATAACAAAAGAATAATCGAATTAAATAAGTAAATTCGAAGAAAAGTTTTACATAATCCGAATAAATAAAGTACAATAACGTCAAATGGATCCTAAGAGAACTAATCAAAGCAAAACAAGTTACACGTAAACGATCCAAATAGTCAAAAAAGCAAGCACGACACTACGACAACCTTAAATCCCTGAAAAGCATAAATATACGACGTCAGCATAAAGTTGGTGGGTTATTCGCAATTTTATAAAAACATTAAGTTCTAAAGTTTTGACCCGTTTGAAATATATAAGTCAATAATAAGGATATCTTAATTTCATGAACAAAGTATGTTGGGGGTGTGTGATCTTAAGAACTCAACGTTATATCAATAACCTAGCGGAAATAAGCTATCGATTATCTAGCGAATATATAACCTTCGGAAACGGAATCAAACCAACGATTTTTGATACGATCGGACCTAAGGAAGACTATTCAGATGATTGATTATACTTTAATAACACTTTGGAACAATAAACGGAGCAGCAGCAGCAGTTCGACACGAATTTAAAAACCCTAGCAAAACTTGCGTAATGCAGAAACCTAGCTGGGTATATATAGGCCCAGCTTTTCATCCGTACGGATGTGATCTCATCCGTACGGATTACTTCCTATTCGTGCGAACATGATCTTGTTCGTACGAATGTAACATGTTAATAAACACTTTGTTTACTTAACTGATTCGTGCGAATGGAACTTTCATACGCACGGATATCATCCTCATCCGTGCGAATGTATCTGAATATTATTAAAACATCACGAAACACATATTTGATTAATTCATAACAACGTAAACGTTCAAGCATATAATTAATCAAATATTCAACATTAATATTCAAATAAACAATATAAAGACTGATATTATAATAAACGTTAATTACATACGAATCTAGTAACTAACGAAATGCACCTACAAACTCCCCCTAGGAACCAGATTCTATGTCTTTAGTCTTCAAAAATCTTTGCTGCTGCCCAAAACATCTCTTCGATCTGCCCTCTTAAGCGTGGATCTTGTAAGCGAAACATGCACGTACAATCTTGTTGAAACGCATCGCTTGATCCATATCCTTGACATCAAAGAATATAGGATATTCAAACAGACAAAAAATATCATCATCAAAGAAATTTCTAATCCACATTGGATCAAAAATTCTCAGTGTTTCCCAAACACCTTTACGCTCCATCACAATCACAACTTCAGTGGTTCGATCATCATAATACCACCATTTGAATCTCCGATGGAAACCGGCATTCATTTGGCGTAGTGGAATCTTCTCCATAACCTTTGGCGCTTTATACGTGACATGCTTCAAAGCTTTACCTGTTCTCCGATTCTTCCGATCTTTGGAGTAGGTAATATTCGGAAACTGCGGCCTTAGGTACTTCCATTGATTTCTGAACTCAAACCTAAGATGTTTCTCCAACCAAGTTGCTTTATCATCTTTCTCACTGTACAACAACTTAAGACGAGCCAACTGCATCATATCAAAATATGGCAACGTCTTCAAATCTTGAGCAAGTTTGAAGTAATCTATGCCCCTTTCTCTCTTGACTGCATAAACATTCAAATCCTCCAAGTATGCCCAACTTATTATCTGACCTTCAGTCTTTGCACCCTTCAAGGAGTAAAACTTCGTATATTCGGGTTGAACAACTTGTTTAGATGGGCGAATACAATCCTTCACTGCCTGACACCATTCAACTTTCTTAACATTTAAATCTTCTTGATTTGGTGTAGCTTGACTGGCTGCCAGAAGTTTCTCTAACTTCTGATTAAGATCTTCATCATTGATATTAAACATTGCATCGTCATCAGGAAGATCTTGGAAATCGTTTGACTGATAGATAGGCTCTGTTGAATCAACGTTTGGCTCGAACACTATCTCATCATCATCATTGTCAGAATCGGGAGGATTTACTTCAGAAGCAGATGCAGATTCGTCAGACATAACGTCTTCAGGATTCATCTCAAATAATTCTGCAATCTGTTCTTTGGACAAACTATGTACTATCTCTCCTTCTTCTTTGTCGTGATCAACGCTAAACTGTATTACCCCCTTCATATCCAAAATGTAAGTTAAATTGGACTTTTTATGTGAAATAGGAGTAATATCATGCTGCGATTCACTCGGATGTTCTTTACCATCTTCATCAGACTCCATGTTTTCACTATCTTCACCAGCCGGGTCAGCAGATGCATCGACTGGTCCCTTAAGTCTGAATGCCCCATCATCATCCACAGTAATACTGTCTTTTATCAGATTGGTAGCTTCCTCCAGCTTCTTTATCTTCTCTGATTGCTCTGCAGTGAGACGTTCGAATTCCTTGTTCTTATCCTCAATCAACTGCTTCTGAGAATCAAGCAACAAATTTTGATCCTCAATCTTCTTCGACATTCCAGCTCTTTCGGATTCCCCTTTTGCAACCAAAGCATTCAGCCTTTTGATTTCTTCATCTTGTTGCTGTTGTCTCGCTAAAACACTCAATACCATTGAATTTAAAATAGAGAGTTGAGCAGAGTCAGGAATCAACATTGACGACGATGAGCCACCAGCAGTGTTAGTTGTTACGGTAGCAGTCGTCAAGATTGGTTCACTTTGTTGAGACTGAGAAACCGTAGGAGGAGGAACTGGAGGTTCAGAACTGGCAATCGTCTTTGGAGTACTGTCTGAACGCTTCACTAGCTTGAAACGTTTTGAAGCTTTCTCCCTTTTCTTCAAAATATCTCCCAACGACCTTCCTGCAGAAGCAACTTTTCTTTTCTTTAATGAAGGAATCTCCTCAGTACTCAAAACAACATCGTCTTCATCTCGTAACTCAACTTGAGATGGCGATGTACCAGTAACAGGAGATTCAACCGGAATAACCTCCTCATCGGAATCAGATTCTTGAGGCACAACTATATCCTCAGTATCTCATTCACTGTCCTCGTGTCGCCATTTCTTACCACCAGGACAGACATCCTCTGGATTAGCAAGATGCCCAATCAACTTTTTCTCCGTAGGCTTCACATCCTTGCCTTTGTATGAGAGCATGCGTACCATAGTTGCATCATTCATCACGTCTAGCTTGATTGCATCATCATCATTCTTTGGCAGGTTTGGAATCTTCACATCTAGGATCATTTGCACAAATCTAGCATACATTAAATACTTCTGCTTCTTCATCTCCAAATTTTCCGTCATGTGCTGCAGAATCATTCCCGAAAAGTTAAACGGAATGTTCAGCACCAATGCAGCAAACACGCTCTGAATAGTCTCTCGCATTTCATCATGTCCAGCTCTCCGAGGACTCAAACAGTGCTGCAACACATGGCACAGATACTTGAATTGTATGCTGAAGCCTGACTTCGTGATCACTCCTTTTTCAATATCACCATTGTACTTCACCCTCAGAAACAACCCTCTGACGAGATACTTGTTCAGTCTTGTAGGCATTTCCGATGAATCCTCAAAGCCGATAACTTCTCGGATAACCTGTTCATCAATCACGACATCAGTCCCGAGAACGGAACTGTGGATTTGAACCTTTCCATCAGCACGTATAACTTCAGCATTTTCCCAGAAGGCTGATACATGAGTCAAATAAGGCACGTGCTTAGTGGAGATAGCCTTGAAAATTCTTGATCGCTTCAAGAATTGGATGATTCCAGCAAAACGTGTGGCATTGCGGGTCTCCTCGTTTAGATGAGCGCACATATTGTTCTTCGTACCAACGATCAAGCCAGCGCTTTGAGATAGAGAGGATTGTGCCACCATTGCATCAATATTAGAAGCGGGGATTTCAGCCATTTTCCTGCAAACAGAAATATAAACATAGAACGCAAAACAGTTAGAATAAAATTCAAACGTTTTTAAAGTTTCTGTTCTGGCCATCCGTACGAATGAACATTTTCATCCGCACGGATCAGTATGTATCCGTACGAATGAGTGAATCAAAACAGACGAATTACATATATTACATTCGTACGTATGAACTGAACATTCGTACGAATGATGATCCTATCCGCACGGATGAAATCACATTCGTGCGGATGGAGTTCATCGGAACTGTTGGTGTTCCAAAACCTAGATTTCTAAACCAACAGATTTAGGTCACAAAAATTACACCAACAAGTTCGCAATGTACCGATTTACAAATCCCCTAATTCAATTTTTCATTACAAACACAAATAGATGACCGATTGATTAAGTTATTTTTGAATCTAAAAACCAACAATTAAACACTCAAACGATCGTTCTACCTTTCGTGGTTTGTACGGTTTTGATCGCAAAGAGAAGTTACACAATAATATCGGATTCAAAAACTCTTTTTAACAAGTTTAAATTTTGGTGAAATTTTCTCTTAATTCGGACGAATGTGGTAATAAAAAGTGAACAGCGCTGACGGATCTGAAACATATATACCCATTTCTCATTCGTACGAATGTGAAAGACATTCGTCCGAATGTGAAAGACATTCGTCCGAATGTCGAGCACATTCGCACGGATGAGAATTTTAGCCTAAACAATACTTTCCCTCCGATTTGTGCGAATTGAGTAGCTTATCCGTGCGTATGTAATGTACATCCGTACGAACGTGCTGTAGAACTCATAAACTATAAAAATTTCACTTATCTTCAAAACTCAAACATCAAATAAACGTTAAAGCACATAAAATTATCAATTTCAGAAAAGATAAACGTTTTGCTCAATGAAACATAATTTCAAAAGATTCTAACCAAAAACTTCATCAACAATCATGACTCTACGAATTTTACATTTATCTCGGTTTCACATTTAAATCTCAAGTCACGACAAGCAACCGTAAAACTAACAAAATGAAAAATAAAGAAAAACTAAAAATTAAAATCTTTTTGTATTTTTCTGTTTTTGGTAAATCAAAGGAAATTTTAACTACGACAAACTACTGAAAGTTTAAAAGTTTAACTAACAACTACATAAACTGAAAATTTCACATTCTTTTTGTGTTTTTCGAATAAGGGATCAGACTGATACTGAAACATAGCATTGTCATTCATTTTTCGTAGTAACTATTAACATATCAGTTGACGATGATTGGTATATTTGTCCTCTTAAACTTAAACAAACATTCACTTGACATTTTTCTTTCAAACTGGTTATCTCGATAAAACATTGATATCAACACATATTTTGAATTTTAACAGTCATCAAAATTATATCATAATTAGAATTGTATGTATGTTCGTGTATTTGTCCTCTTAACTTTTCAGCCTTTTCAATTCTATTTTCATAAGTACCAGATGTAATATCATAATATTTATTTCGTATGTCAGTATGACATCCACTGCACATGCAATAAGGACCAGTGATTCTTGATCGTTAAAACGTTTAATTTTCACCATTAAGAGAATAAGCACTTCGTCACCCTTTATTTGGAAAGCTCGAGTTATGATCATTCTTTCGACCTTATAACTCTGTTCATCCATCAAGGTATTTTTGAAGTTTTTAAGTACTTCCTCACCCTTTATTTGGAATGCTCGAAATATGATCTTCTTTCGACCTTATATTTCTGTTCATCCATCAAGGTATTTTTGAAGTTGTTTACTTATCTCTTACTTTGTATTTAATCTTGAATAGACTGTGTCTATTTTGGTATTCACATCATTTCTTCAAATTCATTGATCTTGATCAAATCATTCAAGAATGTTATCCCAAAATCACTGGAATGGCCCTTAATTGCTTCAATATATACTGACATACTGTATTTATTTTCTGATATTACACCCAATATTTACTATTTTCGAATTAATCAAGCGAAAAGCCACAAACACTACAAGACAAAAGCTAATCATAATATATTAAACATTTAATTTCGACTGTTGTGTGTTGTTTACAGTGTTCTTAATTGTTATTGATCTCCAGATATCATTTAGACAGTCTTTGAGACATATCCATAACGATTCAAATTAAATTTGATATCTGCGACAACCATTTTAAAATGATTTATTTTCGTCAAGTTTCAGTGAGATAAGCCTACCAATATATCCTACAACTGACATGTGTAAACGTTACTTTCAGCATACTTTTTGACAATTTACATGTTCAGTTTAGTTCAGTTTTTCCTCACTTCCCACGTTTTTTTTTTTTTTTTTTTTTTTTTTTTTTTTTTTTTAATTCTAAAATAAAAATCTTTTTGTATTTTTCGAAATTTTATAAAACTAAAAAGAAGAAAATAAAAACAACGATAAAAAAATCTTAACGTAGTGTACAAAAATAATCCCGGTTACTTGTCCGACTTGACCTCTTCAATTACGTCACTCTTTTTGACAACACCATTTTCCAGCAGTAAAAACCCAAACCTAGACTTATCAAATGCCTTTGTAAAAATATCTGCTTTTTGAAACATTGTTTCGATATAAATGACATCAATTAAGTGTTTTCAAAGCAATCACGAATGAAATGATATTTTACGCCTATGTGTTTGGTTTTAGGATGGTGCACGGGATTTTTAGTGACAGCTATGGCAGCAGAATTATCAACATAAATAGGAGTAGTAGTGATAGACAAACCGTAATCACGCAGTTGTTGCTGAATCCAGATAACCTGAGAACATCAGCTAGCCGCAGCTACGTATTCAGCCTCACATGTGGACAATGCTACAACGGTCTGTTTCTTGCACTGCCATGTTACGAGACGCGTTCCGAGAAACTGACATCCTCCTGAAGTTGATTTAGCATCCTTCTTGCAACCTCCATAGTCCGAATCACTAAAGCAGATAACTCAAAATTGTCATCATTAGAATACCAAAGACCTAAATCTGGAGTACCCTTCAGATATTGCATAATACGCTTCACTGCTTGAAGATGAACAACAGTTGGTGCTGCTTGGTATCGAGAACACAAGCACACATGAAACATAATATCTGGACGAGAAGCAGTGAGGTACATAAGAGAACCGATCATGGAGCGATAGAGAGACTGATCAATTGGCTCCCCCGTAGTTTCTGGTGATATCCCGTGATTCACCGATAGGGGAGTGGAAGCAGACTTCGGTTCCAACATTTCAAACCGTTTCAAAATGTCGTTGACATATTTTGTCTGATGTATAAAGATTCCCTCTGCTGTTTGATCTACTTGTACCCCAAGAAGAATTTAATCGGACCCATAGAACTCATTTCGAACTTGCTTGTCATCACCTCTTCAAATTCCTTACACAATTCTTGATTGGTAGAACCAAAAATAATATTGTCCACATACACTTGCACCAACAGAATATCTTCATCTCTTTCCTTAATAAACAGCGTACAATCGATAACACCTCGATGAAAGCCATTGTCGATCAGATGATTTGCAAGTGTCTCATACCAGGCGCGCGGTGCTGATGCAGACCATAAAGTGCTTTATCAAGAATA
>CAJVGC010000065.1:16881293-16944783 GCA_910822075.1 Senecio squalidus | reverse complement strand
TCATCAGGCTGAGTATTTTGGATCTGAGTTTGGTCAGACTGAGGGGTGTCAGTCTGAGTTTCATCAGTTTCATTAGACTCAGTTGTTTCAATATCAGGGACACTCTCGAAAGTTGATTCATCAGGTTCACTCTCAGACTCTTGATTTTGATGTGATATTTCATCATTCTGATCTGCAGCATGAGAGTCAGATTCAAACGTTGTTACTAGTAGTTCATCACACAGCTGATAGATAGTGGCTATGTCAGTCTGTGATGACGATTCATCTTTGTCAGACTGAGTGGTGTCATCAAAAGTAACATTTATACTTTCTTCCACAACTTTCCTTCTTTCATTGTAGACTCTGAATGCTTTAGCGATGCTTGAGTATCCAACAAACAATCCTTCATCAGCTTTAGGAGACATCTTACACAACAAATCTCGTTGATTAAGAATATAACATCGACTTCCAAAAATATGAAAATAATGGATGGAAGGGACTTTATTATGATACATTTCATATGCAGTTTTCCCATGTCTCTTCACGATGATGGATCTATTATGTGTAAAGCAAGCAGGGTTCACAGCTTCAGCCCAAAATTTTATCTTCATGTTTCCATAGCATAGCATAGTCCTGGCAGCTTCAATTAGTGTTCTATTTCTTCTCTCTGCAACTCTGTTTTGTTGAGGTGTTCGACTGATTCCCAATTGATCACAGAAATTTATCAAGACTGAGTTTTTGAACTCAGTTCCATGATTACTCCTCATCTGTCGAACAAGAGTATTCTTCTGTCGATGTTCTCTTTTGATCAGACTGATGATTTCCTCAGCTGCATCACTTTTAGCCCGTAACAATATAACCCAAGTGAATCTAGTAAATTCATCGACAATCACAAGGGTGTATTTCTTTCCTCCTTGGCTCTCAATCCCAATTGGTCCAAACAAATCCATATGTAGCATGAATAGTGGTTCATCAATTGAATGTAACATCTTGGATGGGAATTGAGTCTTGGTTTGCTTTCCAAGCACACAAGTTGAGCAAACTTTTTCTTTGGTATAGGTCAGCTCAGGAAGTCCTCTAACCAATTTAATTTTTGACAAGGCATTTATGTTTTTGAAGTTTAAATGTGATAATCTTCTATGCCATAGCCAATTAAGTTCTTCTTTAGTTTCAGTAAACAAACACGTCTCAGCCTCATCATTGGCTGTACTCAGATCCAGGCAAAATACATCTCTTTCTCTTTTGGCATGTAGCAATGGTTTCCCTTTATCATTGTAGATTATGCCTGCTTGCTTTCTGAATCTGACCTCATGATCTTCATCAGTGATTTGACTTACACTTAGTAAGTTGTGTTGTAAACCTTCGACATAAGCAACTCTTTTGAATGTGACAGCTCCAACATGTATCTTTCCATATCCTCGTGTCATTGACACCCCATTATCACCATATCTCACTTGAGGCACAACTTATTCTTTATAGTTTTGTAGAAAAGACTTCATTCCTGTCATGTGCCTTGAAGCTCCACTATCTAGATACCATTTTGGAGAGTCTCGCACATGAAACAGAGAATATTAGTTCCTTTTGGGTACCCACTTTAGAGTGGATCCATGAACTGAAACTGATTTAAGTTTAGGTTCAATCTTGCATTCAGTTTTGGAGCTAGTGTAGTTCCATTTATTGAGTTCTTTCATGCAGTTAACTGAATAATGACCTATGACACCACAATACTTACATGGAGTGTCTTTGAGACTGACTTGAGATGAAACTGACTTAGATTTGGTATTTTTGACTGACTTTGGCTTAGATTGAGATATTTGTCTTTGCTTTTGAGGTGAGACTGACTTTGATGAAACTGACTTAGAGTTTGGTGAAACTGACTTCTGTATGAATGGAGCTGACAAAGGTTTTGGTGAGACTGACTTTTGAAAAACATTTTTCTGTGGTCGAGACTGAATCAGTTGCTTACAAAACACAACTTCATGTCCTTTTTCACCACAATTATAGCATGCCCTCTTAGGAGGTGTCTTTGGCCTGATGTGGTATAGTGATTTATTTCTGACTAGAGTTTTTACAATTTTAGTCAGTTCCAACAATTGATTTCCCAATTTATCAATAATTTTGTTTTCATGACTTTTGTTAGGGATTTTGGAAATGACTTGACTCTGAATCTTAGGTTTATTCATAACCTTGGGTCAGACATTATTTAAATGCAAATAATTATTCACTTCATGCACGTTTGTATCAGTTTAAGTTAAATTAACACATTCAAACTGAGAAGAAGTTGAAGAATCACTTTTATTAAAAACTTGAGAAATTACAGGTTTGACAAAAGCATTTGACATCATAGTTTTTTATCCTTTCATATAAGTGAAAGTGTTTGGAAGAATTTCTGGTTTGAAAATAATTTTTTCTCTTTCAGCTATTTCAGCTTCTTCTTCTTCTTCTTCTTCAGTCATTTGCATCTTCAGACTGAAGTCCTCATCCAACACAACTTGAACTTGTTTGGATACCTGTCTGCTCAAACAATCTTCATTTTTTAAGGATGATATGCACCATGATTTACAAATACTTTTATAATGCTCAGTTTCTTCTCTAAATTTATAATTTTCTTTTGCAAGATCACTATAAGCTTCAATCTGAGCATTTAAAAGAACTTTATAACTTTCTAGTTCAATTATTTTATCATTTTTAATTTTCAAAGCATTTTCAAGATCTTTAATTTTTGTTTGAATTCAGATTGTTCTTCTAAAGTGGTAGTCAAATCAATAAAGATATACTCAAACATTTGAAGTTTTTGTTCATTTGTATAAGTGTTGAAATTGTGTACCTTATAAAGCTTTGATTTGTTCCAGTCTGAGTTGCAACTCAGTCTCTCAGCTTCCTTCAGATCCTTCTCGAACTGAGATGCAGATTTCTCAGCTTCAGTCACTTCCTCTGTGAACGCCATCAAGCACTTATCCACCACTTCCTCATCCTCATTAGATGACAGTTCCTCATCTAACCATTCTTCAGCAAAGAATGCCTTTTGCTCAGTTTGAGGCTTTTGAGTATTTGAACTGTTGCCTTTCTTGTATTTAAGATACTTCTTTCTGTATCTTTGAGCCCTCTCAGCAACCTCATCCATGTGCTCAGTCTGAGCATTTACAGTCAGCAGCCATGTGACCATATTCATTGCATTTAAAGCATTTAACCTTCTTTAACTCAAAAGGCTTCTTTCCTTTGTAACCAGTCTTCTGTTCCAGCTTCATGGTTAACAATGCCAACTGATTCTTCAACTTTTTTACTTCAGTTTCATCATCCGATTCTGAGTCTGAGTTTGACTCAGATTCAGATGCGTCGGCTTTAGAATAGATTTCTTTGTTCCTTTTGCTAGTTGCAACCAATGCAACTTCAGGATCTCTTGTAGTTCTTCTATTGTTTATCTTTTTCCTGTCTTGAGATTCTTCAAAGTTCAGCAACAATCCAAATAGGCCAGGCAGCTTATAAGTGGACAATTTTTCACTAACCACAAGAGATATGATAACAGATTCAAATTTGTTTGGCAAGATATCAACAAACTTCTTGAAGATTTCATAATCTTCCTTCATCATTCCTAGAGCTGATAGGTCATTAAACAGTATTTGGAACCTTGTATGCACGTCAGCTAAGGTTTCCTTATCTTTCACGTAGAAATTTTCATAATTTCTAATCAGACTGTTCAATCTTTGCTCTCTCACAATCGGTACGCCTTCATAAGATACAATTAAAGTATCCCATATCTCTTTAGCAGATCTGCATCCAGCAATTTTTGAGAATATCTGCTCAGACACAGCGTTTCCTAGGATACTTCTTGCTCTTGGATCTAGATTGAAAAGTAGTTTATCAAGATCTGTCCACTGTGATTTAGGAGTTTGAACCCACCTTGCATGTTGAACAACTTTGTCTCCTTCCTTGACCTCATCAATATGTTTTCTTGGAATAATTGGTCCTTCTGTTACAGTTCTCATCATTTCTTCATGAATTCCGGAAAGATGCCACTCAACTTTAAGTTTCCAGTGGGCAAAGTTGTGACCACTGAAAATGGGAATACCTTGTCCAGCCATAGCAGGTGTATTGGATGAAGATGATGACATTGTATTTTAGATTTTATATATTGATCGTTTAAGATTGGTAAATTTATTAAAATTTAAATCTTATTTGCTCTGATACCAGTTGTTAGGTCTTAATAAGATCTCAAACACTAGCTAATCAATTACAAATAAGTAATTAGATGTTAATTGTTACTAACCGTTTAATCACTCAGTTTCTTAGTATATTATAGAGGAATTATAATAACGAAGTAATGAGAATAACACACAGTTATTAGATTAGAAAAGTTCAACGTTTACAATAGACAAGCTCACTATTTATACACAGTAATAGTGAGCTTGATAATTATGAATCCTAGTAAATCTTCTAAAAGGATAGAAGATTTAGTCTAACAAACATACCTAAAATAATGTATTACGTTTCAGTATGGAGCTGAGTAGTCAGCTCCACAATGCCTTAGTCTCTTTTCGTCACTCAGACTCAAAGTTATTCAGACTCAAAAAGTAAGACTTTAATAAACAGATTTTTAATCTGGGTTAAATCGTTGATTTTCCCAACAGATATTCATTCACTAATCCAAATATGTGAAAGTTATCTTAGAGAAGTTTGGTTTCAAGGATAGCAAGGCTGCAAGCAAACCTGTTGAAACACATAAACATTTGGAAGCTGATCTTTTGGGTAAAGAAGTTCATGAACACCTCTATAGATCCATGATAGGTTCATTGATGTACCTAAGTGCTTCAAGACCTGACATTATGTTCATTGTGTGTGTCTGTGAAAGATATCAATGCCATCCAAAGGTTTCTCATTTGATAGCTGTCAAGAGAATCTTTAGGTATTTGAAAGGAAAACCAAACTTGGGATTATGGTATCCAAAGGACTCTCAATTTGAGCTCACTGCATATACTGATAGTGACTATGGATGGGAGAACTTAGACAGAAAGTCAACTTCTGGGGGATGTCAATTTCTTGGATCAAGACTTGTGTCATGCCATTCCAAGAAGCAAACCAATGTGTCCATTTCATCAACTGAATCTGAGTATGTTGCTACTGCCAGTTGTTGTTCTCAAGTTCTATGGATTCAAAATCAAATGCTGGACTATGGTATGTCATTTCTTAAAACTCCTATTTTCATTGATAATAGAAGTACAATTTGCATCATAAACAATCCAGTCAAACACAGCAAAACCAAGCACATTGAAATTCGTTTTCACTTTATAAGAGACTGCAGTGAAAAGAAACTTATTCAAGTAGAAAAAGTTCACACTGGTAATCAATTTGCAGACCTTTTCACAAAAGCATTTGATGTGGGAAGATTTACATTTTGGTGAACTCAATGGGAATGATAAATGAAAACTGAATATGTTGTTTTCAAAATCAAAATTTTTGTGCTTGGTCAATCTATAAATTCTTTGTAAATATAGTAGTACATATGTTAGTTGTCTCTGTATTATACAAAACAACAACAACAAAAAAAGAAAAAAAAGTACTTTGTTACTAATGATCAGTAGATTAACGTAACTACTGATCAGTTGTGAAAACAACTTAGAAAGTTTTGTATTATTGCAAAGACTTTCCTACTGATCAGCTGAAACATACAAGTCAAAAGGTGACTACTGACGAAGGACGAAGCGAACTACTGATCAGTACATAAGCTTACTCTTACTGATCAGTATGAGAAGATTATGCTGACGAAGCAAAAGGCTGGGAACTACTGATGATTGATTCTACTGATCAGTATGAAATCTACATACTGATGTGGGTTCCTACTGATCAGTACTTAGAATATGAAGGTATAACTGACCAAGTTTTTCTTGTCATTTTGTGATCAAAGTGATACTGATGGAGGGTATTTTACTCTTTTTCGACATTTTTGAAAAACTATAAATGCACCCCTCTGCGAGCCAAGTTCATCTCACCTTGACACAATCTTCAAGAAAACCCTCTCTAAGAAACCCTCTTTTCTAAGCATCTGAAAATCAAGTTTAAAACAATCATCAATGGTGGAAACTCTCGACTTATGTGAAGCGCATAATGTGGTGGCCTATCTGGTCAAGAATAAAGATACATTAGGTTCCATCAACTCAATCGAAAATAAAGCACGCTTTAACCCTAAATCCTACAATCAGAAGTCTTCATGTGAGAGAATTTTGGAACACTGCCACTGCCGTTCAACTAAACGGCGTTCCATGTATCAACGCTATCGTTGACAATAAGCTTATCATCATCACGGAGGCTATCATCCGTACACATTGATGTGCGAAATATAGTTTTCCGAAAATAAGCTTTTAACTACGACATCGGACAGTGTACCCTTGTCGATCGTAGTAAAGTATGGGCAAATTCCGGGTTCGAACACGGGGACTATTTATAATTGAGATAATAGCTAAAGTAACAAGTAACACGTAACAAGTGGGTTTTCTTAATTAACTAAAAGTGACAAGTATCGTTTTGTAATAAATCAAGATATTGGGAAAAACACTCGTTTGGATTGGTTTCTAGTTATCCGATTGTCACTTTGGGTTGTTTGGTTGAATTAACTTCTAATGTTATAACACGGTTCCTTTCGAATACCGAGCTAACTTTAGACATCTAAAACGAAACACCGTTCCTTTCGAATACGGTAGAAACCTTAAACATCTATGTCATTAAGCAACAAGTTTATATACTCGATTTAATCTTATAAAACTTCATTTCGAATAGTTTCTTAGCTAAAATCAAATTCAGTTTATCAAATCATTATATTACCAGTTCCTTTCGAATACTAATAATTTTAGATTAATTATAGACCGATTAACCTTTTCGTAAAACGTCTAATAAGTTATTATAAGTTCCTTTCAAATACCTACAACATGTGTTTGTCACTAACACCTTACTTACGTTTTATATAAAATGACTTTGATAATGATATGAACCTAATTACAACTAACATTCAACTTTTAATTCAAATGTTTGATTACTCGTTTAGATTCCTTTCAAATATCCTAAACCTCAAATCAACTATAGACCGGTTGACTATTTCGTTCAATTCATCAATGAAGTTCTAAAGCTCTTTACAAATACTAAAGTTCTTAATCAAATCATGAATATAAGTTATCTAACAATATTAAGAATTTAAACCCGAATGGTTCTTCGATTAAACGAACATAAACATTCAACCTCAAACAAATATCCCAAAAACTCCAATCATATAATCTAGTTTCCAATCCAAACAAGTATTATTTAACTACTCACTCATAATAGAAATTAAAGACAAATTATAAAAGAAAATGATATTCATACCAGGTGTTCGATGAAATTTCTGAGTAAAATTTAAGCAACTTGAAATGGTAATTAACAAGATAACTCCAAAATGAAAGGAGTTTAATACCAAAGTGAAATAAACGATTGCAATGATATCCAAAGTATCAAGATTATTAGAAAAAAACCGAAAATGTTCAAAAGATTACTTCTCCAATTAACCGAAAATTGCAATAATTCTTCTTCTCTAATGATTGAATTTGATTATGATTAGAGAATGATGTTAAAAGATGGTGTAGTGATGTAAAAGATGGTCCCAAATGATGCCAAAAATCGTCCTTAACAAGCAGCTACTCAAAACCTTTCACTCCCCTCTTGAATAGCCATCAAAACGAAATGTATAACTGCCAAACACCGTAATGCGCCGCATCATATGGCTTATGCGATGCATTCTGACTTCATATTCCTCCCACTTTGTAGATATTTTCGTTTTGGTCGTTTTGGCGCCGACCGGAGGTCTTTTCGAGTCCGTATGCTCCCGATACATCCGTTTTACTATCAGCTGCATTTTTGTCCTTAATTGATCCTTTTTGACTCCAAACATATTAAAACACCTAAAACATAAACTTTACAAAAAAATAAGTAATACGAGGCTATCCATTACGTTTTGACTCAAAAACATAACAAATATCGCGAAAGAATAGGGGGAAACCTTAAAATATCACTAAATCATTTCTTCGTTTTTGTTTCTTCTTTTCTTTTGTTATGTTTTTGAGTCAAAACGTAATGGATAGCCTCGTATTACTTATTTCTTTGTAAAGTTTATGTTTTAGGTGTTTTAATATGTTTGGAGTCAAAAAGGATCAATTAAGTACCAAAATGCAGCTGATAGTAAAACGGATGTACCGGGAGCATACGGACTCGAAAAGACCTCCGGTCGGCGCAAAAACGACCGAAACGAAAACATTTACAAAGTGGGAGAAATCTGAAGTCAGAATGCGGCGCATAAGCCATATGATGCGGCGCATTAGGGTGTTTGGCAGTTATACATTTCGTTTTGATGGCTATTCAAGAGGGGAGTGAAAGGTTTTGAGTAGCTGATTCTTAAGGACGATTTTTTGCATCATTTGGGATCATCTTTGACATCACTACACCAGTTTTTAACATCATTCTCTAATCATAATCAAATTCAATCATTAGAGAAGAAGAATCATTGCAATTTTCGGTTAATTGGAGAAGTAATCTTTTGAACATTTTCGGTTTTTTTCTAATAATCTTGATACCTTGGATACTCATTGCAATCGTTTATTTCACTTTGGTATTAAATTCCTTTCATTTTGGAGTTATCTTGTTAATTACCATTTCAAGTTGCTTAAATTTTACTCAGACATTTCATCGAACACCTGGTATGAATATCATTTTCTTTTATAATTTGTCTTTAATTTATGTTATGAGTGAGTAGTTAAATAATACTTGTTTGGATTGGAAACTAGATTATATGATTGCAGTTTTTGGGATATTTGTTTGAGGTTGATTGGTTATGTTCGTTTAATCGAAGAACTGTTGGGTTATAACTTAGCTAAAATAGTTTAACCATGATCAATTCACTTAACAAACAAGAATAGTAACTCAAACTATTAATACGGAAGATATTAAGAGTTACTATGGAAGACAAGTTAGTATGGTTGTCCAACAAGTTACTACGGCTGATCATGTTGCTACGGTGGTATTGAAGTTACTACGGGAAAAGTCAAGATACGGAAGAAGTCAAGACACGGAATAATCTAAGTTATAGAATTATAATTAGATTATATTTCCTTTTGTTAATTAGATAGATTTTCCTTATTTCTAGATAACGATTTATTTAGATAAGGATAGAAGTTGTTTCCTAGTTTATCTAGGTCGGCCTCAAGGTCTATATAAAGATAGATCCTTGTATTCATAAAAACACGTTATATTGATATTCTTAAGATTAATACGATTGAGGCTTATAATTCGGCAATACTTTTGTTTATTCATTATTCATTATTCATTGTTCGATAACTCGTAATATTGAAGTGTTCATCCGCTGCTGAACTTCTTCAATAGATCACGATCTTAACGAAGGAGAACTTATTAGTTTACATTGACTAATACGATCCTGACAAGTGGTATCAGAGCACAGGAGGTGCTTTAGATCCATTGATCAACGAGTTCATAATCCTCATAAGCAAGAATCAAGACAACCATCATGACTGAAGTTGCAATTGGCAAAGTTCCTATTCTAAACAGCAACGAATTCCACTTATGGAAGCTACGAATCAAGCAACACATCCTACTGTCTGATTACACAGTATGGGATGTAATCATCAATGGTAACAAACGTCTTACCGCCAATGGAGCTGATGGAGAACCAGGAATGGCTGCTCGTGCACCAGTGACTGATCTTGAACGAAGGGAAAAACAAACTGAAATCAAGGCACTCAGTATTCTTCTAATTGCAATCCCCAACGAATATCAATCGCAATTTGAAGAATATGAAGATGCAAAATCGCTATGGGAAGCTTTGGAGAAGAGATTCAGCGGAACAAAGAATACAAAGAAGAACAAGAAAGCTCTTCTCAAACAGGAGTACGAAAACTTCAACTCCCTGAATGGCGAACGAATGACCCAGACTTTTGATCGATACAAAAAGCTCACTGGAGAGATGATCAGCGCAGGCATCAAGTATGATAAAGATGATCTAAACAGAAAGTTCATAAGAGCTCTAGGCAAGGAATGGAAAGTATACACAGTTCACTACAGACAAGGGGACACCTTAGAACAACTTGACCTAGATGATCTTTACAACGATTTAAGAGTCTTTGAGGCAGAGGTGGAAGCAGAAAAGGCTGACAATGGCATCCCAAGTACTACTAATGCCAATACTGCACTTGCCTCAACATCTGTAGGACCAAAACATGAAACTAATGAAGAGATTTCATTCGAAGCCTTTACCTGTAACTGTTCGAATCTCACAGGTGAAGAAGTAAAACAGATGCATCAAGATGACTGTGATGAAATCGATCTCAAGTGGCAATCTGCTATGCTGGCACTACGAGCAAGAAGACTCTTAAATAGGACAGGAAGGCGTTTCAATCCACGAAACAACGAAAGAATTACTTTCGACAAAAGCAAGGTGAAGTGCTATGAATGCAGTGAATTAGGTCACTTTGCTAGAGATTGTCCAAACAAGTCAAGAACCAACAATTCACGATCCACTCAAGACACAAATCAGAGTGCACTTATGTCACAGGACATCTTTGGATATGATTGGAGTGACTTGGCTGAAGAAACAAGTCAAAATAGAGCACTAATCTCTGAAGAACAAAATCACGTAGAAACTATTACTACTGTTCACCATGCATGCATAGCCGTAGTAATGGATGATACGGACATTCTGGGAGATTTAGTTGCTACGGATGACTTATTTTCTACGGAGCTAACTTATACCGATATTGGAATTCCTGAAATCGGCAACAACATACTGGGATATGACTGGAATGATGATGATTAAGGAGCACCACACGAGGATGCTCTCATGGCTATTGACTCACCAACTCCAGAAACTCCATCTCTTATGGCAAAGGTAAATTCCAAACTTTTTACTTCTGAATGTAAAGCTATAATTGTTAAATACAAAAATCACAATCAATTGATGAGTGATTCAATCAAGACATTAGAAGAACAAAGACAATCAGCACATAGAGTAATTGATAACTTAGAAAGTCAGATAAAATCACCACACTAGATACTGGCACTTCACCAAAACCATCCAGTTCATCCTCTTCAGATGACTCCCCAGCAGATGAAAACAAGTGGGAGAAAGAAGCAATAGATGTGTTATCATCTGGAGAAAGCAAGGGTGAAGAATACAAGGGAAGCACAGACACTATCATTACTGCCACTTCAAATAAAGATGAAGAAATGGAGACAGGCAGTACATTTGAGGGGGAGACAGAGTTTGATATGATGGTAGATGCAGAAGGTGAAAAGATGGAAGTTGATACTCAACTTGAGGGGGAGCAGCAGCAAGAAGTGAAACAAATGGTTGAAGAAACAATAGACGAGATGGAAGCTGAAACTTCACCAAATGTTGCTACTGAAACACTTGCTGCGGATCAAGTTGATGCTGAAATGGTTGCTGCGGACTCCATTGCTGCGGATCAAGTTACTACTGATCCTATGGTGACTAGCCCAGTTGCTGCGGATCCAGTTACTACGGACCCTATGGTGACTAGCCCAGTTGCTACGGATCCAGTTACTACGGACCCCATGGTCACCAGTCCAAGAACAGAGGATGCAGAGGCAGATCATTCATACCTGTTCACAACCATTCCCCCCACATTCAATGAAGCTTCAACTCCTTTTCAAGCAATCCAATCTGAAGCTACAACTCCTTCAACCACTGTAACAGAAACCCCTTCTACTATTGATCAACAAGAAGCTGCAAATGTTCTTATAAGAACAGAAATGTCAAGAACAAGTGTGATGGCTGATGAAGACACTATAGCATCACAGCTGCTTAAGATCAAAGAGGAGAAAGCAGAAGAGGAAAGAAAGAAGATGTTAGCTGAGCGAATTGCAAAACAGAGAGCATCAGCTGCATTGGGTGAAAAACCAATACAAACCTCTCTAAAATTATCTGAACAATCTGCTGGTTTGTCTGTTTCTATTGCTACAGGTAGATTTGGGTATATCACAGTGGATAAGAAAAAGAAGAAAGTACAGAGGGTTGACCTTGATGCTCCAGAAGAAAAAGGAAAAGGCAAATCCATTGTAGTGGAGAAATCAAAGACTGAAGAAGAAAGAAGTACTCAGGAAGCCTTTAATTTTCAAGGTCTGACAGCTGAAGAGATTGAAGTACTCAGACAAGAGCATGAAGAAGCAGAATTATTTAACAGAATGGCTGCTGAGAAAGAAGAGGAGGAAAAAGCAAGAAAAGGAAGATAGCTCAAGAAGATGAGCTCCATGCTAAACTGAATACAACTTCAACTCCAGAAGAAAGAAAAAGAATGGAGGAAATTGTTGCAGAGGATGCAATCAAAGCAAAGGAGATGTATAATGAAGAACTCCTTCAACATCTTTGTTCTCAAGGCCAAGTTAGAGCAGATTTCGAGTATGGAATGCAGACTCTGGAAGAAGATGAAATTGCTCTCAAACGATCAAAAGCTAAAACAAAGCCTGAGAAGAAGAAAGTGTCCAAGTCTACTCAAATAAATTAGCTGAAGATAGGGAGAATTACACTAAGTACCTCAAAAGCAAAGGTCACAGTGGTAGATCCATAGGCCCTATGAAGTTAACTAATATGTTGGACCTTGTGAAGGAAGAAAGACAAAAGGAAGCCAGAAGGGAAGCTGCTCTTGCAAAGATTCAAGAGAAGAAAAATAAAGCATTAGAAGCTGCCCTTAAAACTGGAAGAAAGGTGTTTATCTAACCAGAACCTGCACCTGTTGAAGAGAAACCTCAAGAGAAGCCCAAGCTTAAAAGACAGAAAAGACCATCAAAAAGGATTCCTCTAGCTAATAGAAGGAGGATGAATGATGATGTTGCTGCTTCTCAACAAGAAGGTCCTAGTGTTCCATTCATGGATGTCAAATCAGAACCTGAAGACATGGAACAAGATCCTCCAGTGACTGATCAAGGGGGAGATGAAGAAGGACTCAAGTTCAATCCAATGGGATATTCTGAGTATATTCATCATGAAGAAGGACTGAGGTTCACTCCATTGGCTAAGAGACTTCCAATGATTATTGACTGGAAGTACATTGGTGGGACTGACTATGAAGTTAAAAGACAAGATGGATCAAAGAGGATACTTCATGCCTTCCATGAAGCCATAAGAGTGTTTCACAGGGATGACTTGGAAAGAATGTATCGCATAGGCAAGACAAAGTATTCTCATCAAAGAAAAGCATTGTCAGGAACTGAACTTGCTATGGACATTCTGTGTGGGCTATTTGAACCAGGGTATGAGAAGAAGAGCTCAGTGTTCAAGAAAGGAGGTCCAAATAATCCAGTCATCAGGTGGTTTATCTATGATCGCAGTGGTGTCTACTCCATCAGAAGAAAGGAGGGATCCATGGAATTCTACTTGGTCGATATGCAATATCCTCACGGGCTGAAGACATTAGAAGAAATGATAGAAGTGAAGCTTAATGGTCTTCATGATTCAGATCTTGCCCATGACCTAGTTTGGAGAATTCTAGTGCAGATCACGGAGGAAAAACACAAAGGCACAAAAAGTGATTGGCCCAAACAAAGATGATCAAAATACTTGTAAATGATTAATCATCTTTTGTAAAAAGTTAGTACTGTTGGAGTATAAAACTTGTACTTTGATGTGTCATAAAAGTTCAAGGTTAGGGGGAGATTGTTGGGTTATAACTTAGCTAAAATAGTTTAACCATGATCAATTCACTTAACAAACAAGAATAGTAACTCAAACTATTAATACGGAAGATATTAAGAGTTACTACGGAAGACAAGTTAGTATGGCTGTCCAACAAGTTACTACGGCTGATCATGTTGCTACGGTGGTATTGAAGTTACTACGAGCAAAGTCAAGATACGGAAGAAGTCAAGACACGGAAGACCAACTTGCCGTGCAAGTATAATCTAAGTTATAGAATTATAATTAGATTATATTTCCTTTTGTTAATTAGATAGAGTTTCCTTATTTCTAGATAACGATTTATTTAGATAAGGATAGAAGTTGTTTCCTAGTTTATCTAGGTCGGCCTCAAGGTCTATATAAAGATAGATCCTTGTATTCATAAAAACACGTTATATTGATATTCTTAAGATTAATACGATTGAGGCTTATAATTCGGCAATACTTTTGTTTATTCATTATTCATTATTCATTGTTCGATAACTCGTAATATTGAAGTGTTCATCCGCTGCTGAACTTCTTCAATAGATCACGATCTTAACGAAGGCGAACTTATTAGTTTACATTGACTAATACGATCCTGACAAGAACCATTCGGGTTTAAATTCTTAATATTGTTAGATAACTTATATTCATGATTTGATTAAGAACTTTAGTATTTGTAAAGAGCTTTAGAACTTGATTGATGAATTGAAGGAAATAGTCAACCGGTCTATAGTTGATTTGAGGTTTAGGATATTCGAAAGGAATCTTAACGAGTAATCAAACATTTAGATTAAAACTTGAATGTTAGTTGTAATTAGGTTCATATCATTATCAAAGTCATTTTATATAAAACGTAAGTAAGGTGTTAGTGACAAACACATGTTGTGGGTATTCGAAAGGAACTTATAATAACTTATTAGACGTTTTACGAAAAGGTTAATCGGTCTATAATTAATCTAAAATTATTAGTATTCGAAAGGAACTGGTAATATAATGATTTGATCAACTGAATTTGATTTTAGCTAAGAAACTATTCGAAATGAAGTTTTATACGATTAAATCGAGTATATAAACTTGTTGCTTAATGACTTAGATGTTTAAGATTTCTACCGTATTCGAAAGGAACGGTGTTTCGTTTTAGATGTCTAAAGTTAGCTCGGTATTCGAAAGGAATCGTGTTATAACATTAGAAGCTAATTCAACCAAACAACCCAAAGTGACAATCGGATAACTAGAAACCAATCCAAACGAGTGTTTTTCCCCATATCTTGATTTATTACAAAACGATACTTGTCACTTTTAGTTAATTTAGAAAACCCACTTGTTACGTGTTACTTGTTACTTTAGCTATTATCTCAATTATAAATAGTCCCCGTGTTCGAACCCGGAATTTGCCAATACTTTACTACGGTCGACAAGGGTACACTGTCCGATGTCGTAGTCTAGTTAAAAGCTTATTTTCGGAAAACTAGATTTCACACATCAGTGAGCTTGGTTAGTGGCTTAGCGATTTTCGAGAAATTCTCGATGAATCTTCGATAATAGCCGGCCAACCCTAGGAATTGACAAATTTCCGTAGGAGTCGTTGGGGCTTTCCATTTCTCGATCGCTTTGATCTTAGCCGGATCTACATGGATCCCTTCTTGGTTGACCGCATGACCAAGGAAATGTATTTCCCGGAGCCAAAATTCACACTTCGAGAATTTGGCGTACAATTTCTGATCTCGGAGGAGTTCTAAAATAAGGTTCAGGTGTTTCGCGTGATCCTCTTTGTTTCTTGAGTAGATAAGGATGTCGTCGATGAACACGATCACAAATTTGTCCAAGTATGGTCTACACACCCTGTTCATCAAATCCATGAACACTGTTGGTGCGTTGGTCAGACCAAATGGCATGATGGGGAATTCGTAATGACCGTAACGAGTTCCAGAAGCGGTTTTAGAGATGTCGTTCTCACTGACTCGAACCTGATGATATCCCGAACGGAGGTCGATTTTTGAGAAATAAGTTGCACCCTGCAACTGTTCGAACAGATCATCGATCCTCGGGAGTAGGTATCGGTTCTTGACGGTCCGCTTGTTCAGTTCGCGGTAGTCGATGCACATACGAAAGGATTCGTCTTTCTTTTTAACGAAGAGTAGTGGGGCTCCCCAGGGGGACGAGCTTGGACGAATAAGACCGTGATCCAAGAGTTTCTGTAGCTGTTTCGATATCTCTGGCATTTCCGGTGGGGCTAGACGATACGGTGTCTTAGCGACCGGTGCTGCGCCAGGAACTAGGTCTATTCGGAAGTCCACTTGTCGATGCGGCGGTAGCCCGGGTAAATCTTCGGGAAAGACCTCAGGTTGATCCTTGACTAGTGGGATATCTTGTACTCGGCTCTCCTTGGGTTTACGTTCGACAACGTGAGCGAGGATTGCGTCACAGTCCTTGTCGAGGTACTTGCGCATTTTCATGGATGACACGATACGGAGTTGCCGTCCGGGTTTGTCTCCTTGAACAACTAGGGTTTCAGTGTTTGAGAGAGGGATGCGAATAAGTTTATCGAAACAGACGATCTCGGTTCGGAAACGAGATAGCCAGTCCATTCCGACAATTACGTCAAAGCTTTTCAGCTCGATCGGGATTAAGTCAATGGGGAAGGTTTTATCGGATAGGCATATAGAACATCCTAGGATTATATCCTTAGCTTCGAATTCTTGACCGTTAGCGTACTCTATGGTGAAGCTATCCTTTAGAACTTTAGATCCTAAGTTAATGAGGGGTCTAAATTCTAAGGATACTCTCAGCCCCTGAATCGAACAATACTGATGCATAGTGGTTATTTATAGGAAACGTACCGTTCACCGCGTTTGGGTCCTGTCGGGCTTCCTCAGCTGTGAGTGCGAAGGCACATCCTCGACCTCCCCCGCCTTGGTTCGGTTGGGCGTTCTGGAGTCTTGGATAGGCGTTCCGGAAGTGCTGATCACTCCCGCACTCGAAGCACACCGGCTTCTGACCTGGAACTATTACCTTCTTCATACAATACCTAGCAAAGTGCCCTACCTTCTGGCATTTTAAGCACACCGGGCAGTTCCCGTGGTGGTGGAAGTTGCACTTGTTGCACTTGGGGTTCGTCCCCGTGTAAGCTCGGGCTCCAGTTGGTGGTGGTGGTGGTGCTACAGCAGTCACTGCAAAATTTCGGGTGGTCTTCTTCTTCTTGGTTCGGTCGCTCCTTTTGGGAGTCTGATCAGATTTTCTTTTCTCACCCGACTCCTTCTTGGAAGATGCAGGAGCGGTGAGGAGATTGCTGGTGAGGCGGTGACCTAGGATGATGGCGCTCTGGAGAGTTTGAGGTTCAGCTGATATGAACATTCCCCGGATCTCAGGAACGAGACCGGAGACATAGCGGTCGATTCGGTTTTCTTCAGGAGTTACCAGTCGGGCCAACTCGTGGAATCGGGTAGTGTACCCTTCGATGTCGTTTCCGATCATCGTGTGATCCCAGAGCTCTGCCTCGAGCTTCTTAATCTTCCCTTTGGGGCAGTACTCCTCTATCAGAAAGTTCTTGAATTGGTCCCACGTGACAGCATAGGCGGTTTCGCGTCCTCTGTTTCGGACTACCTTGTTCCACCAAGTCAGGGCCTTTCTGTGTAGTACACAGGAGGCGTACTCCACCTTAGCAGCCTCAGCACACATGCTGATGTGGAGAACTGACTCCATAATCTCAAACCAGGACACGATTCCTACAGCACCAGCAGACCATGAAACTTTTGTAGGTGCAGGCAGGGGGATTTGGGTTTTGTTGTTGGTTTTGATTGTTGTTCTGGTTCTACTGCTGTTTTGGTTGCTGTTGCTGCTGTTGTTGCTGTTGCTGCTGGTGGTTGTTGAGGTTAGCGTTGATACCAGCAGTGATCTGGGTGATCATGTTGGGCATAGCTGCCGTTCAACTAAGCAGCAACTTGCTCAACAATGCGGTCAGTGTTGGAGCGCCTAGGTGCCATGATTCTACAACAGAAAAATAGATTTAGTTTAGAACACACGAATGGAATACGATAATAATATAACCCAATGAACAATGATAATGACCACGCAAGAGTATTAAGAAATAACAATTAGTACACGCACGACAATGGCAAAAATAGATAATAAAGATAGAAATTCCATTCATTAATAATAGCGTTGGATACATAGTTCAAATGAGAACTGAAGTACAAGTACAATACATAAGGAAATAAAATGGAAATGGCTTTGAGTTGTGTACAATGGAAAAATTACAACTCGAGCCTACAGTACAATAAATAAAGAAGATAACTAGCGACGTTTCTCAAGAAACATCTTGGCGACAATAACCGCCAACAGGGTCCCCATAATCAAAGACGCCCCAACCAGACGCTGCACTGTCCGGGCTGTGGCCTGGGCCGAAGCGAGATGTCGCAACGACTGTTCCGGCAACCGGTGCGCGGCGTCGGAGACCTCACAAAGGAGAAGTCCTTGTTGCTGGGCCTCCTCAGATAGTCCCCTTACCTCGCGGTGGAGGTGCAAGAATGTGGCAGGAGGGGGAGGCTGTAGGGTAGGCGGCATCCTCTGCCTAGCTGCTTCAGCGTCACGGGCACGCTGCATCTCTTCACGTTCGAGCTGTCGCTCCCACGTGTAGTGATCTAGCATGGAGGTGCGTGGAGCCTCGGGATGCGGGTTTCCGAACGGAAGATGTGAAGGTGTGGGTCTGGACGGACCGGCCTGCTGTCCGACCATCCTATCCGGCAAGCGACCTGGGAGGATGACCTGTTTGCGGGCGTTCAGCCGGGTACGGGGCCCCTGGTACTGGGGTGGTGCGGCAACGGGTACCGGTGGAGGGGGTGGTAGTACCGTCCTCGGGTTGGACCCGATGTTGCTCGAAATGGCCATAGAGGTCTCCTCCGTGGGATCGGTGGTCTGATGGCGTTGGCTTTCCGAGGCGGTGTGGCCCTCAGAAGCCTCGCGGGATGATGCGGCTCGTGGTAATGATCAGGACTCGGATCGCGACGGTGAAACAAAATAATAGTTAAGGAAATGACGGATCTGCGAACAAGGAGTTTCGTAAGTACGGGGAAACAAAATAATAGTAAAGAAAATGTGTAATGAAATGCATGCACGGGTCAGTCACGTGAGATTCGGGAATTGATAAGACCGGGAATTTTCTGACTCAAAAACCGTTTAACGATAGTAATTACGTTCCGTCCTTGCATAATATATTTTGAATTAGGCATGAGTGATCATGTCATGCATAGTTGAAAATAATCATGCAACCGCGAAATTAATTCCCTAAAGTTTGAACCCATAAATGATTTTCCGAAAAAGCCATGGTTATAGGTTGGTTTCGAAAATGTTTGAAAAATTTTTAAAACCGTTTTCACTATAACCTGAGCTCTGATACCAAGTCTGTCACACCCCGCTATAGCGGAAACACGAGATGTGAAGAGCTAGAATACCATTACACGGGTTATAACAAAATATAACGGTTCAAGTCATTGATTAAAATAAAATTGTTCACAAATCCCAAAAACAACCAAGTAGTTTAACGTTCAATATAAATACAAAAACCGAAGTTTCAAATAAAATTCCCAAAATAAAAACAGGTCTTTCCCAATGTGTGTCTCACGCAACCATCCTGACCCGTCCATGCCATGCACTTCATTCATACACTTAATTTCCTGAAACATAAGATAAAGTGTCAACTACAATAAAGTAGTGAGTGAGTTACAGTTTGAGTTTCTCGACAAAAGTTTCCGTGAAGTATATATAAGTAAAGAGTTTCATAAATGAAAAGAAGCGGACCGGCGCTTAAATATATATATACTTTAAGAGTTTGAACAAATACAAGCTGAACAATACTTGTAACAATAGTAATTGCGGAGTCAATCGCTAAAAGAGAGTATATGCGTAAATAAATAAGTAACTAAATTAAAATCTTGTATCAACCTCTTGGCATAATATAACGTAAGTTTTACACTAAACCGATTAACTGGTTAGAACACGCCCCAAAGTTTCACTAGAGATGGAGTTCGTCTGAACTTAGTAATATGTACTTAGGTCGCGAACCACAAGTAAGGAGTGACCTCTCCTAAGTATCGATACCCATAGTTACTAACGGCTATTGCTAATAGTGTGTAATGAACTGAAATAAAAACGGGGCACTTGGTAGTAAACACTTACGGAGTTTATATTCTCATCAAGGGTTGGTTTCGCATACATGTAACCTTAATTTAGTTAGCCAATTAACGGGGGCAAGCCAGTAAGCCAATAGGGGCAATAAATTTTTTTTACGCATATAACTTTCACAAAGTTTCCAAACTAGATCAATAGTTCATGCAATGTTCCAACAGTTCATAATAGTTTCAAAATGTTCATACGAGTTGAAAAAGTTCATAAAAGTTTCCAAGACAAACAAATCTTATGTTTCCCCCAAAATAAATATTTCAAACAGTAATTAAAGTAGGGTTGTAACTCACGGGTTGCGAAGATAAGTCTCGAGTAAATGGAAGGAGCGGAACGCGTCGGGAATCAAAGACGACCTAAACACCTAAGTTTTGTGTAAGTATAAATTGTATTATTTAAGTTATGTTAAAGTTCTATTTTAACATTTTTAGTATTAAATCCTTATACTAGATTCTGTCCAAAAGTTTCAATACGGAAAAGTTATGTGTTATGACGTGTTCGATTACGTTTTAATGTCTGATTAGTCCAATTATGTCCAAAAAGGGTCGATGTCCAAAGTCAAAATGTTTAAGTCACAAAAATAATAAGTCACTGAGTTTCGGGTATATATTACGGTGAAATTTGCGCAGCGCTTCCGCGCTATAAAAATTTAGTCCATTTTCAATACCACTTTCCCGCTTTAACAAACGTTTCAAACCATATAATTCAACAAGACCATAGTTTTTATTCATAAAACTTATCCAAAAAATATTATTTATAAAACCAGTAAGTTATTAAACATATACTATGTGGTAAGTTTATTTGGTCACCATTTTTAACGTTTAAGTTGCAAAACGATATTTGATCCAGGCAGCGGCTGGAGATATTTAGCCGCTGGCTGAATATCTTCAGCCGCCGGCTGAATATCTTCAGCCGCCGGCTGGAGGCCTTCGGCCAGTTTCATATTTTCGATATTTTTTCGATTTTTAAGCCATTTCAGTGATGGATTTTTACATGCAACGGTTATTAGTTAAATATATAGATTTTCGAGCCAAAATCACAGTTTCTTTTAGATCTTTTACATAAAAATGTGGATCTATGTGAAAAAACCCGTTTTTAAGTAAGAAAACATTATAAACTTTTATAAAAACAACTTTTCCGTTTTTAGATCGCCCATGCAAGTAATAACTTGTGAAATAACAGTAAAATAAAAGGGTTTTACCGAAGGAAAAAGCTAGGTGACGGTTTGGATGAGAGAAAGCTTCAAAATGGTAGAAAAACCTCTTCAAAAACCCGTTTTATGCTTCCCCCTTGTTACCCTTTTGCCTTTGGACGATTTGTAGGTGTTTTTGATGGTGATTTTGTGTTTTATTTTGCTGTTTTAATGGTGAAATCACTGGTTTTTAGTTGGGTGTTCTTGAGGGCTTAGAGAGAGATTTGAGAAATATGTGTGTGTGTGTATTTGAAATAATGATTAAGAGTTGAGAGGATAGGTAAAAGACTGGCATTCGGACTAAAAAATCGTCATAAAGGGGGTCCAATCCCGTATTTATTATGTTTAGCCAATCAAGATACATGAAAAAGTGACTCATCAAGTCACAGTCAGCGGCTTTCAGCCGCAGGCTGGGCTTCAGCCGCTGGATGGCAGTTCCCAGCTTGGTGACGTTTAAGTTTTTCCGTTATTGTTAAGTGTGGACTAGAATTTTATTAGTTCTCGTTATGAACTTAGTCAAGTTCATTGTATAATTTCTTGGTGTTACGATTTATGTGACAACCGTCAAAAATTTCAGGTGAAAATCGTGCCCTATGTCCTTTAAAGTGTCCGTCTTGCCTTTAACCGTACTTTTACCGAGAACGCGTCAGTGTCGGAATCAAAATATCTAAGTTCCAACTTGTTAGTATCCTCATAATTATAAGTTAGAAGGTCTATGCCAAATTTTTCGGTCATCGCATCCTTTATCCTCGAGATATCGCACTTTTGCTCTTGTTTACTCCTTTACCGAAATCGTGCGAATCTCCAAATCGAAAGTGAAAATATAATATTAAATGAACCTAATATAAAGTAAATTAAAGTATGAACTTTTCTAAGTTCAACGCAAAAAGAATCGGGAACTTTCGACGAACGAAACTCCTTAACGGTCGAAAACAAGTCTTCCGAACCAGCCGACCAACCAGCAGCTGGCAGGGATTCAGCCGGCGGCTGAGCCCCTCCAGCCGACGGATGGAAGTGTCTGGTCAGCTTTGGTGACTCATTTTTGCATGAAAAACGATTGGTGCCACTTGTTTTAACTCGATTGGACCTACATTCTTCCAGAATTCCTGTCCCAAGGTGATAATGTCACCTATTCTTGACATTTTCTTTCACTTTTCAAATCACAAAACACACACACAAATGTGTTTCTCTCTAACACTCTCAATATTTTCTCCATTTTTCTTCATTGTTGCTGTGGATTCCAGCCTCTAATCACCAATAAACCACCATAAACATCACAATAATCGGTTATATTCATCAAAAGGAGCAAGAGGTGGTGATTCTTCGGGGTTGTTCTTGAGTTCTTCATCATTTTCGGGTTATTCTCCATCAAAATCTCCATCAAGATCAAGCTAGATCATCACACACTCTATTCTTTCGGTATAATAACTTTTACCCACTGTTTTTATTTTCATTTCATCATTTTTATACATGCATGTATCATCAAAGATCAAAGAAAGGTTTTTATAAAAGTTTCTATGGGGATATATCTAAAAACATAAGTTTTATAAACTTTTACATTAGATCTTGATATAAAAAGAGGTTATTTGAAGGAATAAATGGATGTTATTAAAGGTTTTTAAGTTGCATGTCGAAATCTACCGAAAATACTCTTGAAAATGCTTAAAATCGAAAAAATAACAAAAAAATCCGGCGCTGACTGTGAGCCTCCAGCCGGCGGCTGGATTAGTCTGTTAACCCAAAATCGTCGTTTTGCTAATTATCGGTGGTTGTCTTGTGTTTTGGAGGCGGATACTCTCATCACCACACCACTGAAGTTGTTGTTTCTAGATCCTTGTCAAATCAAGCGGGTGTTAGCGGTATAACTTGCTACTCTTTTGAATCCTTCGATTTCATTATATTCATTATTCGGATTTAGCCTTGAAAACGGTTAGGATTAATTATTAGACCAACACTCATCGTAATTTATCGGTTTGGACTGAGATTGGACAAATAAAGTTAAATCACAAGTTAACTAAAGTATTGTATTAAACTTAATATGGTATTATGTATAATGAATAATGATTTAAAACATGATTGTTGTTAAGCGGGAAAGTGTACGAAATTTGGACGAATAAATTATAGCGCGGAAGCGCTGCCCGATTTTCATTAGACCTTAACATAACTTCTTAAACTAAAGCATTTTCGTTGACTAACGATGCTATGAACTCATAAACAATAAAACTCACTCGATAACTTGGTATAACTATAGGATTTCCTTGATTCCGAAGCATTCCGACCGCGTTTCGCACTCGTCTCGTACTCTTCGCAATCCCTGAGTTACAACCCGACTATGTTTTACTATTTTAATACTTATTTGGTGGAAACATAAGATTGTATGTTTATGTAACTTTTTGAAACTATTTGCAACTCTTTTGAAACTTATGAAACTTGGAAACTTTGGAAACTCGTGAAACTTTGAAACTCTTGAAACTTATGAAACTTTGAAACTTTTGGAACTTATGAAACTTGGAAACTTTGGAAACTTGTGAAACTTGGAAACTATGGAAACTTGTGAACCTTTGAAACTATTATGCGTATTATGTGTTAATTCCCCTAAATTGGCTAAACTAAATTTAGGCTACTTGTAGGAAAACCAATCCTTGATGAAAATATAAATTCCGTAAGTGCTTACTACTTTTTTTAGAAACAGAGTTCAAATTGCCCTGTTTTTGGTTCAAAACTTTATACACTATTAGCAATAACCGTTAGTATTATGGGTATCGATACTTAGGAGAGGTCACTCTTTGCTCAGGGTTCGCGACCCAAGCACATATTACTAAGATTCAGGTGGAAACTCAATGAAACATTTTGGGGCTAGATCTGACCACACAATCGGTTTAGTGTAGACTTACTTTTATATTATGCCAAGTGATTGATACAAGTTACTAATTTAGTTAAGTACATATTACTTACGCATATACTTTATTTTAACGTTTGATTCCACTACAACTTTTATGATACGAGTTCTACTTTACTTGCGTACGTTCGAAACTTTTATAAATATATATGTTTTAGCGCCGTTCCGCTTTCTTTTCATTTATGATACTTTTACATATATATTTTCACACATTGGAAACATTTATCGAGAAACTCAAAACTGTAACTCACTCACTACTTTATGTAGTTGACACTTTATTTTATGTTTCAGGAAACCAAATGTAAGGATACTAAGTGCATTCCATGGATGGGTCAGGCATGTCACGTGAATTCAAGAGTTGGGAAAAGACCTATTTTATGATTTTGGGAATTTTGTTAACAATTAATCATGTAGTTTGTTATGTGATACGTTAAATGCTTGGTTATTTTCAAACTTGTAAACTCTTATTTTCTATCGTAATGACTTGAAACCGTATGTTTTAATTATAACTCCTGTAATGATATCGTTTCTCTTCGCATCTCGTGTTTCCACTTTAGCGGGGTGTGACATACTTGGTATCAGAGCACAGGTTATAGTGAAAAACGGTTTTAAGAATTTTTCAAAATTTTAGAAACCAAACTATAACCACGGCTTTTTTGGAAAAATCATTTCACGAGCTTTCGAACTTTAGTAGATTAATTCCGCAATTGCATGAATTGCTTTTAACTAGGCGTAACTTGATCAAGTATGCCTAGTTCAAAATAAATTATGCGAGAGCAGAAAGTAATTGCTACCGTTAAACGGTTTTCGAGTCGGAAAATTCCCGGTCTTATCCATTCCCGATTCTCACGTGACTGACCCATATATGCACTATCGTTTACATTTTTCCTTATTTTTCCCCATGTACTCACGTAACCTATTATTGTTAGATCCGACATGTCTCAATCGTCGCACTCACGATCTCAGTCTCACTCCCGGTCACAGTCTCACTCACATACGCTAGTCGTCTACACGCCAGGAGTCTCGGAGGACTTCTCCGCACCAGAGGCTCAGCACCACGAGACCACTGACCCGACCGAGGAGAACTCAATGGCTTTTTCGAGCAGCCACGGTACCCCCAGCCTGAGGACCGTGCTACCAGCTGCTCCTCCGGTGCCAGTTCCCGCACCACCCAAGCAGCGTGGACCCCGTGTCCGGATGACTGCGCGTAAGCAGGTCGTCCTTCCTGGTCGTCTACCTGATAGGATGATGGGACAGACTCCCGACTCATCCAAAACCGCTCCTCCCGCGATGCCGTTCGTAGACCCGTACAGTGGAACGTCGCGTGCGCCAACGATGGATCGATATCATTGGGAGCGTCAGTTTCAGGAGCAGCAGACGCAGCACCCCGACAGCGCCGTACCATCTAGGCCGATGATGCCATCTTCACTACCGTCGTCCCCACCGGAAGTGTTCCTTCAACTCCATCGAGAACTTCGGGGAATCACCGATGCACACCGACTGTCTGAACAGTCAATCCGAGTCATCACGTCGGCTCAAGCCACGTCGAGGATGGTGCAGTGTCTCGTCAGCGCTTGCTTGATTATGGGGACCCTAATTGCGGTCATCGTAGCGAAGATGTTCCTTGATAGGCGTCATTAGGCCGTTTCATTTTAGGTATTGTATCGCAAGCTTAAGTCGTAGTTTTCCATATGTAGACGACTTGGAGCTAATCCGTATTTCATTTTATGTTGTATTGCACTAGTATTTGAACCTTTCACATTATGAACGTTGTAACCGACTACTCTTATCATGGAATGGAATTTCTACCTTCATAATTCTTACTTGTTTATTATGCTTGAGTCCTTTTCTCATTCCTTAATCGCTTATCGTGCGTGCACTATCTATCTTTCCTATATACATTATTGTTCTATATCCTTATTTCATATCCTTATTCGTGCGTTCTAAACTAGTTTCCTTCTTTCCATTGTAGAATCATGCCTCCTAAGAGAAGCCGCGCTGACCTATTAGCCGAACAGATTACCGTGCAGCTCAAAGCGGCACTCCCAAACATGATCGCCTAGATCATCGTTGGAGTCAACAACGAAATCCTCTGGGACGATAACACCAACGACAGTCACCTGGAGGTCAACGGTGACAATAACCTTCACCTCTTCCCAAATACAGTTAAACAAGAGGAAGGCGAAAACCTCGGAAACGTGAAACCCTTTCTCTTTCCAGTAACACTCAAACGAGAAGAAGGAGAGCACTCTAGAAACAATAACCTCCTTCTCCCTCCGGCAACCGTCGAGCGTAAGAAGAGTAAGAAAAGGAAGATTGATCACCGACCAACGAGGAGCAATCACAACAAGAAACCCACAACCAGACCCCGAACTTACAAGGGTCCGTACCCCAAATGCGAAAAATGCGGCTTCCACCATGCGAGAAGTTTCCCGGTGTGCCACCGTTGTAACACGGCGGGGCATTACTTCAAATATTGCCAAGAAAGAAAGCCAGCTTGCTCCGAATGCGGAAGCAAAGAACACCGTCGTAAGACTTGCCCCATACTGCAGACAACAAGAACTTTCAGTACCCTCGAAATCACCGCCAAAGAGGGAAGGCAGGATCCAAATGCCGCGTCAGGTAAATTTCAGTAACAACCATTATGCTTCCATATTGTTCGACTCGGGAGCCGAGAGGAGCTTTTATGCTTAGAATTTGGATCCCTTATTAATATAGGATCTAAAGTTCTTAAGGATAGCTTCACTATCGAATACGCTAATAGCCAAGAGTTCGAATCTAAGAACGTAAATCTAGGATGTACAGCGTACCAAATCAATAAGTCCTTCCCCATCAATCTCATCCCCATAGGACTGAAAAGTCACGACATCAACGTCGGAATGGGCTGGTTAGCCCGATCCTGAGTTAAAATTGTCTGTTTTGACAAATTTGTTCTAGTACATCATCCCGGGGAGCCCCACTCCCCCCTGATAAAAAGAAAGACGCATCTCTCGCGATGTGCATTAATTCGCGTGAACTTAATAAACTGACCGTCAAGAACGGATACCCTCTCCCTCAAATTGGCGACCTATCCGATCAGTTGCAGGGTGCAACTTACTTCTCAAGGATCGACCTCCGTCGAGGGTATCATTAGGTTCGAGTCAGTGAAACCGATACTTCTGAAACCTCCTTCCGAACTTGCTACGGGCATTACAAATATCTTGTTATGCCATGCGGTCTGACCAACGCACCGTCAGTGTTCATGGACTAGATGAACCGGGTGTGTAGACCATATCTGGGCAAATTCGTAATCACATTCGCAAACGACATCTTCAGCTATTCACGGGATAATCAAGACCACGCGAAACACTTGGAACTCATACTGGAACTCTTTAGGGATCAGAAGTGGTACGTGAAACTCTTGAGATGTAAATACTGACTCCGGGAAGTACACTCCCTTAGTCTAGCGATCAATTAGGAGGGAATTCGCGTAGACCCAGCCAAAATCAAAGCGATTGAGAAATAAAAAGCTCCAACGTCCCCTACGAAAATCCAACAATTCCTAGGATGGGGGGGGGGCTACTAACGGAGTTTCATTCAGAATTTCTCAAGGATCGCTAAGCCATTGACCGAAGTCACTCCGAAATATGCAGTTCCCTTTGGGGAAAAGAACAGAAGGAACCATTTCAGAAGCTCAAAAATTGGAAACGCTAGAGCTCAGAGCGAAGCATTGAAACCCGAGAACCTTAAGGAAGAGACACTACAGAACCCCGTGAGGAAATTCGAGCTTAATCCGGACGGAATCCACTACTTCGAGAACCGAGCGTAGATTCCGAGATCCGAAAACCTTCGAAAACTCATACTAGTCAAGGGCCACCGTTCCAGATATTCCATCCACCCAGAATCCGACAATTGTACAAAGACCACCCGGGAATATTATGGGTGGCCAGACATGAAGAAGGATATCGCCTTGTACGCGGCTAAGTGCTTAACTTGCCCTGAGGTCAAGGCGAATATCAGAAACCATCAGGCCTACCGCAACCGCCAGAGATCCCCTGTGGAAGTGGGAACAAATCTCCATTGACTGCATCACCAAACTGCCCCGTACGGCAAGAGGTAACGACATGATTTCGATAATTAAGGATCGAATGACGAAGTCTGCACACTTTCTACCGGTACGTGAAAACCACTCGATGGAGCAGTTCGCTCAGATCTACATCAACGAAATCGTCTCTCGTCACGGAACACCTCTCACCATTATCTCCGACAGGGATAGTTGATTCACGTCCCGCTTTTTGAATGCCCTTCAGAAACCGCTCGGGACGTGACTAGACCTCAGTACCGCTTACCATACCCAGACCGATGGTCAGGGTGAACGGACGATCCAAACGCTTGAGGATATGCCAAGAGCGTGCGTAGTTGACTTCGGAGGAAGTTGGGACGCTCACCTCCCTTTGGTCGAGTTATCCTATATCAACAACTACCACGCTGGCATCAAGTGCGCACCATTCGAGGCCTTACACGGACGTAGGTGTCAGCCACCGCTTTGTTGGTTAGAAGTTGGAAATCGACAACTTACAAGGCTCGACATCATCCAGGAAACTATCGACAAGATTGCTACCAATCGGAAAGACTGAAGACATCTCGTACCCGGCATAAGAGCTACGCCGACAACCGGAGGAAACCCCTTGAGTTCCAAGTTGGAAATAAGGTGCTTCCCAAAATATTTCCATGGAAGGGGGTAATTCGCTTCGGGAAGCGCGGCAAGCTGAGCCCGAGGTACACCGATCCATTCGAAGTGAGAGAGCGAATCGACCCGGTTGCGATCATACCAGCACTAAAGCACCGGATCCCATCAGAACTCCGCAGCTAAGAGTGCTTGGGCTGTTACAAACTCCAACTCCCGCAGATCCTCTCCAACGTTCACAACGTATTCCAGGTCTCGCACTTGAAAAAGTGTTTATCTGATGAGACCATCGTCATCCCCCCCTCGACGAGGTCAATATCGATAACAAACTCAATTTCATTGAGGAACCGCTCGAGGGTGTTGACCAAGAGGTCAAACAACTCAGGCAAAGTCGTGTTCCTATTGTCAAAGCTCGATGGAATCCCCGACGTGGTCATGAATTCACGTGGGAACGTGAGGACCAAATCCGTCAGAAGTATCCACATCTGTTCACGAACACTTCTTCATGATGGGACGAACAAAATTTCGGGACGAAATTTCTTTCAACCCGAGGAGAATGTGATACCCGTCAAAAATTTCAGGTGAAAATCGTGCCCTATGTCCTTTAAAGTGTCCGTTTTGCCTTTAACCGTACTTTTACCGAGAACGCGTCAGTGTCGGAATCAAATTCGAAATCAAAATATCTAAGTGCCAACTTGTTAGAATCCTCATAATTATAAGTTAGAAGGTCTATGCAAAATTTGTCGGTTATCGCATCCTTTATCCTCAAGATATCGCACTTTTGCTCTTGTTTACTCCTTTACCGAAATCGTGCGAATCTCGAAATCGAAAGTGAAAATATAATATTAAATGAACCTAATATAAATTAAATCAAAGTATGAACTTTCCTAAGTTCAACGCAAAAAGAATCGGGAACTTTCGACGAATGAAACTCCTTAAAGGTCGAAAACAAGTCTGCCGAACCAGCCGACCAGCCAGCAGCTGGCAGGGATTCAGTCGGCGGCTGAGCCCCTCCAGCCGACGGCTGGAAGTGTCTGGTCAGCTTTGGTGACTCATTTTTGCATGAAAAACGATTGGTGCCACTTGTTTTAACTCGATTGGACCTACATTCTGCCAGAATTCCTGTCCCAAGGTGATAATGTCACCTATTCTTGACATTTTCTTTCACTTTTCAAATCACAAAACACACACACAAATGTGTTTCTCTCTAACACTCTCAATATTTTCTCCATTGTTCTTCATTGTTGCTGTGGATTCCAGCCTCTAATCACCAATAAAACACCATAAACATCACAATAATCGGTTATATTCATCAAAAGGAGCAAGAGGTGGTGATTCTTCCGAGTTGTTTTTGAGTTCTTCATCATTTTCGGGTTATTCTCCATCAAAATCTCCATCAAGATCAAGCTAGATCATCACACACTCTATTCTTTCGGTATAATAACTTTTACCCACTGTTTTTATTTTCATTTCATCATTTTTATACATGAATGTATCATCAAAGATCAAAGAAAGGTTTTTATAAAAGTTTCTATGGTGATATATCTAAAAACATAAGTTTTATAAACTTTTACATTAGATCTTGATATAAAAAGAGGTTATTTGAAGGAATAAATGGATGTTATTAAAGGTTTTTAAGTTGCATGTCGAAATCTACAGAAAATACTCTTGAAAATGCTTAAAATTGACAAAATAACAAAAAAATCCGGAGCTGACTGTGAGCCTCCAGTCGGCGGCTGGATCAGTATGTTAACCCAAAATCGTCGTTTTGCTAATTATCGGTGGTTGTCTTGTGTTTTGGAGGCGGATACTCTCATCACTACACCACTGAAGTTGTTGTTTCCAGATCCTTGTCAAATCAAGCGGGTGTTAGCGGTATAACTTGCTACTCTTTTGAATCCTTCGATTTCATTATATTCATTATTCGGCTTTAGCCTTGAAAACGGTTAGGATTAATTATTAGACCAACACTCATCGTAATTTATCGGTTTGGACTGAGATTGGACAAATAAAGTTAAATCACAAGTTAACTAAAGTATTGTATTAAACTTAATATGGTATTATGTATAATGAATAAAGATTTAAAACATGATTGTTGTTAAGCGGGAAAGTGTACGAAATTTGGACGAATAAATTATAGCGCGGAAGCGCTGCCCGATTTTCATTAGAACTTAACATAACTTCTTAAACTAAAGCATTTTCTTTGACTAACGATGCTATGAACTCATAAACAATAAAACTCACTCGATAACTTGGTATAACTATAGGATTTCCTTGATTCCGAAGCATTCCGACCGCGTTTCGCACTCGTCTCGTACTCTTCGCAATCCGTGAGTTACAACCCCACTATGTTTTACTATTTTAATACTTATTTAGGGGAAACATGAGATTGTATGTTTATGTAACTTTTTGAAAGTATTTGCAACTCTTTTGACACTTATGAAACTTGGAAACTTTGGAAACTCGTGAAACTTTGAAACTCTTGAAACTTATGAAACTTTGAAACTCTTGAAACTTATGAAACTTGGAAACTTTGGAAACTTGTGAAACTTGGAAACTATGGAAACTTGTGAAACTTTGAAACTATTATGTGTATTATGTGTTAATGCCCCTAAATTGGCTAAACTAAATTTAGGCTACTTGTAGGAAAACCAATCCTTGATGAAAGTATAAATTCCGTAAGTGCTTACTACTATTTTTAGAAACAGAGTTCAAATTGCCCCGTTTTTGGTTCGAAACTTTATACACTATTAGCAATAGCCGTTAGTATTATGGGTATCGATACTTAGGAGAGGTCACTCCTTGCTCAGGGTTCGCGACCCAATCACATATTGTTGGTGCAAATTGTGTGACAGTTGTTCTAGATTAATTAAGTATTTAGTAATAGTTTATTTGAGTTTGTAATGGCCCAATAACATTGTATTGTTAAGTGGGCTAGTTAGTTTGTTATGGGTGTTAATGGACTTTGCATATTCCATGAGCCCATTAGTGGCCCAAGCCTGTGAACATGTCTCTATATAAAGAGACATTGAGTTCAGGTTTAGGGTTAGTTAATCAGTGAGTTAATGGTTTAGGAGCAGAGACAGACTAAGAGAGTTCTGAAAATACTTTATTGTAATTGAGTGATTCAATAATAAAGTATTTGGAATTCGGTAATTACATTTTGTTCTTATTGTTATTAATATCGATTATTACTTGTTTGATATACTGATTACGAGATTCCGCCTCGTGATTAGTTGGTTTAATCTTGTAGATCGGACCACTGGGACCTATAATTGGTATCAGAGCAAACGCACTGTTTGCTCTCTATCGAGATTTGGTTCAGGATTATATATCAGGTTTTAATCGATTTTGGGATTTAGGGTTCTTAAATTTGTCTGGCGGCTGTTAAAAATTAGGGTTCTTCTTTTCTGACGGCTGCAGTCTGAGAGTTAGGGTTTCTTAATTTTTCTGACGGCTGGAATTTGAGATTTAGGGTTTGTGGCGGCCAAGTTCGTTGACCAGTCAATCAAGCTCGTTGACTTTTGATGCAAGTTCGTTGACCAGTTGATTTAAGTTCGTTGACTAAACAAGTTCGTCTTACAAGTTCGTATTATAGATTGTGTGATCAAATTAGGCTACAATTTAATCTTTAACTAATTGGGCCTGGACAAAAGTTTGGTTAATTAAATTAAAGAGATAATTGTTAATTGGGCCTAGGAAGCCCAAGTTTATGATACGTGGTGGCAGTGGAGAATTAAACAGCGAGTAACAATTAAAAAAAAAAGGGGAAAGACTTTGGGAATTGTTTTCTCAGCCGACAAAGAAAAACAAAAGTAAAGGTTTGGTGGCTTGGATAAAACAAAAGAAATTGAAAAGGGATTCTCTGAATCACAGCGCAATATTCGATGGAAATTAACAGTCTTCTTCGTTTGCAAATCATCTTCGTGGTTGTTTAATTTCATCATCCGCTATCCATCATCTTCGTCTCTTTGGGGTGTTCGCCGATTACATTGGGGATTTTCGTCCTTCAGCATAAACCTGGTGACGAAGACGATTATATTGCTCTAAAAATCATCTTCTTTTAATTCATCTTCGTGGCGGCGATTAAAGGCGGACGAACACCATCTTCGTTTAAGATTCATCTTCGTGGCTGTTGTTCGTGGAAATCAGCTTACAGAAACGAACATCGTCTGGTCTTCGTTTGAAATACATCTTCGTGGAAAAGGAGATTGAAGAGACGAACATCTTCTTCGTCACTCAGCTTCTTCGGCGAACATCTTGTTCGTGGGTGTTTAGGAACATCTTCGTTTAGTATCATCTTCGTTTGTTTGTGTTCGTTTGATGTTCGTCAGTCTATGAAAGATTGATGTTCGTTTGACTTGTTCGGTGTGAATGTTCGTTTGATAATCTGCAAACGTTCGGCTTCATCTGCATCTGTTTTGGATTAATTTGTGGGACTTAGATTCTTATTGGGCCAACTATTTGGGCTTTCTTTATTATGGACTCGGTTTGGACTCGTTTATTAGACTGAATTGAACATTGGATTTGGACTTGGTACTTGTCACTCGATTTTGGACTCGTTAATTTGGACTGAACCGTTTATTGTTGGACTTAAAATTAATTGGACGACTTAATTAATTTAACAAAAATTAAGAAATGTACTCTTTTACATGCGATAGTCCAACTGATAAACCAAGTTTAAGTAGAGGAGCCATCCTCAAAAATGAATTTGATACGTTCACAGCTAATATTAACGAAGATTTTGAAGATACTGTCACCAGATACAACGATCTTCTTACAGAAATTCGCAAATATCGTATAAGGCTTGGAGGGAAGGTAATAGAGAGATTTTTGGAGGCTTTGCCTAAGCATCGGGAGGCATGGATAAAATTGATAAAAGATGAAATTGATACCAATACCGATATGTACGGTTGCACACGATTAAATCTGCAAAAGGTGATTAAAAGATTGAGAGGATATAGGTCAGCATTCACGGCATCTATTGAGGAATTTCGCAGTGAAGCTCATGGTACTGCAGGTGATTCTAGTACCACAAGTGAAATGAGCTCGAATGAAGAGAATTTTCAAAATATTGAAGATACTGAACATGAAACAACGATTTGCAGCTGCACGTTGGATCTATCTAACGAAAACTTTATCACAAAGCTGGCCGACTTCAAAACCGAGAAGTCAAAGGTACTTCTTGATCTTCAATCCGTAAAAGAATTATGCAAATCTTACACGGTTTTAACTCTTCAAAATGTTAAATTGACTGAGTCAGTATCCAATTTGGAATCTTAGCAAACTGAATTCAGACAAACCATTTCGAATTTAACTTATCAAAAGGATGAATTTTCAAAGAAATATTATAAAACTGAGACGGATCGAACGAAACTTTTATCGAATGTCGGTCTTTTGACACAAAAAATTGACATACTATATGAATGTATCGAAATTGAAAAGAAAAATTTTGCTGAAAAAGTCCAAGAGTTGAACAACTGTGAAATAAGGTTAACTGAGCAGGAAAGGAAGATCGAACAGTTCCGCACTTCTTCGAGTACTTTGAACTCCATCTTAAGTCGTCAACGCACAAGTGGGAATACTGCAGGTTTGGGATATAATGAAACACCTCCACCTTTTAATCACAATTACAGTTTTCTTAAATCTGAATGTGACGTAAAGGCAAACAGTGTTGACTCTTCATGTGAATCTTCCTCTACAAGGGACGATCAGACTGCGTCAAGTACTTCAACTAAGTCAAGTGTTTCGGAAACGACAATGAGTACACTAGCTGAAAACTCAAAACCCAAACAGCCCATGGATGACTTGAAGTGTTTTAAATGCCGGGAACATGGTCACGTAGCCTCGGTATGTCCAAAGAAGAAGCGAAAGCAAGCCAACAGATCGCCTTCTTCGAAGAAAGAGCAAGCTAGCAGATCGTCTTCACCGAAGACTAAACAAAAGGCTCATTCATATTCACCTGTACGGAAACAGGTGCAGCATGCTCGGCACTCAATGGCTCGGTCATATTCACCTGTACGGAAACAGGTGCCTCGAAAGTGGATTAGGAAACAGGAACACACGGGTGTTTCTAATGATCGTGCATTTCAACCGCGTCCTTATCGACCGTCTTTTCGATCTCCTACTCCATACTGCCCGAGTCAGAAAGTAAATTCATTCTATCAACAGTCGAGATCCTTTCGTCCACCGATGAACCATCTGAATTCTAAAGTTCAAGCTACTGTTACTAAAGATGATGGTTTCTTAAAGGAATTTGTCTACGTGAACGAAAGAGGACAATCCAGACGTGTTATGGCATGGGTTCCCCACCATAACTGACTATTGCTAATTTTAGCTGATATTTCTGTAATCTTGTATATTTATCTTTATGAAAATTAGAATCGACATGAAAAACTCAAAATTTCATGTCGATATCTTAAAAAAAAAAAAAAAAAAAAAAAAAAAAAAAAAATTAAAGTCGAAATGAAAAGCTCAAAATTTCGTGTTGATCTCTTTAAAAAAATAAAAATAAAAAAAAATAGAACTAACGCTTGTTTGCAGGTTACGAAGCCCGTACGAGAAGCGCATACGAGACTCTACTCTTGGAAAACTGCTGTTTGAGACGTTGTTCATCGTCAGACAGCTCAGGGGGAGTTTTGTTGTCATTTATGGAAGCTCGAAGAATACAAGAAAAATTGATGAACTTAGTTGAGTCAACTCATGATAAAGACTCTGATAAAGACTCTGATAAAGAACGAAGTTCATAACAACAAATGGAGCTGCCTAACTCTTCACAAGTATTAACGGAGAAGACTAACTCTTTTAAAGCGTAAACGAAGAAGACTGAATCTTCACAAGCTTAAACGGAGAAGACTAAATTATTGCAATAATTTAGGGGGAGTTATTCAAGACAGTGATGAGTTAGAAAAACCTGCAAGGAACACAACGAGTACAAGACTATAAAGACTTTGAGCGTATAACGGAATCTAGAAGCAACAGTCACGGGGGAGTTTGTTGGTGCAAATTGTGTGACAGTTGTCTAGATTAATTAAGTCTTTAGTAATAGTTTATTTGAGTTTGTAATGGCCCAATAACATTGTGTTGTTAAGTGGGCTAGTTAATCTGTTATGGGTGTTAATGGACTTTGCATAGTCCATGAGCCCATTAGTGGCCCAAGCCTGTGAACATGTCTCTATATAAAGAGACATTGAGTTCAGGTTTAGGGTTAGTTAATCAGTGAGTTAATGGTTTAGGAGCAGAGACAGACTAAGAGAGTTCCGAAAATACTTTATTGTAATTGAGTGATTCAATAATAAAGTATTTGGAATTCGGTAATTACATTTTGTTCTTATTGTTATTAATATCGATTATTACTTGTTTGATATACTGATTACGAGATTCCGCCTCGTGAATAGTTGGTTTAATCCTGTAGATCGGACCACTGGGACCTATACATATTACTAAGATTCAGGTGGAAACTCAATGAAACATTTTGGGGCTAGATCTGACCAGAAAATCGGTTTAGTGTAGACTTAGTTTTATATTATGCCAAGTGATTGATACAAGTTACTAATTTAGTTAAGCACATATTACTTACGCATATACTTTATTTTAACGTTTGATTCCACTACAACTTTTATGATACGAGTTCTACTTTACTTGCGTACGTTCGAAACTTTTATAAATATATATGTTTTAGAGTCGTTCCGCTTTCTTTTCATTTATGATACTTTTTACATATATATTTTCACACAGTGGAAACTTTTATCGAGAAACTCAAAACTGTAACTCGCTCACTACTTTATGTAGTTGACACTTTATCTTATGTTTCAGGAAACCAAATGTAAGGATACTAAGTGCGTTCCATGGATGGATCAGGCATGTCACATGAATTCAAGAGTTGGGAAAAGACCTATTTTATTATTTTGGGAATTTTGTTAAGAATTAATCATGTATTTTGTTATGTGATACGTTAAATGCTTGGTTATTTTCAAACTTGTAAACTCTTATTTTCTATCGTAATGACTTGAAACCGTATGTTTTAATTATAACTCGTGTAATGATACTGTTGCTCTTCGCATCTCGTGTTTCCGCTTTAGCGGGGTGTGACAATTTATAAGTTGATTCCGACTTTGGTTCCGACACAATAATAGTCACAATAAAAGTACGAACAAGGACAATATGATCACGATAAAATGCAACTAAATATTTGTATCGACATAATAACTGAGAATCACCTGAATTTTGGACGGTTGTCACAATTATCAAACAGTTATTATGGATGATGAGCAAATAGTTGTTATGGATAAAGAGGTAGTTTAAAAGGATGTTGAGAAAGAATTTGAGAAGATTGTTGATGATAAGACTATAGAGAAAGAAGTAGAGGAAGTAGGCGAATCTAGTGTTAAAATGGTGACTTTAAACGAGAAAGAAAAGATGGTAGAATTTGATTTTTGCTCTTATGAAGGAAACAAAGAAGGAAATATTAGATCCGATGTAGAGAAAATAAGGTCTGATGATGAAAAATAAGGTAGTTAAATTAGTTCTGCTAAAGAAAATATTAAAACGGATGAAGTAGGAGATGAATTAGAATAAGATAATTTTTGTGCAGTAGATCAACATGTGAATAGAATTGATATAACTACTTTTAAGGAAAAATTTAAAGGTTTCTTGATACATAATCAAAAGAAGTCATCACAGTCCACATTTAGGAACCAAGTTCAACTATGGAACGAATGAGTTTTGGAATAAGGCATTTGGAGGTGATGAAATACCAGTTAATGTGGATGAAAAGGAAAGAAAGATTATCCATTTAACCTCGATGAAAATGTAGAAAAAGATCTTAATCCAAAGGTTCATGTTAAAACATAAACTGATGTTGAAGTCACAACAAGTGTTCTAAGAAATCAATTGCAAGAAAAACAAAATGCTCCAAACACTTTTGTAAACTTAAAACAATAGTTAATGAAATGGAAGAGAGAGATAACACAAGAAAATTACAAGAATCATCTTAAAAATTATCTTGGTGTGTCTAAGAGCTTCTCTGCATGATCAGTAGGACAAATGAAGATTGATACTCTAGAAAATCATTATATAGATATCGATAGAAAAGAGAAGTCAAATAAATTGAGGAAAGAAAAGGAGGTGAATGTTGTGACGTCCCGTCAATTTGAAGTGCTTATGTTACCGTTATTATTTATATTTTATTCGCAATTAATTTCGACTCTTGTATTTCGCTTTGTATTGCTCACGATTTACTGTTATCGAGAATCGGGTTTTCTGTATTTGCTGATTCGTCCCCCGAGACGTAATAATTTTATTTTATCTAAGTGCCAATTATTTAGTATTCTCGTAAATATAAGTTAAGAGGTTTATGCCAAATTTGTCGGTTATCGTATTCTTTATCTTCGAGATATCGTGCTTTTGCGCTTATTTATCCTTTACTGAAATCATGCGTATCTTGGAATCGAAAGTGAAAATATAATATTAAATGAACCTAATATAAAGTAAATCATAGTATGAACTTTCCTAAGTTCATCACAAAAAGAATCGGGAACATTCGGCAAACGAAACTGCTTAACGATCGCGCAAACGAAAAACTGGAAAAACTGGATTTTGGTCATGTGCGCAGCACAGGTCACCTCGTGCGCAACACAGGTCACCTTGTGCGCAGCACAACCCGCTGATCAGGTTTTTGTTGCTTTGTGTGAGTCATTTTTGCATGTATTTTAGTTGGGGAAACTTTCCCAAACGTGTAAGACCTTTTCTAAGTCCAGAAACATCATTTCTATAGCCACCTACATCATTTCTAATCACTCCATTTGCTCTCTCACTTCACACATAAACCAAAACACACACAAACACACATTTTCTCTCAAGTTCATTCCCTCCATTTTCTCTCTAAATTCTACCCATTTCCAGAAAGTTTGAAGCATAAAACACATATTTGAAGAAGGATTCAAGTCCAAAATCAGCAAATAAACAACTTCCGTTTGAGCTCCATCAACTTTTGGTAAGATTTTCTTTAAGTGTTCTTCACTTTTCTTCCACTTTTTCTTCATTTTTCTCTTCATTTGTTAGAGATTTTAACACCATCTATTTTCTTTTGCATTCCAAGTTATTGTCTACCATAATACCTTTCATTTGGAGGAAGATCCTTTTAGCTTTCTTGGAGAAAATCTCTAGATCTTGGTAAGTAAACTTTTACCGAAAAATCTCTCCAAAAACGTTATTTATCATCTTGCATGCAAAGATCTAAACTAATGGTGGTTATATTTATGTTTTTGGAGCTGAATATTTCTCGTCACTTCACCACCAAAGCTTGTTCCGGGTTTATATATTCTCAAGCTTGGAAGATCTTTGCGGTTGTTATCGGTAAAATCGATATTTCCTCCAAATTCATCTTTTTATATATTTTTTCTTATCATTTTCGTTATATGTTTCGATTTAAGCCTTGAAAATGGTTAGGAATAATATACTAGACCAACATTTGTGAATATTTTGGTTATGGACAAAGATTTGGACTAAAATACATAAAGATGTGATTATTACCGAAATTAACATATTGTATGTATTAGTATGGAAAATGATATATTTACATATATGTAACACTTGGTAAATACATTTGGAACAAAGTATAACTTATTAACAGTTTGCGTTTTAACCAAAAAGTCTTTAAACGAACGGATTGCGGCAAAACATCAAAACGATGTTTGCTGGAAATAGGGCATGTGCGCCCTTCTGGATGCCCAGGACGACGCATCGGGGCCTTTTCCAGCAAAATGTTCGTTTTCCTTGTTTGGCCGTCTAGACGTTTCGTTCCGTAAATTGTCGTTTCAAAGCCTCTGGTTTCATGTTATGTTTCTAACAAACTCTAAACACTTGTATAAACATACTAAAATACATAAAAGTAACATTATTTCGATAAAATATCGTCTTTGGACTCAAAGACGCCAACGCAATAAAAAATGTCAAATACTTATTTAAAACGGACGTATTACCTACATTACGATAAATAAACAGTTGTTACCATATGCGATCGTAATCTAAAGCCGTCGATTAATATTTTTGCGATAAAACTTTATTAAAAACGTTATATAAAGTCATTTTACACTATATTTTGATAAGTAACGTCTTTTAAATCTTCAAAGCGTCAAAGTATATTTTTCGTCAATTTCAATTATCTTCCGTACTATTATGATTCGACCTCGAATTATTGACTTTAACTTTTACAAAATCAACATCTTTGACATTTGACTTTTGTAAAATCAACATCCTTACTTTGACTTTTATAAAGTCAAACATCATTGACTTTGACCAAGTCAACATCGTTGCCGTTGATCTTGGTCGATCTCGATAAATATTTAAGTAATATTTCTTTCAATCAATACTCCTAGTAGTCGTTTCGACTCGGAATATTATTGTTTCGAATTATCATTATGACGTGAAATGTCGACATCTTTCCGAGCGGTCCTGTTTGACGCGGAACATCGTGTTCTAAATACGTCACCCCATTTAAAACTTAATTATAATTGGATTATCTTATTAACTTAATCTTAACCGACAAGGCTAAACCGAACTATACTTATAGAGATACTGAGACTATATTATTTACTGTTTTAGGGCACTTAGACGGTGGAATTGTGGTCCCGTGATTGTATTACCCGAGACTTGCTAAAGTTTGTATTGTGAGTTATTCGTAGCCTTGTGTCGTTACTATTTTAGGGCTGTAAAGCGTACTTTAAAATTTTCCGTTAAATGGTAGATGTCATTGTATCTCTTGTCTGCTTAAATGTTAGACGCTATCTTGTCTGCTTAAATGTTAGACGCTATCTTGTCTGCTTAATTGCTAGACGCTATCTGGTCTGCTTAAAGGTTAGACGTTATCGTACCACCTGTCTGCATGTTGGATGTTATCATATACCTTGTCTGCTTAAATGTTAGACGTCATTGATTATCATGTTTACCTAGGAGAATAGGTCTACCTTATAAAATTGTCGATGGGTCACTTTTTACTTAAAATTGCGAAGAATTCACCAACATGTTGTTAATGTCATTTTTAACGCTTTACAGGAGTTTGAGGATTTCTGTTGATCATGCCATCTTTGTTTTCGGATCGCTTGTTTTGTGAAATTTGGAATTGTAATGTTTAATGTAATTTCCATGACGATCCGTTCTATGACTATTGAAGTGTATTTGTACTAGGCGTTTCACCGCCCTTGACTTTATTATCTATTTTGTAACCATTTGGCATGATTAATTAAATTTGATGTTTTGTTTATTGGTTGTATTGTTGTAATCCTTGACTTTTGATATTATCAATGGAGCACCTCGTGTTTCCGCTCCAAGCGGGGTGTGACAAATGTTTAATCTGTCAAAGAAAAGAAGCTGAAAGAAGTTCAACAAGCAGAAATGACAGAAAGAAGACGAAAGAAAGAAGAGGATAAAAAGAAACAACTGAACAATCATTATCAAGTGCTATTCAACATTTCACTCTTGCTTCTCTTGTTTCAAAACAAAAGGAATATGTGTTATTTAAAACAAAAGTGAAGTTGGCAAAGGAAAAGACAGTTGGGCAAGAAGATCAATACAATTGGGCAAGAAGATCAGTGCAAGATTGGTTGGATCATACTAATGAGCATGGAAATTTAGTTGATAAGTATGGATTTCCTATTGATGAAGAAGCTATCAAGAACCCTGCACCAGATGTAGAGATCCATCAATTGAAGAACTAAGGGCTAAAAGAATTTTTTATGAAAGAAGGAAGAAGGGAATAAAGGATCCAATCATTGCTTGGAGGTTGATCCATATGAAGGTGAAATTGTAGTGAAAAGAGGACCAAATCAATGTTCATATTATCATACCACTAAAGATCTAATGAAGATAACCAAATAGGATGCAAGGCAGTTTAGCAAACTTAAGATGGTCAATCATGGACAGTACTCTGAAGGGAGTTCTTATGAGAAGTTCATTCAAGATTATGCAAAGACTTATTTTGTAGACTTTGAGAAGAACTCTAAGAGAAAAAGAAGAAATATGGATATTGATAGGATTCCACTCAAAAGATAAAAACCTTTACCCAGAGCAGAAATTGTGGGATGGTGGATGGATTGCCGAAACAATGAGATTGTTATATAGAGCAGATGGTGAAAATCAAAGATTATATGAAGAAAGAGATACTGACATTACATAACTTGCCATTCAAGAATCATGAGAAATATTATGAAGGAGCACATTTCTTGGAAGTAATTAAGTTGAAAGTTGAACTGATAGAACTCAATATAAAATGAATGAAGTGTGTATGGACCTTAAATAACAAGATAAAGATTTTGGAAGCATCATCCACGAGGAAAATTGTTGGGGATAAAATAGAAGTTTGGATGAAGCTTCAAATCTGCATCAAAGTGATTTTTGCATTAAGTGAAGTTCATCAGAGTTAAAGTTAAAGTTAAAGTGAAGACTTAGTATTTTAGTTTATCCGAAGTGTTTTTAAATAAACATAAGGAGGATATTTTGTAATCTAAGTTTGATTCTTAGCCTATAGATAGCGTGTTGGTGCAAATTGTGTGACAGTTGTTCTAGATTAATTAAGTCTTTAGTAATAGTTTATTTGAGTTTGTAATGACCCAATAACATTGTATTATTAAGTGGGCTATTTAGTCTGTTATGGGTGTTAATGGACTTTGCATAGTCCATGAGCCCATTAGTGGCCCAAGCCTGTGAACATGTCTTTATATAAAGAGACATTGACTTTAGATTTAGGGTTAATCAGTTAGTGAATGGTTAATGGTCAGAGACACACTGAGAGAGTTCTGAGAATACTTTATTGTAATTGAGTGATTCAATATATAAAGTATTTGGAATTCGGTAATTACGTTTTGTTCTTATTGTTATTAATATCGATTATTACTTGTGTGATATACTAATTACGAGATTCCGCCTCGTGATTAGTTTGGTTTAATCCTGTAGATCGGACCACTGGGACCTACAATTGGTATCAGAGCAAACGCATTGTTTGCTCTCTATCGATATTTGGTTCAGGATTATATATCAGGTTTTTAATCGATTTTGGGATTTAGGGTTCTTCAATTTTTCTGGCGGCTGTTATTAAAAATTAGGGTTCTTAAAATTTCTTTTGGTTGGTGACGGCTGAAAATTAGGGTTTGCGGCGGCTATAATATTAAAAGAAGAACTAGTTTTCACTGGCTGCTACAATTACCTTATAGTTTAAATTGCAAATGGTTGTTGGAGTATGTGCCGTTAATGGGCTTTAACCCGTTTTTGGGTTTCTTTTTGTGAGCCTGTTAATTAGCCCAACGGTGTGGTTTGTTTTTTTATTTTTTCTGTTGCGTTGTCAATGTCTTTACCACGTGTCTCTTCCCTGTGTTTTTCAGCTAAGCTCTCAGCCTCTATCTTCTTGGTTGTTTTTTCCTTTCGAATATCCAGCTGTGAACGTAAATCTTCGTTTGTTCAAAGGTATGACGGTTATCAATTATTTTTTCTCGACTTTGACTGCAGAGTTTTAATTGGTCTGCGTTTGTGTATGCAGTGTTTTTTGTAATTCTTCGTCTGCTTTCGATTAAGGTATGATGTTCTTCAATGATTTGGTTTGTTTGGTTTTTATTTTTGTGTCTTTTGAATAATCTCATTTGTATAAACTTCGTTTTTTCCTGAGTACGTTTGCGTAATATGATCCTCTGGGCTTCAATATATTTTCAACTCTTGCTGCAGAGCTTTGGATAGAGGTACGACATTCTTGATTTCATAGTGTAATTGCGATTTGGTAACTATTGTTTTCTTTTACTAGCCTCTGTGAATATTGTATGTGTTGTGTTTTATGTTTTTTTGTTCGTCCCCTGCTTTGTATGTTATTATATGTGTCCGTACATACTCTTACGAACCTTTGCTTGTGTTACGGTAATTTCTTTGCATTGTGGTTGGTAGAGAGTGCTATATTATTATATATATCTGTAGCTATTTTTAGGATCTTTACGTTTCGTCAGCCTTTTTAGAGGTAATATGGAATATGGAATATTAGGAATGTCGTATGTAATTTACGCACATCTCCCGTTTTTACCTGCCAACATTCAACCCTGCTAACAATGTTCCTCATAAGTATCTTTTAAGTATCCACATAAGAAAGTATAGAAAACGCAACCGGTCCCAAACATATTACAAAAAACTCGACAAGCTGAACAACATTAACAGAACAGGATGACAAATAAATATACTCCAGAAAGTAGAGATACCATATTAGGTCCAAAAACCGCCATTCGAGTAGTATGATTAGTCATCGGGTGCGAGTAGGCAACACCAGCAACCTGTGCTTGCAACCTTGTGTGTAAATTCACAAAATAACCTTTTCAGAATATAATAACACGATTTGTTATTCAATGTATATATAATTTACCTTCAAGACCTTATGTAGATACACGATTGTCGCCTATGCATCGATAAATTATCTCCTATCGCGCCCCTATACTTAGCTCGACGACATGTAGGTAAAGATTCAGGCCAAAAGGACAGTAAATATCAACCAAACTCATTTTCCCATAATATTTTGTAGCTATTCACTGACACAACCGATTCTGTTTTAAATCATAAAATTCCATTTACTTAAATTTAACACAGTAAAAGAAAATTAGAGGCTAAGGGATTTTACGATTCCGTACACTAACATTATTCAATTTCAACAATATTAATAAATAAAGGATTCAATTTGTACAAATATAGTATTAATGCTGGACAGACTACATGAACATGATTATTATCACAGTCAAAAGACACTTATAAACTAAAACAACAAACAGAGCAAAAAAAAAATAAAAAATTGCAGCAATCGGGTAGTCAGACATTGGTAGGTTGTTTTAATAAATAGTCCTATTATACGGAAGTTAAATATAAAAATTGTTACGGGTCAACCCAACCTGCCCATTTTGCTAAGCATTAGAGCAACAGAACCTCATAAACAGGCCCTCTACAATTCCGTAATAAACTTTTTCACCATATTCCTCGGAAACATTTTTCTGTATTTTCTCCTATCATATATCCATGTAAAAATAAAGCTTTTATAGCCGATTGTTGATGCTGTTTCCGTGACTATATGTTTATGTAATGCTTAAAATGATAGTCCATCTGATAATTTTCAAATTAGTTTAAATACAGCTAGCCTTTGCGTAAACTGATATCGCTGTGGGTAAAATTTAACCGACCACTACACCAAGTCAGTCAAGAGGAACCATGGTTTCACCCGTATACCCCAGTACATAAGCATTGTTCATACCAGTTGGTCTTAGGGAACGTCATTGTTTCTGCTGTAGGTATTGCTGCATTAGTCAACTGAAATCCGACCGATTTTTGGAATAGAATCACATTTGGTTCATAACTGTAGGTGGTAGTCTGAGATGGGGTAAGTTTCGTTACATGCTAGCATTAGGCGTTTGGGAATCAATTAGGAAATCTCAAATGTCCCAGTGTATACTGTTTTCGGATTAGTGATAGTCCATTTAGGCTTTACATCGAACGTAAGGTGCAAGCAGATATAAAAGTTTATGTAGAATGAATTATAACTTAAGTCATTGAGGCTCTTAGCAAAAGAAGATTTAAGAAATAGCACTTGATTAAGTAATGCCCTGCCCACAAAAAAAATCATCCTAATTGACATTAGCAAAATAGTAAAACGATGATTCATGTATATGGATTTTTTTTGCAGGCGTCCATTAGAAGGAGATAGCATTAGTCTATGTACATTATATGGAGAGGAAACAGATAATTAGATCATTCATTTGCCAATTGTGTGTTATATTACTTCTCCCAATATTAAAAATCTTCTCATGGATTAATAGAAAAACATTGTGCTAACTACAGATTCATACAAAAACCCGTTGACAATGTGCCTGAAACTAAACCCCATAGCCTTTAAACGGTATTTCAAAGAACTTTTGACAAAGTGATGTGTATAAAGCAAATTTTATTTATGTTCTTACGTGCATATACCGGAGGCAAAACACAGAAAGGTCAACATCTTTAAGTTGGTATAGAAGACCCATGGTTCCCCGTTTTGGGCTGCAAAAATAGATGATGCCAATAGTTTGGTATTGAGCTCGTAAGTGGAAAAAAAAAATGAAAAAAATCTGCCTTAGGGAAACCAGTGCAAATAAGCTCGTAAGCAAACAATAAACTAAAACAAACCAAATAAGCTCGTAACCCAACAATAAGCTAAAACAATCGCACCAAAAGTGACAAAAATCAAAACTTTAAATATAAATTAGGCTAATTAGCTTATTTGCTTCGGCTTTACGAGCTCATTTTCCTATTTTCACTCATAAAAACCTCATAACTCAAAAAATAAACCAAATCAAATAAGCTTGTAAGCCCGAGAACTAAACTAAAACAATAAGCTAAAACAAACCGAATCAAGAGTTTAAATCAAAATTTAGGCTTATTAGCTTCTTTGCCTTGACTTTATAAGCTTATAATAAACCAAAAAATTTGCTTCACAAAAACCGAGCCCAATAAGGTCATTAACAAACAATAAGCTAAAACAAACCAACATTAGTAATAAAAATCAAAACTTTAAGTTTAAATTAGGCTAATTAGCCTATCTCCTTCGTCTTTCGGACGCAATGATGATCATGACGATTTAATAGGAAGAAAATCTTACTAGTATTAACCTGCAATTTGGGACGGAGTGCCTATAAAGGATTTTTGCTCTTCTGTGATCCCTGCATTTGTTGCATTAAAAGTTCCGCTTAGGAAATAGAAAATAACTAATAGGTAAATAATAAAAATAATCGAAAAATAGTATCACCTCGTCCTTCTCTATGGTTGCATCAGCAATTGTTCTCACATCCTCATGCACATCAAAGTGGAAAAGCTGTCGATACAAGAAACGTGTTCATGCGTTTGTTGAAATTATCGCAAACTTAAATACTAAAAGAAAATGTTCATAAGGAAAGTTAAACATACCGGTCCACTTTTCCCTCTAGCTTTGTTCACAATAAGCTCATAGAAGCCGTGTTTTTTAGGATCTTTACATTTTGTCAGCCTTTTTAGAGCTAATATGGAATATTAGGAATGTTGTATGTAATTTATGCACATCTCCCGTTTTTACGTGCCAACATTCAATCCAAGCATTTCAAAAAATCAATATCATTATGTAGTATATAACCAGCCCTGCTAACAATGTTCCTCATAAGTATCTTTTAAGTATCCACATAAGAAAGTATAGAAAACGCAACCGGTCCCAAACATATTACAAAAAACTCGACAAGCTGAACAACATTAACAGAACAGGATGACAACTAAATATACTCCAGAAAGTAGAGATACCATATTAGGTCCAAAAACTGCCATTCGAGTAGTATGATTAGTCATCGGGTGCGAGTAGGCAACACCAGCAACCTGTGTTTGCAACCTTGTGTATAAATTCACAAAATAACCTTTTCAGAATATAATAACACGATTTGTTATAAAACCCTTAGAACCCTAATTGACCGAATAAAAAAAAAAACATACTTTCGGAAAGAAAAGCAGCACCAGCAGCAGATAAAGCCCTGTCCGCGAGACTGTTAGGAGATTACCATACAGCATAAGAAGATTACCATACAGCATCCCTAAAAAAACTAAATTATTGAAGAATAAAACAGGATCAGAATATGAATAAAAAATGTATATTAGTAAACACAAAAATTATTTGTCAAAATATATTACACTTTCCGCGAAACTGTTAGGAGTCAAATAAGTTAGTGACCAGTTTGAGGCCATTGACCTCCGGTTTTGGTGGCTGGTTGTCTAATAAGTAATATGCTAAAATAGTCTAACCAGCAAGGTAAAACAATATATTAGGAAAAGGAATATTTTTAGAGTAGTCTATACTCACCTTCCTATGAACAGAAGCAGCCTGCAAATCAGCTATCAAGCCAAGCCAGTAGGCATTTGAGTTTGTTTCAGCTTCGTGTTTCATCAGCAGGGTCTGTTTGACCTGTTAACATACAAAATGATATCTTAAAGATCAGATCCATAACTATTTAAATGCAAATGTGATGAAATTATTAAAAAACTAAAAGAGAAAAAAAGATAGGAAGAGGTCAAAGGTAACAAAATGGGTAGGTCAGTAACAGGTAAAGATTGTAGGTCGGATTGAGTTGACCCAAAACATTTTGATCCACATCTATGTTTTATAATGTTTAAAGAAATTTAAAGAAATTATATATAATCAATAATACTATAACTTCATGAACATAATCATTTTGAAGGCTTTATATATTAGATATATTTTGAGCCGTGTAATTTATGCACATCTCCCGTTTTTATGTGCTTCGACTGCATTATTCTTGGTAGAGAGCGAAAATAGTACGAAAACGCGTGTCTTATACTGTCTTAGTTTTCGTAATGTGGGGTTCGGCTATTGGAAATGATGCTGACTGGCATGTAGAATCTTCTCCTCCACGTCGTCGTACTGTCAGTCGTCGTGTTGTGTCATCAGCTGCGGCGCTATTGTTAGATCCCCTGCCTCCATATTTTGATTTTGGTGATGCGGATTGTTGTTGTTCTCATTGTGGTGCATCTTTTTGGTTTGAGGAAAGGGTGTCGTCTGCTTCGCGTTCTGGTAGGCCGGTTTATAATCAGTGTTGTAAAAGTGGTGCTGTTAGTTTGCAATTGTCTGTTACGCCACCTCCTGCATTTGTCGCCTTATACGAAGACCCTCACTTCATGCGAAATATCAGGGCATATAATTCGATGTTTTCTATGACGTCGTTTGGTGCTAAAGTTGATGAGTCTGTGAATACGGGTCGGGGTCCATATACTTTTAAAGTTTGTGGTCAGGTTTCGCATTATATTGGGTCTCTATGTCCTCAACCTCCGAACGGTCCACGTTTCTTGCAATTATACATATATGACACCTTGAATGAGGTTGAGAATAGACTGCGATTTTTTAAAGCTACTGGTGCTGATGACACACTTAAAGCAGATGTTGTTGCCTTCATCTCTGCTACTTTGCTCTCTTGTAATGAATATATTCGTACATTCAGAAAGGCTGCTGATGTTGCTAACTATAACAGTGTTGACGATTATGCCGTGAGATTGTACAGCAATATTCCTGATAATAGGTATTCTTTGCCACAGGAAGGAACTTTGGGGGGTATCGTTGTTGCTGACGATCCTAATGCAAGTGTTTATGATATTGTTGTTCGCTCTAAACATTCTAAACCCTATCGGATCAGCAAGCTTCACCAATCTTACATGCCTCTTCAATACCCGTTATTATTTCCATACGGTGAGGTTGGTTGGTCTCCTCTTCTTAAATTGCGATCTGTACCGGGAAAAGCAGTCAAATCTATGACAGTCAATATGTATTACAGTTTTCTCATACATGGTCGTGACAACGTTTTCTCGCTTCTGTTACGTGCTGGAAGGTTGTTTCAACAGTTTTTGATTGATGCGTATTTGTGTGTTGAGGATAGTAGACTAGAATATTTTCGTTCTCATCAAAACAGTCTGAGGTCTGAGTATGTTGCGGGTGTTTTTGATGCTTTGGCAAGGGGGGATTCAGTCGGTAAGGAAATCGGGAAACGAGTATTTTTACCTTCTTCTTTCGTAGGGGGACCACGGTATATGTATAAACATTATCAAGATGCCCTTGCTTTATGTCGAGTCTATGGCAACCCTCAATACTTCGTTACTTTTACCTGTAACGCGAGGTGGCCAGAAATTGTTAGATTTATGGATTCGAATGCTATGGGGCAATCTCAAAACAGACCGGATATAATTTGTAGAATTTTTTCCATGAAAGTTGCTCATTTCATTAGCTTCCTTAAACAAGAAAAGCCATTCGGTGTCGTCACAGCATGTGAGTTTATTTCATTCGACACTATTTCAGTTTCTATAATCTTCTTCTATCGCTGTGATCCGTTATTCATAATTATTAATGTTCTTTGCAGATCTATATACAATAGAATTTCAGAAAAGAGGTCTCCCTCATTGTCATACACTTTTGTGGATTAACGAATCTTCGAAAATCAGGGTTCCTTCCGACGTAGATAAATATATTAGTGCGGAATTACCAGACCGTGTCGCTGAGCCAAGACTTTATTCAACTATTACAACATGCATGATTCACGGGCCCTGTGGTCTTTTAAATTCGTCTTCCCCTTGTATGCGAGATGGGGTTTGTAAAAAAAATTTCCCAAAACCGTTCAGTGTCGCGACTTCTTTTGACAAAGATGGTTATGTACACTACAGAAGAGGTGACCGTGATTTCCATACAATGCCTAATGGTATTCAGGCACATAACGGATTTGTCGTACCATATAACAGAATTCTTTGTTCTCGGTTTGATGCACATATTAACGTCGAGTACTGCGGGTGGAACATGATGATAAAATATCTCTTTAAGTACATATCGAAAGGAGCAGATCGGGTTGCTTTTTCATTGACAAGGAAGGATACTGCCACAGCAGCAGCTCAAATATCGCATACAGCATCTACCTCTGATCGTTCGTCTGCTTCTGGAGTAAACATTGTAAATGAAATAGACGATTTTGTAGACGGTAGATTCATCTGTCCCCATGAGGCAGCATGGCGGCTTTTGAACTTCTCGATTCACGAAAGACACCCAGCTGTTCAAGTACTTCAGGTGCACCTTGAGCATATGCAAACAGTCACTTTCGAAGATCGCTGCGATTTGGATAAATTGGTTCAAAATTCCAACTTCGGGAATTCTACACTGTCTAGATGGTTGGTTAGTAACAGATGGGATAAGGACGGTCGTCATTTGACATATGTGGAATATCCTAAACTTTTTATTTGGAACATGAGTAAGAAGGACTGGTTTCCTAGAACGAACAACATCGTCACACCAGTAGGCAGAATGGTTTATATTCATCCCACAGCCGGTGATTTATTTTATCTACGCATGCTTTTGTGTCATCAAAAAGGATGCATTTCTTTCGCTGATATTCGAACTGTAAATGGCGTTATTTTTTCGTCCTATCGCCTAGCCTGTGAGGCTCTTGGACTTATCGGAGACGATAAAGAATGGTTAACTGCCTTCAACGAGGCTTCTGTTTGGGCGTCCTCACCTCAACTCCGTTCCCTTTTCTGCAATCTGCTTCTCTATTGCGAGGTTGGTGATCCAAAAATATTGTGGGATAATGCATGGTCGAAAATGGGAGACGACATCGTTCGGAGTTTATCAACCTCTGCGAATACTTCACAGTCAGTTGCATTACCTGTTGTGTCAGATCATACATTGCAGCAACATATTTTATTTGAGCTTGAAACTCTACTAAATGCAGCGAGCCCCCCAAAATCTTTGGTTTCATTTGGGTTTATACTACCGTCTGTTAATTCGTTGTTTACACTGACGAATCGTTTGATTTTAGAGGAAACAGTTTACGATAGAACTTCACTTCGTGAACAGTGTTTACAGATGTCACGAAGATTAAATCCGGAACAAAGACGAATTTATGATAAAATACGCGATCAGGAGTTACGACAGGAACAGACTTTGCTTTTCGTTTACGGTCATGGTGGAACCGGGAAAACCTATCTCTGGTCTGTGATTCTTGCGCATTTTAGATCGACTGGAAAGATTGCTCTAGCCGTGGCGTCTTCTGGTATTGCGTCATTACTTCTTCCAGGTGGCAGGACCGCACATTCCCGGTTTAACATACCTATAAACTTATTAGACACCTCCGTTTGTGACATCAAGAAAAAAACTCACCTTTGTGAACTATTGAAAAGAACACATATAATTATATGGGATGAGGCTACAATGATGGATCGCCGCTGTTTTGAGTGTCTTGACCGTACATTCAGAGACGTGTTAGAGGTTAGTGATAAGCCATTTGGAGGAATATCGGTCTTACTAGGAGGTGACTTCAGACAAACGTTACCAATCAAACGAAAAAAAGGTCATAGAGATATTATGCTAGCGACTCTGCCAAATTCATATCTGTGGCCGTACTTTGATTTATATAAACTTTGCAACAACATGCGTCTTTCATATCCGCAAACCAACACCTCCATGCATTCTGATACCGTTCATTTTGCACAATGGCTATTAGATGTTGGGAATGGTAATATCGGAACTCCAGATATTTTAAATCCGCGGTATGCCTCTGATGTCAGAATTCCAGACGAATTTCTTATAAAGGACAACATTTATGGTCTGCAACAGTTAATTGATTTTGTTTACGAGCCGGCCGTTTTGTTACATCCAACTGCAGAGAATTTGTGCAACAGAGCTATTGTATGCCCCAAAAACTGCACGACAGATGAAATAAATTCAACAATTCTCCACAGTACAAGAAACCCGATAATCTCATACTATAGCGCTGACTCGATAACTCCTCATACTCACAACATAGCAGATTTTGAATTGCTATATCCCGAGGAATATCTAAATCAACTGAATTTTCCAAGTCTTCCGTTACATAAGTTAGAGCTAAAAAAAGACACTCCAATAGTTTTATTGCGAAACATGAATCAGAAAAACGGTCTTTGTAATGGAACTAGGCTAATTGTAACTCAACTTATGCCAACAGTAATCGAAGCCCTTATTATTACCGGAACCTGTATCGGGGCAAAGGTCTATCTTCCTAGAATTAAGTTTGTTTACCATGATCCCGAACTTCCATTTACGTTTAATCGAAAACAATTCCCCTGTAAAGTATCTTACGCTATGACTATAAACAAAAGTCAGGGTCAGTCTTTGAAACGGATAGGAGTTTTCTTACCAGCTCCAGTATTTGGTCATGGTCAGCTCTACGTCGCACTTTCGAGAGCCACATCTCCCTATTCAATCAAGGTGCTAATTGTAAACGAAAACGGGGAATACTCCCAACATACAAAAAACGTCGTGTACAAAGAATTCTTGTCATTCGTCGATAGTTTACAAACCTCATAACAAATTTGCATATGTATCATTACATACGTATATACGTGTACATGGAGTCTACAAAACAATACAAATTGTCTTCTTTTTCTACACAATTCAACAAACACATAGAGTCGGTAACAAAAGCATGTTCTGTGAAATACTATGTTCTTTTGTAGCTATAATAAAGTTAGTACCCTAATATCAGCTTTCGTTTCTTACTAACATATGTTTATTGTTTGAACAGAATAACAAAAATGATCCATATTCGAGACCTTCATTATGGTTGTGACGGCGAAGCTTTACAGCTTCGAATTCTAAGAAAATGGATTCCACATTTCCGAGACAAAGAAACGTGGTTCCTAGCTGTAGATAAATACGTAAGCATTGTATATATATGTTAATTACTTTACACTTTTGTTAAATAAGGTACCATCATTTTGTCATTTCTAACAGGGGGACAGTATTACCATTGTTGGACAAAAACAAGGCCAAAAATTTCTAGAATCAAACCTACAGATAGGAGGATGTTACTGCATCGAGCAGTATACTTGTAGCGAAACATCAAAATTCCAGAGGATGATTAAAAACGAAATCCACATGAATGCGGGCGAGGCATCCAAAATAATACGAATTGAAGAGACACAGGAAATCCCACAGACGTGCTTCAGCTTCGCAACCGCCGACCAATTTCGTGAATTGTTAAAAAATCCATCATACTACCCAGGTATCTGCAACAGTACACACATTTTCTATAGTGGAAAAAATGAGGTTTGTTTTAAACATAGTCTTCATATTATTCTTACCGCTTACAAAATCTAAAAATAAAATCAGACTTCTGTGGAAGATACAAACGACAAACTGCTGCAAACAAAAAAGACGGTGATCCATATCTGCTACTAGGCCTAACGGATGTCACGTAAGATCACATAAATACAATATTTTTGTTATTCTGTACATATATAGAAAGATTAACACGATCTACCAAATCCACAATATTCTACATATTGCAGGGGACAAGAGATGATCGTAACACTATGGAAAGAATGTATAGAGAATCCTGAGAAACTGAACCATGCAAGCCTATCCGCAACAACTACAGACACGATCATAGTAGTGACAAATGTAAAACCATCCATATTTGCGGGTATGTTCACTTCAATTCTTACAAATACAATATTTGTAAATGTAGCTTAAAACTAATATGATGTATAAAATTTGATAAATGTCAGATAATTTGAGACTCTCATCAACTGATGCAACTCACGTGATCATTGATCCACCCATGGACATAGAGTCGGAGCACTATCAGGAAATTACCGAAGCACCTACAGAAACCTCATTAGGCACAAAATATAACGTCATGACGTTACAGGAACTACAGTCAAGTGAATATCAGACCCTACTGGTACGCAATTTAACTATTTCAAATATAAATACCGATATAATATAGAAATAAACCTCTTTGTTAATACTATAACAGCGAAAGCCAATTGCTGTAGACGCAAGGATCACAGATACTATCATAGAAAATAGTTGGTATACGGCATTATGCCCGGATTGCAGGGGACAAATTTCAAAAAACAAGAGAACGTGGTTTTGCCCAAATCATGGGCCTAAATCCGATCCATATTTCTTGTAAGATAGCAAACACTAAACACAAATGTTACAGAACGTAGATGCAATAAACTAACACCATCGAATCTATTGCAGCTATAACATCAGGGTCGTACTTTCAGACGGAACGACCACTGTAGAAGCCACTGCATCAGATTCGTGCATACAAAAAATAATAGGACGCAGTTGCAAGCAGATTGTTATGGAAGATAGTTACGAAGACCGAAAAACACTGCCACCTGCTTTCAAAAGAGAAGCTATGAACACACACCGATTCCATATCGAAATGACCAACAAATCCACCCCAAACAACATAAATTTCATCATTCTCAACAAGGAATCGCTCCCACCTCAATCACCACCTTCACAAACGATAATGACAATCTCAGAACATCCATACACACCCACAACAGAAACAGAAGTGACAGACACAACTCCTCCGCCACATACTTCAACCACACCTTCCGTTATAAACAAATCAACAACTGCAGCGACCTCAAGAACAGACAAGAACACGAAACCGATCATCGCCCGTCAGCTCTCATTCGAACAGCCAGGTAAGGAAATTAATAAAATCATAAATGTTTATAAATTGTCTAAAAACAATATCCGTACCTACAAATGCAGCGAAGGAAGAAATATCAAAGGAAACAAGTCCAGACACAAATACGAAACCGAAACGCAAAGATACAAAAACCCCAGGTAAATATTCACATTATACTAACAATTATGTTACATAAATATTCTAAAACAGATAATTCTAATAACAGATGCAACTGAACAGCAAATGTCGAAAAAACCTACTACAACAAAACAAAAGGAGAAATTAGAGGCGATAAAACCGGCAAAAAGGGAGCGCTATCCGGACTAATCAACATGCACCTCACGCCTACACACCCACAAAAAAAAAACGATCGCAGATGCTAAAGCATCAATTTTGTAACTACTAATATAACGTGTTTTGAAACAAAACTTAACTACTACGTGTTTACGCATCGTTAGATATGCAACAGAACAACACCTTAATATCTACCGTTATGAATCTTGTAAATGATGTGAAAAAATTTGTCAATGATGTGCCTGTAATAACAACACAAAAAAAAGCATTCGACAAATACTAAACAACACAGACTGATCATTCACAACAACAAATTCCCATTTTAAAACATAAATGCTATTCGCAACACTAACATCCATAGCCTAACACGTTAGGTGATCGGAAACCAGACTATCGAAATCGTGCAACGCACGATCACTTTCTAGTTGTTTTTAAATCATCTTCGTAGCTAAAATTCCTTTTCGTGGACTTGAAAATTATTAGTTTCGGATTTTGGGTTTTAACTGGACTAGTATGGAGTAAGTGATTTATTGGGCTTCAATTGTGGGCTTCAATCTCTTGCTATTGTGGTCCAAACAACAAACAGAGATTGAAATTGCTTTTTGGTCGGCGAGCATAAAAAAAGAAACGGTGACAGGTGGGTAAAATAAAATTGATAAAAAGGGGATAAAGTCAAAAACACCAAACACACACAGACAATTGAAAAAGACGATCGAAATCATCTTCGTCTGACTACATCTCCGTTGGCATCTTAGTAGCTTATTCATTATTGAAAATCATCTTCGTTGTTGATTACAAGGGGCGACAGATAGAAAGATAGGTAGCGGCGATTGAGATTGAATTGGGGGTCTTCGTAATCGTCTTCGCCGAAGATGATTTTATCTTCGTAATTAAACAAGCTCGTTCGTTCAAAAGGAACTTCGTGACAGATTCTTCGTCGCTGATTATCGTCTTCAACGAACAACTTCTTCGTCATCATCGTCGTCTCTTTGGGGTGTTCGCCGATTAAATTGGGGGATCTTCGTAGCGAGCCTATCCATCATCTTCGTCAAATTAAAAACTTACATCGATCATCTTCCTCAACGAACATCTTCGTCCTTAATTGACACAGAACAGGTTTGTATCATCTTCGGCGGCGATTGTTTGTGTTCATCTTCGTCATTAGAAATCATCTTCGTTAAATTGGAGGAACATCTTGTTCGTGGGTGTTTAGGAACATCTTCGTTTAGCATCATCGTGAAGATTTCTTCGTATCATCTTCGTTTGTTTGTGTTCGTCTGATGTTCGTCTAACATTCATTGACTACATCTTCGTGGCGATTGTAACTTTCTGCTCTTTGTTCGTAGTCACAGGTTCGTTTGTTCGTGGCTAATAAAACAAGTTCGTTTTCATAAGTTCTTCAATTGGCAGTGGTGTTCGTTTGATTTAAGTTTAATTTAGTTTTGATGGTCGTTTAATTTCGGTACATGTTCGTGAAGTGGCAGACTTCCTGTTCGGCTTCTTCTTAGTGATATGGTGAATTTGTTCTTGAATTTCAAATTGGGCTTACTCTTTTGGGCTTACAATTTGGGCCTGCATTTGATAACAGACCTTGGACTTTTATATTGGACTGAATTGGACTTATTCGTTTGGACTTGGTTTGGACTTGTTATTTTGTGGACTGAATTGATTTGGACTCGTTATTTGGACAGTTTATTGGACTTAAAATTAATTTGGACTTGTTAATTGGACTCGTTCCTTGGACTTAATTAAGTTAACAAAAAGTTAAGAAATGTATTCTTTTACATGCGATAGTCCAACTGATAAACCAAGTTAAAGTAGAAGAGACATCCTTAAAAGAGAATATGATACATTCACAGCTAAAATTAACGAAGACTTTGAAGATACGGTCACCAGATACAACGCTCTTGTTGCAGAACTTGTCAGATGTCGTATAGATCGTGAAGGGAAAGTAATAGAGAGATTTTTTGAGGCCTTGCTTAAGCATTGGGAGGTATGGATAACATTGATAAAAGATGAACTCGCTATCAATATCAATATGTATGGTTGCACACGATTAAATCTGAAAAGGTTGATCGAAAGATTGAGAGGATATAGGTCTGCACTCATGGAATCTATTGAGGAATTTCGCAGTGAAGCCAGTAGTACTGCAGGTGATTCTAGTACTGGAAGTGAAATGAGCACGAATGAAGAGAATTTCAAAATGTTGAAGATACTGAACATGAAACAGAGGTTTGCAGCTGCACGTTGGACCTATCTAACGAAAACTTCGTTGAAAAGATGGTCGACCTTAATACCGAGAAGTCAAAGGTACTTCTTAATCTTCAATCCGTAAAAGAGCTCTGCAAATCTTTTACAACCTTAACTCTTCAAAACGATAAATTGACTAAGTCAGTATCCGCCTTCGAATCTCAGCAAACTGAACTTGAGCAAAACATATCAATACTAACTTATCAAAAAGATGAATTTGCAAAGAAATATTATAACAACGAGAAGGATCGCACGGAACTTTTCTCAAATGTTGGCATTTTAACACATAAAATTGACACGTTATATGAATGCCTTGAAAAAGAAAAGAAGAAATTTGCTGAGAAAGTCCAAGAGTTAAATAACTGTGAAATAAGGTTAACTGAGCAGGAAAGGAAGATCGAGCAGTTCCGTACTTCTTCTACTATCTTAAATTCTATTTTGAGTCGTCAAAGGCCAAGTGTAGATCGTAGATGTTTGGGATATAATGAAACACCTCCTCCTTTTAATCACAATTACAGTTCTCTTAAAACTGAATGTGACGTGAAGGAAAACAATGTTGACTCTTCCTGTGAATCTACCTCTACAAAGGATGATCAGACTGAGTCAAGTACTTCAACTGAGTTAAGTGTTTCGGAAACGACAATGAGTACATTAGCTGAAAACTCAAAACCCAAACAGCCTATGGATGATTTAAAGTGTTTTAAATGCCGTGAACATGGTCATGTAGCCTCGGTATGTCCAAAGAAGAAGCAAAAGCAGGCCAACAGATCGCCTTCTCCGAAGAAAGAGCAAACTAGCAGATCGTCGTCACCGAAGACGAAACAAATGGCTCATTCACATTCACCTGTACGGAAACAGGTGCAGCCTGTTCGACACTTAATGGCTCGATCATATTCACCTGTACGGAAGCAGGTGCCTCAAAAATGGATAAAGAAACAGGAACACACGGGTGTTTCTAATGATCGTGCATTTCAACCGCGTCCATTTCGAACGTCTTTCAGAAGTTCTAATCCATACTGCCCGAGTCAGAGAGAACCTTCCTTTTATCAGCAATAGAGATCTTATTGTCCACCGAGGAACCACCTGAATTCTAAAGTTCAAGCTACTGTTACTAAAGATGATGGTTTCTAAAAGGAGTTTGTCTACGTGAATGAAAGAGGACAATCAAGACGTGTTATGGCATGGATTTCCCACCATAACTGCTCATTGCTAGCTTAGCTGAAAATTCTTGTAATTTTGTATTTCTTTTTACGAAAATTAGAATCGACATGCAAAGCTCAAAATTTCGTGTCCATATCTTAAAAAAAAAAAATTAGAATCGACATGAAAAGCTCAAAATTTCGTGTCGATATCTTTTAAAAAAAAAAAAAAAAAAAAAAAAAAAAAAAGTTACTAACGTTTGTTTGCAGGTTGTGCGCATACGAGACTCTACTCTTGAAAACTGTTGTTTGAGACGTTGTTCATCGTCAGACAGCTCAGGGGGAGTTTTGTTGTCATTTATGGAAGCTCGAAGAATAAAAGCTAAAGGGATGAACTTAGTTGAGTCAACTCGTGATGAAGACTCTGATAAACAACGAAGTTCACAACAACAAAGGGAGCTGTCTAACTCTTCACAAGCATTAATTAGGAAGACTAACTCTTTGAAAGCGTAAACGGAGAAGACTGAATCTTCACAAGCTTAAACGGAGAAGACTGAATTATTGCAACAATTCAGGGGGAGTTATTCAAGACAATAATGAGTTAGAAGAACTTGCAAGGAACATAAGGAGAAAAAGACTATAAAGACTTTGAGCGTATAACGGAATCTAGAAGCAACAATCAAGGGGGAGTTTGTTGGTGCAAATTGTGTGACAGTTGTTCTAGATTAATTAAGTCTTTAGTAATAGTTTATTTGAGTTTGTAATGGCCCAATAACATTGTATTGTTAAGTGGGCTATTTAGTCTGTTATGAGTGTTAATGGACTTTGCATAGTCCATAAGCCCATTAGTGGCCCAAACCTGTGAACATGTCTCTATATAAAGAGACATTGAGTTTAGGTTTAGGGTTAATCAGTTAGTAAATGGTTAATAGTCAGAGACAGACTGAGAGAGTTCTGAGAATACTTTATTGTAATTGAGTGATTCAATATATAAAGTATTTGGAATTCGGTAATTACGTTTTGTTCTTATTGTTATTAATATCGATTATTACTTGTGTGATATACTGATTACGAGATTCCGCCTCGTGATTAGTTTGGTTTGATCCTGTAGATCGGACCACTGGGACCTACGTAGCGAGAGAGCGATACATTGTTTGCATGCTTGAATGTGAGATTCCAATGAGAGAAACATTGTAACCGAATTTCCCGCCCTTTTTTTGGCTTTGAATGAAAGTATAATTTAGGATTTATGTGTTTAATTCTACATCTAATTCATTAATTTAACAACTAAATCATGATTCAACTATCGTTTAGTTAAGCTAATCACCTAGTAATTCGATCTAAGATAAGTCAAAACCTGTCAAAACACAACAATATTATATGAGGTATAATCTATATACACCCGGAAAAAAAAATCAAAATTTGGAAAATTTTAATTTTTTCCGTTTTTGGATAAATGTTTATATTCATAATGTACAATCAAATGTAATTTGAACAGTATATGAATTTCAAAACTTAGATTTGTTCTTTATGTATATTCAACTAGAATCTTTAATATATAATAAAAGGGGGCCTTAAATGTCACATGCCAAAGTAAGGTCCGTTGGACATGTTAACTTCTTTGATGGCAGCCGTTAGATCAGATTGATGATGTTATCAAAGATTATTTTCATTCTACACCTTTATACAATACATAATACATTCTCTCTTTTATTCCATCTCTACTAAAATAAGAAACATAATTATAATATATTTATAGAATCTTTCATTTTTTACTATGATTTACCTTATTATTATTCTAAAATCTCCTAATACAAAATATCATGACATGTGTATAAAAGTAAATATGCTACATGTTATAATAATTATAAACAACATGTGTATAAACGTAAAAATATATATAATATTATTTTCTAGTAATAAATTAAAATATACATAAACATAAAATTTACAATTCAATTTTTATTTTTTTTTCATGCTACCGCGGGACAATAATCTAGTGACACAATAAAAAAGCTTAAAATCCTTCCATAAGCATTAAGTAATTTAAAATTTTACAATTTTAGTCGTTAGAAAAATTTATATAAATACAAATTGTATCTTTATTATTATAATTTTTTTCTTTAAAAACTTGTATATTATCTTTTTGAACGTTAATTTCCAAAATGAGAATACAAATAACTTAAATCATTTATAAATGAACCATTTTGACCCTATTGCTCCGAAACCGGCCTGTTTGGCATGAAACCAAATCATCAACCACCTAACATGTATAATAAACGGGTTACACGAGTTAGGTTCGGTTAAGTAATTTCAACTCACTGACCTGGTAACCAAAATCTGTCAACCCAGACCCAACCGGAACTGCCATCTTTACCTAAATTTATATACATGATGTTGCACCTAAAACTTATCGATATATAATTCATAAAATATGTAACCATTTAACTAGAGGGACCTAATTGTTAAAAATTACCTAATCTTTAATCCTTAATATATAATAAAAGAGGGGCTTTAAATGTCATATGACGAAATAAGGTCCCTTAGATGGATTAACATATTTGATCTTAGCCGTTAGATCAAATTGATGATATCATCAAAGACTATTTTCATTTTACACCCTTTTGCAATACATAATTACATTATCTCTATAATTTCTATCTCCACTAAAATAAAAAAACATAATTCTAATTTAGTTATAAAATCGCTCAATTTTAACTATTTTATACCTTATTGTTATTCTAAAATCTCCTAATACAAATGATCATAACATGTGTATAAACATAAAAGGGTATATGTTATAAACGTAAAGCTATATATGTTATTATAAACAACATTTGTGTAAACGTAAATGTATATATGTTATTATATGTGTAACATTGTCTTCTTATAATAATTTAAAATGAGCATAAACATATAGTTTACGATCAAGTTTCTACTTTCTCCGCGCTATCGCGGGATAATAATCCAGTAAAAAAGAAAAACACAAAAATAATATATCAAACTACGAAAATCAGATGTGATAAAATTAGGCTTTTATAATATAAAACTTCAACCATCAACAAAATCTAGAAAAAATATTAATAAAAGATATATAGAGACGTATAAAAAGAGAATTTTAATGCTCATTACGAAGTTGTAATTTATTTAATAATACATTTACTGTTTTTGTGATAATAAAAAGTTTTAAATTTTTTTAAAATTAAAATAAGTTTTAAAATAAAAAGTTATGGGTGATTGATTTAGACTCAAATTTTTAATAATTTTTCATGATCATAACCATATATATAACATATATATAAAGTACCTAGAACAAGTTGTTAGGAAGACATACTTTTATTTTCCTAAATATTAATCATTTATTATAAGATTAATTAACTAACTTGGAGTCACCATAATATATTATTTTTTGCACGTTGATATACGACTTTCATGGCAAACTTAAAATTATTAATTCTTTGAGATCTTTTTTTATTAATATAATAATTTATTTGAATTAAAATTGACTATAAAAAGTTGGATCTGGGAGCTGGAGAGCCGGTGGTTGGTTGGATCTGAGAGTCAGAAAGCCCGCCTGGATCTGAGAACTGGATAGCCAGTGGTTGACTGGATCTGGCAGCCAGATAGCATGTGGGTTGCCTTGTTTTATGTTTTTTCGGGTCTATAAGCTATATGTGTTGGTGCATAAATTTATAATTTTCCAAAAAACTTTTTTACCAAATTAGATTGTGAAATGATTATTAATTAAATACATTATACTCGTTTTAATGTTATATATTTCATTTAATAAAAATGTAAAATTAAAAAAATATTTAAATTTTAAAATAAAATGGTTTTTATTTCAAAAGTGTCATAAACGGTCAATTCATAAATATTTAGATGATTTTTTACTGAGTACAAGACATATATATTTATTTGTTGTCAATATTAAGTATTTGTTGTTATTTTAATATTAATTAAGAAATTTATGGCCTATAAAATATGTAATATTTGGCTTGGACACATACAATTATTACTTTAAATGGTTGAGATCTTTTTTTAGTTGTATAATAATTTATTTGAATTAAAAATGACCATAAAAGTTTGTTATACCTAACGAACATACGACTTTTATCTTTTCTGTATATATATATTATACCAACTTGAATAAAACACCAACATGATATGTAATTGAATTAATTTAAATAAATTTGTTTTGATTCATTTAAAACTTAAATTATTTAAACCGAGGTATTCCTATTGCAAGTCCCTATATAAGAAAGACAAGTTATAAGCTAAGAAGACAAGAGATCTAGTGAAATTGATAAAATCCAATTAACAATGGAAAAAATTACTCCTCCATCACCAACTGAATTTTCCATTATTGATCTCTCACCTTTCAAGGAAGGTGGAGATGAGTCTTGTCAAAATGAAGTTATTGACACAATATCTAAAGCATGTTCCGACTTTGGGGTCTTTCTTGTTCAGATTGATAATGAATCAATTGATCAGTGTAAGAAATTATTGAAGCTATCTAACATCTTTTTTGGTTACACGGAGGCTGAAAAGAAAGAGTATACTAAAAAACATGAGCATTCTGGCGCCGGTTACGGGAAATTTGTAGACGACAAATATCACGATTGCGAGTTTCTGCTTTTGCACTCTTCGACTAGAGAAGATAAGGGTGAACTTAAGCCTAATGAATACAATGGTGTTCCAACTACGCCTAATGATTATAGGTACATATATTATCTTACTTAGTTGATATATATATATATATATATATATATATATATATATATATATATATATATATATATATATATATATATATATATATATATATATATATATATATATATATATATATATATATATATATAGATTGGGGTTCAAATGAGATCTCTAATTTGCTAGAGATCCAAAGATCCACTTTTTAACCACCCATTTTTCCTTATAACTTTTTTGTTTTTTTTTTTTTTTTTTGCTTTTTTTCTAATTTTTTTTTTTACTTTTTCTTTTACCTTTTTATTTACTTTTTTTTTTTACTTTTTTTATTCTTCCGAAAATAAAATTTGATTTTCAATCTTACTTTTAAAAATCACATGTGATTTTCAATCTAAAAATCTTTTATGGGTAAAATCACATGTGATTTTTAACGTACAAACTATTTTGCTTATAAAATC
>CAJVGC010000065.1:16848793-16878793 GCA_910822075.1 Senecio squalidus | reverse complement strand
GCGGATCTGATGATACCAATGCACTATTCTAAATCGAGTGAAACAGAAGAAACATATCAAACAGATGACGTCGAGGATGACATCGGAGATGACATTGGCATTATTGACCATCAAGATCCTGGTTTGCTCACCCTCGTCCTCCAAGACGATGTTTCTGGTTTAGAGTTCAACAAAGATGGGAAATGGATTCCCCTCATTCCCGAACATGACAAAATGGTTGTCATCGTGGGGGACCTTATTCAGGTCACCTCCTTATTTCTTAACAACAACATATAGTTTAATATTGTCAAATTAACTAATATGTAGTTAAATTTACAGGTACTGAGCAATAAGAAAGTTAGACACCTCAAACACAGAGCTTTGAAAAACAAAAAAGATGAGAGAATTGCTATCGATTTTTGTTATAATTTTACACACGATAAGTGGATAGAGCCATTGCACGTACTTATGGGAGAAATTGGAGTTAAACCGAACTATAGAGGCTTTGCGTATAGAGAATATACAGATTTGGTTGGAAACGATTATAGAAAACCGCCAAAAAGTGTTGACGATTTCGCTGATATTAAACGCTACGAAATTTAACCTTGATATGTCTTATAATTGAATCAAGGGTGCATCTGTTCTTGTCTCTGAGGATTTTGCAATCGTCAAATCCTGTTTCAATAAATTACCCTCCCATGTTTTGAATTTTGATTGTATGTTTGATAAATTACATTTCTGGTTTGTTTATTGAATCAAATAATGTTTCTTACTTCTTGTTTTCGGTTTTTGTTTTCATTTGATCCGATGTTGTTGAATTGTATTTGTAATGTTTGAATTGATAATAAAGTTTTTACTAGATTGTATTGTTTACTTTATTTTTTGAAATCACTCTTAGCATGAACATAGATTAATAATAGCATAAAATAAGAATGAGTCTAATTATCTTGATATATCCGGTGTAATAGACGAATAATATATTGGAAAAACATAGTTAAAATATTGGGAAAATGAATAACTTTAAAATAATTTTAACTAATATATAAAGCATATTGGCCACTTTTCTTTTTTAAGTTTTGAATTTAAATATATAAAATATCCACCATGTGTTTTGTTTGAACTAATCTACAACATCCAAGTTGTAACTTATGTACCCTTTAATGCTAAGTTATGGTCTTAAACACCAAAAATTATTAAAATGTGATATTTAATAAAAGTTGAATTGTCAAAAAACATAATACCTTTGAAAGCATTCCTCTTTAATGCTACTTTTTCGATTCTTTGAGTGTGGCAATGGTTGATGACTTTAGAACTTGACATTGTTATACATTTCGAGACCATATATGAGCATTACATTAGGGTAACTTAGTATAATTTGGGATAATGGTAGGGTAAATTAGGATTAACCATTTCTTTTAGACTTTTCGTTTCTTTTACATTTTTGTATAGTTAATCACATTGATTTGCTAAATTCCGCCTAACACTTGTAACACTCATTTTTAGTGTTAGAAACTCTAGTAAAACACTTTGCGCCTAAACTTTTTCGTTTCTTAAACACTACTATATATTTTTGTACACTCTCCTTATTTTTCATTTCGTATTAGATTAATCCGAACCTAGTTTTTGATTTCTATTGTAAGATGAAGTTTAAATTTAGAATTTTTTTTAAGGCATAAAAATTATTGAATATTGAGGCCTTTGTATTATATTTGTACTTTGAGGAAAAATAGAGAATCGAAAACAAATTAGAGGAAAAATAAAGTGTGTATTAGGCCTTTTGAGTATACAACCTTAACATTAAAACTGGAAGGCATACACTAGGTAAACTAATACATACTTGCGGAAAAACATCGAGTGGCTAAAAAAAAAAATTTAGGAAAGTGATTGAAAAATAAAGAGGAGTAGAAGTTTAAAGTAAAGTAATTTAGTGTATATTGAGTTATTATGAAGTATTGTATAAAGATTTGTATTACGGAGGAATTTTGAAGTTTTTAGGAGTTCGAATTTAGTCTAAGTTAGATGTATACTACGATTTTTAATTGTATAAGTTTTTTATTTATTTATCCTTCACTCCATTATACATTTCCACATGCATTTACATGTACACTAAAACCCTAATAAAAGTCTCCGTGTAGTTGTACCTAGACTCAAGTGGAGAAGGAGTGATTCTTTATCAAGCCTATGATAGAAAACTCACCATGATTGAGCAATTGAGCGAAATGTTTAAGCTCACTTCCAAATAAATGGGCAGTACAAGTCATGATTATTAAGAGGAAAACTCATTTAAACTCAGTGAGGTTGGAGGAATTCATAGGAAAATTGCAGTCATATGAAGTAAGATAAAAAGAAGCAATCTAGTAATGGATATGGATGTGCTCTAGTTACATCTCAGAATGCAATTGATATCGCATATTTATACACATATTTATATCCGATATTCGGTCGATTTTCGTATTGAAACATGATGGATAGGATATGTTTTTGCATTTAACCTTGTGTAAAGTGTTTTATTCTAGTTACAGGTTAATATGATCGGGAAGTGGAAGATTGGACGATAAATGCATGTAAAAGAGCGAAAAGACGAAATTTTGTCTTTTGTGAAGAGGTGCGACGCACTAAGTAGGGTAGTGCGGTGCAGTCAACAAAAGTCAACGGTTAAAGATTCTAAAATTAAGCCGGTGCGACGCAGTGAGTTAGGTGGTGCGGCGTAGTAGGTGTTTGTGTTGGTATCAAATTGGGGTAATCAAGGCAGTGCGGCGCAATGACTTACCTAGTGCGACGTAGTGGTCAGTTTTATTCCCATCCGAATTTCTTCCTATAAATACAAATCGAAACTCAACAAAAAAAATATTCAATTTTTCTTATTCGATTCTGGAGTTCAGTATTCGGTTTAGGAGCTGCAAGTAGAGTCTAAAGCATTTTTTTTTGGAGTCTTATCTTCAATATTAACGTTAAGCAATTCTTACGTTACTTTATCGACTATTTCGTATTATGTCTACTTTTTCTATATTTGTTTGCTTTCGTATGAACATGAGTAGCTAATAACTTTACCACTTGTTTGGTAATGGATCATGTGTGACGATTTAGTTTATTGTGATTGAATGTTTTTAGGTGTTTATGTTTAATCGAAGAACCTTTATTGTTTATGTCTTAAATATTCTTCAAAGTTATTTATATTCTATTTGCTAGTTGATATTCTAGGTATTCGAGAGGAATCTAGAGTTAGGTTAGTTAATTGGACGAATCAATCGGTGTTTAATTGGTTTAAAATTTGCAAATATTCGAGAGGAATTAGTAATAATAATTTAGATAATTAGACTAAAACGAGAAACCTAGTTAATAATTACAAGAGATTGGATTAGAAACTAGAGAAACTATTCGAGAGGAAGCTTTATAAGATTAAATCATAAAATACCGGCTTGGTTCTTAATGCTTAGTTATCTAGGGATTTTTACTGTATTCGAGAGAAACGGTAGAGTTCGACATAATTAGAGTTAGTTAGGTATCCGAGACAAATCTCATTATACATAAGAAGTTAAAAATAAACATTCAATTACGTAAGTTAAATTAGATCATTAGTGAAGTTAAAAAACAAGTGTTTTCTCCTTAATTGATAACAAAACAATCAACTTTTCAACAAACGATTTTAATAAATCACTTTTCTTAATTTAGTTAAGCAACGTGATAATTCGGTCACAAAACTAATCAAAACAAAACAGATTAATTAATTCTTTACTTAAAGCTAAATTCAGTCCCTAAGATCGAACCCCGACTTATTAATTACTATATTACACGCGATTAGGTCCACTGCCTATAAGTGTGTAGTCGAGTTAATAAATATTACCAGTTTTTAAAAATAAAACTAGATTTTACACATCAGCAATTCCAAATCAAGGTTCATCACTCTTCTAATTAATGTTCTGGAAATGTTCATGGAATGAATCAAATGTCTGGAAACAACAATGGAACTGCAAGTGGTTTTGGTCGTTCTCATAATCAATATGTTGATTCAAGCTCTTTTAGTTCACAATATCAATCTGCTTCCTTGAATGCTAACTTGTGTGGAATAAATGTGAATGGGTCAAATATGAATGTTGGAAATGAGAATAAGAAGGTCTTTAATGGTGAAACTGAGGTACTGTATAGAGCATTTGTTGCAACTTATCAAACCTTTGTGGCTGGACGTTTAACTTATTTTGAATTAGCAAAGGAGGATTTGGAGAAAATTCATCCATATGATCTAGAAGAAATAATTGATTTGAAGTGTCAATGTCAATGGTGAGTGTGAGAGCAAACAAATACTTAAAGAGAACCTGGAGAATCAATTTTAGAAATGATAGTGGAGATAAGGTTGGATTTGACAAGTCCAAGGTCAAGTGCTTCAACTATGATGAATTGGGACATTTTCAAGAGAATGCAGAGCTCCAAGAAGAGATTACAATGGATATCAAAAGAATAACTATCTAGTGAATGTTGAAGAGAACAGATTGACTGGTGGAACTGAGAAGAAGGAAAATGATGAAGCTGGAACTTCTAGGCATAAACAAGCATTTATTACCTTTAGGGAATGGAATGTTGTTCCAGAAAATGACTTCAAGAATACTCAAGTAAAGGCACTTCTGAGTAAGATAATTCTGTAAGCTGATGAGGTACTTGCTAACTCTTGCTCCATTGATTGCTTGACTACTGTTAAACATGTTATAACACATAATCAAAAATTGATTGCTGAAAATTGATTTAATTAATCATCATCAAAGATAATTTTTGAAAACTCAGAAGCTTTACAAAGATAAAATTGATTCATTAACAAATGATGTGGATGCTTACAAAGGAAAATTGGGAATATTGGAAACACAACATGCAAATTTGTTTGAAAGATTCAAAAAAGGTTAAACAGGATTTAGAAAATGCAGTTGTTCAAGTTGATAAGTTTAATTTGTCTTCTAAAACATTAAATGTTATTAGTGAAAAACAATTTGCTCAAAATGCTAAGGTTGGAATTGATTTCATTCTGTAGTACCACCATTCAATGACAATTACACTGGAAAAACCAGAATCTACATATTTCGTAAGTAATCTTTCAGAGTTAAACTGTTTTATGATGTTTGTGTGTTATAGTCTAGTGCGAATTTGAAAATGCAGTTTGTTGAAACTAATGAACTTGTTGAAAATATTATAAGTACTTCAACTATGATTGATAATAGTGTGTATTTTGATTTGAATGTTGATAGTTCTAATTCTAATATTAATTTAGCAGGTCAAAAATTAAAAGAAGCTGAAAAGAGTATATGCTTTATTGTTTGGGAAACTGAGGACTTAGATAGTGATTTTAAGAAGAATAATTTTGAAGATGTTTTTTCTTTTAATTCTGTTTTAGAAAATTTGAAATTTGTAATAAAATAGATGATGATTTGATTGAAGATATGTTTGTGGATTCTATGCATGATTATGTGAATGAAAAGTGTAATTGCTTTAAGAATAAGAATGTGTCTTCTTTGACTAGAAAATAATTGATTGATAATGTGGTTTTACATAGGGAATTAACTGGAAAACAAATAAATACTTTTAAAACTACTAGGAACAAAAGAAAATCAAAATGAAATTTGTGCAAAAAGAGACATAAATCAAGTTGGAATATACACATGAATCTTTGCATAAAGGTGTTAAATTACCAATAGAGATTCAGTTTGGTAGAGTTAATTTTAAGGAGTGCTTAGATTCCAAACATGAGAAATCGAAAAGAATAAATGTGATTCAATTTGGTAGGATTACTTCTGAAATGATAAATGGATTTAAAGGGCAAAATTTGGAAAAATCTTCATCAGAGTATAAATGATAAAGAAAAATATTACACATTTTAACTCGGAAAAGGAAAGTTTTAACTCTGAAGTAGAAAGTTTTAAGTCTGATGTTGAGATTAGCAATTCAAAATTTGAACAAATTAACTCTCAAGGTGATTATATTAACTCTGATGATGAAAGTTTTAATTCGGATTATCAATACTTCAACTCTGATAGAAAATTGACGGAACATTTGAAGTTTAAAAAATTTCAAAGGTTCAAATTCAAGTTTAGAAAGACTAAGATTCCAAATCTCATTGATTAATCACCTTGTGCAGGAACAATCCACTCAAACTGAATATAATATATGGATTGTATATAGTGGATGTTCAAGGCACATGACAGGAAATTTTAAATTGCTGCAAGAATTTATTGCATTATTTGGAGGAACTGTGGCATTTGGAAGAGAGTTGGGAGTCTCAGTTACATGACAAGGAAAGGTATCCAATGGTAAAATTACCTTTGATCAGGTAAATTTTGTGAAGGAACGTAACTATAATCTTTTCTCTGTGTCTCAAGTTTGTGATAAAAAGTACATAACTGCTTTTATATCCGACTCAAGGTGTATAAATATAGATCCTCATATCATTGTAAATATGTGTCTATTGAGAAGCCCTAATTCTAATATATTGAGGCTGGTGGTGGAAATCTTGTGTTCATAAATGTTTAACGTTTATTCATTCGTATTCATATAAACTGTTATTCACAGATTCTTGTTAATATCAAAGTTTAGATCCGCTGCAGCTTCTTTGATAGATCAAGATCTACACGTTTGTTTCAATACAAACCTAGTTTGACAGATCCTAACAAGTCGTATCAGAGCACAAGGTTGTTCTAGATCTAAGATCTACAAGGCGTTAACAAGTTTTTTACCGACAAATCTAAGATGTATGATCTCAATGTATGCGTTCAAGCTAATCGGGTTCCAATGCTCACATCATCAAACTATGATATGTAGAAAATTCGTATGTATCAATACATGCTTCAAAGAAATTATTCTATGTGGCAAGTGGTGAAGAATAGTGCTAAATATGTTGCACTTCTTGGAACAGACGTCAAATCGAAAGCAGCAGGTTCATCTCAACCACCAGCCATTGAGCAAAAAAGGAGAGATATTCATAATGAATGCCAAGCTTTAAGTATCTTACTTATAGCTATACCTAATGAATATCAATATTAGTTTAGAAACTTTACCGATGCTAAACTGCTATGGGAAGCTTTGGAGAAACGATTCGGAGGAACAACAAGCACTACGAGAAATCAGAAAGATCTGCTAAAGCAACAGTTTGAAAACTTCATGGCTGTGAAGGGGGGATACATTATCTCAAACGTGTGACAAATTCAACAAACTAATTGGAGAGCTATCTAGCATTGGAGTAAACACTTCTCAAGATGACATAAATAGAAAATTACTTAGATCTCTAAGATAAGAATGGGCGATGTATATGGTCAGCTACAGACAAGGAAATACACATGACATCATGGAGATTGATGAACTCTACAATGAGTTACGTGTCTTTGAAACTGAAGTTAATGCTAAAAGACCATCAAGCTACTCAACCTAGAACACTGCCTTTGTTACTACAAGAGCTGGTTCATCATCTGAAACTGGTTTTGTATCTAAAGAAACAAAAGGAAAGCAGAATGATTAAGGAAAGCATTCTTTGCTAGTCATGAGAATTATGGGCTAGTAATTGAAGATCTGGAGCAAGTGAATGCTGATGATCTAGAGGAGATGTAGTTGAAATGGCAGTTTTCTATATTAAGTGTGAGAACAAGAAGATTCATTCAAAGGACTGGCAGGAACAACTTTGCAGTTCGCAGAAGTGAAAATATTGGGTTTGATAAAAGTAAAGTGAGATGCTTTGACTACAAGAAACTTGGACACTTTGTTAGGGAATGTCCAAACATTAACAAATATAATAATCAAAAGCAATCAACTCAGCACAATTCAGCAGGTTCAAGAAACAACTATCAAGGAAGATCATCCAACTCAACTCCTTTGGTTACTCATGATGGATTAGGGTTTGACTGGAGCTTTCAAGCCAATAAAGAAAAACCAATCAAGTTCTCATGGTAGATGTTGTAGAAGATGACACTCCAACTGAGGTATTAACTGAACTTTGCTCTCCTGCATGCATTAAACAAATTAGGTATTATAGAGAACATAATAAACTTGTTTGTGAATCTTTACATAAGTTAGAAGAAAGAAGAAGAGAATTGTAAAAAATAATTGCTAATTTTGAACAACAAGTTAAAGCTTATATTAAGAATGAAACTAAATATCAAGAAGATTTAGAAATTGTGAAATGGGAGAGGGATAATGCATTAGCTAAGGTGATTAAATCATAACAACAATTTCAGGAAATCAAAATTGAAAATGATCAAATTAAGCTAAGCATTAAGAAGTATGAGAATGCTTCAAAAACGGTTGATCAAATTCTTAAATCACAAGTGCATGTTAATATAAAGAATGGGATTGGGTACAATAATATAGCACCACCGTATAACAACAATTTTATTCCTCCTAGCTTAGATTCTAGCGAAGAATTTAGTGAGGAAGAAATTGAAGTTAATACACATGCTAATGTTGACCCAATGAAAAGTAAAATTCTTCCAACAAAACCTAGAGTCAATGAGTAACACAAAGAACAAACTGTCCCACGGGAAAAAAAAATAGTGATTCTAAATCTAGTCAAGGTCCTACTTTTCATAAAAATCTCAAAACATGCCACAGGTTTATAAAGAAAGAAACTGGCACTACATTGGACAAAATCAACAGGTCAAAACATGCAATTGCACGAGTAAACAGAGCCATGCATTACCTGTAAGGAACTAGGAACTGGAATCAACGTGTCATTTACCAAAAGGGTCAAAATGTCTTTAAAAGATATGTCGTGTGTGGAAAATCAAATCAGCTTACTGAAGACTGTTTAACAAAAGAAATAACCGAAATGGAATTGGATTTCATAGGAATAGTTAAAACTCACCACCTAGGTTTGGTAGGACTGCTCAAAATTTTGTGAGCATGCGGAACTTTAATAGAAAAAATCAAAATCCAAACTTTAAAGAAAATACTACTGCCAGTAGAAACTATCGGAGATTCACCATTAGTAACTCTAACAGTAGTAATTCTCCTTTTGACAGTAGTAACTCCTAAAAGAAACTAAGCTCTTTTCATGTGCAGAGAAAGCCACGTATGAAGAAAGAAGATACATGGCATATAGATAGTGGCGGATCTAGGAACATGACAGGCAACAAGCTGAAGCTTCAAGATTTTGTTGAATATGATGGAGGCTATGTTGCATTTGGAGGAAATTCAAGAGGTGGTAGGATTACAGGAAGAGGAAAAATCAGTAATGGTACATTGAAAATGTTTTCTTTGTCAAATAATTAAATTATAACCTGGTAAGTGTCTCTCAAGTTTGTAATAAAGAGAACAAAGTGCTTTTTACAAAAACTGAATGTATCATTCTTGATCATAAGTTTGAGGTAGCTGATGAAAGCATGATTATACTAAGAACTCCTAAAAAAAGAATGTATATTGTCTAAACTTGGGAAATAATGATTCAGAAACTAAAGAAAACTGTTTTATTTCAAAAGCATCAATTGATGAATCATCATTATGGCACAGAAGAATGTGTCATATGAATTTTAAAATCATGAACATCTTGGTGAAAAATGATTTGGTCAGAGGTTTACTCCAAAAGGAATTCACATGCAATGATCACTGTGTTACATGTGTTAAGGGTAAACAACCTAAGTCTCTTCATAAAATCAAAGATACAAATTCAAATCTGTCAATCCTGCACTTATTGCACATGGACCTCTTTGGTCGAACACATTTTATGATTCTAGTAAAGAAGTCTTATTGTTTGGTTATTACTGACAATTTCACACGATACACATGGGTTTACTTTGTTGGATCAAAAGATGAAACATGTGATAATCTCAGATCTTTCATAACAAGAATTGAAAACAAGACAAAGAAGAGAGTGAAGATCATTAGGTGTGACAATAGAACTGAGTTCAAAAATCAGGAAATGAAAGACAGTTCAGTGCTCCCAGAACTACCCAACAAAATGGAGTAGCAGAAAGAAGAAACAAGACCCTCATTGAAGAAGCAAGATCAATGCTAGCAGATTCGAAACTAGCCATCACATTCTGGGCAGAAGCTATGAATACTGCATGTTACGTTCAAAACAGGGTATTAATCGTCAAAGCACATACAAAGACCCCTTATGAGCTCTTTCACAAGAGAAAGGCACTCATAAGCTTTTTAAAACCATTTGGTTGTCCTTGTAAAATATTGAATACCAAAGTTCACTTGGGGAAGTTTGACAGCAAGATCAATGAAGGTATCTTTGTAGGATACTCCACTCAAAGCAAAGCATTCAGAGTGTATAACATCAAGACCAGGATTGTGGAAGAAAGCACGAATGTCACTTTGAATGAAAAGACAATAAATGCTACGGGTGAAGGACCAGATTGGTTATTTAATATTGACGAACTAACCAAATATTTGAATTCCTATTTTAGAGGTCAGCGTGAGAAGGAAACTGGGAATGTAGTTAATATTGATGAATCCATTAATACTAGTGAATCAGTTAATCTTGGTGAATCAATTAATATTGGTGAATCAGTTAATGCTGGTGCATCAGGTAATACTGGTACATCAGTTAAACCTGGTGCCTCAGTTACAACTAGTAACTCAGTTAATATTTGTACATTAGTTAAACCTCGTGCCTCAGTTACAACTGGTAACTCAGTTAATATTGGTCGCTCATTTTCTACTGGTGACGCTGATAAGACTGGTCAGCCCCTTATTAGTGCTCCGTCTGGTCGGAATATCAATTTGTCTATTTTCCATACGTCACCATTCATCCTCATGGAGTCTTTCAGCCCAAATCCTCAGATGAAGATCGCGACAAAGATACGGATCAAGATGCAGATGTTGCTGAACCAAGTAGTAGTAAAGATGAGGAGGAACCTCATTCAAATGAAAAGGAAATCATTACCAGTAGTAATCCCAAAGACAGTACTAACTCTCCAAAATCCCAAGATGATGAACTGCCATAACTGAATGATACCAATTTGAATGAAGAAATAACTGAAGATCAGTATCAAACATAAAGGATCAATAAGAATCATCCGTTGGAACAAATCATTGGTGACCTGAACTCTATAGTACAAACAAGGAGAAAAGTACATCACAATTTCAATGAGTGTCTTTTAGTGTGTTTTCTCTCACAATTGACACCAAAGAAGGTAGAACAAGCAATTAAGGACCCAAGCTGGATTGAAGCAATGCAGGAATAGTTACTACAATTCAAGCTTCAAGTAGTTTGGACATTGGTTATTCTCCCTCGTGGCAAGAGAGTAATTGGTACCAAATATATTTTCAAGAACAACACTAATAAAAGAGGAATAGTCATCAAGAACAAGGATATATTGGTAGCATAAGGATACACTCAGGAAGAAGGAGTTGATTATGATGAGGTATTTTCTCCAGTAGCAAGGATTGAAGCCATAAGGATTTTTCTAGTATTTTACTCCTTTAAAGGTTTTACTGTGTACCAAATGAATGTCAAAAGTGCATTCTTATATGGAAAGATTGAAGAGGAGGTGTATGTCTGTCAACCTCGTGGATTTGAAGATCCTGACCATGCACTTTCTTCTTCCCAGGCTTGGCTTTGGTTTTGGCTTGCTTTTTAAGCATGAGTTCATCTTCTTCAAGCATCTTTCTGGCAAGCTCAGCATCATCTTTTTATTGACCTCTAAGGAAAAGGTCTTCCAGAATTTCTTCATTAGCCATCTCTTGAGCACGGATTGCATCCTCCTCATCAGTCTTTCTTAGCTTTTCTTTTTCAGACTGAGTAGGAGATTGATTTAGTTTAGCATGAGTTTCATCCTCCTCAGCTAATTTCCTTAGCCTTTCTCTATCAGTCTGTTCTTCTTCAGCAGCCAGATTTTGCAAGAACTCAAAAGAAGCTCTTTCTTGCTCAAGCCTTTCCATCTCCAACTCTGCTTGCAAATATTTAGCATCCCTTTCTGCTGCAGCTTTCTCTCTTTCAAGCCTTTCCTCTTCCTTCTTCTCTTCCTTTAATTTCTCCACAACTATCACCTTGCCTTTAACTTTGTGTTCTGGATCATCAAGGTTGACTCTGCCAAGCTTTCCATTCACTGTGATGTATCCAAATCTACCTGCAGGCACAGAAGTATCAACTTGTTTCTCAGGTAAAGTAAGTTGACCTTCATTGGGTTGAGGTTGAGAATCAGCAGCTGCTGCTTTAGCTCTTTGTCTAGCAACTGCTGCAGCTATCACTTTCTTTCTTTCAGCTTCAACTCTTTCCCTTTCTTGTTTCAACTTGTCTTCCTTAATCTTGTCAAGTTGTGATGCTAGTGTATCTTCATCAGCCATAACAGTTGTTCTTGTCATTTCTTGATGAATTAGTTCATCCGCAGCAACTTGTTGTTCAAGGGTAGGAGCAGGAGCTTCAGATGTTGTGGTAGTAAGTGTTGTAGCTTTAGAAGGAATAACTTGACAAAAAGTTGGAGGAGTTGTTGTGAACAATGGTGGGGGATCATCCATAAAGCTCTCCGTAGCAACTGGAATGTTGACAGTAGTAATGGTGTCCGTAGGAACCATCTCAACATCCGTAGTAACTGGGTCAGTAGCAACTGAGTCCGCAGTAACAGAAAATGAGTAACCATTTTTTCAGTAGAAACCATGAAATTAGTAGGGTTGGTAGAAACTGTTGTGTCTTCCATTTCTATTTCCCTTGTATGCTCTTCGTCTACTGTTTCTTCAACCATTTGCTCCCCCTCAAGCAATTGTTCCTTTTCAGTGGTTTCATCTACCACCATTCTTTCTCCTTCTTCATCCACCATCATGTCTTCTCTTTGTGTCTCCCCCTGAAGAGTACTATCAATCTCCATCTCTATTTCTTCATTTTGTTGGGAGGTTGCAGTAATGACAGTTTCTTCACTCTTTCTTTCTTCTCCCCTGCTCTCCTCAGATGATAAAATGTATGTTTCATGTTCTTTCTCCCCCTTTTTGTCACTTGGAGGAGAATCATCGGAGGATGAAGAGCTGGATGTTCCGGGGGAAGTTCCAATGTTGCGTGTGGTGGTTCTTTTGGGAAATAGTTGAGCAGAAAGAAGTGCCTGCTGAGCCAGCAACTGTTGCACCAAACCTGTGAGAGTGGCAAGAGTTTCATCTTGTTTATCCACCCTAGCTATGACATTTTTGTACATATCCATCAATTCATTGGTTAAAGTAGAGCTACCCTTGGGTACCAACAGGTGGTTGATCATAGGATGTAGAGAAACTCTCCTGCCTAGCAGGAACATGTATCTCTCCCATGGTCTCATGGTGCCAAGAACCACCTTTCAATGATGAGAACCAATCATCATCAAAGGTTGGTGTTTCCGTGGTTTGGGTCTTAAAGATGTTGATACTGTCCTGAGCTTCACTATAAGAAGTGAATGTTGCAGTAGTATCAGCCCTCTCCACATGGTCACCCCTCTCCTGATGGACCACCTCAGTGAGCAAGGGGGTATGCTCAATGTTTTCCCCTAAAGATGGTGTCATTCCTGGAGATGTTTCATGTAATGATATTTGAGTGGGAGTATGTGGGATAGTGTGAGACACAAGAGGCTGAGGAACCCTCTTTGGCCTTTTTGAAACAGCAGCAGTGGATGGTGTGTGAGGTGTAGAAACTGTGGGTGGAGTCACAATAGTGGTGACTGTGGCAGTAGCAACTGGAGTAGAACTCACAGTAGCAACTGGAGGTACACTTGTAGTAGAAACTGTAGTTGTATCCTCATGGGTTCTAACCTCAGCACTTGCTACAGATATGGCAATAGTGCTTTTGGTTGTGACACTGGGAGCTGGTGGTTGGGACAGAGGTGAAGTCACTTGTCCTTCAGCTGGAGGAACTGTGACCACCATCATTGTAGAGAACAATGGTGTCACATTGGAAGAACTACCCTTGTTAACTTTACTCATATTTGTAAAAACTTTCTTTGTGTGTGCATGAGAAAAGAAAACATTCTCAGATGGAGAAAGGTTTTGTAGTTCACAGTTAAAAATTTGTTGTAGGAATCTTGGATACATTAAAATTTTGTGTTTGATATTAATCAAGTTCCACTTCATGCCCTCAAAAATTAAGTTTGAAAAATTATATATTCGGTTGGTGGCCAAACATACCATTGCAGTAGCTAATGAAGAGCTACCTTCATGCCAACCAGTTCGTTTTTGAGATAAACATTGTTGCAAAGTATGCAACAAAAATTTCCATTGGGGGGACAGTTTTTCTTTTGAAAAAGTGGAAATATTTAGGTCCCCCTTGTACCCCATTCTTTGAAAGTTTTCAATCAGTATTTCATTGGTTAGAGATGTTATACCTGTCACATCATTGAGTTGTAAGTGTGTGCGCACAGTTGCCTCTGAAAATACTTATTTCTTTGCCATCCACCGTGGCATTTATAACAGTGACCTCCAACTCAAGTTTGAGTTCCACTGAAGTCCAAAAATCCCTTATATGTGTTCCGTTGATTTCGGGATTGATTGTGAGCGCCGTCTTGATTTTGGATCGATTCAAGAAATCGATAATCGGGTGAAAATCGACATTGTCACCACGTTTGATCAAGAATGCCACCATATTGTGTGTTACGTGAAACTGTAATTGATCCATTGTCAATAAATGTATGATTGATTAAGATGATAACAAACAAATGAAAGTAGGATTTAGCAAAGAATGAAAGAAAAATTTGGGATTTCAATTGTAACGGTAACGTTTCTTAGATGATTAGGGTTCTTTAATCAATGTAAGTACTCAAACGGTTAAAAATACCCCTATTTATACGGTGAAAAAGGTAACAACTTGGCGATTTGGATTAGACGCGGGTAATGATTAAAAGTAACGGTGCAATAGGAAATTGCCACGTGTCAATAGTAGCTGCACCACGCGCCTGAATTTTTAAAAGTTGGTCCAATCACCAAGTGCCACGTGTAAAAGTTAGTTACAAGTTGTATTTTGACTTGTCAAATCACCATTAATTAAGGAATACTTATTGTTTAAGAAACCTTTTAATATCGTAATTTGCAGTATTAACAAATAATGGCCGTAGTAAGTTGATTAATGTCCGTAGTAAAGGTACACGAGCCGTATTAACTGGACTGTCTGTAGTAACGTGAATTACTGTCAGTATTAACCAGGGGTCCGTAGTAACACAATACTAAGTATCATTAACCATTCCGTCCGTATTATTAGATTAAGGGCAGTAGTAGTTAAACCTTCCCTTAAAGCTGAAAATTATGGCCGTACTAATCATACTCTGGTCAAAATTTGTCTTTACTATTAATGTTGCAGTAGTAACATAGTACAATACTAAAAAGTAAGGTACTTGATGCTTATCATAAGGTTACTACTGCTTCTCGAAGGGACTTTAAAATAGAAATACTAAGAGATAAAAGATGTTGATATCAATCCATATTGATCATTCCAATACTTGTAATCAAGAATGTGAACCTTCCCACATCAAATGCTTTTGTGAGAGGGTCAGCAAGCTGATTTTCAGTGTGTATTTTCTCAACATGGATCAATTTCTTTTCGTTACAATCGCTTATCAAATGGTAGCGTATCTCTATATGCTTTGTTTTGGAGTGCTTGACTGGATTGTTGATGATGCTGATAGTACTTTGGTTGTCAATGTGAATTGGTGTGTTCATGAATGAATAGCCATAATCCATCATTTGATTTTGTATCCATAGCACTTGAGCACAACAACTAGCAGCGGCAATGTATTCAGCTTATGTGGAAGAGGTGGACACCGTTGTTTGCTTCTTGCATTGCCATGACACCAGCCTTGAGCCAAAAAATTGGCATCCTCCTGTTGTTGATTTCCTGTCTAAGTTTTTACCACCATAGTCACTGTCAGTATAAGCAATTAAATCAAAAGGGGAGTCTTTAGGATACCATAAGCCTAAGTTAGGCTTGCCCTTTAGGTAACGAAAGATTCTCTTGACAGCAATTAGATGTGACATCTTGGGCCTTGTTTGATATCTTGCACAAACACAAACTCCAAACATGATGTCTGGTCTTGAAACTGTGAGATACATTAAAGAGCCAATCATTGATCTGCTTAACAATCGCGCAAACGAAAAACTGGAAAAACTGGATTTTGGTCATGTGCGCAGCACAGGTCACCTCGTGCGCAACACAGGTCACCTTGTGCGCAGTACAACCCGCTGATCAGGTTTTTGTTGCTTTGTGTGAGTCATTTTTGCATGTATTTTAGTTGGGGAAACTTTCCCAAACGTGTAAGACCTTTTCTAAGTCCAGAAACATCATTTCTATAGCCACCTACATCATTTCTAATCACTCCATTTGCTCTCTCACTTCACACATAAACCAAAACACACACAAACACACATTTTCTCTCAAGTTCATTCCCTCCATTTTCTCTCTAAATTCTTCCCATTTCCAGAAAGTTTGAAGCATAAAACACATATTTGAAGAAGGATTCAAGTCCAAAATCAGCAAATAAACAACTTCCGTTTGAGCTCCATCAACTTTTGGTAAGATTTTCTTTAAGTGTTCTTCACTTTTCTTCCACTTTTTCTTCATTTTTCTCTTCATTTGTTAGAGATTTTAACACCATCTATTTTCTTTTGCATTCCAAGTTATTGTCTACCATAATACCTTTCATTTGGAGGAAGATCCTTTTAGCTTTCTTGGAGAAAATCTCTAGATCTTGGTAAGTAAACTTTTACCGAAAAATCTCTCCAAAAACGTTATTTATCATCTTGCATGCAAATATCTAAACTAATGGTGGTTATATTTATGTTTTTGGAGCTGAATATTTCTCGTCACTTCACCACCAAAGCTTGTTCCGGGTTTATATATTCTCAAGCTTGGAAGATCTTTGCGGTTGTTATCGGTAAAATCGATATTTCCTCCAAATTCATCTTTTTATATATTTTTTCTTATCATTTTCGTTATATGTTTCGATTTAAGCCTTGAAAATGGTTAGGAATAATATACTAGACCAACATTTGTGAATATTTTGGTTATGGACAAAGATTTGGACTAAAATACATAAAGATGTGATTATTACCGAAATTAACATATTGTATGTATTAGTATGGAAAATGATATATTTACATATATGTAACACTTGGTAAATACATTTGGAACAGAGTATAACTTATTAACAGTTTGCGTTTTAACCAAAAAGTCTTTAAACGAACGGATTGCGGCAAAACATCAAAACGATGTTTGCTGGAAATAGGGCATGTGCGCCCTTCTGGATGCCCAGGACGACGCATCGGGGCCTTTTCAAGCAAAATGTTCGTTTTGCTTGTTTGGCCGTCTAGACGTTTCGTTCCGTAAATTGTCGTTTCAAAGCCTCTGGTTTCATGTTATGTTTCTAACAAACTCTAAACACTTGTATAAACATACTAAAATACATAAAAGTAACATTATTTCGATAAAATATCGTCTTTGGACTCAAAGACGCCAACGCAATAAAAAATGTCAAATACTTATTTAAAACGGACGTATTACCTACATTACGATAAATAAACAGTTGTTACCATATGCGATCGTAATCTAAAGCCGTCGATTAATATTTTTGCGATAAAACTTTATTAAAAACGTTATATAAAGTCATTTTACACTATATTTTGATAAGTAACGTCTTTTAAATCTTCAAAGCGTCAAAGTATATTTTTCGTCAATTTCAATTATCTTCCGTACTATTATGATTCGACCTCGAATTATACACTTTTACTTTTACTAAATCAACATCTTTGACATTTGACTTTTGTAAGTCAACTTCTTTAGCATTTGACTTTATGAAGTCAACATCTTTTACTTTGACCAAGCCAACATCGTTGCCGTTGATCTTGGTCGATCTCGATGAAACTTATAAACAATATTTCTTTCAACCAATACTCCTAGTAGTCGTTTTGACTCGGAATATTATTCTTTCGAATTATCTTTATGACGTGAAATATCGACATCTTTCCGAGCGGTCCTGTTTGACGCGGAACATCGTCTCCTAAATACGTCACCCCATTTAAACTTATTTATAATTGGATTATCTTATTAAACTAAATCTTAGCCGACAATGCTAAACTGAACTATACTTATAGAGATACTGGGACTATATTATTTACTGTTTTAGGGCACTTAGACGGAGGAATTGTGGTCTCGTGATTGTATTTACCCGAGATTTGTTGAAGTTGTATTGTGAGTTATTCGTAGCCCTGTGTCTTTACTATTTTAGGGCTGTAAAGCGTACTTTAAAATTTTCCATTAAATGGTAGATGTCATTGTATCTCTTGTCTGCTTAAATATTAGACGCTATCTTGTCTGCTTAAATGTTAGACGCTATCTGGTCTGCTTAAATGCTAGACGCTATCTGGTCTGCTTAAAGGTTAGACGTTATCGTACCACCTGTCTGCATGTTGGATGTTATCATATACCTTGTCTGCTTAAATGTTAGACGTTATTGATTATCATGTTTACCTAGGAGAATAGGTCTACCTTATAAAATTGTCGATGGGTCACTTTTTACTTAAAATTGCGAAGAATTCACCAACATGTTGTTAATGTCATTTTTAACGCTTTACAGGAGTTTGAGGATTTCTGTTGATCATGCCATCTTTGTTTTCGGATCGCTAGTTTTGTGAAATTTGGAATTGTAATGTTTAATGTAATTTCCATGACGATCCGTTCTATGACTATTGAAGTGTATTTGTACTAGGCGTTTCACCGCCCTTGACTTTATTATCTATTTTGTAACCATTTGGCATGATTAATTAAATTTGATGTTTTGTTTATTGGTTGTATTGTTGTAATCCTTGACTTTTGATATTATCAATGGAGCACCTCGTGTTTCCGCTCCAAGCGGGGTGTGACAAATGTTTAATCTGTCAAAGAAAAGAAGCTGAAAGAAGTTCAACAAGCACAATGACAGAAAGAAGACGAAAGGAAGAAGAGGATAAAAAGAAACAACTGAACAATCATTATCAAGTGCTATTCAACATTTCACTCTTGCTTCTCTTGTTTCAAAACAAAAGGAATATGTGTTATTTAAAACAAAAGTGAAGTTGGCAAAGGAAAAGACAGTTGGGCAAGAAGATCAATACAATTGGGCAAGAAGATCAGTGCAAGATTGGTTGGATCATACTAATGAGCATGGAAATTTAGTTGATAAGTATGGATTTCCTATTGATGAAGAAGCTATCAAGAACCCTGCACCAGATGTAGAGATCCATCAATTGAAGAACTAAGAGCTAAAAGAATTTTTTATGAAAGAAGGAAGAAGGGAATAAAGGATCCAATCATTGCTTGGAGGTTGATCCATATGAAGGTGAAATTGTAGTGAAAAGAGGACCAAATCAATGTTCATATTATCATACCACTAAAGATCTAATGAAGATAACCAAATAGGATGCAAGGCAGTTTAGCAAACTTAAGATGGTCAATCATGGACAGTACTCTGAAGGGAGTTCTTATGAGAAGTTCATTCAAGATTATGCAAAGACTTATTTTGTAGACTTTGAGAAGAACTCTAAGAGAAAAAGAAGAAATATGGATATTGATAGGATTCCACTCAAAAGATAAAAACCTTTACCCAGAGCAGAAATTGTGGGATGGTGGATGGATTGCCGAAACAATGAGATTGTTATATAGAGCAGATGGTGAAAATCAAAGATTATATGAAGAAAGAGATACTGACATTACATAACTTGCCATTCAAGAATCATGAGAAATATTATGAAGGAGCACATTTCTTGGAAGTAATTAAGTTGAAAGTTGAACTGATAGAACTCAATATAAAATGAATGAAGTGTGTATGGACCTTAAATAACAAGATAAAGATTTTGGAAGCATCATCCACGAGGAAAATTATTGGGGATAAAATAGAAGTTTGGATGAAGCTTCAAATCTGCATCAAAGTGATTTTTGCATTAAGTGAAGTTCATCAGAGTTAAAGTTAAAGTTAAAGTGAAGACTTAGTATTTTAGTTTATCCGAAGTGTTTTTAAATAAACATAAGGAGGATATTTTGTAATCTAAGTTTGATTCTTAGCCTATAGATAGCGTGTTGGTGCAAATTGTGTGACAGTTGTTCTAGATTAATTAAGTCTTTAGTAATAGTTTATTTGAGTTTGTAATGACCCAATAACATTGTATTATTAAGTGGGCTATTTAGTCTGTTATGGGTGTTAATGGACTTTGCATAGTCCATGAGCCCATTAGTGGCCCAAGCCTGTGAACATGTCTCTATATAAAGAGACATTGACTTTAGATTTAGGGTTAATCAGTTAGTGAATGGTTAATGGTCAGAGACACACTGAGAGAGTTCTGAGAATACTTTATTGTAATTGAGTGATTCAATATATAAAGTATTTGGAATTCGGTAATTACGTTTTGTTCTTATTGTTATTAATATCGATTATTACTTGTGTGATATACTAATTACGAGATTCCGCCTCGTGATTAGTTTGGTTTAATCCTGTAGATCGGACCACTGGGACCTACAATTGGTATCAGAGCAAACGCATTGTTTGCTCTCTATCGATATTTGGTTCAGGATTATATATCAGGTTTTTAATCGATTTTGGGATTTAGGGTTCTTCAATTTTTCTGGCGGCTGTTATTAAAAATTAGGGTTCTTAAAATTTCTTTTGGTTGGTGACGGCTGAAAATTAGGGTTTGCGGCGGCTATAATATTAAAAGAAGAACTAGTTTTCACTGGCTGCTACAATTGTTTTTAAATCATCTTCGTAGCTAAAATTCCTTTTCGTGGACTTGAAAATTATTAGTTTCGGATTTTGGGTTTTAACTGGACTAGTATGGAGTAAGTGATTTATTGGGCTTCAATTGTGGGCTTCAATCTCTTGCTATTGTGGTCCAAACAACAAACAGAGATTGAAATTGCTTTTTGGTCGGCGAGCATAAAAAAAGAAACGGTGACAGGTGGGTAAAATAAAATTGATAAAAAGGGGATAAAGTCAAAAACACCAAACACACACAGACAATTGAAAAAGACGATCGAAATCATCTTCGTCTGACTACATCTCCGTTGGCATCTTAGTAGCTTATTCATTATTGAAAATCATCTTCGTTGTTGATTACAAGGGGCGACAGATAGAAAGATAGGTAGCGGCGATTGAGATTGAATTGGGGGTCTTCGTAATCGTCTTCGCCGAAGATGATTTTATCTTCGTAATTAAACAAGCTCGTTCGTTCAAAAGGAACTTCGTGACAGATTCTTCGTCGCTGATTATCGTCTTCAACGAACAACTTCTTCGTCATCATCGTCGTCTCTTTGGGGTGTTCGCCGATTAAATTGGGGGATCTTCGTAGCGAGCCTATCCATCATCTTCGTCAAATTAAAAACTTACATCGATCATCTTCCTCAACGAACATCGTGCTCGTCTGGTCATCTTCGTCCTTAATTGACACAGAACATGTTTGTATCATCTTCGGCGGCGATTGTTTGTGTTCATCTTCGTCATTAGAAATCATCTTCGTTAAATTGGAGGAACATCTTGTTCGTGGGTGTTTAGGAACATCTTCGTTTAGCATCATCGTGAAGATTTCTTCGTATCATCTTCGTTTGTTTGTGTTCGTCTGATGTTCGTCTAACATTCATTGACTACATCTTCGTGGCGATTGTAACTTTCTGCTCTTTGTTCGTAGTCACAGGTTCGTTTGTTCGTGGCTAATAAAACAAGTTCGTTTTCATAAGTTCTTCAATTGGCAGTGGTGTTCGTTTGATTTAAGTTTAATTTAGTTTTGATGGTCGTTTAATTTCGGTACATGTTCGTGAAGTGGCAGACTTCCTGTTCGGCTTCTTCTTAGTGATATGGTGAATTTGTTCTTGAATTTCAAATTGGGCTTACTCTTTTGGGCTTACAATTTGGGCCTGCATTTGATAACAGACCTTGGACTTTTATATTGGACTGAATTGGACTTATTCGTTTGGACTTGGTTTGGACTTGTTATTTTGTGGACTGAATTGATTTGGACTCGTTATTTGGACAGTTTATTGGACTTAAAATTAATTTGGACTTGTTAATTGGACTCGTTCCTTGGACTTAATTAAGTTAACAAAAAGTTAAGAAATGTATTCTTTTACATGCGATAGTCCAACTGATAAACCAAGTTAAAGTAGAAGAGACATCCTTAAAAGAGAATATGATACATTCACAGCTAAAATTAACGAAGACTTTGAAGATACTGTCACCAGATACAACGCTCTTGTTGCAGAACTTGTCAGATGTCGTATAGATCGTGAAGGGAAAGTAATAGAGAGATTTTTGGAGGCCTTGCCTAAGCATTGGTAGGTATGGATAACATTGATAAAAGATGAACTCGCTATCAATATCAATATGTATGGTTGCACACGATTAAATCTGAAAAAGGTGATCGAAAGATTGAGAGGATATAGGTCTGCACTCATGGAATCTATTGAGGAATTTCGCAGTGAAGCCAGTAGTACTGCAGGTGATTCTAGTACTGGAAGTGAAATGAGCACGAATGAAGAGAATTTCAAAATGTTGAAGATACTGAACATGAAACAGAGGTTTGCAGCTGCACGTTGGACCTATCTAACGAAAACTTCGTTGAAAAGATGGTCGACCTTAATACCGAGAAGTCAAAGGTACTTCTTGATCTTCAATCCGTAAAAGAGCTCTGCAAATCTTTTACAACCTTAACTCTTCAAAACGATAAATTGACTAAGTCAGTATCCGCCTTCGAATCTCAGCAAACTGAACTTGAGCAAAACATATCAATACTAACTTATCAAAAAGATGAATTTGCAAAGAAATATTATAACAACGAGAAGGATCGCACGGAACTTTTCTCAAATGTTGGCATTTTAACACATAAAATTGACACGTTATATGAATGCCTTGAAAAAGAAAAGAAGAAATTTGCTGAGAAAGTCCAAGAGTTAAATAACTGTGAAATAAGGTTAACTGAGCAGGAAAGGAAGATCGAGCAGTTCCGTACTTCTTCTACTATCTTAAATTCTATTTTGAGTCGTCAAAGGCCAAGTGTAGATCGTAGAGGTTTGGGATATAATGAAACACCTCCTCCTTTTAATCACAATTACAGTTCTCTTAAAACTGAATGTGACGTGAAGGAAAACAATGTTGACTCTTCCTGTGAATCTACCTCTACAAAGGATGATCAGACTGAGTCAAGTACTTCAACTGAGTTAAGTGTTTCGGAAACGACAATGAGTACATTAGCTGAAAACTCAAAACCCAAACAGCCTATGGATGATTTAAAGTGTTTTAAATGCCGTGAACATGGTCATGTAGCCTCGGTATGTCCAACGATAAAGCAAAAGCAGGCCAACAGATCGCCTTCTCCGAAGAAAGAGCAAACTAGCAGATCGTCGTCACCGAAGACGAAACAAATGGCTCATTCACATTCACCTGTACGGAAACAGGTGCAGCCTGTTCGACACTTAATGGCTCGATCATATTCACCTGTACGGAAGCAGGTGCCTCAAAAATGGATAAAGAAACAGGAACACACGGGTGTTTCTAATGATCGTGCATTTCAACCGCGTCCATTTCGAACGTCTTTCAGAAGTTCTAATCCATACTGCCCGAGTCAGAGAGAACCTTCCTTTTATCAGCAATCGAGATCTTATTGTCCACCGAGGAACCACCTGAATTCTAAAGTTCAAGCTACTGTTACTAAAGATGATGGTTTCTAAAAGGAGTTTGTCTACGTGAATGAAAGAGGACAATCAAGACGTGTTATGGCATGGATTCCCCACCATAACTGCTCATTGCTAGCTTAGCTGAAAATTCTTGTAATTTTGTATTTCTTTTTACGAAAATTAGAATCGACATGCAAAGCTCAAAATTTCGTGTCCATATCTTAAAAAAAAAAAAATTAGAATCGACATGAAAAGCTCAAAATTTCGTGTCGATATCTTTTAAAAAAAAAAAAAAAAAAAAAAAAAAAAAAAAAAAAAAAAAAAAAAAGTTACTAACGTTTGTTTGCAGGTTGTGCGCATACGAGACTCTACTCTTGAAAACTGTTGTTTGAGACGTTGTTCATCGTCAGACAGCTCAGGGGGAGTTTTGTTGTCATTTATGGAAGCTCGAAGAATAAAAGCTAAAGGGATGAACTTAGTTGAGTCAACTCGTGATGAAGACTCTGATAAACAACGAAGTTCACAACAACAAAGGGAGCTGCCTAACTCTTCACAAGCATTAATTAGGAAGACTAACTCTTTGAAAGCGTAAACGGAGAAGACTGAATCTTCACAAGCTTAAACGGAGAAGACTGAATTATTGCAACAATTCAGGGGGAGTTATTCAAGACAATGATGAGTTAGAAGAACTTGCAAGGAACATAAGGAGAAAAAGACTATAAAGACTTTGAGCGTATAACGGAATCTAGAAGCAACAATCAAGGGGGAGTTTGTTGGTGCAAATTGTGTGACAGTTGTTCTAGATTAATTAAGTCTTTAGTAATAGTTTATTTGAGTTTGTGATGGCCCAATAACATTGTATTGTTAAGTGGGCTATTTAGTCTGTTATGAGTGTTAATGGACTTTGCATAGTCCATAAGCCCATTAGTGGCCCAAACCTGTGAACATGTCTCTCTATAAAGACACATTGAGTTTAGGTTTAGGGTTAATCAGTTAGTAAATGGTTAATAGTCAGAGACAGACTGAGAGAGTTCTGAGAATACTTTATTGTAATTGAGTGATTCAATATATAAAGTATTTGGAATTCGGTAATTACGTTTTGTTCTTATTGTTATTAATATCGATTATTACTTGTGTGATATACTGATTACGAGATTCCGCCTCGTGATTAGTTTGGTTTGATCCTGTAGATCGGACCACTAGGACCTACATAGCGAGAGAGCGATACATTGTTTGCATGCTTGAATGTGAGATTCCAATGAGAGAAACATTGTAACCGAATTTCCCGCCCTTTTTGTGGTTTTGAATGAAAGTATAATTTAGGATTTATGTGTTTAATTCTACATCTAATTCATTAATTTAACAACTAAATCATGATTCAACTATCGTTTAGTTAAGCTAATCACCTAGTAATTCGATCTAAGATAAGTCAAAACCTGTCAAAACACAACAATATTATATGAGGTATAATCTATATACACCCGGAAAAAAAAATCAAAATTTGGAAAATTTTAATTTTTTCCGTTTTTGGATAAATGTTTATATTCATAATGTACAATCAAATGTAATTTGAACAGTATATGAATTTCAAAACTTAGATTTGTTCTTTATGTATATTCAACTAGAATCTTTAATATATAATAAAAGGGGGCCTTAAATGTCACATGCCAAAGTAAGGTCCGTTGGACATGTTAACTTCTTTGATGGCAGCCGTTAGATCAGATTGATGATGTTATCAAAGATTATTTTCATTCTACACCTTTATACAATACATAATACATTCTCTCTTTTATTCCATCTCTACTAAAATAAGAAACATAATTATAATATATTTATAGAATCTTTCATTTTTTACTATGATTTACCTTATTATTATTCTAAAATCTCCTAATACAAAATATCATGACATGTGTATAAAAGTAAATATGCTACATGTTATTATAATTATAAACAACATGTGTATAAACGTAAAAATATATATAATATTATTTTCTAGTAATAAATTAAAATATACATAAACATAAAATTTACAATTCAATTTTTATTTTTTTTTCATGCTACCGCGGGACAATAATCTAGTGACACAATAAAAAAGCTTAAAATCCTTCCATAAGCATTAAGTAATTTAAAATTTTACAATTTTAGTCGTTAGAAAAATTTATATAAATACAAATTGTATCTTTATTATTATAATTTTTTTCTTTAAAAACTTGTATATTATCTTTTTGAACGTTAATTTCCAAAATGAGAATACAAATAACTTAAATCATTTATAAATGAACCATTTTGACCCTATTGCTCCGAAACCGACCTGTTTGGCATGAAACCAAATCATCAACCACCTAACATGTATAATAAACGGGTTACACGAGTTAGGTTCGGTTAAGTAATTTCAACTCACTGACCTGGTAACCAAATATGTCAACCCAGACCCAACCGGAACTGCCATCTTTACCTAAATTTATATACATGATGTTGCACCTAAAATTTATCGATATATAATTCATAAAATATGTAACCATTTAACTAGAGGGACCTAATTGTTAAAAATTACCTAATCTTTAATCCTTAATATATAATAAAAGAGGGGCTTTAAATGTCATATGACGAAATAAGGTCTCTTAGATGGATTAACATATTTGATCTTAGCCGTTAGATCAAATTGATGATATCATCAAAGACTATTTTCATTTTACACCCTTTTGCAATACATAATTACATTACCTCTATAATTTCTATCTCCACTAAAATAAAAAAACATAATTCTAATTTAGTTATAAAATCGCTCAATTTTAACTATTTTATACCTTATTGTTATTCTAAAATCTCCTAATACAAATGATCATAACATGTGTATAAACATAAAAGGGTATATGTTATAAACGTAAAGCTATATATGTTATTATAAACAACATTTGTGTAAACGTAAATGTATATATGTTATTATATGTGTAACATTGTCTTCTTATAATAATTTAAAATGAGCATAAACATATAGTTTACGATCAAGTTTCTACTTTCTCCGCGCTATCGCGGGATAATAATCCAGTAAAAAAGAAAAACACAAAAATAATATATCAAACTACGAAAATCAGATGTGATAAAATTAGGCTTTTATAATATAAAACTTCAACCATCAACAAAATCTAGAAAAATATTAATAAAAGATATATAGAGACGTATAAAAAGAGAATTTTAATGCTCATTACGAAGTTGTAATTTATTTAATAATACATTTACTGTTTTTGTGATAATAAAAAGTTTTAAATTTTTTTAAAATTAAAATAAGTTTTAAAATAAAAAGTTATGGGTGATTGATTTAGACTCAAATTTTTAATAATTTTTCATGATCATAACCATATATATAACATATATATAAAGTACCTAGAACAAGTTCTTAGGAAGACATACTTTTATTTTTCCTAAATATTAATCATTTATTATAAGATTAATTAACTAACTTGGAGTCACCATAATATATTATTTTTTGCACGTTGATATACGACTTTCATGGCAAACTTAAAATTATTAATTCTTTGAGATCTTTTTTTATTAATATAATAATTTATTTGAATTAAAATTGACTATAAAAAGTTGGATCTGGGAGCTGGAGAGCCGGTGGTTGGTTGGATCTGAGAGTCAGAGAGCCCGCCTGGATCTGAGAACTGGATAGCCAGTGGTTGACTGGATCTGGCAGCCAGATAGCATGTGGGTTGCCTTGTCTTATGTTTTTTCGGGTCTATAAGCTATATGTGTTGGTGCATAAATTTATAATTTTCCAAAAAACTTTTTTACCAAATTAGATTGTGAAATGATTATTAATTAAATACATTATACTCGTTTTAATGTTATATATTTCATTTAATAAAAATGTAAAATTAAAAAAATATTTAAATTTTAAAATAAAATGGTTTTTATTTCAAAAGTGTCATAAACGGTCAATTCATAAATATTTAGATGATTTTTTACTGAGTACAAGACATATATATTTATTTGTTGTCAATATTAAGTATTTGTTGTTATTTTAATATTAATTAAGAAATTTATGGCCTATAAAATATGTAATATTTGGCTTGGACACATACAATTATTACTTTAAATGGTTGAGATCTTTTTTTAGTTGTATAATAATTTATTTGAATTAAAAATGACCATAAAAGTTTGTTATACCTAACGAACATACGACTTTTATCTTTTCTGTATATATATATTATATCAACTTGAATAAAACACCAACATGATATGTAATTGAATTAATTTAAATAAATTTGTTTTTGTTCATTTAAAACTTAAATTATTTAAACCGAGGTATTCCTATTGCAAGTCCCTATATAAGAAAGACAAGTTATAAGCTAAGAAGACAAGAGATCTAGTGAAATTGATAAAATCCAATTAACAATGGAAAAAATTACTCCTCCATCACCAACTGAATTTTCCATTATTGATCTCTCACCTTTCAAGGAAGGTGGAGATGAGTCTTGTCAAAATGAAGTTATTGACACAATATCTAAAGCATGTTCCGACTTTGGGGTCTTTCTTGTTCAGATTGATAATGAATCAATTGATCAGTGTAAGAAATTATTGAAGCTATCTAACATCTTTTTTGGTTACACGGAGGCCGAAAAGAAAGAGTATACTAAAAAACATGAGCATTCTGGCGCCGGTTACGGGAAATTTGTAGACGACAAATATCACGATTGCGAGTTTCTGCTTTTGCACTCTTCGACTAGAGAAGATAAGGGTGAACTTAAGCCTAATGAATACAATGGTGTTCCAACTACGCCTAATGATTATAGGTACATATATTATCTTACTTAGTTGATATATATATATATATATATATATATATATATATATATATATATATATATATATATATATATATATATATATATATAGATTGGGGTTCAAATGAGATCTCTAATTTGCTAGAGATCCAAAGATCCACTTTTTAACCACCCATTTTTCCTTATAACTTTTTTGTTTTTTTTTTTTTTTTTTGCTTTTTTTTTTATTTTTTTTTTTTTTTTTTTTCTTTTACCTTTTTATTTACTTTTTTTTTTTTACTTTTTTTATTCTTCCGAAAATAAAATTTGATTTTCAATCTTACTTTTAAAAATCACATGTGATTTTCAATCTACAAATCTTTTATGGGTAAAATCACATGTGATTTTTGACGTACAAACTATTTTGCTTATAAAATCACATGTGATTTTCGAGAAACAAATATTTCAAGTGTGACTTTAAAATTTATAAATTTTGGTTTTTGAAAATCAAATGTGATTTCAATTTTTTACAAAAAAATCACATGTGATTTTCAAATAAAAAAAAGTTAAGTAAACATAGCAAAAAAAAAAAAAAAAAAAAAGTACTAAGGGGAAAATGTGTGGCTGAAAAGTGGATCCCTAGCAAATTGAGGATCTCATTTGAACATCACCCTATATGGGATCCCTAATTTGTTAGAGATCTAAAGATCCACTTTTTGACAACCCAATTTTCCTTATATCTTTTTTTTTTTTTTTTTTTTTTTGCTTTTTTTCTAGTTTTTTTTTTTTACTTTTTTCTTTTACCTTTTTATTTACATTTTTTTTTTTTACTTTTTTTTTCTTCCGAAAATCAAATTTGATTTTCAATCTTACTTTTAAAAATCACATGTGATTTTCAATCTACAAATCTTTTATGGGTAAAATCACATGTGATTTTTAACGTACAAATTTTTTTGCTTATAAAATCACATGTGATTTTCGAGAAACAAATATTTCAAGTGTGACTTTAAAATTTATAAATTTTGGTTTTTGAAAATCACATGTGATTTTCCAAAAAACAAATTCACGTGTGATTTTAAAATTTATAAATTTTGGTTTTTGGAAATCAAATGTGATTTCAATTTTTTACAAAAAAATCAAATGTGATTTTGAAAAAAAATAAAGTTAAGTAAAACATAGCAAAAAAAAAAAAAAAAAAAAAAAAAACAAAAAGTATTAAGGAGAAAATGTGTGGCTGAAAAGTGGATCCCTGGATCCCTAGCAAATTGAGTATCTCATTTGAACCTCACCCTATATATATATAATATATATATATATATTAACCACCCATTTTTCCTTATAACTTTTTTGTTTTTTTTTTTTTTTTTTTGCTTTTTTTCTAATTTTTTTTTTTTACTTTTTCTTTTACCTTTTTATTTACTTTTTTTATTCTTCCGAAAATAAAATTTGATTTTCAATCTTACTTTTAAAAATCACATGTGATTTTCAATCTACAAATCTTTTATGGGTAAAATCACATGTGATTTTTAACGTACAAACTATTTTGCTTATAAAATCACATGTGATTTTCGAGAAACAAATATTTCAAGTGTGACTTTAAAATTTATAAATTTTGGTTTTTGAAAATCAAATGTGATTTCAATTTTTTACAAAAAAATCACATGTGATTTTCAAATAAAAAAAAGTTAAGTAAACATAGCAAAAAAACAA
>CAJVGC010000065.1:16825431-16848693 GCA_910822075.1 Senecio squalidus | reverse complement strand
ATAGATAGTTAGTTTCTGGTGGGAACCCAACCCAAAGCTGACTTGGGTTTGCCCATTGCATCAAAGTAACTCACCTTCCTTTGGATTAGTTTTGAAAAATCAATAGGGATAGGTGGTTGAGTTACTTGAATCTTTGGTTGCCACACTTGTTTGAATGTTTTAGCTTTTGAAACAATTTTAGTGTTAACAGTTTTTTATTTAACAATAGGAACATATACTGGTTTGACAAGCTTTTGTTTCCTAGTGTTGATAGAAGCCGTAGTAACAAAGTTACCTTTGGCAGTATTAACCCTAGCAATATTAACACGGTTATTTTTCACAGTATTAATACGGGCAGTATTAACACCATTATATTTGGTCGTATTAAGTTTTGCAGTAGAAACAAAATTTTGTCTGGCAGTAGGAACTCTATGCTTATTGTTAGAAAATACGTTACTTTTGTTCACACTATTTCTTCCTGAGTTCATAGTAACAAGATTATGATTTGCTTGATTTGTTTTGTTACTATTGTTCATGGATTTGTTTTTATGTGCAACCTTTCTTGTGTATCCCAGCCCATGATGTGGTTTTTGAATCACTTGCAATTGATTTTGAGGATTGTGATAGCAAATTTTTGCATAGTGATTCAATTTACCACATATAAAACATCCCTTCGCTGAACTTTATCCCACCCCATGATGTGGTTTTTGAATCACTTGCAATTGATTTTGAGGATTGTGATAGCAAATTTTTGCATAGTGATTCAATTTACCACATATAAAACATCCCTTCGCTGAACTTTTGATAACCTGACCTTTTTAAGATTTTACTTGGTTCATATTTCGTTGGTTTCCTCTTTTACCTATATGTTTCCAAGTCTTTTCGTTTTCTTTGGGGACTGTTTTGGTCTTTCTTTCAGTGGGTGTTTTTACCTTATTGATGGGATCATTACGTGGCTTGGACACTAGACTTTGTGAAGACTGTTGAGTAATACCTTCTATTGTGATTAAGTGATTTTCTAACGGAATGTCCTTATTTTTCACAATGTTTAGCTTACTCTCTTCAACTAAGTCCTCAATAAGAACATCATCATAGTTGATTGGATCAACATTGAATGATTCTTTTGGAGGTGTCTGAGAGATGGGAATCCTAGGTTCATCTATGGATGGAGGGATATAGTTTTGATTAAATGGAGGGGCAACTTCTTTGTAACCTAAGCCAACTTTTACATTTCCATGTATTTGATGTTGGATTAGGTCATTAAATGATTTTGAAGCATGTTCTAGTTTCCCTACATCTAACTCAACTTTATCATCTGCTTGTTCTAAACTTTTGATATCTTCCCTAGACATCTTAAGTTTAACTAGTAAATCCTCTTTTTGCCATTCAACCAAGCTAATTTTCTCTTGATAAATTTGTTCATTTATTTTGTGTGACTTAATTTGGTTTTCTAAGTTATCAATTACCCTAGCAGCTGACCGTCTTTGTTCGTCTAAGATTTTAATCGAATCACTCATTAATTGATTGTGATTTTTATTTTTAACAATTATAGCTTTACACTCAGAAGTACATAGTTTAGAATTTACCTCGACCATGAGAGATGGAGTTTCAGGATCTGTTGATGATGAATCAATAGCCATTAGAGCATCGTCTTGAGTTGCTCCTTGATCGTCATCATTCCAGTCATATCCAGGAATATTGTTGCCAATTTCTGTAATTGCCAGGTCAGTATAAACTAGCTCCGCAGTAACTGTGTCCTCCGTAGAAACATTTTCATCCGCATCCATTACTACTGCTATGCATGCATGGTGAACAATAGTATTATCTTCCACGTACACAGGACTTTGTTCTTCAGAAATCAACGCCCTGTTATGACTAGTTTCTTCGGCTAAGTCATTCCAATCGTATCCAAATATGTCCTGGGACATGAGTGCACTTTGATTGTTGTCTTGAGTGGGTCGTGAATTGTTGGATTTTGACTTCTTTGGACATTCCCTTGCAAAGTGTCCTGGTTCATTACATTCGTAGCACTTCACCTTGCTCTTATCGAAGGAAATTCGTTCATTGTTCCTTGGATTGAATCTTCTTCTAGTTCGATTCACAAATCTCCTTGCACGTAGAGCCAGCATGGCAGATTGCCACTTTAAGTCTATCTCATCCCAATCATCTTGATGTATTTGCTTCACGTCATCACTAGTGAGATTTGAGATTTGAGCTTTGAGAGGTGAATGCTTCGAAAGATATCTCTTATCCACAATCATGTTTTGTTCCTCCAGAGGTAGTGACAAGGGCAGTATTAACATGGTTAATATTGTGGCTGCTATTTCTAGATTTTTCTTCTTCCACCTCTGACTCAAAGACACTTAAGTCGTTGTAAAGGTCATCCAACTCCAGTTCTTCTAATGAGTCTCCTTGTCTATAGGAAACTGTGTAGGTTTTCCATTCCTTACTTAGAGCTCTTTAGAACTTTCGATTGAGGTCATCTTTCTCATACTTAATTTCTGCGCTGATCATCTCTCATGTGAGCTTTTTGTATCGATCGAACGTCTGAGTCATTCGTTCTCCATTCAGGGAATTGAAGTTTTCGTATTCCTGTTTAAGAAGAGCTTTCTTGTTCTTCTTTGTATTCTTTGTTCCGCTGAATCTTTTCTCCAATGCTTCCCATAGTGATTTTTCATCTTGATATTCTTCGAATTGTGATTGGTATTCGTTGGGGATGGCGATTAAAAGAATACTGAGAGCCTTGATTTCCGTTTGTTTTTCTCTTCTTTCCAGATCAGACAAAGTTGGTCGAGTAAGTATGCTGGGCTGTCCATCAGCTCCTTCATTGGTAGCATGCTTGTTACCATTGATGATCACATCCCAAACCGTATAGTCGGACAATAGGACGTGTTGCTTGATTCGTAGCTTCCATAAGTCAAATTCGTTGCTGTTCAGAACAGGAACTTTGCCGATTGCAACTTCAGTCATGATGTTTTTCGTTATTCTTGCGTATGAGGATTATCAACTCGTTGATCAATGGATCTAAAGCACCTCCTGTGCTCTGATACCACTTGTCAGGATCGAATAAGCTAATGTAAACTTATATTTTCCCTTCGTTAAGATCTTGATCTATTGAAGAAGTTCAGCAGCGGATGAACACTTCAATATTTACGAGTTATTGACCAATAGAATATCGTAAGAATAATATTATGAACAAACAATAATATTGTCGAATGTTAAGCCTTAATCGTATTAAATGAGAATATTAATACAACGTGTTTCTTCTATTCTACAAGGATCTATATTTATGCACCTTGAGGCTAGTTCTAGATAAACTAGAATTCTACATCTATCTTTATCTAAAATAAGATAAATCTTATCTAATTACAAAAGGAAACATAATCTAATTATAACTCTATCAATTAGATTATTCTTGCACGGCAAGTTGGTATTCCGTAGTAACTTGGTATGACCGCAGTAACTTGACTTCTTCCGTAGCAACTCTAGAGTCAGTAGTAACTTGATTGAACAGCCGCACTAACTTGTCTTCCGGAGTAACTTCTTAATGTCTTCCGCATTAATCTTGTAAGTTACTTTATCCTTTGTTAAGCGTATTGTTTAGGAGTTAAGCTATTCTAACTAAGTTAAAACCCAACAAGATTCAACTGATAGTAAAGACAACTGAAACTGTTAGTGATCATTCAGATTTTCAAATTATGAAAGAATGAAGACTACAAGGTAATCTGAGAGTAATTAAGAACCAACATGTTTAATAACATGGTTCTTAAAAACTGGATGAACTTGTAGTTAAGTTCTAGATTAGGAGGTATATTGATGATCCACGTGTACAAATCAGTTGGAGACCTGGTGCATCTGCTTGAAATTTCTGTTAGCAAGGTGGAGTTCGTTTAAAAATAAGTTATTGTGGCTAGTCACTTTCTTGCTGAAAAAGTTCAACAAGGATCAATGATCAGTATGAACTAGCAAGTATTCCAGAGGTTACTCCGAAAAGTAAGTGTAGAGAGATTATGGAATTACTTGCTTTTGTCCTCTGAATCAGCTCAATTGAGAAATATGAGTTTGGCCAATGATGGGAAGGAAAGTGACTTTTTTTGCTAAATAAGTTATTATCATGGAGAATCTGATCATGAAGAATCAAGAAGATAAAATTGTGATTCTGTAGCTATTCCTCCTGGTTTTGTTCAAGATACAAGAAAGATGAATTGGAGGAAGCTGACCATGGATAATCATAAGTTAAAAAGTATCAAGACTCATAGCATCATCAAAGGAGGAGATTGTTGGGAGCTGAACTGATTAGATGAAGCTATGAGTTCTAAAAGGGTACTTGAATAAAGGTTATTTTAGTTCGTGGAGGGTCCGAACTAAAATCATGAATAATCAGAGGTGAAATTTTCAGTTCGGGGAACATGTTAATTCAGATACTCTGAACTAACTGAAGTTCCTCCGAACTAAAATCAAAATGAAGAATAACTTAAGTCAACTCAAGTCAACGTTGAAGATATTACCTCGGAGGCTAAAGACTTTGATTCCGAATCGAAGTGAATTCCCCGAGTTGAAATTAAGATGATGACATGTTGTAATATTTAATTCGTAGTGTTTAGATTTTGTCTATAAATAGTGTGATAGGTTGTTAGAGTTAGTTGTCTTTGAACCCGGACTCAGTTTGAGTGCCGTTGAGCTTGTCAATGTCAAATGTAACAGCTCGATCCAAAACCAGTTCACACTATCAATGAAATCTTAAACAGTTACACACATATTGTTCTATCAGTTTCAATTTCATGTTTCTGCTTTTAATTTAACTCAGGTCATGAGATTCCGCATCATGACCCGCTTCAATTTCGATTCGCTGAGTGAGAGGAGAATTAAGGACCTGTCACTATGTTTCAGTTATCTTACGTTATTCTTGTTTGTTTGGGTTGTAGTGTACGACGTGTTCATGAGACAAGGATAACTTTCTTGTTAAATGGAAATGTCACATTACTTTTCTTATATTATTGCAGTTTGTGATTCTCTATTATTATATAGTGTTGTGATGATTGTCAATCGGCCACACCCTGTGTTTCCTCCACAGACGTAGTGTGACACAAATCAATTTTTAAATATTCACAATGTTCAACCTCTTAGTAATATTATTAGAAATTTACATGATGGAGTCAAAACAAGGAGGAGTTCTGCAAGATGTAGAGCCTAAAAATGTAGACATTGTAGACATTGCATTAACTATTAATAGTTGGGTAGAGGCTATGCAAGTAGAATTGTTACATTTTAAGAAACAAGAAGTATGTACCTTAGTTAATAGACCTGTTAATGAGAATGTGTTGGGAGTTAAGTGGATTTTTAAGGTGAAGAAGGATGATAGAGGGATCATTGTAAGGAATAAAGCTAGGCATGTGGTACACGGTTATACTCAGGAAGAAGAAATAAACTATGATTAACGCTCTGTTCTCGAGTCTAAAATTAAAGAAAAATAAAGTAATATAAAGAAAAGTAAAGTAAAGTAAAAGAAAATATTTATTTTACTTTACCATCACCTCAAATATGACCGGATTATTTTATTGAATAAAATGTATAAACTTTACCTTCAAATCCTTTGCTTTCCTTTACTTTCTTTCCTAAAAAAAAACTTGAGAACACGATAATTTTTTTATTTCCTTTACTTTACATTCATTTACCTTAAAAATAAAACATGAGAATACAGCGTAAGTGTTTTCCCCTGTAGCTAGGATAGAGGCTACAAGATTGTTTTGTAGCTAGGATAGAGGCTATAAGATTGTTTTTGCATATATTTCATATAAGAATTTCAAAGTGTTTATTGTGTCAGCTACCACGTTTCTTTGATCCACATAATCCTGACAGAGTTAATAAGTTGTACAAAGCTTTTTATGGATTACATCAAGCTCCTAGAGCATTGTATGATATATTTTCCAAGTATTTGATTGAGTGTGGATATTTTAGAGGCACAATAGACCAAAATTTGTTCATTAAGAAGGTAGACTAAATTCAATATTTGTGCAGATTTATGTAGATCATATCATCTTTGGGTCTACAAATGATTTGTTGTGTAAGGAATTTGAGTCTGTGTTGCACTCTAAGTTTCAGATGAGTGCTATGGGGGAAATGTCATTCTTTTTTTTGTCTTCAAGTTAAACAGTTAGACAATGGCATTTTTATTAATCAATCTAAGAATGTAAAAGACATGTTGGTCAAATTTGGTTACAATGATTGTAAATTTGCACCTACTCCTATTGATACTAGAGCCAAGTTACACCTTGATTTAGATGGAAAAAGTGTTGATCAGCATATGGATAGGTCTACGATAGGTTCATTAATATATCTTACTACTAGTATAACTGACATCATGTTTGGAGTTTGTTTGTCTATTATATTTGAAGCCAACCCTAAGGTTTTACACCTACTTGTTGTTAAGAGAATATTTAGGTACCTTAAGGTACAACCTAGTTTAGGCTTTTGGTATCCTAAGAACTCAAAATTTGACTTTTATGCTTACACTAATAGTGACTATGATGGTTGTAATATAAATAGGAAGTCCACAACTGGAGTGGAATTTTTTAAGTCTAAAGTTCAGTTTGTATAGTGAAAGTTTAAAGACTCAAAAATAGTGTGATGTATTTCTTCTTTAATTTAATTGTTTTACAAAAAGATTTATGTATGTGCTTTTGAAAGTGTTAAGTTTTTATGGTTTTTATTTTTGATTGATTCATTTTAGTCTTAGTTTTTGGTTAAATCTTCAGAAAATAAGTTAACAAACAAATACAAAATGATAAAATGTAAAATGATTCATTTTGATTGATTCATTTTAGTCTTAGTTTTTGGTTAGTCTTAGTTTTTAACAAGTTGTATGCATTTAATTCTTTGTACGGAGAAATGTAAAATCAAATACAAAATGATAAAATGGTTTACAAAATTAACAAACATTGAAAAACTTGATAATACAGCTCAAAACAAAATTTCTAAGAAATGAATCAAAAACATAAATTCCAGATTAACTTAAATAGTTCTATATTTATAGAATTTCTTACACAAAATGTTTTTATAAATGTAAAGATACTTGTAGTTTGAAATCTTTAGTAACTTGTGGTTTATAAGTTTCTTCAAAATACCAAAAACATTCATGCTATCAAATGGGATATCAATTCTGACAAGTGAAAAAGAAAGAAAAGTATTATTTATTATAAATTGTGACATATAAATCAATTTTGCATTAAAACTAAGAGAAAGTGTAAGAACTCAATAATCCTTGATTCTGACTTGATAAAAGGAAAAGACAAGAGGATGAGTTAGGTATATTTGCCTTTTGATTTGAGTCTAATAGCCTTGATGTTGATTTGATAAAAAGAAGAGATAGGTGAAAGACTCTCCTGCACTACTAAAATTATTTTACATCAAAACCTTGAACACATTGTATTTTAAAGGACTCAAAAATATCTTGAGTTGTGAAAATAACTATAAGGTTGAAATAGATCATAGTTTAATCATCCTCAATAAAAGTTGAAGAGTTGGCATGTGTTCTAACCAAATATATTTTTCAAACTGAATGCTTTAGACTATTTTTCAAATATGTCTATTGTAGTAAGATTCACACTAAAAACTCTTACTTTTTTTTAATGAGTAAGGATATAAATGTCAAATTTAAGTAAATATTCTTTTTATTCTTATTTGACATGAATTGGAAAGTTTGACAGCTTATTATTCCCTTTTTAATTTATAAAACTGCAACTTATAAAATTTTGACACATGATTTATCTTAATATAAATACAAGTTTTTGCATTTTACCAAAACATTTCATTTCTAAAGAAAATTTGCTCTGTAGAACTAACTAATATATTTCTGGATAATAAGTTTTTAGATTCTGAAATTCAAATTTTATGATTTGAAGCTTATATCAAGTTAACTGGAGAATTGAAATTTTAACTCTGAAGTTAAAATTTTACTTTGGAGTTTAACTCTAAAGATCAAGTTTTAACTTGGAAAGTTTGAATGGTTTATTTTGATATTAAATATTTTAACTCCGATAGTGAAACTTTTAAGTCAGATTCTTTTTATTTATTATTCTTTTAGGTCGGATTATTTTGTTGCCTTTTTTTGACTTTATTTTAAAGTGGTTACTAAATTTGTAGCTATGATCATGAATTGAGTTGGTGGGAAAAGGATATTTTAATTTAACTCTGAAAAGATTTTAATTATTTGAATTCTCATTTATTCAAATAAAGTTTTATAATCAAATTTTCAACTTTTCTTTACAAAATTCACAAAATTCCAAATCTCAAGTAATCTTAGCAAAACCTAACTAGATCCATTTCGATTCTTAGAGTTATTTCCCCTGTTCGTAGATTGATTCATGTGTAGTACTGTTCGATTAAGAAATATTAGAGTCGTTATATTATTTGCAATAAGTTTGTAATTTCAATTCATTTTTTATTTACATGATAATGCATTATATTTAGTGATTTTTAGATTCTAACAAGTGTGTTTGATTATTCACATATAGAAGTTATTCCTTTCGTTAAGAAGCATAACGTAGTATCATTCTTTGATATCAATAATGAGAAAGTTGATGATAGATGGAAAGAAATATTTCAGTTCTTAATAAATTCTAGACTACACTATGCAATTTCTAAAATCCCATTCTATACAAGGATATGATTACAGAGTTTTGGAGTAATGTCACTTATGAAAAAGTAAAGGATCTACCTACTATATCATCTCTGGTGCAAGATACTCCAATTGTTGTTACTGAAAGTTTCATAAGAAGACGTAAATCAATAGTTTAAACCGCACTCAAAGGTAGGGCACTTCCCATTTTTAGAGTGTTAGATTTGGATGATAAGAATGGCATAGAATCACTACCAATTGAAGAAATTCAGCAAGTATGCCGAAATGTTGGGTATGAAGGATAATTTCTAGGACAAATGGTCAAGAAAACAAGGTTCTCAACGATTGGAGATATCTTGTTCATCTGCTAATAATGTGTTTTTCTGAAAGACAAGGAGTTTTGGATGAGATGAGCCACGTATTGGCATCTAAATTTGTGTGTCTAATTCACTCAAAGGGTCTCTAATTTTTCTGGATTGATATTTGATAATATGCAAAGAATGGTGTCTGGGGCTACAAAGGAATTTCTCATGCACCCAAGGTTTATTCAGATGATCATCGATTCAGAAATTAGAGGGTTGATGTCAGAAGGAGGACATTTGACTCACTTGAACATGAATTGAAATAATATGGCAAAAATGAAGAAGCAATTTACAGCATCAATATTTCCTGGAGTATTTACACCTTTCTTTCCTCACATGTTACAACTTGCAAATCCTGAACATCAAGTGAATGAAAACCAAGAACCAATTAACCCTCCACTTTTACCACTACATTCACCAGTTCATCAACATAATTCACCACCACCACCTTTACCACCACATTCACCTATACCACCACTACCACCTGGTTAATCCCCTCTTATTCAAATGTAGCTTATGAAACAAATGCAAATCAAGAGGGAGATGATGATATTAATTGGTATTATTACGAAGAAGTCAGTTCACAATTACCAAATCTTGCAGTCAGTTACATGACAACACCTACTGTTCCCATATTGACTACCCCTGTTGTTTCTGTTATGCATACTCCAGTGGTTGAATCAACAAGTTCACCACTACAAATGTACAAGTCTAAGAAGAAGGGTGGATCAAGCATTGGTATCTTACAAGCTATTGAGCTTAAAAAGAAGAATTATGAGTAGATAGCTATTATAGACAAGAAGAATGTAGAGATTGTTTCTTTGAAATGGAAGATATTTGTTCAATACAAAGTTATTCATGGTCCTAATTTTGAGTTGAATAGTGTGAAATCTCACTCTTTGGATGATGCATCCAAAATAGGGGAGAAATTGAACAGACTGATGTGATGGAAGATGAGAAAACTGTTGTGATGGATGATGAGCAAATAGTTGTGATGAATAGTGAGCAAACAATTATTATGGATGATGAGCAAATAGTTGTAATGGATGAAGAGGTAGTTTCAAAGGATGTTGAGAAAGAAGTTGAGAAGATTGTTGATGATGTAGTAATGACTGAAATAAACTTTGAGAATTTATTTAAGACAGTAGAGAAAGAAGCAGAGGAAGTAGGCGAATCTAGTGTTAAAATGGTGAGTTTAAATGAGAAAGGAAAGATGGTAGAATTTGATTGTACCTCTGATGAAGGAAAAAAATAAGGAAATTGTAGATCGGATCTGATGATGAAAAATAAGGTTGTGAAATTAGGTATGATCAAGAAAAGATTAGATCGGATGAAGTAGGAGATAGAAGATAAATTTTGTGCAGTAGATCAACATGTGAATAGAATTGATATAGCTACTTTTGAGGAGAAATTTGAAGGTTTTTTGATACAGAATCAAAATAAGTCATCACAGTCCATATTTAGGAACCAAGCTCAACTTATGGAACAAATGATTTTTGGAATAAGGCATTTGGAAGTGATGAAATACCAGTTAATGTGGATGAAACAGAAGATAAGATTATCCATTTAACCTAGTTGAAAATGTATAAGAAGATCTTAATCCAAAGGTTCATGTTAAAACATAAACTGATGTTGAAGTCAGGTGTTCTATGAAATCAATTGCAAGAAAAACAAAAGGCTGCAAACACTGTTGTAAACTTAAAACAATAGTTAATGAAATAGAAGAGAGAGATGACAAAAGAAAATTACAAGAATCATCTTAAAAGTTATCTTCTTGTGTCTAAGAGCTTCTCTGCAAGATCAGTAGGACAAATGAAAATTGATACTCTAGAAAATCATTATATAGATATCAAGAGAAAAGAGAAGTTATATAAATTGAGGAAAGAAAAGGAGGTGAATGTTATATCTGTCAAAGAAAAGAAGCGAAAGAAGTTCAACAAGTTGAAATAACTAGAAAGAAGACGAACAGAAGAAGAGGATAAAAAGAAACAACTGAACAATCATCATCAAGGACTATTCAACAAGTCACTCTTGCTTCTCTCGTTGAAAAACAAAAGGAAGATGTGTTATTTTAAACAAAAGTGAAGTTGGAGAAGGAAAAGACAGTTGGACAAGAAGATCAATATAGTTGGGCAAGAAGATCAATGCAAGATTGTTTGGATCATACTAATGAGCATGGAGATTTAGTAGATAAGTATGGATTTCTTATTGATGAAGAAGCTATCAAGAACCGTGCACCAGAATTAGAGATCCATCAGCTAGAGAACTAAGGGCTGAAAGAATTTTGTATGAAAGAAGGAAGAAGGGAATAAAAATCCAATCATTGCTTGGAGGTTTGATCTATATGAAGTTGCAATTATAGTGAAAAGAGGACCAAATCAATGTTCATATTATCATTCCACTAAAGATCTATTAAAGATAACCAAATAGGATGCAAGGCAGTTCAGCAAACTTAAGATGGTCAATCATGGAGAGTACTCTAAAGGGAGTTCTTATGAGAAGTTCATTCAAGATTGTGCAAAGACTTATTTTATAGACTTTGATAAGAAGTTCAAGAGAAAAAGAAGAAATATGGATATTGATAGGATTCCGCTTGAAAGATCAAAAACTTTACCCAAAGCAAAAATTGTGGGATGGTGGATGGATTGTCCAAACAATGAGATTTTTATTCACAGAGAAGATGGTGAAAATCAAAGGTTATATGAAGAAAGAGATACTGACATTACATAACTTGCCATTCAAGAATCATGAGAAATATTATGACTGGAGCATATTTCTTGGAAGTAATTAAGTTGCAAGTAGAATTGATACAACTCAAGATAAGATGAATGAAGTGTGTATGGAACTAAAATAGCACGATAAAGATTTTGGAAGAATCATTCACGAGAACCATTGTTGGGGATAAAATAGACTTAGTATTTTAGTTCATCTGAAGTGTTTTTAAATAAACATAAGGATGATTTTTTTGTAATTTAAGTTAGATTCTTAGCCTATAAATAGCGAGAGAGGGATACATTGTTTGCTTGCTTGAATGTGAGATTCCAATGAGAGAAACATTGTAACCGAATTTCCCGCCCTTTTGTGGCTTTAAATGAAAGTATATTTTAGCATTTATGTGTTTGATTCTACATCTAATTAATTAATTCAATAACTAAATCATGATTTAACTGTCGTTTAGTTAAGTTAATCACCTAGTAATTCGATCTAAGATAAGTACAAAACCTGTCAAAACACAACAATATTATATTAGGTAATATATATAGAACCGGGAAAAAAAATCAAAATTGGACAATTTTTTATTTTTTCCGTTCTTGGATAAATGTTTATATTCGTAATGTACAATCACATGTAATTTGAACACTATATATGAATTTCAAAACTTAGATTTTTTATATTATGTACATTCAATTAGAATAAAAAAAACACAAAATAATATACCAAGCTACGAAAATCACATGTGATAAAATTAGGCTTTTATAATATAAAACTTCAACCATCAACAAAAATCTGGAAAAAATATTAATCAAAAATATATTGAGACGATGCTATATAGAAATAGAATTTTAATGCTCGTTACGAAGTTGTAATTTATTTATTAATACAGTTACTGTTTTTGAGATAATAAATTTTTTTAAACAAAATTAAATTCATGTAAGTTTTGAAATAAAGAGTTCTGATTGATTGATTTAGACTCAAATTTTTTAATGATTTCTCATAATCTCAACCATATTTATATAAAGAGTAAATTACATAGATCGTCCCTAAGGTTTATATGGAATTACGGTTATCGTCCCTGAGTTTAAAAAGTTGCATGGATGGTCCCAAAGTTTAGAGTAATTACGGATTTCGTCCCTAATTTAAACGTCCGTTACTTTTTCCGTTAGCCTTCCCTCACGTGTTAAACACGTGAGGGGCATTTTAGTCTTTTCCCTAATAAGGACGATTTATGTAATTTGTGAGCAAACAGTGTGGGCCAGATCCTATGAAAAGAACACCCGTGAACACCAAACCAATTCCCACTCACCACTCCAAATAAACTCACACTCACACATTGCACCCGGTATTCACAAACTTCTAAATTCCACCATTAATTCCAAACTCACGATACTTATATAAATCACAATCAAATGAATCGTAAAAAACCAATTCCAATTCCAATTTCATCAAACCGATTCCTAATCTCAATGGCGGAGGTGGCGTTGGAAGCTCCGGCGGCTGCTTCAGAATAAACAAGACCAGCGGCGGCGGTGGCGTTGAATCTTCTTTCCAGCGGCGTTGAATTCCATATTCCCATTTTCTTTCGCATAATCTCGGTTAAATCTGCGGATTCTAGGAGTGTTAGATTTGCTAATTCGTTGACGATTTCGGAAACGCGAGGGGAGGGGGTTGAGGAACAGAATCTGTGTGGTGTTTGGAAATGGGGTTTGATTGAATTGGTGGATTGGAAACCATTTGTGAGTGTTTTTGTTAGTGTGTGTGTGTGTGAAGGGGTGTTTGTGTAAGCTTATTTTTTTTAGGGTTTATTTGATTTTGGGGAAGAAGAGTGTAAAAAGACTAAAATACCCTCACGTGTTTAACACGTGAGGGAAGGCTAACGGTGGAATTAGACGGACATCCAAAATAGGGACGAAATCCGTAATTACTCTAAACTTTGGGACCATCCATGCAACTTTTTAAACTTAGGGACAATAACCATAATTCCATATAAACCTTAAGGACGATCTATGTAATTTACTCTTATATAAATTACCTATAACAAGTTGTTAGGGGACATACTTTTATATTTTCGAAATATTAATAATTGACTAATTTGGAGTCACCGTAATATATTATTTTTTGTACGTTGATATACGACTTTCATGGCAAAATTAAAATTATTAATTCGTTGAGATCTTTTTTTATTAATAAAATAAATTATTTAAATTGAAATTGAAATTGAAATAAAAAGTTGTTATATCTAAAAATAAATTTACAAGTAATTAGACCAAGTTGTTCTATTTCTTAGCTTAGCACGTGGAGTCCACAATTGCAAAGATTTTTACTCAACAACTACCATGTGAGTAAGATCTATTTGAAGAAGACGATTTACAAGAAAGTGGAGTAGAGAAAGCAGTCGCCGGTGTTGCTTAGCGATTGCGATTGATGCTCCTTCTTCACTCTCTGGTGGTCTTGCTTCTGAGATCAGATTACAGGGTGCTCGTGACGGGATGGAAGATGATGTGGTTTTTCTTCTGTCAAGTTTCTCAGGTTGCTATTTTTGTTTTTCTTGATTAGTATCTTTAAGTAATCCCTTATTTGTAGGACTAAAAAGACCCTGATTTCGGTTAAATACTTACACTGACAATTTGTATTGTCTCGAACAATTGTCAAAGAAGTGTATATTTTCGATATGATTTCATTTTTGTAACGATAGTGAGCTTGAGGACAAAATAATCCAATATCTGGCGACTGCAGACCCGCCAAGTAGCCCGAAGGGAGGGTTTAAGAAACCGGACAGCAACTCATAACCGTCCACAGTTTTAACCTTTAAATTTTTTAAGTAGTTCGTATTTTGGTTATTTAGAGATATTGTATTTATTTAATCCAGTCAACGTGTAAGTAGAAATGAAATAGTTGAAGCTCTTATTGCAAACAGTGCCACATTCGAGAATAAAACATCTTTTCACAGGTGAGTACTCTACTTGAGATTTATGTAACAACTATGTGAATATAGTCGATACTCAACTTCTTGCTCTGCAGGAAAACTACAGGCTTAAGAAGCAAAAGAAGTATGCTCCTAAAATACTCTTGAGACGTCCCTTTGCCCGGAGGTAACCTTACACCCATTTAACATAATAACTTTTTTTTCTCCATTTTCTGATCCTGCCTTATTTTTTATTCCTTCCAGTATATGCGACACTTACTTCAAGAAGTATCCAGCAAGAATTGGTTGATTTCATTTATTTATTGTTAGCACTTTAGAGCCTATTGATTAGTTGCTAATGTCGGAATCTCAGGTTCTTGAGAGTTGATACATTATCTGTTTTACTCTCATTCGCTAATGTTACTGCACAATCTGATGTTCTTGTGGTGGAAATGATTGGTGGTATGATTACCGGTGCTGTTGCAGAGCGCATGGGAGGTATAAAATACTCCTTTTTCTGCCCATTATTTTATTTTACGATACTCTCAGTTCCAATTTGTAGAACCATTTCTATTTTTCTGTCAAAAATTGACAAACTAAATTGACTTTGATGAGTAATAACATTATTAATAAGGAAAAAGACAATCCTCAGCCTATAATAAGGTAATATGCTTTGCAAATAAATGCTTTAATTTTCTGAGAAATTATTTTGTCCCTGATTATTGATATATTGATATTACATTTTTCATTATTTTAAGACATTCATCGTTTAGGCCTTGGGTTAGTATATGAAGAACAAAACAATGAAATTTCTTCTTTGATTGAAATTTCGTATAACTTGAACTTTAAATGCTTTCCAGACTCTACTGTTTCATTTACTACTCTTTTTTTTTATAACTTTAAATGAAGTATGTATTAATATATATATATATATATATATATATATATATATATAGATTGGGGTTCAAATGGGATCCCTAATTTGCTAGAGATCCAAAGATCCACTTTTTGACCACCCATTTTTCCTTATATCTTTTCTTTTTTTTTTTTTTTTTTTTTTTGCTTTTTTTCTAATTTTTTTTTTACTTTTTTCTTTTACCTTTTTATTTACTTTTTTTTTTTTTTCTTTTTTTTTTTTTTCCAAAAATCACATTTGATTTTCAATCTTACTTTTAAAAATCACATGTAATTTTCAATTTACAAATCTTTTATGGGTAAAATCACATGTGATTTTTAACGTACAAACTATTTTGCTTATAAAATCACATGTGATTTTCGAGAAACAAATATTTTAAGTGTGACTTTAAAATTTATAAATTTTGGTTTTTGAAAATCATATGTGATTTTCCAAAAAAAAAATTCACGTGTGATTTTAAAATTTATAAATTTTGGTTTTTGAAAATCAAATGTGATTTCAATTTTTTACAAAAAAACCACATGTGATTTTGAAAAAAAAAGTTAAGAAAAACATAGCAAAAAAAAAAAAAAAAAAAAAAAAAAAAAAAAAAAAAAAAATGAAGTATTAAGGGGAAAATGTGTGGCTGAAAAGTGGATCCCTGGATCCCTAGCAAATTGAGGATCTCATTTGAACCTCAATATATATATATATATATATATATATATATATATATATATATATATATATATATATATATATATATATATATATATATATATATAACCATCAGGCTATGCCTGGTGGCCACCAGCATCCGTAAAAACCTTGGGCCCACCCTTGTGCTGAAATATGCAGGTCTCGTGTTCGAGTCCAAGCAAGGTGATGGGTACCATTGTTAGGATATTTACCGGGGAATGCTTCCTTTGCTGGGTAGGGGGTCCGGTCACAAAGTGGCCCATGTCAATGGTATACGCCTTTACCATTTTATATATATATATATATATATATATATATATATATATATATATATATATATATATATATATATAAAATAAAAAAAGTTAAATCAAATAAATTAGAGATTTAAAATGGTAAACTAAGTTTTAGACAATGAATAATTTTGATATCTTTATAGGAACCATTTGGAGCACACAGAGGAGGTTTATAAAGAGCGGGCGGAGATGTGTTTTAAAAGAGTAGAACGTGGCACAACTAAAGGGGTTTTAGGATTTGTCTGGTGTAAATGTGCTACTTGAAGTCGAAAATGCACATCCAGATACTTGCAAGTTTGCAGAAAAGAGGGTGTACCATTTTTGTACTATGCGTGTATTGATTCGGGTTTAAATATTTGCAGGCGAGATGCATTGAGTTTCGCTTGCAATAGTCTACATCGTGTTGGCCTCCATTTTTCTTGGATGGGGGTTGTTTTATAAAAGAAGAGAAAGGAACCCAAATGTTAAAACTAACTCCGTCATGAATGTGAGTAATGGTGGTTTAGTACAACAAGTCCGTGGTAAAAAAGACGAGAATATCCCCATGCAGGTAGATACTAACTTGCAAAGTCCGTTACATGTTTAGAGACTATATCCTAACTATATCTTGCTTATGTTTAGAGACTATATCCTAACTATAGTAACTAAAGCTGCAAAAGAAGCCGCTCATGAGGAAGAGTCATCGGTATCATCATCACAAACTTCTCACACTATTAAAGCTCTACATTTTGAGCAGGCATTGGGAACAATCAAACGTTCTGTCTCGAATGAGGTATGGGTTAGCTCTATTTTGTGCAAATTTTAATATTAAAGGTTGCAAGATGGGCGGGTTGGGCAAGTTATGTAACAGATCGAGACGGGTCTGGGTTGATACATATCATTTTTTGACATGCGAACACATTTTTGTCCATTTTCTCAAAATAGCTAATGCATAGAATAATGATTAGAAAAGCAGATTTAATAACAATAGTCATCTAAATCTTTAAATATAACGATTTGGAGGTGTATGCGCCAAAAATTAATATGGGAAACTTTCAACATATTTGACCCGTTCCTTTTAGGCTAATATTTTATTTGGCCCGTTTGAGATCAGAAGCAACCTAATCTTCTCATTTATAAGTAAAAGGATACAAATTGCTACCGTTACCTATAATATACATTATCACCATCGCCATCTCGTATGGATCAGTCTTTTGGAGCAATAATTGACAACCCAGATTAGTCATATGCTGTAATTACAAAAATATTTTGTAAACTACAGATTTAAAAAGCCGGTGTGTAGTATAGACAGATACCTACATCACCATCATCAGAAAAAACAATCAGCCATTCAAAAGAGACAGAGACAGACGTTACGACAGACCCAAAAGATTCAGAAGAGACTGCTACAAAAACAACAACTACAGACAGCAGAGCCAAACGCAAACGAACGGAAACAACAGGTATATGGTCTCTATAATAAATAGCAATTACAGCAAATATAACAAAATATAGTTACATTTTGCAGAGAAACTACAGACCATCGACCCAACAAAACGAGAACGATTCCCAGAGTAACCAATCCACACTGCGCAAAACAAGCAACAACGACAGCCTATCTACATAGATATAAGTACCACCCCTTCTATTTGCAGCACATTTTGTAAAAAACTTCAACTACCACTACCATGGCCACCGTCTGCTGTATTCACGCATATGTAATAGGTTAGCACTTTTGTAACGAAAAAAAACAGTCCATCTAACTAGCGTCTTCCCATGACGTTTTGTTACAACTATTGTATTCATGCGTATGTAATAGGCTAGCGAACTCGTGCAACGCACGAAATCCCACTAGTTGATATTATTTGTTATTAACTAGATTATTAATTCTTACTAATTATCATTATTTAAATACTGACATGTATTAATTTTAGAAATCTATTGCAAATTAACTCTATCAATAAGGTGAGTCGGCTCGATTTAAGCCTTGTTAGTTTGAATTGGGTAAACGTAAATAAATTATTTAACTTTTTATTTATTATTATTTTAAGTAATATGTAAACCTTTATAAAGTAGGGGTTTTGGATATATATATATATATATGAACCCTAATGCTTTGCAATTCTCGGGCGACAGCGACGACATTGTGATTTTCTCCGACGATTGTCGGATTGTGTGTAGTTTTGATAGGAGTTTTGGGTTATGAGCGTTCCGGAATCGACAAAGAGAAGGAAATACAATATAAAGGTTCAGATTACTTCGGCTAGGATTTTGAGAGGTCGCGTAATCGAAGCTGGCGTTTCGTCGCTTATGGGGAAGAAGAAGAAGTCTGGTGGTTCTGTAAGGAAAGTTTCGAACGCTGGAAGTCCTTCTGCGGTCTCGTCCGAGCATGCTAGGGTGTTATTTGCAGGTCGTGGTGAGGATGAAGAAGTAGTTTCGTTGGTGCATGGGGATTCAGTTACGCTAGTTATGCCATCATTTATGTTAACACCATTAGTTACGCCAACAAGTACGTTACTACCATTAGTTACGCCATCGGTTACGTTACCACCATTAGTTACACCAGTAGTTACGCTACCATCAGTAGTTACGCCACCAATGGTTACGATACCCTCAGTAGTTACGCCACCAGTAGTTACGCTAACACTAGTAGTTACGCCAGCTCCAGTAGTTACGCCAACTGTTTCGGAGGAAGGTCTTGTTACGCCATTATTTAAGATTTTTGCGGAAGCTGGAGATCAGAATGGTTTTGTTTCGCCATCACATTTCGCTGGTTCGTATCATATGGGTTTTAATAATGCGGATTTAAAATCACCTTCCTTAGGTGATAACATAAATTTACATGATGATTTTCCTGCTATTCCGGGAGAATCTATGGATGATTATATGACTCGCTGGTTGGGTAAGATGAAACGCCGTCAAACCGAGTTGTTTTCTGGTGATAGTAGGTTTATGCAGGATAAGGGTAACCTGGATGAGGAGTTGTTGGGTTCTAAGGGGGTTTCTAAACCATCTTTTGCTGATATGATTAAAGTACCACCCATAAAGAGGAAAGTTAATTTTCGGTTGTTTATAACAGAAAATGGTGGTGATGGGTGGATTTGGAGATACCGAGGGAGGCTGTAAGACTATCAAGTAAGAAATATGAATTTACAATTTATGGTTATTTTATTGGTAATCGCCTTCCATTTCCGGTTGTCGATAAATTTGTGTGGAATGTTTCGAGAAATTTGGTTTGGAAAAAACAATGATTACTGGAAAAAACAATGGTTACTGCAAAAGGTTTTCGAGTGAAAAGGGTGTTATGGATGTTTTAGAAGGGGGTTCGTGGATGATACGTAATGTTCTGATCATTTTGAATAAATGGACACCTAATATTAATGTCGAAAAGTAAGATATTACATCGGTGCCTGTTTGGGTCAAGTTGCATGATGTTCCTTTTGTGGGTTACACAAATGATGTATTAAGTGCCATGGCTAGTAAGATTGTAATCCGTTAATGTTGGATTCGTACACAACTGCTATGTGTATTGATTCTTGGGATCGCCTAGTTACGCCAGAGCAATGATTGAGGTTGATGTGAGTGTTCAATTGAAAGATAAACTTGTTATTGCAACTACCCGGTTGGATGTTGAAGGTAGTACTCGCCATGAGGTCCGTGTTGAATATGAGTGGAAGCCGCCACAATGCTTGAACTGTAAGGTCTTTGGAGATACTGAAAAAACCTGTAGGAAACATATTCCAAAAAGTCGATGAAGAGGGCTTTCAAGAAGTGAAACGGAAGAAAGTAAAAGGTTTTAATATGAGTCAAACTAAACAACCAGTGTTTGAATATCGTCCAAAGAGTAAAGTAAATGCGGGGAATGCTAGGAGTATAAGTGGTGATGCAAGTACTTATGAGACACAAGTTCAAGCTCGAGCTGCTAGGATTGTGAGTAAGGTTTTAGGGGCTGGTGGCATGGCGTCGGTTAAGGGTAAGGAAAAGCAAGGGGTGCAAGTGGATCGGTTAGGTCCGGAAGTCTGTGGTGCGTATGGGAGGATCCGGGAGGGGACCTGGTAGAGACTTTACAAATTTTTGAGGGGGCAAGCACTTCCGGTTCAAACGGTTTTAATGTTTAATGTCGCGTCGTGGAATAAAAGGGGCTTGAACCAAACCCCAAAACAAACAGAGGTTCAAGAGGTGGTGCTCGAAATTAGTTTACAAGTTTGCGCTATTTTAGAGTCCCATGTGGATATTTCAAGACTTCACGATGTGTGTACGAAGGTTTTTAAGGGTTGGCGGTGGACATCTAATTATCAGGTGAGTCTAAAGGGTACTCGTATTATTCTTTGATGGGATTCGGAGAATGTTGAGTTGATGGTGGTTAATCAATCGGACCAGGTTCTTCATTGTCAGGTGCGTTTGATCAATGCCCAAAAGAGCTTTTATTGTTCGTTTATTTACACGGGTAATCATTATATTCAGAGGCGTGAGTTATGGAAAAGTTTGTTGATGCCACTACAACAAAAAGAGTCTTTTAGGACGCTTTTATAAAACACTTCTCTAATGATACAACAAAAAGAGTCTTTTAGGACGCTTTTATAAAACATATTCGTCGGGTCTTATTATTAACAAATTACATGATACTTATATATATATATATATATATATATATATATATATATATATATATATATATATATATATATATATATATATATATATATATATATATATATATATTTTTGGTTTCAAATAGAAAACACTTAAATATTTAGGAACCATAGGAACCACGTTTTAACCAATTATTTACCAAAACTCATTTTATTTTAAAAATTGAATATCTTTTAAACTATAAAGTTTTACACAATAAAAAATATACCGTTAGAAGGAAAATTTAATTCTTTTTTCGAAAAATATAAATTTTTTAATTTTGACGCCTTTTTTTTCTTTATTTATGTAGTGGTGTATATACTACAAATTCTAATATTTTCAAAAACTGAATGTATACACCGATGAATACCACCATATACACTAGTTAATACATATGTATGTATTCGGTGGTAAATATATGGTTATAATGTAAGTCCCAAACTAGTTAATACATAGGTGAATAGATATGTATTCAGATGTGTATAAATATGTATTTATCTATGAATATAAGGTTCAAATGTCTTTTTGGTGAATTAGTATATTCACTGGTGTATATTTAGTATATACAATGATATATATACTAAAACCCACAAAAAAACAAAAAATCGTCAAAAGTATATATCAAGTGGGTGTTTGTTGGAAAGATAATTAAATGTTTGTTTTAATGGTGTATTTAGTTTTTCCTAAAATTTAGTTATAGTTTAGATAAATTAATTTAAAGTTGATTAAGAATTTAAAGTGGGTTTTAAATGATTTGTTAAAAAATGATTTCTATAGTTCTTAATTATTTAGTGGTTCTTATTAGAACACACACTCTCTCTCTCTCTCTCTCTCTATATATATATATATATATATATATATATATATATATATATATATATATATATATATATGTGTGTGTGTGTGTGTGTGTGTCTCTTATTATATTATCTTTAAACACGTTTCGGCCCGTGCAGTGATGAAATTTAAATATGACAATATAATCAATTGTTTAGTTAATAGATTTTCTTTTTAAACAATAGAAATCAAACCGTATTATGTTAGTTGAAATGTGATAAAACATGTTTTAGGGTATGAGTTTTTCGTTTTTTTTTTTAAAAAACTTCTGAATAAAAGAAAAAAAATTCATTTGCATAGTAGAGATTTAACTTTAAATTGAAAAAATCCTTAGAAAATAAAACGCTTTCCAACTCGTATCTCAAGCTCCATAAACTTACATCAAACATATCGTAAGAGTATTTTGGTATAATTGTTTTTTAAAGTTTTTAATAGTTACAAGGATTTATTATAAAAATAAAACATATTGTATTGAAATAAAGTATTGTTTGACTTGGAGATGTTCAAACTATTTTCAAAGTTCAAGCTTCAAATGAATAGTTTTTTCAAAGAGTGTCGAGATTTTTAAAAAATAAAAGCCTTAACATAGTTTATTAAATCTCAGTTTATGAAATATAAGCCATCATCTCTTATATAAGTTTTAATAAACACCCCGAAACAAAAAAATTATGAACTCGCACTTAAGTTTGTCAAGTATACTCATTATTTGTACAAAATTTAATATTATTAATTATTATTTTTAGATAAAATGTGAAATATTTCTATGTTGTTTTTAAATTTAAATTTTAGCAAAAGTTGAAATATTAGCGCCCAAATTAAGCGGCAATCTAAAATCTTAAAATTCTAAATTTGATATTATTTATATTCATATAAACCCTACCTTTATCATATAACAATCAATTTCGTAATGTGGCAGTTTTTATGTTTGACACTTAATTCTCGTGAGCATTATATACTGTTTATGGGTAGTTATTTTGGTGAACCAAGCAATTGATTTCATGAACAAGGTGAGTTACTTTTAGGTTCTGGGTTTTCAATTGTTCTTGAAGCACTCACAAGAAATTAAAATTCACAGGTATCTTATTATGTAACCACAATTTTAGTATTATCATTGTTTTCAGTTTTGTATATTTGTATCTTTGATGTGAATTTAGCGAGGTCCCTTAAATTTGGTCCACGGTAGTTAATATCAAGGGTCACATGAAGCTCTCAAATATTAACTGATTTGCTCAACATATTTGACATGTGATGCTAAAATATGTTAATTGAATCAAACTCTAAGTGTTTGTGATAATGCCTCAATGACAATTTAAGCATAAACCGGTGTAAATAATGAATTGTTA
>CAJVGC010000065.1:16795796-16825353 GCA_910822075.1 Senecio squalidus | reverse complement strand
GGAGTGAAAGAAGAACCAATTATAGCCTTAAAAAAGTTTTCCGCATTACTGTCTTCAAGCTCTTCCTTTTCCTTTTAGGTAATTTCCATAATAAAATAGAAACAAACTTTCGTTTGAGATCTCCACCATATTATTGTTGTAGAATTTTGTAGTTACCTCTAAACTGACTTGTGATTTCTATATTATCTTGCATGTAGTTTCTTATTTTGATTGGCCACCGGTTTAGGCACATAAATCTGGTTTTGCAAAGGATGCTTCAGTGTACAAGCAGCAAGTAACGAGCCAGTGAGCTACACAACAATAATCTGTTAGCAACCCTAAACATGGACTAGAGAATTATTAAGACTAATTACTTGTGCTCCTTTGCTTCTTAATTTCTTTGAGTCTTAAATCGTTATTGATTATTGAACACCATATCAATTTTTAATTTGTGCTTGGATATTGCAAATGCCGAACATAATCTATGGTATATTTGTTTTGAGTTTCTAATGGGGTTCATATTTATATGAATGAATTGTTTGAAACAAATTTTGTTTTTCTAAATAGGCTATCTATATAATTATCAATTGTAATGTCAAAATTTACCCATCCGCATAATCATTTATCGGGACACTAAAACAAGTTATATACCATCGTCAAAATTATAAATAAGCGCCCTGTGTATTCATCTATTGAGACACTATCAAATCCTGTTTATAGGACTACAAATTTCATATTACAATGGTAATTATTGTTAGGACACTCATTTTTGTCCTATCAAACTTATCACGATGTCTTTTTGTTAGGACACATGATACTTTTGCAACATTTATTTCCGACCTATGAAATATATTGTTAGGACATTTTCATGTGTCTTAAAACGTATGAATGAGTAAACATATATTAAAACACTACAAAGCGTCATATTATGTGATATATTAGGACATAATTTGTGTTGTATTAAAATATTTTATAGGACTATAAAGTATGTTCCATAATTTTGGTGTTTGTTAGGACTCAATAACCGTCATAATAACTTTTTACAACGCCTTTGTATGAGACACTTATATCATTGGTCCTAAAAGGTTAAAGGTCCTATAAAGTGATCTATTAGGACGTTTATGGATGTCCTGTGAATGAAAGTTTGTTGTAGTGTGCATAATCATTTTGTGCGGAGTAGCGCCTAGATTGTTATGGGAGATTTTAATGTTGCTTTGAATCTTAATGATAGTACCAATGGTGTGTCTTGTGTATCTATTGGGATGGCTGAATTTAAAGATTGTGTAGAGAAAATTGGTTTGATGGATTTGAATCTGGCCTATGGTATACATGGAATCAACGCTTGAACTCTATGGATGGTATTTTGAAGAAGCTTCATAGAATAATGTGTAATGGTCCGTTTTTGCATCAGTTTACAGATGCTCATGCGATTTTTAAGCCGTATCATATCTCAGATCATTGTCCTAGTGTTCTAAAGATCCCGTTGGCGAGTGTCAGAAAGTCGAAGCCGTTTAAGTTTGCAAATTTTGTTGCAAATAAAGGAGAATTTTTGCCACAGGTTTCAGAAGCTTGGGTGGAGAACATTGATGGGTTTCATTTATTTAGAGTTGCTAAAAAATTAAAACGGTTAAAGCCTATCATGCGGAAGTTGATGTGGAATAATGGGAATGTTCATAAACGGGTTCGTTTTCTTCGAAAGGAATTAGATGTGGTTCAAGATAAGTTAGATAAAACTCCTGGGTCGGAGGAGCTGCGTGTTAGGGAATCTACTTATCTTCGTGCGTTTACTGAGGTAAAGTTAGATGAGGATATGTTTCTGAAGCAGCGTGCTAAAATTCGTTGGTTAAAGGAGGGTGATGGGAATACAAGGTTTTTTCATAATATGCTAAAAGGGAAGCGGAATAGGAGTCATATCTCGTGTGTTCATGATATGGCTGGTGTGTTGCATTCGGATGCCAACGTAGCTGGTGTTTTGGTGAATCATTACAGTCAGTTCTTAGGCACAGCTGAGGAGGTGGATCCAATTAGGGATATGGCGGGGTTGTTTCAACAACGTATTTCGGGTCTTAAAGCTCAACATATGGTTCGTATTGTGTTGAATGCAGAGATTAAGGATGCGATGTTTGCAATTGGGAGGACAAATATCCTGGTCCTGATGGTTGTACGTCTGCTTTCTTTAAGAAGGCGTGGGAGGTTGTGGGGGATGACGTCTGTCTGGCTGTTCAAGAATTTTTTCGTAATGGTAAAATGCTTAAAGAGGTAAATAGTACGATTATTGTGTTGCTTCTAAAGGTTGCTTCTCATGAAAGTTACGGATTATCTCCCTATTTCCTGTTGTAATGTGTTGTACAAATGTATTAGTCGTATTATCACTAATCGTTTGAAAGAGGGGTTGACGGATATTATAAGTTCTAATCAATCGGCTTTTGTTCCCAGTAGAAGCATTTCGGATAATATACTATTATCTCAAGAGGCTGGTAAAGAATACGTTTAAAGTTGATATTCAAAAGGCATATGATACAGTTGATTGGGGTTTCTTAAGGAATATTCTTATCGGGTTTGGGTTACATGGTATGATGGTGGCGTGGATTATGGAATTTGTGACTTCTACATCTTTTTCAATTTGTGTTAATGGGGATCTCCATGATTTTTTTCGTGGGAAGCGTGGGTTGCGTCAAGGTGATCCACTATATCCATATTTATTTACGATTGTTATGGAGGTGTTAACATTGTTACTTAAGAGAGGAGTGACAGAGTCAACGGCGTTTAAGTACCATCCGAAATGTGCGAAACTAAAGCTTATTAACTTTTGTTTTGCTGATGATTTGATTATGTTTTCTCATGGAGATAAATACTCGATTATGGTTTTATTAAATGCATTAAATGAATTTAGAATAGTTTATGGGTTGATTCTGAGTATTAAGAAGAGTACGGCTTTCTTTTCAAGTGTAAGCGATCGGGTTAAGAGTGCTATTTTGGACGTGTTGCCTTTTGAGGAGGGGTCTTTTCCTATTAAGTATTTGGGAGTTCCATTGATCTCGTCCAGACTTTTAGTTGAAGATTGTAAGAGTTTAGTTGAGAAAGTTCGGAACCGTCTGGGAGATTGAAGGAATAAATCTTTATCTATTGCTGGTAGACTTCAATTAGTCGTGTCTGTTCTTTCCGCTATGCATGTGTGTCGGGTTTCATTCTTCCTAGTTCTATCATTCTCGATATTGAGAAGCTACTTTGTGGGTTCTTGTGGTGTCAAGGGTTATTAAAGCAGGGTAGAGCTAAGGTGGCATGGGCTGATGTTTGTCGTCCTAAAGCGGAGGGTGGTTTGGGTATTCGTAGTCTTGTATCTTGGAATTCTGCTTTAATGATGGTGCATATTTGGAAAGTCATTATTCGTAAGGAGTCTTTATGGGTCAAATGGGTGCATAAACATCATCTCGAGGGTCGCAATTTTTGGGAGGTCCAAGTAAAGGAGAATGCAAGTTATAGTTGGAGAAAGATCTTGGGGTTACGTAATGTTATTCGAATGCATGTCATTAGTAAGATTGGTGATGGTAGCATGATTTCTTCCTGGTTTGATAATTGGAGTGTTGCTGGTCCTTTAAATAACTTTATTTCGAATCGGGACATTATGAATGCGGGTTAGACGTTAAAAAGTAAATTCGCTGATCTTTGAAATGGTAATGGTTGGTCTTGGCCTGTGTTTTTGTTGCAAAAATACGCGGTGTTAAATTAGTTTCTAGTGCCAACTTTGCACGAGTGCAAGGATTCGATCGGTTGGGTTGATAATGATGGTTCTGAGGTGCTGTTTTCTGTTGCGAGTGTGTGGGATGCAATTCGTGACCGTGGTGATCGTGTGGATTGGAAGGAAGTTGTGTAGTTTTCTCAGAGTATTCCGCGCCATTCTTTTGTTGTGTGGTTACTCGTTTTACAAAAATTGAAGACTCATGATCGTATCAAAGACTGGGAGAAATCGGATAAGATCAAATCTGTCAATTGTGTTTTTTGCAATCTATAGCCAGATTCGCATGATCATTTATTTTTTGAATGTTCTTATGCGAATCAGGTTTGGCGGTTAGCTTGTGCTTCCTCGAGGATTCCGCTTCATATGTATAAATGGTCATATGTTATTGTGTTTTTAAAGCAGCGAGTCCAGAAAGGTAAGGCTTGGGGGCGTGTTGCTCGTCTTGTTTTTGCAGCTTCATTTTATTTTATCTGGCAAGAGGGGAATAATAGATTGTTTAAGAAAGGAACGCGTAGTATCGATGTCTTGTATAAGGTTATCTTTACCATAGTCCGATTGAAGCTCATGTCGCTTGGGATTGCAAACCGGTTAGAATGGAAGAATATTTCTACTATCTGGAACTTAGAAGTGGTTAAGAGGCTCGAGTAAGATGTGGTTTGGGCGTAGTTTCGGTGTTTGATTGTTTGTTTCTTTAGCTGGTTTGTGTGTATTGTGGGTGTGCTGAGTGGGTTAGTCTTTGGTTGTGTTGGAGTTTTTTCTCCATGTTTTTCTCTCAGATGATTCTTTTGTTTCATCTCGTTCTGTAACCGTTTTTTGTTAATATATTTTGCCGGGGAATTTCCTCTTTAGCGATATATATACATATATATACAGGAGACTTATCTCACAACACGGGGTAATGACACAAGAGAATCATAATACTCAAGTATGTGTGGAGCCGGTGCAACAACAAACACCGTGTGTATATTTTAATAGTCCTAGAGGTTGCAGACGTGGGTCTAGTTGCAGGTTCCAGCACGTTAAGGTGGAGAGTTTGGAAGAGCAGCAAGGCCCCAAAAGGATGAAGCTTTCTGGTGGTAATTTTGTTAGACATACGTGACATGACTTATGACATATTCTTTTATCGGTTTGATAGAAACTTCTTGGTAACGCCTTTCTAATCCAGCTTATTCCTTCCCTTTTCAATTTGATACAGTTTTATGGTTTTAGCTTTTTTCCAGTGTACAGATCTGAAATTGTAGATTTTCGTTACTCAGGAAGAGTCTGAAACTGAGAAATCTTAATAGCAAAGGGGATGATGGCATTGTATGCATAGTCACTTTTATTAACGTCGTTTTACTGTTTTGGTGTAAAAACTATCCCTAATCAACGACCCACCATGGTCATTTTGCTAAATGATTAACGTAATTTTGCAGTGTACTAAATATATTAAAAATATACATACATATTCCTTAAATATATTAAATACTGTTAAACATTTATTTATGTATAAATTAGTTTCCTAACAGAATAGTGATCATATGGATGTCATGTTAAAGAAATACTTCAACTTGATTCAAGGTAGAAGTTGTAAATAAGATAACATGTGAAATCTCCGTTACAGTGGCAAGACAAATGTGGCCTTATTGTTTAGATATAAACTATAATCTTCATATGGCAACTAAGTTGGCGATACGTTCAGATCAAGTGGTTCTCATGATGATGTGAACTCCACAGTCGGTGTCCACAATTTGTCGCCTATTTCACATGTACCAAAAATACATGTTTTTACACCCTTAAAGAGTTAAAGTTGTCCGACCCACCCATTGTGCCACAAAGGACCAACAGTTTGCTGTTTTAACCTTGTATTAGAAAACTTCCATGTTATACTTAATGGACAAAGGACAGACATTGTGCTATTTTAACAAACTTAAGAACTAACGATGTAATAACTGAGACTTAATAACGATATGTGAAATTTGGCAACAATATTAAGAAGCAAACGTAAAGCATCAAAATATTTAAATTTCTGCGAGGAAATCCAAATGTAAAGATATTCTTTATTACTGGAGTATTAGTTAACAAGTATGTTGCTTCCTATAGTTCACTGGCAATGACATCCACTGGTTTTCTTTTATGTTACTTGTGGTGGTATATTATTAGTGTTAAAATATGATGATAAAAGTTGAATTTTTCGACTAAAAAATGATTTTAAGTAGTAAGAAAAAAAAGTTAAAAAAACGCTTTGGGTGACTTTAAACCCCTCTCGGTTATTTTGATTTTTGAGCTAATAATCATAACTAAATCAACTCGTTCAATAGTAAAAAAATAGGACTCTTTAGTTTGTTCATCCTAAATTTAGTTATCCGTTGGGCTAACAACCTTAGCCAAATCTTGACAGGTGAACATGCATTTTTGTGCACTTACCATCAATACGACTGCATATATTTCTTTGCTATTTACATCACGTCGTGATCTCTATTCTGGTGACATGCGATGTGCTGAAGTTATCCCACTCATGTCCGTGTCGTTTAAGCAAATCTCGTATGGTTTAGCTTATTTCAACATTACCATCCTTCTATCTAGAAGTGGTTAACTGGATGGGTCTGGAAGGTAGGGGCAAGTTAAATAATAGACCTGCGGTTTAAAAGGTCTAATCTGGTTACCGCTGAAACACTTCAAGTCAGGATTTGATTTCTCTGTTTGTTATAATGGAATATGTTTTCTTCATATATAGAAGATATATTTTGTTGAACTAAAATCAATACATTAAGACCAAAAATGTAACCATAAATGTTGATGTAGTAATTTTCATGGGATACATTATTGATGGAATTTTAACTTTTATTGACCAAGATTTTGGGTTTCATGAGCTTTCATATGGTTTCTTTAACTGAATTAGGGACGACCCGATTTTCAGCAACAATCAGATCTTGTGGTAAAGTTAGTTATATGTTAACCTTGAGCTCCTTTAATATCATTTTATTGTTATGTCTTTGTTGTGTTTTAGATTTTCTTAACCATCATTATGTTTCTTTGTGGTTTCTAGGAGAAATTTGGTAGAAGAAAAGCCAGAAATATATACTCGAGGAGGTCCGTTATGTATTATCAAAACAACACATAAAACAGATCAGATTATGTATTTTTTACTCCAGATTTGGGTTGGAGCTAAAAATTTCTATAGAAAGAAGTGATGAGACAAAACTCAACACAAAACTTGTAATCTTTAGAATCCAACTTTTATTTTATTTAGCTCATTATCAGCACTATTTTTACTTAACCTTTTCTTTCAAGCTCGTATATGCCGATATTCTGATCATGACAATCATCTTTATATTTAAGTACTTGTGTTGTGTTATTCTTTCATCCTTTAAAGTAAAAACATGCACAGCCATAAAAGTACATAGTATATTAGTAAGCATAAAAAGAAAGAGAATGGCCTTGATGTCTCGAAGGAGGGGTACCAATGTAGGGTAACGTTCAAGAGGCATGAACCCGTGAATGTGAACTACCTTGCTTACCACCAGCCCCTACACTACACATGCCTCTGTCCCTCTCCAACTCCCTTATAAGTACATACTTTCTTCTTTTTCAACCACCGCAGTCCGCAACCTCTTCCACATTCACAACCACCACGACGTATCTCTACGTACCATTGTGACAATGGGTCTCAGAAAGTCGAACGATAAAAAAACTCAAGCATTAGCTCTCAAGAAGATCATTAAAAGGTGGTCAAGTTTTGGGAAGAACGATGACGACTTCCCAAACGATGTCCCAAAAGGACATTTTGTGGTGTACATCGGAGAAAGACGAAGCAGATACATCATACCAATATCATGTTTGGATCATCCTACATTTCAAGATCTACTACAACAATCAGAGGAAGAATTTGGATTTCATCATGATATGGGAATAATCATTCCTTGCCAAGAAATTGATTTTCTGTCCTTTTTCTCCATGATTGCATCATAATATTTTTCCATTTTAGGTTCTATTTTTTTCTTAACATTTTTCTCAAGTGGTGTGTGTGTGTGTGTTGAACACCCTTGGAAAAAATTTGTTCCAATTTTGTACAAAAGCAAAGTAAAACTCTGCATGGGAGATTATTTTTCTCTCATGCATGTATTGCAATGTCAAGGGAGGGATTCGTTAATTAACAACAGTGCACATTGTATATTATTTCGAGTTTTCCTTGTTGCATTTGTAAGTGTATTAACAATTTTGCACTATCATATTGTGCATCGCGTCATTTTTGCATTTCACGGCACATGTCACATCGATGTCCATAAACTTGTGATGTAGGCATTATGTGGTACCACGTAACATAATACACAACTATGATGTAAAAATATAATTTAAAAATGACAAGACAAGTGACGTGCCATGTTACATGGCATGATGCGCAAACTGAAATATATATATATATAGGATGAGAGTGTAGTGTTAAAACGAAAATAGTTGATGAATCATATGGCATAATCAATTGAAACTTATCTAAGGGTTAAGTACTCTTTGTTAAGTGGGTTGTTACTCCACTCTTTAAAATAAGTTCTCAATAGAAACGATATAAATTAAATTTGGGAAAATCTTAAAAATTAGAAACAAAAATCAAAAAATATTCGAGTTTTTACTTACAAATCTAGTCTCATATAAAAGAATATATATATTTTTTTAACTTTGATGCAATAATTTTTATGAAGAAGAAAGAAGGTTAAATATTTAAAACGAAAATAGTTAATAATTAAATCATATGACATTATTATTTTTATATAAGAGGTTAACTATATTGACACTTATCTAACGGTTAATGTCTTGCCAAATATCTTTACTGTTCTAATTTTAGATAAGTTTTTATTATACTTAAGATAAACATATAGTTGGAGAAATATATTCAAAATTAAAAATAAAAACTCAATAAAATAGTCTTTTTTTTCCTTACAAATCTAGTTTTTATTACAGAAAATAAAATACCAAGTATAATGAAATAATTTTTATGCAGAAGAAAAAGAGAGTTTCAATAAACATAGTTGATGATAAATTATATAACAACGCCATTTTCATATAAGAATTTAAAAATTAATGTTGAAATCTATTCAACGGTTGGGGCTTTTGTCAAATGACTTTAATGTCCCTCTTTAGATAAGTTTTTATTAAAGTTAAAAAAAAAAAAAAAAGTTGAAGAAAATATTTTAAAATTAGAAATAAAGATATAACCAATATTTGGGTTTTTGTTTCCATAAAAATATATTAGTGTTAGGATAGTCCTCTAGACGGGTATTCTTATTGTTTTTTCTTTTGATATTAATTATTAATAATTATGCAAAGCTTGTTTTACAATAATATTAGATTAATATAAATATTTTAATAAATAAATTTTATTTAGAAATTTCACATATGATTTGCTGTTAATATGTAACAGTTTATTTTGCAAATATACACTATCGAAAAGAATAAATGTAGAAGACTCAATTGCATATTAGTATATACCTAAACCTTAATCATTGCTTATTAAAAATTAGAATAACAAAAAATATAGCAAAGTCGGTCCTAATTGAATAAAAGAGTTAGAAACATAACTAAATATTATACTATAAAAAGGTTATTATAAATGTTGTATACTAATAAATTAATAAATGTTACTAATACATAGAGTTTCATCTAATGAACACATATAAGATTCGATAACTAACATAGTTGTTTGTGTAGAAATAGTCGTTAACAATAGTTGAAAATCAATTCAAGGTTTCTTTAAAAATCCTCTTTTAGTGTCAAGTGTAACTAAGAGGATACGTCCGTCGGACGAATATTTTCAAATACATATTGTTGATTTTTATGTCTCAAATAAAACAAATACTAATACTTAACATAGAAAGAATATAATTCTTTTTTTTTTTTTTAACCTTTTTATTAAATTTAGAAGATTAACGAATATAAACTTTTAAATTTATTTGTTACAAATTAACTTGTTTAACTCAATTGATTGAAGTTAATATTATAAAATTAAGAAGGTAACACATTAAATCTTTTTGTATAGCTTTTAAGATCAAATATATGACTTTTATATTAAAGTTAAACTAGTATACAACCCGCGCGAAAAAGCGGCGACGAAAAAATGTAGTGCGATAATGATTTCTTGTAGTTTCTAATTTGTCTCGTGATTTATGTCATGAGAGTAATGGTTTATGAGGCGGTATTTGGGGCCAAAACAAATTATGCGGTAACGATTTTCGGCTCACCTTTCGGGATGGAAAACAATTATTGATATGGAAATGAGTTTCGATAGTTTCTTATTCGTTACTTCCGGCTTTATATTAAGTATAATACTTTTTTATTTGACCATTCGTGTTATAATATGAATTTTAAGGTAACAATTTTAAGTTGACAATTTGAGGCATAAAAAGTGTTGCTATAATTGTTTTCGTGCAACCATTTCCTCTACTAAGTTTGGCAATATGGGGTAAAATTATTTATTCTAACTATTATTAAATTTACACCTTCTATTAGATTATCCTTCGACCATTCGGAAAATTTTATCTTTATTCATTCAACCTATTTGGATAATTCGACTTATTTTACGCTATTAGTCCATTTGGTAAAATCATATATGTATAACAAAATATAAAGTAGAGATAATTACAAATATATTTTTTACGATTTGACAAATAGGATATGTTTAATCATCTTGATTTTGAAAGTACACCACACACTCTTTATTTGTAAACATTATACACTCGCAATCTTTTAGTCCATTAGGATTACCTTATTTCAGTTAGTTATATCAAATGATCATTTTACCATGCTTGTATTCAAGTGTTCAGTTAGTTATATCAAATGATAATTTTACCATTACCTTATTAGGATTACCTAGGTTGGATGCGTCACAATATACTACGAAATCTTCGTTTCCCTCGGGAAGAGTTAGAATTGGAGCATTGCACAGTTTCGTTTTTAGGATATTGAAGGCTTGTTCTTGTCCATCTCCCCAGTTGAACTTCTCGTTCTTCTGGGTTAACTTGGTCAAAGGCTTGGCTATCTTAGAGAAGTCTTGAATGAATCGCCGATAATATCCAACCAGTCCTAGAAATTGGCGGACTTCTGTCGGACTTTTGAGAGTTTCCAATTCTCTATGGCTTCGATCTTTGATGGATCAACATTAATTCCGGATCCATTAACTACCTGACCGAGAAATTTGACTTCACGCACCCAGAATTCGCACTTAGTAAATTTTGCGTAGAGCTGTTGTTCCTTGAGTAATTATAACAACAGTTTTAAGTGCTCTGCGTGATCTTCTTTGGTACGCGAGTAGATTAAGATGTCGTCGATGAATACAATGACGAACTTGTCTAGATACGGTCGGCATACCCAATTTATCAAATCCATGAATACCGCCGGTGAATTTGTGAGTCCAAACGGCATTACGAGGAACTCATAGTGTCCGTATCTAGTGCGGAATGCGGTTTTCGGTACATCATCTTCAGAAACCAACACTTGATGATACCCGGACCTTAAGTCAATCTTTGAAAAGTAGGTTGCGCCTCGAAGTTGATCGAAAAGGTCATCGATTCGCGGAAGAGGATATCAGTTCTTGACAGTTAGTTTATTCAATTTTCGGTAGTCGATACACATGCGAAACGATCCATCCTTCTTCTTTACGAATAGAATCGGCGCTCCCCACGGTGATGAGCTTGGTCGAATAAATACTCTATCTAATAAATCCTGAACTTGGTTGGATAATTCCTGCATCTCTTTCATTTTCATCACTCAATCCTCTCAATTCTCTCTCAATTTTTCAGAAAATAAGAGTTAATAAAGACCAAGTGTGAGTGAGTTTTATAACACAAATAAGATTATACACCATAGTTTCAACCTTTCCTTGATTTCCTTCCATTTGTTAAGTACTTCCAACATAATCTTCATCTTTTTATCTCTTCTTCTTCTCATTTGTTTATGTTAGGGATTCTAACATAAAACTCATGTGTTCTTGCAAGGATTCATCCTCCACCTTCACTTCCCATAATCGTTGATATGGGATTTGTCAGTGTGCGGTCCCTATGAGTCAATGTTATGACCGCTTGTTATTCAAAGGTGGGGGTTGTTGCCTTTGATTGTTAGGTTCAGTGTAGTATTTATATAAGGTTATGCATGTATCTTGTTTTTTTATAAATCAAGATATCTTTACTAATGAATTTTATATATTTCATATTTGGTCAAAGCCTTTTATACTTAATGTTTTTATAAAAATGCGAATAAACCACCAACTTTATGTTGACGTCGTATTTTTAACGTTTTCCATGGGTTTGAGGTTACCGTATGCCGATGATATGCTTTTGTGACTACTTAGATCGTTTACGTGGAACTTGTTTTGTTTTGCTTAGTTCCTTTAGGATCCATTATTGTCATTTGTACTTTACTTTTTCTAGTATTGTAAAACTTTGTATTCCGAATTTATTTATATAATACGACGATGTTTTCTTTTTATAAAATGTTGTAACCTTATACCTCTGATATTATTGATACTGTTTACAACTCGGGTTTCCGCCTAAGCGGAGTGTAACAATTACCATAAACTATTTTGTCGTCGCCGCATCATGCGGTTACTATACTAGTAACAGATAATAATTAACATAAAAAAAACATAAATTTATTAATCTTTTTGTTTAATTTATGAGACTAAACGAATATAAAATTTTAAATTTACTTTTTGCAAATTAAGTTGTTTAACTCAATTGATATGAGTTGCGATTCCAAAGAATAAAACGATAAACACATTAAAAAAATTTATATAACTTTTAATCTTAAATTTTTTTAACATTATTTTGTTTTTTTAGTTTAACACCGTAATCTTAACTACACGTGAAGGATTTAAATCCTAGATCTTTAAGTTGAATTTTTAAGTAACAAAATTACTAAATTATCAATTTTTTATCATCTGAATACAACTAAATTTCCTAATTTATTTTTCTCTACAATTAATTTGATAAAAACTTTTAAATTAATAAAATGAATTAGGAAAAGAAATAATGTCATGATATACTATAATCTCAAGTTTTATGATAATATTATTGTAAGATGGGACACATTAGTTGGGTGCACATGGTAGGATTCTACTAGTTGACCAAACAATTGGGTGAGGGTGGGCTATGCTATGTCTAATACGATTAACTTATTTTAAAGAAGATGGCTAATCATGTCATCCATATGAGGATTACTTTCACATGAACAACATGTCAAAGAAATTGGCTTTTCTTGTATTGCTGACGAACCCAAAATTTGGAGCGACAAATGAGATAGTTACTGTTTAATATGTTTTTTTTTTTAAATATATAATATAATATCTGCATGAATTTGAATATATCATTATTCTTTTTTTTTAAAGGAGATTTTATAGATTGAAAATGTATAGAAAATTATATGGTACAAGATATATGTCAAGTTGTCTAAACAAACTTTTAATTGCCGACTTAGAAAAATTCAACCCTTTAAATATTATTTACTCTCTTTAATTATATGAGATTTACTTTTCTATTTGTTGCAAAGGTCTACTACTATAAAAGTGGCGTAAGTTTATTCGTTTCAAACAATTCCCCCATAACTACTTTTGCATGTCAAAATTAGTCGTACAAAACAAGTCACTAATTTCTAAATAGGATAAGTTTTTAACTTTTTTTTTTGTTTGTTTACATATTTATGTGCAACCATATCTATTTTATATGCAATTTTGGGTTTTCTAAGTTTCTTAAACTTCTGCAAATAATTTTATTTTATTCATATAACTAGAATATTGTCCCGTAATAGCACAAATATATATAAAAATTGAATTGTAAACATTATGTTTATGAGATTTTAAGTTATTATGAAAAAACAATGTTATACGAATAATAACATATATATCTTTATGTTTATACACATATTGTTTATAATTATAATAACATATACACTTTAAAGTTTAGCACATGTTTTGATATTTATTATTAGGAGATTTTAAAATAACAATAATGTAAATCATAGTTCAAATTGAGTAATTTTATAAGTAAATTAGAATTTTGTTTTATTTTTAGTAAAGATGGTAAATAAAAAAGAGAATGTTATTATGTTTTGTAAAAGGGTGTAAAATGAAATTAGTATTTGATAACATCATCAATTTGATCTAACGGTTGAAATAAAAAAAGTTAACCCATCGAAGGGCTATTACTTCGATATGTGACATTTAAGGTCTCTATTTTATTATATATTAAAGATTAAAGATTGTTTCATCAAATAATTTTTTTTATTAACCTTAAATTTTGTTTTATTAGATATATAATAATATGAAAAACGTGATAGCATTTGGGGAAAAAAATGGTTTAAAAGGGTCTTTTCCTTATTATTTCATATACACTAAGGTATGATTTTGGACCTCAAAGCTTCATTTTTGTATTTTAGGATCTAAAAAGTCAGAAATGAAGGGAGGAGCGAAAACGCAGGAATACAAAGTAAAAAGAGTAGCGAAAGAAGGAACGTTTAAAGAAGACTGTGTTTACTTTCCCTTTTTAGTCAAAAATTTTATTATGGATTCTGAATTAGATAATTCAAATTGAAAAATTCTCTAAATTTAGTTAGCTACAAGTCTACCAAAAGGAGTTTCTCAACCTCAGTTACTTAGGTTAGACGTACTCATTTCTATTCGACTGACGTGCAGAGAATATTAGTTGAATTTGTTTGTGAAAGTTCTCTATGGTTCGGCGAACACATAACTCAACGAACTTTTCATCGAAGCCTATAAATACCAAGTGTGTTGGGTTGTATATATCTTGAACCTATGTTTGTCCTAAGGTAAATTAAAATGCTTTCAAATATAGGATTGAAAAACTTATATATTTCGATAATTAGAACCTCTTTGTTGGCTTAAATCTTTCAAAGCGTGGAGATATGTTATGTATAAGAGCAATCCAAATGGATAGAGTTCTTTTGTTACGAATGTATCACTGTCACACCCCGATAAAGCGGAATACATGATGTGAAGAGCAATAGCATTCGATAGCAAGATATAGATAAATGCCAAGTCATATTAAATAAAAGTTACATCAAAGTTTTACATAATGGTTTCAAATGTAGATTACATATCCGAATCAAAATGGGGTGTTCAACCAAACCACCCAAACCCATCCCGTTCTTGAAGTCATTCGCCCAAAAGCAATAAGTCATCAGCTAGCTTACTCGTTACCTGAAAATACGAGTCAAGTGTTAACTACGGGAGACGTAGTTAGTGAGCTACAAGTTTTAGTAAAGCATAAGTTTTCAAATTGTAATCGCATAACCATGCATAGAGTATCGCATCCAAAAATAGTTATCACATAAAAATGTATAGAGTATAGCATTTGTGTTTATAGGCATTGACCACATAGCGCGACTATGTGACAATCCTAAGTTTTGCCCAATGATCGTTGCTAAGCCTAAAGCCTACCCATTTAGTATTATGCACCATCGTTATAAGTCGTTGTGGTGAGGGTCAATCTACCCTAATAGCGATATCCATATCTACTAACGGTCCTTTCCAAAGGGATTAATAGCAACTAATGTCCTTGGTAGTTTTCGGGAGTTTTCAATGGTTTTTCACGTCCATGTTGTACAAAGTCCGCAACATGACGATCGATTGCTTTAGTCATTGGCAAATATAGCTTTCGTGTCCTCGACATTGTTGGCAAAACCCTCAACAATGCCGGCAAAATAGTTTTTCATATAAGTATTCAAAATATCAGAGTATTTCATAATAGCTTTCCCAAGTGTACAAGTGTTTTCGTAATAGCATTCAAAGTATTCAAGTGTTTTCATAAAAGCATTCGAGTATCAAATAGTTTTCGTTTTGCATTCAAGTATCAAAGCGTTTATCAGCTTAAATAGTGTTTAAGCCTAAGACTCGCATTTCACCCCAAAAAGTATTAAAAGCGTTTAAAGAGTAGGGGTTTGTAACTCACTGTTTGCGAAGATAATCGTAAGCGGGAACGGTCGGAACACGTTTCGGGAATCACCGAAAGCCTAGTAATACCAAGTTTTGTTCAAGTGTTATTACGTTATTGTATATAATATAATAGATAGTTTTTAGTTAAACTTTAAGTGTCAAGGTCCAATTTGTCCAAAAATCGTCCGAAAAGGTTATCGTTTTGTTTTAGTCCAAAAGTCCAAAATTAGCGTTTTTATTAATATGATATGTATAATTAGGTCGCTGAAGTGGTATGGAATTTCTAATGAAATTTGGGCAGCGCTTCCGCGCCCAAACTTCATTCCCAAAAATTCCAAAGTCACTTTCCCACTCACAAATCACATATATCACATAATCATATTTAAACATGTTCTTTTTATCATATTAAGTCCATCACAAGTCACCAATGTTATTGTTTTATCCAAACTCAGTCATATATATATATATTAAGTCTTAAAGGTCAGAATGTGTAACCAAGTTTCAAACGGCCAAAACGACGATTTTCGGGAAGGACAGCAGGCCGGTGCTAAGCACGTGGGCATAGGTGCTGCGCACCTGCCCTGCTGTTCTTCCCCTTTTTGAGTTTTTCTTGCAAAATCGTTTATGTAAGTGATAGATCTTGACTTACAATCGGTATAAACCTTATTAATCATCATTATATCGGTTTATAAGTAACTTTTAACCATAAATTTGAAGATCTAAGCATCATTAATTAAAAACCCGTTTTTGTATAAAAATGGTTATAAAAGTTCATCAAAACTTGTTTTTATAGCTTAGATCATACATGCAATGAGTTATATTAGTAATATAAGTAAAAAGGAAGAGTTTCTACCGAATGAAAGTGTTTAGATGATGGTCTAGGCGGATTTAGAGCTCCAAAAGTGTAGAAAAACGTTTTGTAATCGGAATAGCTTTGTCCCTCTTGTTTCCTTTGCTTGTTTGAATGATTTTGATGGTGTAAAAGATGACTTTTGGTGGCTGTAAATGGAGGTGTGAAGGGAGGTTTTTGAGAGAGTTTCTTATGTGTGTGTTTTGAGTGTGTGTTTGTGATTTTATAAAATGAAAAAGAAAAGGAAAAGAAAGGGATAGAAATGATAAAAGGGGTGTTAGAGTCTGCCAAAGTTGCAGTAAATGAGTGCCAAGGGTCGGTTTTGATTGGGTGTTGGATTACAAAAACGAGATAAGGACTAAAAACGTAAAAAAATTGAAATCTGGCAAGAGGTGCTGCGCACCGTGCATTTTATCAGATTTTACCTGATTTTTATTTTTACGTTTTTGCTTCGTTGGACCTTTTTGTTAACCGAAAGTTCTTAGTTATGATACGTTGTGAACTTAGGAAAGTTCATTAGGTGTTTTCTTGGTATTAGGACTTATATAATTTGATTCCGAAGTTTTTTTATGATTCCGATCCCGATCCCGATCCGCGCTTAAAGGCTTAAAATAGAGTAACTTTCGTTTAAGAGTTTTGCGTGAGTTCCAACGAACTTAGCTTAAGAGTTATGTCTACGTAACCACATAGCACATAAAATTAGTTATATCGGGCATCAAATAAGCACTTAGAAGTTATAAGTTAGCGTTCTCGACCTTAGTTTAGACGGTTGTCACAATCACTGTTTGCAATAATTTCAGAATTTTACATTTCGAGGGCACTATAATAAGTCATGTATTTATATGGAATATATAGTTTTATTTTGAAGAAAATTTTCGAAAATCCATGACACAATCATCCATTCAACCCATTAGACCGCTCTCAATGGAGCGTTTTAGGGCGCGTTTTACCCCCCTATAACGCCGTTATGGCTGGGGGGGGGGGGGGGGGGGGGGGGGGGGGGGGGGGGGCGTTGAACGGCGTTTTAGCCGGCGGCGTTGCCGGAGTAACGAGCGTTTTGGGGTTTTGTTTTTTTTTTTTTTTTTTCCGACCGTTTGACGAGAATTAAAAAAAAAAAAAGGTTAAAGCACTTAAGGGTCACTATATTATTCCAAATAATCCGATTGGATCATTGAACTAAAAAAAAAAATGTCGTTATCACTATACTTTCAAAAAATGTTTAAAATGATCACTCATGTTTTAGAAAACGTTTAAATTCGTCACTTGGATGACCGGTAACCTGCTAAACCGGATGACTCTGCTTATCACCACTAAGCTTCACAAACTCTAACTGTGCTTTCAAGTTGGGATAACTTTCGATCTCTAATTCATTCAGATGCTCCAACCTAATATCCGAATAATCTTATAGTGTAACTGATTCTATCTCGGATTCTGAATGATGTTTTGAAAGCTCGGGGAGCATTTGGTGGTATTTGCTGAGTCACTGTATTATTAAGAAAGAAAAAGGAAAACAGACAAGTAGAAAAATGAATACATACTTTTAGAAACCTATTCTACATATTTTTGGTACAAAGCTAAATACTTGGAAAAAATAGTGAGAGTAAAATTGAGATTTTAGTGCATTATCATAAGCTGATATAACAAAGCAAACATCAATTTTTGAATCATAGCTATTCCTTTACAAGGCTACTAGAGTTATTCAGTTTTGGGAGCAGAAAGAAAAAGGAAAAATGACAAGTTGAAATGTAAATAACTAGGAAATGAGATCAGATGAGTTTAAAGGGAAGAGGCCAGGGTGTAGACCTTGGAACCTCAATCTTATCCTTAATGCGTTGAATATGTTTCTCCTTCTTAGGTCTCGAGTTTCCATAGGAACCTTTGAATATCTTCCCCTTTTTTGTCCTCTTATCTCCTTGTCCGCACAATATGACTCACCCGTCACTACTAATCTCCTTGCCATCGTTCCCTTTCCAACTTTTTCCGATCTGCTTCACATTATTCGTATGTAAATTAAAAGAAGAAATTGAAATGGGTTTATCATTGGGGGTCGGTTGAAGATCTAATACATAATTTATATTTTATTGTAGAGAAATAATTAGGGACAAAAATAAAGATAAATTTAATAAAAATAGTCATGACCTGATATCATAAGTTGCGGTGGGTCCCAATGACCCAATCAAACGGTTTTATAAAGTTCATTGAAAATTACGTATATATTTTTAGTTTAGTGATCCAATCGGATTATTTGGAAGAGTACAGTGACCCTTGAGTGCATTAACCCAAAAAAAAAAAAACCATTTTAAAGCCCAACGGCTATTTTTAAAACGGTAGGATTTTTTTTTAAAATTTTTTTTTTGTTTTTTTCTATAAATATCCAATCACAAACACAAAATATTTACACCAAACCATATTCTTTCTCTCTATAATCATATTCATTCTATCTAAAAAACCCATAAGAAAAATGTCTCAATACAACGATTTTCCGTCATCCGATCCCAACTCGCCTTCCTCACCGGGCTTCGCAAATTTCCAAACCCAACCAGGTGGTTTTACTTCACTACTCCCCGGAAACACCAACACACCACCTCAACCCCATCAACAAGCCATGACCGAATGGCAACAATTCCAACAATTCTAATTATTCCAACAACAACAACAACAACAATCATTCCATCAACCCCAACCTCAATCATTCCATCAACCCCAACCTCGATCATACCATCCACCCCAACCTCAGTCATTCCATCAACCCCAACCTCAACCATTCAAACCGTCTCAAGCGTTTCAACCACAAGTAGCTGAACCTAGCGGTTCTCGTAAGAGACAAGACAAGGGTAAGAAAAAAGCTACGGATGTGGAAGACGCCACCCTAGGTTCTAAGGTTCAGTAGTCACAACCACAAGAACGGCGTTTGGCGGAGAATTAGATTCATGTTTCGGAGGATAGGAAAACCGGTATCGACCAAGATGGTCTAACTTTTTAGTTCCGTGTTATGGGTATTTTCAACGAAGGTTTGGCTGAACCTTTCACAAAAAATGCGCTAAGTTCAAAATGGAGGGCTATGAAGAAAAATATAAAATTGTTCATAGCATGTCATGACCGTGCCGAACGAGATCGATCGAGCGGCGAGGATGACAAAGTCGTCTACACAACGGCGTTAAGCATGTTCGAAGCCGAAAATCTACGCCCATTTCGTCATCATGCTGTGTGGGAAGTTTTGCATAGTTCGCTAAGGTTTGCTAATCCTAAACCCATTGACTCGATCAACCTCGACGACGATGCAGAACCGGACCTCTTTGGCCATGATCAGCTTCCACGACCTTTAGGAAAGCCACGACCATCTAAGAGCGCACGTTCCTCCCCCTCCTCTGATGTTACTTCAAAACGGAACGAGTTTAAACACGGCGTTGTCAACGAAATTCGCGAGCTTGAGAAAACAACTTTGGGAGTTTTTTAGGAAAAGGTTCAAAAAAGTAAATAAAAAGAAAAAGGAATAAAAATCGTCAAACTTGAGAAAACAAATTTGGGAGAAAACTTGAAATTTTTTAAAGAAAATTATGATATTGGAGCCTTTTAATTATGCATAAACAACAAGAGAGATGAATAAAAAGCACATAACACATAAAAGAAAAAGAAAAAGAAAACAAAAGGAAGAATTGTGTTCAAATATAATGAACTTGATTAAAGTGTGATTTTATGTTATCAATTTTGATTTTTATTAAAAGAAAAAAACAAACTTTTATTTCGTTAATATTTTATTTAAACGTTGACTTGAAATTTTGTCAATTATTCAAACTAATTTATTTGTTACTTTTCTCCCTCCATAATTAGGCGTCCATGGACCTTATATACATAACATCATTTACAGTGTTTTATGTTTTGGCTCTACACAAAATAATCATTTGTTATAAAAAAATTTTTGTAGCTAATGAGATTTAAACATGAGATCTAAAATTAATTTTATAAAATTCTATACATGTAAACTATTTGCTATGTAGCTTATTTGTTAAGTGTTTTATCAGTATTCAATTTATAAAATACCAGGATCCTAATTAAAGAAACATAAATCTCCAAACTTCTTGTACAATAAAAGGAACAAATTCATCGGTATTAGTTTTCACTATAAAATTAACTTCTCTTTCTCTACTCGTGGATATTTGATCCATAAAAGGGTGTGTTTGATATAATAGTTTGGGAATGGATAATGGGAATGAAAATGATAAATGAGTTTGTTTTTGTAATAATTTTTTTTGACAAAAAGTTAATGAAGTCAATTATGTGATCATTAAGTAAGGTTAGGTGTTGTGATGATTTTATGTGATGACAAGACAATTTATAAAGAAAGTTGATAAAACAATATTGTGATGCAGAAATAGTAAATGAACACGATGATATACGAGGAAAGCCCTTAATCCTTTTGGATTACTGGCACAAAACCTCGGGAAGGGGAAACAATTCCTTGCCTTGTTAATTTTATTAGTAAAAACGTACTGAAATACAATGAAGAGCACATGTGATCGGTTCTAAGTGTTTGAGTAGTAATTCTGGTAGCATTATGAGTATTCCGTGATATTGTGTGTGTGTGTGTGTGTGTGTGTGTGTGTGTGTGTTTTTGTGTTCCTATACCGATTCCTCCCTCATTATATAATAAAAAGTGAATAACAACTTCAACATGATATGTGGGATCTTCCCAGCTCCGAGATTTGCGTGATCCTTTATGGACTCCTTCTTCAACGTTTATATCGAGTCTTTTAACTTGAGTTAGACCTTGTATTCAAAAATTCTAGCGTTATAAATAATTTTTTACTTTTTTTTTTACTTATTTTATCTTAAGATTTGATTTACAAGAACCACATCTATATATATATATATATATATATATATATATATATATATATATATATATATATATATATATATATATATATATATATATATGTATATATATATATATATATATGTATATATATATATATATATATATATATATATATATATATATATATATATATATATATATATATATATATATATATATATATATATATATATATATATATATATATATAGTGATTAGTTCATGCGATAACTCAAATTTTTGCTAGAAATGCGAGAACCCATTCTCAGCCACTCGTTTATTTTTGAATATTAAACCTTTTTCTAAAATTAAAAAGGGTAAAAATAGTAATATTCTTATTTGTAGTTAGATTTTTTTTTTCTCTCTCATCTTAATTTATTCCTTTTTTTCACTACATATCTTTTTAAAGTAATTATCATTTTCTTGTAAAACTTTTTTGTGGCCTAGGAAAAAAATAATTCGTCGATTGGCTTAGTATTTTATATCTTGTGCATTTATAAACAAAGGTTTTTCTTTATTAAAAACCTTCGGCCAATGATTTTTTCGCATGGTTACCAATATCGTTCTTTACATAGCAACTGCGAAAAGATAAATATACAAATATATGAATTTCACTTTAATGTATATGATGCTTCAGTAAGAATTTTTTATTTAGAGAACACTAAATTTTAAATACTAAACTCACTTTTATGTGTGTTCATATGATCGCACCTTAATGTTTACAAATGAACAACTGTGATAATATATGAACACGTGACGATGTTCAGATGTGATGGAGAAAAAAATCCATGAACTAAGTATGATCAAATATGAACAACTCATAGTAATCGTAAAAAGTAAAAATAGAAATCCTAAAACTAGGTACAAATCAAAGAAAGAAAAGGAGTAAACGAAGGTTTTTCTTCATCATCCTTTATGTTCTTAATTGTAATCTTTGTTTTGCTTACATAACAAAGCAGAAGTCGATGACTGAATCTAACTCGACATCAGATAGATTAATTTCTACAACTTATGATCTACTAATCAAATACGAAATATTGGACATTCTCTAACCCCTAAAGAGATAATCATAACAAATATAACAAGTAATATGCTCATTATCTGAATAAACGGGGAACTGAGAAATTGACCACCGCCATATGACGTTAAGAAAACCAACGATTGTTTTTGGATATTGCTACTAACACCGTCGTGTTTCATCTGCAATCCAAGTCTTTGATCTTTTCCTTGATTATTATTCTTCACATCATTTTCCGGTTCTTTGACCACTAGGTCTGGATTACTCTTCTCGGACCCGTCAGAGAATTTGTCACAAACCTGCAATAAACCAACCAAAATGAGACCAAAAAAAATGTTGACCGCGGGTCCATTGTCGAAAATGCACTTCTATCACAAGTAATTGGGAAAAAGGGTTGAAATTTAAAGGAACTTACCTTGGACTCTGTTGAACCAGATGATGATGATTCAATCTGCAAACGGATTCTTCTAGAAGTAGTGCCTTGCCCCTTAACATTTTCCGAAATAGGGTCAGTTGGAGGTTGATTGGTCCGGAACTTGAATTCAGGCCGATTCGTTGAGTGTGCCATGTCCTTCGTCTGAACTTGGACATATATAGGTGTTTCAGTTGCCACTGTTGTGCTTGATATACTAGACGATCCCTTAATGGAACACTCGTTGTTATTCTGTATAAGTGACAGCAATTCAGAAAAACACACATCCGGTTCACACGTTCCATCTTGAAAACCTAACCCATTATTATCACTACCAAAATCATTCGCAACTCGTTAATCCAGATACGTTGCCAAATTCGAACAAATCTGAATATTGAAAATCATTATAAGGCTTTAAACAAATATCTGAATAACAGAATTACAGAGTTATGTTAACATTTTAAAACTCGTCTTACCTTCTCTGCTTGTTTATTTTCAACGAGGTATCCACAAATATCTGACCAAATTCTTGATGCCCCATTTTTCCAATTGGACTCACCTAATCAAAAACAACAACTTCATATCAACATTCAAATTCAAAAAAACAATAAAAAAAAAATCAAAATAAATGGAACTTTAAAAAGCTCTGAATTAGGGTTCCAAGAAAATATTAAGTACCATTTTTATTTATTTATCTTGAACTTGCAAGCTTGAATCTTTATCCTGTTAAAAAAACCCAAATCATAAAAACAGGATTAGAATAAACCCTTTTGATTAAATAACGTAAATCAAAACAAAAACATACATTCAAGTGTTGGAATATTTGAAAAAAAAACAGAGTATGTTAAGAAAAAACAGGGGATTATAAAGAAGAAAAATACCTGGATATTAATGGAGAAGAAGTTGTGTGTGTGAATTGAGTGCGTGTATAATTGAATGGCAGACAGTGAAAAGAGAAGTTTGAAAAACTGGGGAACGTCGAAAAGGATTGAAAGGAAATTTTAAGTCGGTCATATATGACTATATATATTTTTTGTATCTATATAATAACGCCTATAAGGAAGATAGCGGAAGGCGACGGTAATTTAATCGCCAAAACCCCCGGGGAAATGAGTGCGGTTAGGGTTTGACATAATTTGTGTAACGCATTTTAAGTATTAAGGAGAGAGAGAGATTTTTCAGGAATGAATTCTCAAAAATACCCTTTTAACTCTTATAAAAACTTACTCAATTTTCCTATTAATTACAAATATGCCATTTTTGTTTTTAACCATTGATCTGATCATCCAATAGCTCCAAATTGGTTCTCGCAGTTCTCGCAGAAATTTGAGTTCTCGCATTAACCATTCACTATATATATATATATAGGTTCTTATAAAATAATACTTAAACTAAAATAAGTAAATTAAAATGAAAAAATAATTTATTATATGTGTAATTTTGAATTATATTTTTTTATTCAATTATAACAAACTTTAAAAAAATCAAGTTTTGATATGTATTAAAATATATGTAGTTTCGAGTTTTGCATCAAATTGATTATTTTGTGTAGTAGTTATTCAAATTTGATGCTCAACAATAAAACTACACATTTTTTGATGTACAACAAAACTTTCTTTTTTAAAGTTTGAGATATGGTTAAAATGAACGATAATAAAAATTCTAACGTTATAAATTATTTTTTAATATTTTTTTTACTTACTTATTTTACCTTAACGTTTTTATAACAAGTGTGACGACCGTCTTATCTTAGGTCGAGTGTATTAACTTTTAACCTCGACATCTTAAGTGATATAACTCGTATGTGTGGTTTTGGAAGCATAAGTTATTTGTTAAGTTAACTCGTTGTAATTCATGCTAAAGCCTTAACGTAATGATTACGTTACATAAACTCGGTTCGGATGTGTCTCGGAGTCGGAATCGAATCAATAAACGACCAATTATACCAAGAAGACAAATTATGAATTTGTCTAAATTCATAACATTACAATATTGCATAACGAAAATCTAAATAATAGTTTAAATGTTACTAAACAAGATTAGAAAAGAGATTATGATTTTTTGCAAAGTAAGTTGGATAGTTGTTATGATTTTTGGTGAAATATTGATAAAACTCGAAGTTGGACAGCTTTATACTCTAAAAGAAGGTTGTTTTGTAAAAATCATAATAAATCAACCGTAACTCCGTTTTCGATGAATAAAATATCATTGGAAATGTATAAGAGTCTACTTTGCAATGGTTATGGCCATGATTACTGAATGTATATTAAGTTGATCGAAAATGTCATAAGATAGCTGCTGTCCAGATTTAAAATATATAAAAAAAAAAATAAATAAATAAATAAAAAATAAATAAATAATAATTAATAACATAAAAACGTGGCATAAGATTAAAAACCATAAAAATGACTCATCTTAATGGTATTTATCTATAAATAGCTTTATCTTAAGCCATTTTGCTCCTTTGCCAAATTAACACTAATACACACACTTATACTTGATCTTGGAGCATTGGAAGCAAATTGTACAAGGAAGACTTGGTGTTTGAAGCTTTAAAAAGGTAGTAATCTTTAACTTAGATTTATATAAACAACTTATTAACATAAAATTTTGATTATAAAACATGATATAATGATAAATAAACTAAGTTTTTGATATAAGAATTATGTTTATAAAGATTATCAATATAATCTATGTTATATTTATCATTTTAATTTAAAGAACACATTATAAACTTGAATTTGGTGATACAAATTGGTTATAAAACTTGTTAAATATGCTTATAAACTAATATGTTATAACCTAAAATTTATATATAAATCATGTAATTACAACCATAAATATTAAGATAATTTTATAACTTGGAAGTATTTGTTAATGAAATTATTGTAGTTGTTAATAAAAATTGGTTATAAACTTATGATTTTTAACATATTTATTTATAATAGGTTGTTACAATCTTAATAACATAAGTATATAAATCTATCAATTTTAACGTATTATAAGTTTGAAGATTAAATTGGGTATGAGATTTGTTAAGTAAACACATTTAGATTATTAGATATGTATAAAAATTTCTTAAAAGCAAGTAATATTGATTTGGAGATAAAACAAGTTTGGACATAATTATTGATCTAATTGCGGACGTATGATTAATAAAACGAGTATTTTGGACAAAAACGTATATTCGGACTTGAGGACTATATTTGGACATTTCGGACGACAATCGGATTATTTGGACTAAGATTAGTAAAACGGATATTTTGAACGAAAATGAATTATAGCTATTAAACGTAACGAAACGAGACTAATAATACGTTAATAAAAACTTATAATAACTAAAGCATAGTATATTTATATACTCTTTTGGTGTTATAGAACGACGTTGATTCCGACCGACTAGCTCGAGATTCCGACTTACACACTCACACTTCGAAACGTGAGTTACACAACCCCTCTTTTAAACGTTTTATTTACATTTTGGGGTGAAAATACGAGTTGCATACTTAAAACGTTATTTCAATCATATGCTTATACATTATCGATGCTTGATACTCTTGCATATCGTCTTACACATGTGGAATGTTCCACCACTGAGGTAATGATGGTATATACTTATATTGCCAGTGATCGTTTATGGCTGTCATATGTTATCGAATTATCTAACATATTGACGGATAGCCACTTTAATTCCCGTTACCACTTGGTTGCTATTAATCCCTTTGGAAAGGACTGTTAATAATTTATGGATAGCGCTATTAGGGTAGTTGCAAATACCCTCTCCCCTAAGATTCAGTGGTGCATAGTTATAAATCGGGTAAACTACAGACTTAGCAACGTAACCCTTTTATCACTGGGCAATAATAGGATTGTCACATAGCCGTACACTATGTGGTCGATACCTATATACATAAAACTTATTCATATCTTATACATGTGTTTAATGCGTTTAAAACTTTATATGCTTTTATTACATGCTGTAGCTCACTAACTACGTCTCACGTAGTTAACATTAAACTCGTATTTTTCAGGCAACGAGTAAGCCAGGAGACGTCTTTTCATGGGGTTAGCTTTTGCGGGTTTTTGCTCTTAAGGACTTCAAGTTCGGGAATGGTTTGGGTGTTGAATTCGGAAGTCTTAATATAAATGTTATGTAAATTAAAATATTATCTTTGTAAACTTAAAATATATGTTTTGTAAGATATAAGCTTTGGTTTTTATCTATATGCTTGTGCAATGACACCATGCTCTTCACGCCCCGTGTTTCCGCTTTAGCGGGATGTGACAACAAGAACCAACCTATATATATATATATATATATATATATATATATATATATATATATATATATATATATATATATATATATATATATATATATATATATATATATATATATATATATATATATATATAATAATAATAATAAAAGAAAGGCCTAAAATGTCACTTAGTAAAGTATCAACCATTAGATAGAAATCCAACTTTAATTTGAACCATTAGATGATTTTGATGATGTCATCATTAATAATTTCATTTTAACCTCTTACTTTAAATAATTTAACCCTTATTTTAAATAGTAATAATTAAATAAAACTAACTAACCTTTCTATTTTAAATAATATTACAGTTGTATTTTAAATTAAATCTAAAAAAATACAAAACATATTTTTTCTTTAAACACATACACAATTTTAGTATAGATAGAAACCAAAATTTATTTATTGTGATACGAGTGCTTTGCATATAAACGGAAAAAATATCATATAAAAAAATCTTTTGTTTTTTTTTTTCGTCCTATTTACCCAATATGTTTAGTTTTTTTATATTTATAAAAAGAAAATAAAATTATTTTATAGTTTTACGAGTGTTTTGTATATAAACGGAAAACATATCATATAAAAAAATCTTATTTTTAATTTCGTCCAATTTATGCAATATTTTTGTTTTTCGTATATCTTATAATTATTTTATTTTTAATAAGGTTTTTTCCGAATTACACAGTAAATGTTTTATTTAACTTCACATATGCTAACATAATAATTTTGTTTACATGACTAATAGCTTTCTATTAATCTTTTTATATAAATTATATGTTCTTTATTGACATTATATATTTTTTGATATAATTCTCCACGTATTAGACGAGTCAATAAGGCAGTATATATATATATATATATATATATATATATATATATATATATATATATATATATATATATATATATATATATATATATATATATATATATATTCCCATCAAGCTTTCCTAAATATATGTATATGTAATGTAATGTAATAAGAAAAAAATAATATATATATATATATATATATATATATATATATATATATATATATGTTGGGAAAAACAATGATTTAACCCAAATTAATAAATTTGTTAATTAAAGTGTTAGTCTGAGTGACTTGAGTCTGAGTGACTGAAGTTGACTACTCAGACTCATGAAGAGACGTAGAGCAGTATTTTAGGTATGATAGTTAGATAAAATCTTCTATCCTTTTAGAAGATTTTCTTAGATTCATACTTATCAAGCTCACTATTATTGTGTATAAATAGTGAGCTTGAGATTTGTAATCGTTACACCTTTTGAAGAAGAAATATAACTGTGTGTCATTTTCACTGTTTCATTATTATAATTCCGCTATAATAATTCGTGAAACTGAGTAATCAATCGATTAATAATAATTAACGTCTAAATACTTATTTGTGATTGATTAGCCATTGTTTGAGATCTTATTGAGACCTAACAACTGGTATCAGAGCAAATAAGATTTAAATTTTAATAAATAAATTTTAATAAATTTATAAATCTTAAACGATCAATACATAAAATCTCACAAAAACAATGTCATCATCTTCAAACACACCTGCTATGGCTGGAAAAGGCATTCCAATTTTCAGTGGACATAACTTTGCTCACTGGAAACTTAAAGCTGAGTGACATTTATCTGGAATCCATGAAGAAATGCTAAGAATTGTACAGGAAGGACCTATGATTCCTGGAAAGGAAATTGACGAAGTCAAAGAAGGAGACAAAGTTGTCCAACGTGCAAGATGGGTTCAGACTCCTAAGTCTCAATGGACAGATACGGATAAGTTACTATACAATCTAGATCCAAGAGCAAGAAGTATTCTAGGTAATGCTGTATCTGAACAAATATTCTCCAAGATTGCTGGATGTAGAACGGCAAAGGAAATATGGGATACATTAATTGTATCCTATGAAGGTGTCCCAATAGTAAGAGAACAAAGCTGAACAGCCTAATTAGAAATTATGAAAATTTCTATGTAAAAGAAAAAGAAACCTTAGCTGATGTTCACCCAAGGTTTCAAGTACTGTTGAATGACCTATCTGCCTTAGGAACGATGAAAGAAGATGATGAAATATGCAAAAAGTTTGTTGACATCTTGCCCAACAAATTTGAATCTGTGATCACATCTCTTGTGGTAAGTGAAAAACTGTCCACTTACAAGCTGCCTGGTCTTTTTGGATTGTTGCTGAATTTTGAAGAAGCTCATGAAAGGAAAACGATTAACACAAGAAGGACCACAAGAGATCCAGAAGCTGCATTAGTTGCTACTAGCAAAAGGAATAAATAAATTTATTCTAAAGCTGACTCGACTGAGTCTGAGTCACACTCAGACTCAGAATCTGACGATGAATCTGAAGTCAAGAAACTGAAAAGTCAGCTTGCCTTGTTAACTATGAAGCTTGAACAGAAGACGAAACCTTTTAATCTGAAAAAGGTAAAATGTTTTAAATGC
>CAJVGC010000065.1:16752985-16795695 GCA_910822075.1 Senecio squalidus | reverse complement strand
TTCGATCGGGTATCAAGTAATTTTCTTTGAATTTAGCTAATCGGAATATCCCAAATAGAGGGTGAAGTTTGTTTTTTAATATTTTTGGTTTCATCCGTGTTGACGTTTAAAGATTGAAAGTGTCACACCCCGCTAAGAGCGGAAACACGGGATGTTCCAGTTATAATATCAAGAGTCAAGATTACAACAATATAACCAATAAACAAAACATCAAATTAAATTGATCATGCCAAATGTTAAAAATACATCATAAGTCAAGGGCGGTAAGACGCCAAATACAATACAACTTCAAAAGAAATCAACAAATGGATCGTCATGGAAATTACATAAAAAAGATAAATTCAAATTTCCCAAAAGCAAGCGATCCAAAAATAAACTATGGCATGATCACGGAAATCCTCAATTTCCTGCAAAGCGTTAAAACGACATCAACAACATGTTGGTGAATTATTCGCAATTTTAAAGTAAAAGTTGACCCATCGATAAATTTCATCAAAGACAACGTTAATTTCAAATGATATATCTTGTTTTCAACAACCAATAGTGAGAGGTACTTTGCCTAGACTAATCATACACTGAACCTGACCGTACAACCCCAAATCCTGAGGTCGCCAACCAAAGGTAACAATTAAATTAACCGGCCATAACATCCGCTCCTAGAAACATTCTACCGAGCGGTGAGGGTTAGGTCTATAACCCATATAGATCTATATATATATGTAACCGTTGGGCATAAAGCTTAACAAGTGTATCAGGGGGCCCCAACAAGGGCTAATGGCTTACAATCTAAGGCAGACCTAATCCACTAGGCAAACAAGATAATCAACAACATTCCGCATACAAGCAGACAATATTTAAGACAAGGGCTACGAATAACTCACCGTACAATTCCAGCAAATCTCGGGTAAATACAATCACAGGCTCACAATCCCACCGTCTAAGTGCCTTAAACAATAAATAACACAGTCTCAGTACCTCTATAAGTCTAGGTCCGGTTTACCCTTGTCGGTTAAGATTAATTTTAATACAACATTCCAACGATTTAATAAGTCGAATAAGGATGACGGATTAAGAAGACGATGTTCCGCGCCAGAAAAGGGCCGATCGGCAAGATATCGATCTTTCACGTCAACGACGACCGTTGGAAGCAAATGATAACTCTGAGTCGAAAGGATTATTAATATAAATGTTCATTATGTCGACCAAAATTAAGATGTTGACTTATAAAAGTCAAGGGTCACTTATGTTGACTTAGGGAAGTCAAAAGTCAATCATGTTGACTTATTAAAGTCAAAATCAATTTATAAGTCCAATTTGACACTTTGAATAACTTGGAGTGTTTTCTTACCAAATGTTTTAAGCAAAAGCCTTTCAAAACCATTTTATAAAATTGGCCGCAAAACATAATTTGATGACTTAAAAACGATGATTAAATTGAGACGAGGTTTAAAGTATCGCAAAGAGGTTTAAAAAGTCCGTTTTAAGTACTTTTATGTCTAGAAAATAAAAAAATAAAGAAATTTGTGATTGCGTTGGTGTCTTTGAGTCCAAAGACAATGTTATCGTAAATTATGTTACTTTGTATATACTTTATTCGTATAGGTGTTTTAAATGTCGTAACAAGTCGTGAGATGAAATTTCGGCAGCGCTTTCGCGTCATAAAATATTCGTCCAATTATTCAATCACTTTCCCGCTTATCAACAAATGCATTTTAAACCATTATACATAATACATAATACCATATTTAGCTTTACATAATACTTTGGTTACTTATATTTTAACATTTTGTCCAACTTTAGTCCAAATCGATCAAACGCACGAGTGTTGGTCTAATAATTTATCCTAACCGATTTTCAAGGCTAAAACCGAATAATACACATATAATGAAATCACAAGATTCACAAGAGTAACAAGTTATTCCACTAACTCCGCCTGATTTGACCAGAATCTGAAATGACAACTTCGGTGGTACAACGATGAGAATATCCGCCTTCGAAACACAAGACAACGCCAAAAATTAGCAAAACGAAGGATTTGAATGCACAAAATGTCACCATTATTACTGTTTTTACTCATCTCAGCCCCATAATATTATTGACAAAAGTCCAGAACGTGAATACAAGTTTTAAACGAGTAAAACGACACATTTTCGGGAGGTCAGCAGCCCGGTGCTGCGCACCTAGCTGCTGCCTTCTTCCCGTTTTGTGTTTTTCTTGCTAAAATCGTTTTGTAACTCAAAGATTTCGACATGCAACCAATAGATAACTCATAAAACATCATTTTTATAGTTTCTAAATAACTTTTACCCACAAAAACATAGATCTAAGTAGTGTTTATATAAAAATTGTCAGGATCGTATTAGTCTGGATAAACTAATAGGTTTGCTAACGATTAAGATCGAGATCTATTGAAGAAGTTCAGCAGCGGATGAACACTTCAATATTACGAGTTGTCGAACAATAACTAATGAATAAGAAAACAAACAAAAGTATTGTCGAATTGTAAGCCTCAATTGCATTAATCAATATATAAATACAACGTGTTTTCTATTCTTCAAGGATCTATCTATTTATAGACCTTGAGGCTCGTTCTAGATAAACTAGAAATCTACATCTATCCTTATCTAAACATTGAATAAGGAAACTTTACTTAATTAACAAAAGGAAATATAATCTAATTATAACTCTTAGATTATATTTACAAGATATGGTAAGTCTTCCGTGTCTTCCGTGTCTTTGACTTCTTCCGTATCTTGACTTTCTCCTTATATTGATTCTGACTTTTTCCGTAGTAACTCTATCTACCGTAGTAACATTTGTAATAAGTTGAACAGCCGCACCAACTTGTTCTTGTGATCTTCTTAATCTTCAAACTGTTTGATTAAGTTACTTTCATTCGTTTGTTAGGTTTCATTGTTTATGGTTAAACTATATCAACTAAGTTATAACCCAACAATCTCCCCCTAACCTTGAACTTTTATGACACATCAAAAGTACAAGTTTCATGCTTCAACCGTATTAACTACTTTATTCATAGAGCAGTATTAACTATTACAACGATGAGTTATTACAAAGTCAGTTTGATCATCTTTGAGTAGGCCAGTCACTTTCTTGGCCTTTGTGCTTCTCCTCCACAATTTGCATCAGAATTCTGTAAATAAGTTCATGTGCCAGGGTTGAATCATGAAGACCATTTAGCTTTACTTCAATCATTTCTTCTAAAGTCTTCAGCCTATGAGGATATTGCACATCAACTAAGAAGAATTCCATGGTTCCTTGTCTTCTTCTGATTGAGTAGACACCACTACGATCATATATGAACCATCTTATGACAGGATTATCTGGACCTCCTTTCTTGAACACAGAGCTTTTCTTCTCATATCCTGGTTCAAAAAGTCCACAGAGAACATCCATAGCAAGTTCAGTTCCAGACAAAGACTTCTTTTGATTAGAGTACTTTGCCTTGCCTATGTGATACATTCTCTCTAAATCATCTCTGTCAAACAGTCTAATGGTTTCATAGAAGGTAGGGAGCTTTTTCGTTGAACCATCTTGCCTTTTCACTTCATACTCTGTCCCACCAACATATTTCCAGTCAACAATCATTGGAGCTTTGACATTCAATGGAGTGAACCTCAATCCTTCTTCATGATGAATATACTCAGAATATCCCATTGGTTTGAATTTGAGTTTATCTTCATCTCCCCCTTGAGCAGTTGTTGGAGGATCTTGTTCCATGTCTTCTGGTTCTTGTTTGACATTCATAAATGGAACTTCTGATTGAGAAGCAGTAGCATCATCATTCAATCTTTGCCTTTTGGATGGAGGAACTGGAATCCTCTTTGATGATAGCTTCCTTCTTTTAGTCTTCTCTTGAGGTTTCTCTTTGACCATTGATGGATCAGATGGTAGAAACACTTTTCTTCCAGTTTGAAGAGCAGCTTCAAGAGCTTTGTCTGCATCCTTCTTTCTCTTCTTTTCAAGTTGAGCAAGAGCAGCTTCTCTTCTGACTTCCTTTTGTTTTTCTTCTTTCACAAGATCCAAGATAGTAGCCATCTTCATAGAGCCTAAGGATCTGCCACTATGACCTTTGCTCTTAAGGTAGTTTGTGAACTTCTTTCTATCCTCAGCTATCTTGACTTGTGTAGGAGTAGGTTTGGACACTTTCTTCTTCTCAGGCTTGGCTTTGGCTTTAGCAAGTTTAAGCTCCTCTTCATGCATCTTCTGTGCTAGAAGCTCATCTTCTCTTTCCAAAGACTTTTTCAAACCCTTCTTGACTAGTTTGTTCAAAATGTCATCATTAACCATCTCCTGGGCTTTTATTGCATCTTCAGCAGCAGCTTTTTGCATTCTGATGTATAACTCTGCAGCTTCATTCTCTTGTCTGATTGCCTCTATCTCCTCAGCAGTCATACCTTGAAAGTTAATGGCTTCAAAAGATTCTTTTTCCTTTTGTTCTTCAGCCATCTTTCTTTCTGTTGCTTTTTCTGCAGCCTTTAACTCAGCATCTATTCTTATTTGTAGTTCTGCTGCTGCATTTTCTTTTCTCACTATTTCAATCTCCTCCTCAGTCATGGTGCTAAAGTATAGTGCTTCTTTAGCCAGCCTATCTTCCTCTTGTATTTCTTCCTTTGACTTCTTCACCACCACAGATTTGCCTTTGTCTTTTTCATCATCAAGATTGACCATTTTGATTTTATTCTTTTTCTTGTCAACTGTGATGAATCCAACTCTCCCTGTAGAAACAGATAAACCAGCAGTCTGTTCAGGTAATGTTAGAGAAGGTGCTGAAATTGTAGCTAACTCAGCAGCTGCTGCTCTTTGTCTAGCAACTGCTATAGCAACTAACTTCTTTCTTTTCTCCTCTTCTGCTTTCTTCTGTTCTTGTTTCTGTTTTTCATACTTGATCTTCTGCAGCTGTGATGATAGTGTAGCTTCATCTTCCATTACAGCAGTTCTTGACAATTCTGTTCTTATAAGAACATTTGCAGCTTCATCTTGATCAATGGTGGAAGGAGCTTCTGTGACAGTGGTGGAGGGAGTTGTGGCTTCAGATTGAATTGCTTGAAGCTGTGAGAAAGCTTGATTGAACGTGGGAGGAATGGTTGTGAATAATTGGGAATGATCTTCCTCCTCTGTTTCTGGAGCTGGACTCATGTTCATGGGGTCCGTAGCAACTTGCTCCATTTCAACCGTACTAACTAAGTCCGTAGCAACTGGACTAGTTGTCATGGGGTCCGCAGCAACTGGTTCAGTAGTAACTGGGCTTGTTACCATAGGATCCACCGTATCAATTTGATCTGTAGCAACTTGATCCGCAGTAACCATTTCAGCATCTTGATCCGCAGCAACTTTTGGTGAAGTTTCATCTTCCATCTCGTCTATTGTTTCTTCAACCATTTGCTTGTCTTCTTGCTGCTGCTGCTCCCCCTTAAGTGGAGTATCCACTTCCATATTTTCACCCTCTGCATCTATCACCATGTTGACATCAAAGTCTGTCTCCCCTTCAATTACACTGTCTGTCTCCATCTCTTCATCTTGATTGGAGGTGGCAGTGATGACAGTGTCTGTGCTTGATTTGACTTCTCCCCTGCTTTCACCAGATGATAACACATCTATTTCTTTCTCCCCCTTGTTGTCATCTGAGGGAGAGTCATCTGAAGAAGATGAACTGGAAGGCTTTGGTGAGTTGCCAGCATCTTGTGTGGTGATTCTTTTGGGCAGTAGCTGGACTGATAATAACGATTGTTGTGCCAGAACCTGCTGCACCAAAGATGTTAAAGAGGACAGCATCTCTTCTTGCTTTTCAACCCTCACCAATAGTTTCTGGTACATACCCATCAATTCCTTGTAATTACCACCACTACCCTCACCCCTTTCCTGTTGGGTACCAACAGGTTCGGGAAAAGAGAAACTCTCCTGCCTAGCAGAAGCATGAATCTCCCCCATGGTCTCTTGGCGCCAGGGACCACCTTCCCAATTTGAGAACAAGTTCTCAGCAAAGGATGGTGTTGCCGTAGTTTGGGTCTTAGTGATGTTGACACTGTCCTGAGCTCTACTATAAGAAGTAGAGGCTGCAGTAGTGTCAGCCCTCCCCACATGGTCTTCCCTCTCCTTAGTGACCAACTCAGTGAACAAGGGGGTATGTTCAAGGTTTTCCCCTAATTTGTGTGGCAATCCTGAAGATGTTTCAGGGATTGCTTTTGCAGTAGTAGAATGAGGGATGGTTTTAGACACAAGAGGCTGAGTAACCCTCTTGAATCTTTTAGAAGCAACTGTGGGGGTTTGTGAGGCGCAGAAACTTTGGGTTTAGTCACTTTAGCAGTAGTGACTGGAGCAGTAGCAACTGGAGTAGAACTCACAGTAGCAACTGGAGGTACTTGGGCAGTAGCAACTACCGTAGTAAGCTCTGGGTTTCCACCTGCAGTACTGGCTACAGATATGGCACTAGTGCCAACAGATATTGCCGTAGTACTGTGGATGGCAGCTGTGGGTTGGGACAGAGGAAGAGTTTCTTGTCCTGCAGCTGTGGGAATTGTGACCACCAACATTTTTGAGAATAATGGTGTCACACGAGATGGTCCACCCTTGTTTGGTTGTCTCATGTTTGTAAAAACTTTTCTTGTATGAGCATGTGAGACAAAACATTTTTCTGATCTGGGGAGATCTTTATGAACACAGTTTATGCAATGTTGAAGAAATCTTGGATACATAAGAAATTTATTTGAACTATCAATATTTCTTCTCATTGCATCAAAAATCATGTATGAAAAATTATAAGTTCCCCCCGTAGCCAAGCATACCATTGCATTGGCTAATGATGAACTTCCTTCATGCCACCCTGTTCTCTTGGGGGACATACATTGTTGCAAAGTATGCAACATGTATTTCCATTGAGGGGAAAGTTTAGCTTTTAAAAATGTGGAAATATTTAAGTTCCCCTCATATCCCATGTTTTGAAAAGTAGTAACTAGGGTGTCATCAGGAACTTGTTCTATACCTTCCTCATCTTGAAGATTAAGATGGATTCTGAGCGAGGATTCTGTCACCTGGATTGCTTTTCCCCTGACCACCGCATTAATGGCAATGTCATCTTGGTCCAGCGTGGCAGATGTCCAAAAATCCCTAATGTGGGATTCATTAATCTCCGGATTAATAGTTAACGCCGTCTTGATTTTTGATTGATTAAAGAAATCAATGATTTCGTGGAAATCGGCGTTATCGGTATTCTTTTCCAGGCAAGCGACCATGTTATGCGTCTTGTAAAATTGCAATTGATCCGCCATTGATGATTCTGTGAATGATTAGAAACAGAGATAATCAAGAATGTGAGTGGTTAGTCAAGACGAGAAGGAAAATCGATTGATTTTAATTGCAACGGTAACTTTTAATTGGAAAATTTAGGGGTTTTACAAACGGTAATATTTAAACGGTTAAATTAACCCCCTTTTATACCGAAAAATTTGCCCAACTTGACTCCCCTGATTAGACGCGGGTAATGATTTAAAAATGACGGTCCAATTAAAAATCTCCACGTGGCACTAGTAGCTGTGCCTCGCGCCTGAATTTCAAAAATTAGGTCCAATCAGGTTTTAACACGTGTTATTAGATGATTTCTGTGACTGACACGTGTAAAGTGGGGTTACAAGTTGTATTCTGACTTGTCAAATCATCATTAATTAGGGCATTCTTATTGATTAAGAAACCTTTATTAATATAATAATCTGAAGTATTAACGCAAAGATCCGTAGTAAGTAGGTTAATGGTCCGTAGTAATTGTTTATGGGCCGCATTAACTGGACTGTCCGTAGTAACTTGAGTTACTGGCAGTATTAAACCAGAGGGCCGTAGCAACTTTTTACTTGTCCGTATTAACCATTCCGTCCAAAATTTTTATTTGCGTAGGGCAGTAGTAGTTAAACCTTCCCTTAGCCTTAAAATTTGGTCGTACTAATCATACTTTGGATACTTTTTGTCTTTACTATTAATATTGCAGTAGTAACATAGTACAATACTAGAGAGTAAGGTACTTGATTTTCATCATAAGGTTACTACTGCTTCTTCGAAGGGACTTAAGCTTAAACATAATAGAAATACTGAGAGAAAAGTAGTTGAGTTATTCTTCCGTATTAAGCATTCCAATGCTTGTGACTAGGAACGTGAATCTTCCAACATCAAACGCCTTTGTGAGGAGGTCAGCGAGTTGATTGTCTGTATGGATCTTCTCAACATGGATTAGTTTCTTCTCGTTGCAATCCCTTATAAAGTGATAGCGTATCTCTATGTGTTTTGTCTTGGAGTGTTTGACCGGGTTGTTGATGATGCTTATTGTGCTTTGGTTGTCAATGAAGATTGGCGTGTTCATGAAGGAGTATCCATAGTCCATCATCTGATTCTGAATCCAAAGTACTTGAGCACAACAACTAGCAGCAGCAATGTACTCAGCTTCTGTTGAAGATGTTGATACCGTTGTTTGTTTCTTGCACTGCCATGACACCAGTCTTGAGCCAATGAATTGGCATCCTCCAGTAGTTGACTTTCTGTCTAAATTCTCACCTCCATAGTCGCTATCAGTATAGGCTATTAAGTCAAATGGAGAGTCTTTAGGATACCATAAACCTAGATTAGGTTTGCCCTTTAGATATCTAAAGATTCTCTTAACAGCTATGAGGTGTGACATCTTTGGTCTTGTTTGGTATCTTGCGCATACACATACTCCAAACATGATGTCTGGTCTTGATGCTGTGAGATACATGAGAGATCCTATCATGGATCTATAGTTGTGTACATCCACATCCTCCCCCTCAAGATCAGCAGTCATCTGTTTGTGAGTTTCCACCGGAGTACTCGCCACCTTTGCATCTGATAATCCAAATTTTGTAAGAATGTCTCTGACATATTTGGTTTGGCTTATAAGCATGCCATCCGGTTTTGTTTGACTTGAAGACCCAAAAAGAAAGTGAGTTCTCCCATTGAACTCATCTGAAATTTAGTGTGCATGAGATCCTCAAAGTCCTTGCATAATGAATCCTTTGTGGATCCAAATATGATATCATCCACGTAGATTTGTACAAGAAGAATGTCGGATTGGGATTTCTTGTAGAACAAGGTCTTGTCAATTGTGCCGCGTTGAAAATTGTTTTGAAGAAGATAATCTGATAGTGTGTCATACCATGCACGTGGTGCTTGATGAAGTCCATATAGGGCTTTGATCAGTTTGTACACCTTGTGTGGATGTTGAGGGTCTTCAAATCCAGGAGGTTGTTTGACATACACCTCTTCTTCAATAACTCCATATAAGAAAGCGCTCTTGACGTCCATTTGATATACCTTGAATCCCATAAATGAAGCAAAGGCTAGGAATAAGCGTATGGCTTCAATCCTAGCTACGGGGGCAAATACCTCTTCATAGTCGATGCCTTCTTCTTGAGCTGGGCAACCAGTCTTGCCTTATTTTTGACCACAATACCACGCTCATCTTTCTTATTTCTGAATATCCAGCGTGTACCAATCACCTTTTTCCCATATGGGATCTCAACAAGGACCCATACTCCCTGAATCTTGAATTGGAGAAGCTCTGCCTGACATGCTTCTATCCAGTGTGGATCTAATAGAGCCTCTTGAATTTTCTTTGGCTCCATTTGTGAGAGGAAGCATGCAAAGAGACATGTGTTTATGAGAGCACGCTGAGAATCCTTTTTAGATTTGATTTGACTTCGAGTTTCCATGGAGACGTCAAGTGAGCCAATGATCTGATCAGGAGGATGATTCTTAGTAATACGAGAAGATGGGATCTTCTCAACACGTAGTTCACTACCTAGGTTTGTCTCATTCATATCTGGCATGTCATTGCTTGTAAAGTTGGTAGTGAATGGAGAAGGAGTGGTTGGAGGAGTAGTAAATGAAGGAGAGGTGACTGATTTAGGGATATCAGTTGAGTAGTGCTCAAATTCTTCAGTTACAATAGTTTCAACTCCAAACTCATCCTCTTCAATTAGGAATGGAACACCATTAGGACGTGTTGCAGTATCCGTAGGAGTTGGTGATGGAGGAGTGACAACTTCGTCTTCCTTGGTAGAGTCGTCCTCTGTGGCTTTTGATTCAACAGCTGGATCTTCCAAAATGATTGGAAGATTTATGTATTCCATCACATCCAAGCGGGCAGTACCTGTAATAGGAGCCGTAGCAACAGGTGCCGTAGTTGTGGATTTCGTTGCCGTAGTAACCTGCTCAGTAGCAACTTGGTCCGTATCAACTTGCTTTGGTTGAAACTCAAAGTTAGAGTTTAGTGATCTTGTTAAGGCATCCAAATCAAATACCCAATCTGGTCCATGTCCCCTCTTGTTGGGTGTATATTCATTGAATGTGACATTTGAGCTTTCTTCAATGATCTTTGATTTGTGATTGTAGACCCGATATGCCTTGCTTTGAGATGAGTATCCAACGAATGTTCCTTCATCAGCTTTGCTTTCGAATTTTCCAAGATAGTCTTTTGAGTTAAGTACTGTGCATGGGCATCCAAAAGCGCGAAGAAAGCTGATCAAGGGTTGCTTCTTGTGTAGTAGCTCATATGGTGTCTTGTTGTGTGCCTTAACTAGCAACACCCTATTCTGGACATAGCAGGCAGTGTTAACTGCTTCTGCCCAGAAGAAGATAGGAAGGTTTGAGTCAGCTAGCATGCTTCTGGCTGCCTCAATCAGTGTCCTATTACGTCTTTCAGCAACTCCGTTTTGTTGAGGAGTCCTGGCAGCACTGAATTGGCGTTCTATTCCTTTCTTCTCACAGAAGTCATTCATCACACTATTCTTGAATTCTGTACCATTATCACAACGGATTTTCTTGATCTTCTGGTTGAGTTGAAGTTCAATCTTAGTGATAAAGGAGATGAGGAGTTGGCTTGTTTCATCTTTGGTACCAAGAAAATAAACCCATGTATATCTTGTGTAATCATCGGTGATGACCAAGCAGTATGACTTCTTTGCAATACTCTTTACATTCGTAGGACCAAAGAGATCCATGTGTAATAAATGTAAAGGAGTGGTGTTAGAGTTGACTTCCTTTATCTTGTGGGAAGACTTGTGTTGCTTCCCCTTCAAGCAAGCTAAGCAATTGTCTTCAAGTTTGAATTGCTTGTTTGGGAGTCCTCTAACCAAACTAGACTTGACTAGTTTGTTGATGTTTTTCAGGTTCATGTGGCACATCCTCCTATGCCATAGAGTTGATTCATCCAAAGTTGCTTTTGAGAGAAAGCAGGCTTCAGGTGAATTGACTTGAACCTTGGACATGTCTAGACAATAAACATTATCCCTCCTTGGTGTTCTGAGTAGTATCATGCTTTCATCGATTACATACCCAGGCTTCATTATAATGCATTCAGTAGCAGTGAAGATCGGTGTGTGTTTCTCATCACAAACTTGAGAAACACTCAACAAATTATATTGAAGCTGTTGCACATAGTACACATCCTTGAAGTGTAGTGTACCATTGCTGATTGTTCCCTTTCCAGTAATCTTTCCTCCCTTTGGATTGCCTCCAAAAGCAACGTATCCTCCGTTGAACTTTTCAAAGTCCTGTAGGCAGGACATGTTGCCCGTCATGTGCCTGGAGCAGCCACTATCTACATGCCAACTGTCCTCATCTTCCTTTGTTGGCTGAACCTGCACATTAACGTTAGAGATTAGTTTCTGGTGGGAACCCAAGCCAAAGTTGACTTGGGTTTGCCCATATCATCGAAGTAACTCACCTTCCTTTGTACAAGTTTTGAAAAATCAGTGGGGATAGGTGGTTGAGTTACTTGAACCTTTTGTTGCCACACTTTCTTGAAAGATTTATCTTTATGAACAATTTTGGGTGTCACCACTTTTGATTTAACAATATGAGGAGGTACTGGTTTGACATATCGTTGTTTCTTATTGTTAATAGGAGCCTTAGTGACAAAGTTACCTTTGGCAGTATTAACATGAGTAGGTTTCATACGGATAGGTTTCACAGTATTAACACGAGCAGTATTAACACCTTTACCTTTGGTCGTATTAACCTTAGCCGTAGAAACTATGGTTTGTCTAGCAGTACCAACTCTATTGTTGAAAGTTTTGTTCCTGTTTTTACCACTTTGTTTTTCTGAGGATATTTGTTTAACAAAGTTGGTGTTGGAGACAACCCTTCCCTTGTATCCCACCCCATGATGTGGTTTTTGAGTCACTTGCACTTGATTTTGTGGATTGTGGTAACAGATCTTTGCATAGTGATTTAGTTTACCACAAATAAAACATCCCTTCCTAGTGTTTTGTACAACTTGACCCTTTTGGGTTTTGACCTGGTTCATGTTTCTTTGATTTCCTCGTTTGACTATGTGTTTCCAAGTCTTGTTGTTTTCCTTAGGTGTTTGCTTATTTTTGCTTTCTGAAGGTGTTTTTGCAGTCGTAATGGGGTTAGTGGAGGGTAGAGACACTAAACTTTGTGTAGAAGGTAAAGTTATTCCTTCTATTGTGAGTAGATGATTTTCTAATGGAATATTCTTGTTCTTTACAACTTGAACTTTACTTTCTTCAACTAAGTCCTCTATTAGAACTTCATCATAGTTGATTGGATCAACATTGAATGATTCTTTAGGAGGTGTCTGAGAGATTGGGATTCTAGGCTCATCTAAAGATGGTGGGATATAGTTTTGGTTAAATGGAGGGGCAACTTCTTTGTAACCTAAGCCAGCTTTAACCTTACTATGAATTTGTTTTTGGCAAAGGTCGTTTACAGATTTAGAAGCAAATTCTAACTTCCCTACATCTAACTCAATTTTAGTGTGTTCTTGTTCTAAATGTTTAACCTTATCCCTAGCCGCTTTGAGTTTGAGAAGTAAGTCCTCTTGTTGCCATTCAAGTAGATTGATCTTTTCTTGATAGCTTTGTTCATTTACTTTGTGGGACTTAATCTGGTTTTCTAAATTATTAATTACTCTAAGAGCTGACCTTCTTTGTTCTTCTAAGTCTTTAATGGAGTCACTCATTAATTGATTATGATCTTTGTACTTAGTGATTATATTTTTACATTCAGGAGTACAAAGTTTGGTAATTACCTCGGCCATAAGAGATGTTGAATCTAGAGTTGGTGAGTCAATAGCCATTAGAGCATCCTCGTGTGGTGCTCCTTGATCATCATCTGTCCAGTCGTATCCCAATATGTTGTTGTTGAGTGCAGGAATTCCAATGTCAACATACTCCAGTTCAGTAGAAAAAGCATCGTCCGCAGCAACTAATTCTCCTAGAATGTCTGTATCATCTGTTACTACGGCTATGCATGCATGGTGAACAGTATCCGCAGTATTTTCTACGTGATTTTGTTCCTCAGAGATTAGTGCTCTATTCTGACTTGTTTCTTCAGCCAAGTCGCTCCAATCGAATCCAAAGATGTCATGTGACATGAGTGCACTTTGATTTGTCTCTTGAGTGGTTCGTGGATTGTTGGTGTTTGACTTGTTTGGACAATCTCTAGCGAAGTGACCTAGTTCACTGCATTCATAGCACTTTACTTTGCTCTTGTCGAAAGTGATTCGTTCGTTGTTTCGTGGATTGAACCTCCTTCCTGTTCTATTCAAAAATCTTCTAGCGCGTAGGGCCAACATAGCAGATTGCCACTTGAGATCGATTTCTTCAGAATCATCTTGATGCATCTGTTTAACCTCTTCAACTGTGAGATTAGCACACTTACATATAAAAGATTCGAATGAGATCTCTTCGCTGACTTCATGTTTGGATCCTCCAGATATTGTAGCAAGGGCGGTATTAACATTGTTAATACTGGGATTGTTGGTGGAAACCTTTTCAGCTTCGACTTCAGACTCAAAGACTCTGAGGTCGTTGTAGAGATCGTCTAGTTCTAGTGCTTCCAGAGCATCTCCTTGTCTATAGATAACCGTATACACAATCCATTCCTTCCCTAGAGCTCGGATAAACTTTCTGTTTAGATCATCCTTCTCATACTTGATTCCTGCGCTTATCATCTCTCCAGTGAGCTTCTTGTACCGATCAAAGGTCTGAGTCATTCGTTCGCCGGGTATGCCATTAAAGTTTTCATATTCCTGTTTGAGAAGCGCCTTCTTGTTCTTTTTGGTATTCTTAGTTCCGCTGAATCTTTTCTCCAACGCTTCCCATAGCGATTTGGCATCTTCATATTCTTCGAATTGCGATTGATATTCGTTGGGGATTGCAATCATAAGAATACTAAGAGCCTTGATCTCAGTTTGTTTCTCCCTGCGTTCAAGATCGCTTACCAATGCGCGAGCATTCACTCCTGGTTCTCCATCAGCTCCTTGGGTTGTAGGACGTTTGTTGCCATTGATGATGACATCCCATACTGTGTAATCAGCCAGTAGGATGTGTTGCTTGATTCGTAGCTTCCATAAGTCGAATTCGTTGCTGTTTAGGACGGGAACTTTTCCAAGCGCAACTTCCGTCATGATGGTTGTAATGATTCTTCCTGTTGAGGATTATTAACTCGTTGATCAATGGATCTAAAGCACCTCCTGTGCTCTGATACCACTTGTCAGGATCGTATTAGTCTGGATAAACTAATAGGTTTGCTAACGATTAAGATCGAGATCTATTGAAGAAGTTCAGCAGCGGATGAACACTTCAATATTACGAGTTGTCGAACAATAACTAATGAATAAGAAAACAAACAAAAGTATTGTCGAATTGTAAGCCTCAATTGCATTAATCAATATATCAATACAACGTGTTTTCTATTCTTCAAGGATCTATCTATTTATAGACCTTGAGGCTCGTTCTAGATAAACTAGAAATCTACATCTATCCTTATCTAAACATTGAATAAGGAAACTTTACTTAATTAACAAAAGGAAATATAATCTAATTATAACTCTTAGATTATATTTACAAGATATGGTAAGTCTTCCGTGTCTTCCGTTTCTTTGACTTCTTCCGTATCTTGACTTTCTCCTTATATTGATTCTGACTTTTTCCGTAGTAACTCTATCTACCGTAGTAACATTTGTAATAAGTTGAACAGCCGCACCAACTTGTTCTTGTGATCTTCCGTAGTAACTTCTTAATCTTCAAACTGTTTGATTAAGTTACTTTCATTCGTTTGTTAGGTTTCATTGTTTATGGTTAAACTATATCAACTAAGTTATAACCCAACAAAAATCGTTTTTGTATACAAAGTGGTATAAATCCTTACAAAAACTCATTTTTTTATGGCTTAGATCATACATGCAATTAATAAAAACAGTAAATAATGATAAGAAAGTGATTTCTACCGGATGAAAATGAATGGATGGTGTTTTGGACGGATTTAGAGCTCCGAAAGTGAAGAAATATGCTTGAAACCGAAAATGCTTTGCTCCTCCTTGTTTGCTTTGATGATCAAACGATTTTGATGGATGATTTATGTGTTTTTAATGGCTGGAATCTCAGGTTTAGATGAAGGTTTGTAGAGAGAAAGTGGAGAGAAAATGGAGGAGGTTAGTGTGTGTGTGTGTGTGTTTTGGAATTAAGAAAAAGAAAATGAAAAGAGATAAAGGTGTAGTGTAATAATACACTTTGGGCAGGTAAATTGGCAGAAATCAGAGCACATGGTCGTTTTTTGATTGGTTGGTTTATTACAAAAACGAGGCAAGGACCAAAAGTGTAAAATTGTGAAATCTGGCAAGAGGTGTTGCGCACCTATGCCATAGGTGCTGCGCACCGGGTGATTTCCAGCACTTTCGATTTTCGTTTTCGCGATCGTTAAGGAGTTTCGTTCGTCGAAAGTTCCCGATTCTTTTTGCGTTGAACTTAGGAAAGTTCACGCTTTGATTTACTTTATATTAGGTTCATTTAATATTATGATTTCACTTTTGATTTCGAGATTCGCACGATTTCGGTAAAAGGGTACGCAAGAGTAAAAGCACGATATCTCGCGGATAAAGGATCCGATAACCGACAAATTTGGCATAAACCTTCTAACTTATATTTATGAGGATACTAACTAATTGGCACTTAGATAAATAAATTATCACGTCCCGAGGGACAAATCAGTAAATACGAAAACCCGATAATCAATAACAGTAAATCGTGAGCAAACCAAGCGTAATAGAAGGGTCGAAATCAATTGCGAATAAAATATAAATAATGACGGTAATTCAAATACCTCAAATAGACGGGACGTCACAGAAAGGGCCAAACTCATCCGTACTTGAGGGCTATCCGCAACTTGAGAACATAAATTGCGCCTTAAGTTCCTCACTATTATTTATGATTTAACCTAGCAAACCAATGCTAACAAGTGTCTTATAAAAACTCTATCCGACTAACTATAATGTTCATTCAAGTTACATTATATCGATTAATAACTTATCTCCGCTTATACTAATGAAGCTATAATTACTTAAAAAGTAAAACAATTATATAAAATTAACAATCCTATATCTATTAGCCATGTTAACTTATCAATTACTAAATAAAATCAATCATTGTTCTTTAATTAAGCATAAATAATAGTAATAGAGTCCAATATCCAAATGTAATCTTAATTAAACTTCATTTAGGTAAAAAAATCTAAGCAATTACATGTGAAGGTAAGTTAATGCTGAAATTTGCAAAAAAATAACAAGTAATCAAACATATAGACATGTTAATATAAGATATGAACGAATTTTCAAGCGAGACTAAATCTCCTTAATCCTTGTTCTTCGCACCCCCCCCCCCCTCATACACATATAGGAATGTGTAGACCTGGTTAATCGGATCGGACCGAGATCGGAAAAATGTAAAATGGCGGTCCGAAAACCAAACTGCTTTTTCCCGGTCCGGTTCGGATTTGTGTCGGGGGCTAAAATGGACCAATAACTGTTTTTCAGGTTTTGTACCGAAATATATTCGTGTCGGGTTCAGGCAGTTGGTCGAGTACAAGTCATGTCGGACCGAATTTGCACAAGGACACACACAATGGCCTTTGTGGAAAAATTGTTACGTAATGGTATGTAAAAGGTGCTATTATATCATGACTAAAAACCACCATGTATTTGTGAAGGTCATCTAATCGTGTCGAAAAAATTGAAACCGAAAAAAAACCGAAACCAAAACCGGTCAAAACCTGTTTTGAACGAAACCGGTTCGGGTTTTGCCCAACCTGCCGCTTTGGAACCGGTTTGTAAGTTACGGTTCGCAACCGGGTAAGAACCGGGGTTTCTGGAACCGGGTCCAAAAACGGTTTTTTGTTTTACCATTTTTAACTAGCCGTTTGGGAGGGTTTTTTTTTGTGTTTTTGTTTTACCATTTTGTCATTCCAAATTTACTATAAGTATGTAGTTTGAGTTTGGGGTTAATCACACAATTCTAACTCTCTCAAAACTCTAAAAACGTTAGAAAAATTCTCGAAAAATCATCAACAATAAAATGGAAACTCAAAGCTCTACCTCTTCTACTTGTTTCGGTTCCTCAAGCGAAACAACAATTGTAGACGTTCTCGAAACAACCCAAAACCGAAACGTTTGGTGTCATTTCCCTTTGGTGAAATTGTAGGATGGCGATAAGATGGCGCATTGTAATCATTGCGACCATTTTTTTTAAAGTGATTCCAACTCGACGTTGAAGAATCACATCGAGAAGCATTGCAAAGTACTCAATAAAGTTCCGGAAGTAGTTCAATCATCGATGGGTCAAGAACGGAGTATTTTTGTATCGGTGGAGCGGATGCGTCAAAAGTTTGCGGGTTGTCTCCGCCCTGCTATTCAATCATTTCGACAGCCCTCGATTAGGGTGGTTCAAAGGTGTCACCAACCGCGATATACTCACGTAAGTCGTAATACTCTTAGAAGTGATTGTTTAAAAATATGGAAGAGCTAAAATAATGGTAATAAAAGGTTTTGAAACGTTAAATACAAATATACACTTAATAAGCTATGTTTGGTCGGTTCTTCATGGTTTGCCCGATTCATACCTTTGTGTTTCCGCACATTGGTGCGATCCCGAATCGTTGCAAATGATGAAGAGGGTTATTGCTTTTGACCCTTACACGGGTCAAAACTTATTTCATATGTTACAGGATGTTTTACCAAGGTATAATTTGGAAGAAAAAGTGTTTTTAGTTGCACTTGATAATGCGAGTAATAATACAAATGCGGTGGGTAAATTAAAACTAAAATACAAACCACTAATGAAAGGTGATTATCATAGTTGATGCGTTGCACACATTATAAATTTGGTTGTGCAAGCCGGACTAGAAGTCACCGAAGTAAAAAAAAGCCATAAGGTCTTATAGATAAATGCTAGGCGATATATTTTCAAATCACAAAAGTAGATACAAAGGATATATGAAAATGTGTAAGGAAACGAATTCCATATTTTTGGCCTCTAATTGGGATGTGTCCCACAAGATGGAATTCGACTTACAATATGCTTGTATGTGGTTTACGCCAACAAGGTACTTGAACCTATTATCATGCCGAGTTAGTGGGTAAATATCGGATTACACCATTTCCGCTTGAAAATTGGGATATTATTAAAAAACTAAGCCAATTGATCAAAGTTTTTGTTAGGTCTTAATAAGATCCCAAATACTAGCTAATCAATTACAAATTAGTATTTAAACGTTAATTATCACTAATCGATTAACACTCAGTTTCTTGTTTAATTATAACGGAATTATAATAACAAGGCAACGAGAATAACACACAGTTATCTATTTCAGAAAGTTTCAACCGATTACAATATTCAAGCTCACTATTTATACACAATAATAGTGAGCTTGATAAGTACGAATCTTAGTAAATCTTCTAAAAAGATAGAAGATTTAGTCTAACAAACTTACCTAAAATAATGCACTACGTTTCATTATGGAGCTGAGTAGTCAGCTCCACAATACCTTAGTCACTCAGACTCAAATTGTCACTCAGACTCAAAACAAAGACTTTAATAAACAGATTTGTTAATTTGGGTTAAATCGTTGATTTTCCCAACAATCTCCCCCTATCTGTTTAGATTAAAGTCTTTTACAATTGAACACATAAAAAACATACACAAACTAAAAACTTGTCAAAATAAACAGTTTGTGAATAAAAATATTACTTTCTTCTTTTGGAAGCTTTCTTCGGCTTCAATGGTAAGTCCCATGGTGTGGGCTTCAATGCTTCCTTAGCCCATTCAATTCTCTCAGCTTTCCAACCCATTAGCTTCTCCATCTCAGCATCTGACTTGTTGAACACTTGTTGATAATCTTTCTTAATCAGCTCCACCTTGTCCACTAATGTCTCCATTTCTTCAATTCTTCTAAAGTTATTAAATAACCAGCTGATCAGCTTCAAGCCAAATGGAAGACATTGGTTATATTGACATTCATTTATCAGGGCAATGCAGTGAAAGATGGATGACTTGTTCAGAATGTCCTTTGATTGAAAGCATTCCTCTCCCCCATAGTCAACATAAAACAAGCCCTCATATTGGTCAGTCTTAATATATGTTATTTCTTGAAAGATCAAACCTGAAGGGACTGGATGAAGATGGCTTGATTCCAAGTCAAGTGATTTAGCCCCAGCTCTCACTCTATTGACTGTACAAAATTCCCTATAGTCTTCCTCTGAGATCAGCTTCAACATATAAGCAACATTCACATTTGAGACTGCTTCCCTTTTTACAGTAAGGCGATGTTCAATGTTGTGTATTCTTGAGCTCAGACTGGGAATTCTCTTCCATTCTTCCCATCCCAAGGTGTGTAGTCTGTTCACTCCAACTCTGAATGAATCCCCTTTCATATAGCATATCAACATCAGCTCAACACCAGTCTCACGACAATCCAAGTCATTGACTCTCTTCCCATATCTGCTCATGGTGAAGTTTGATTCAATATAGTCTAATCTGGCTTCTTCCCTCAAAACTTACTTAGCCATTTGCCTGTCAGCTTCAACCCTCTGTTGTTCTTCTTCCCTTTTCATTTCAGCTTCAAGCACTTCAGCAGCCATATCACTTTGGTCTTTTATTTCGATTGGCTTATTTTCAAATTTTTCAAAATACAAACCTTTAACATATTCCTTGTAGCTTTCAACTGACATACCAGCATTGTATGCATACCTTTGGAGTTTAGACAGTTTTTCAGCTTCAGTTTAATCATCAGTTGGTTTTTCTTTTGTTGATCCCTCAGCCTGGATGGTTGGATTCTCCATTTCAATTTCAGGCTCATCCTTTTCTTCCTCCTCCTTGTCTCTCCCTTGACTCTCTTTCTCAGACTCACTTGAGATATCACTGTAATCAGTCTCATAGTGATCCTCAGGCTGACCAGTTTTCAGATTGAATATCACTGTCTTGATATACCTTTTCTCCCCCTCAACTGATGACTTGTCTTTCTTTCTTTTCAAGCTTTTCTTGGGGAGGTCAGACTCATTTGTAGCTTTGATATTTTTCTCCCCCTGAGTCTGATCACCCCTTGGTAACTCCTCCACCACCTGTTTCCCCTTCCTCATCAAACTGAGCTCAGAGGTCATCTTCATCACCATCCCCTTCAATTCCTCCAAATCCACAACATTTTGACATTTTATGGCACTCATCTCAGTCTACATTGCAGTCAGCTTGACATCAAACTGAGTTGACATGTCCTTAATTGCTTGTAACAAAAAAGGAACAGCCATAGCAACCTCATACTGAGATGTATAAGTAACAGTAGAGATGGGTACAGTTGGTACAGCCTCACATCCCCCCTGTTGACTAGGAGAGCGATCCTTGGCCATAGAAGTGGAAGTCTGTACCTCACTCAGTTTGAGAAGTGAGCCATTGACGACTTGTGCAGAAGAGTGAGAGAGATTGGGTGGTTCAGTATCGTAAACTAGTACAGAACTAGTGAAAATTGCCTTAGGAATAGGCTGTGAAACTGAGGGGGGTGTTCCCATACTAAGTACAGGGATATCCAGGAGTGGAATATCGTCTTCAATGCTTACCACATGTGTCAGTGTGGCAGCAGCAACGTGTTTCTCCAAGCTGACTACTCTAGTTTGGCTTTGGGTAGTCTTGGTAGTCAGTTCCACCTCTTGCTCTAGCAGAGGGAGGATGGACTGAGCTACAACACTTGAGGGGAGTTTAGAACTCTCATCCTCATGGAATAGTGAGTCCATTAGTGCTTGATTGGGGCTTGATGTGAGAGCTTTCTCTAAAGAACTTGGTGAGTTCAATAGGTTGGTCGCTTGAGTTGCCAAAACGTCAAGTTGTGAAGTGGACTGTACCTCAGACTGAGAGGGGATACTTTCAGAATGAGGGAGATAAAGAATTACATTCATACCTGAGTCAGCCTCAGTTTGCCCAGCCCCACCAGTCCCAACCTCAGCATCGGCCATGGGAATATTTGCCTCCAAATTTCCGTCAATTCCTTCACCTTGACCAACTGAGTCTGAATGGTCAGACTCAGTGGTTTCAGGATCAATAAATGGGTTATCAATCTATTGGAGCATGACTGGTGTTAAACCTGCCTCAGCTTCAGTGATATTAATGTAAGTGAAAATTTTGGAGGTCAATCTGCGAAGGGGACATACATAAAAAATTTGTTCAAGTAGGTCATAAGCCGCCTTTCCCAGAACTTCCTCAAAGCTGAGTGATAGTACTCGAATAAAAGGTACATAATTTGTTCTCCTTGGTTTCGACACTAGGGAGAGAATCTCATCAAAATAGAGTTGTGAGTAGGAGATTCATCTACCAGTGACCATAGAGTGAAATAAGTGAGTTTCGAATTCATTCATCTGATTTAAGCTCCCTGATTTACCCCCCAAACACCGTGTGATACTTGAAAAAAGAAATTTCCATTTTCCCATGAAAAACTTGTATTCAATTACCCCCTGTATCACAGTCTGACCAATAAGAGGAAAAGCCTCAGCTCGTGCTTGTTGTTTGGTCAGTCTGGGTTGAAAACCTCCTTCACCAGCTTCAAGGGCAGTAGGAAGCAAGAGGGCCGCTCTAATCGTCTCCTCATTGATGGTAAGAGTGTGCCTTCCACATAAAACAGGCGGATACATCACCGTTTCGCGAAAATATGCTCCATATAGAGGATGTGATAACATAAACTGACACAACTGTTCAAAGCCTCTATTCTGTCGATTGGCGGGAATATCGGTAGTGGCCACCCTGTTGTTATCTTTAATTTGCACTCTACTATGTAAATCGGCGCCAGCAACCATTCGAGGGGTGATGTGTAAGATCATATTCATGTCCGCCATTGAGAAAATCACAAGAAAAGATTAGAGAGAAGAAAAATTACGTTAAGAATTGAAATTAAATTGAATTTGAACTAAAGGAGTGAAAACTAAGGAACTTAGTTACGTAAGTTTCCATATAGACGCTGCAGTTTGACACTATTAACATTTATGACCCCTAAGTTTAAAAAATATGTACCACTGACCCCTAAAATAAAAGAAATTTATATCAGTTTTAAAAAAAAATTAAAGAGAAAAATAAATAACTAAAATAAATATTAAAACTAAAAAAAAAATCAAAACTAAAATAACAAAAATAATTAAGGAAAACTAAGAAAGACAAATTTTTTGAAAGAAAAAAGATTATATACGAAGAGTACATTCAGTCTGATTAAAGGTCAGACTGAAAAGTCTCAAGCTGACCAAAAGGTCAGACTGGAAATTTGATTCTTTGTTAAATTTCAGGGATTTAAGATGCCTAGTTCTCCTAACAAATAGAAAAACATGTCCTCACTCAGAGGTTTCGTGAAGATATCTGCCAGTTGATCGTGTGTGGCCACAAACTCCAGTCTCACTTAGCCTTTCTCAACACAGTCTCGAATAAAATGGTGTCTTATTTCAATGGGTTTTGTTGTGGAGTGAAATACTAGATTCTCAGTTATTTGAATGGAACTTTTGTTGTCACACATGATTGGAGTGTTGTGAATTTTGATGTCAAGATCAACCAATTGATGTTGCATCCATATCAACTGTGCACAACAACTCCCTGCAGCCACATACTCAGCTTCAGCTGTAGAGGTAGCTACTGAATTTTGCTTTTTGCTTGACCAACTGACTAGCTTTCCTCCCAGAAGCTGACACCCTCTTGAAGTACTTTTTCTGTCCAATCTACAACCTGCATAATCTGTATCTGTGTACCCAATTAGTTCAAAACCAGAATCTTTAGGGTACCATAGGCCAAGATTTGGAGTACCCTTTAGATATCTGAAAATCCGTTTTACAGCTTTAACGAGCACATAAGCAAGTTGAAAACATGAGGTCAGGTCTATTAGTAGTTAAATAAAGTAGAGAGCCAATCATACCTCTGTAAGTAGCTTGACAAACTGACTTGCCAGTTTTGTCCTGATGCAGCTTATCAGAGGTACTCATACGAGTTTTCATTTCAGAACATGATTCAAAGCCAAATTTCTTTATTAAATCATGTACATATTTGCTTTGGTTAATAAAAATTCCATCTTTCTTTTGTTCTACTTGTAGACCTATAAAAAACGTTAGTTCCCCCATCATACTCATTCTGTATTCACTACACATGAGATTTGAAAACCAAGTACACAACTTTTCATTTGTGGAACCAAATATAATATCATCAACATATATTTGTACCAAAATCACATGTCCCTTTTCCTTTTTGATAAAAAGTGTTTTGTCAATTGAACCTCTTTGAAACTGATTTTTAAGAAGAAAGCCAGATAGAGTATCATACCAAGCTCTAGGAGCTTGTTTGAGACCATATAAGGCTTTGTTTAATTTAAAATCATGACCAGGAAAGTTAGGATCAACAAAACCTGGAGGCTGCTTGAGATAGACTTCTTCCTGTAGGTCACCATTTAAAAAGGAACTTTTCACATCCATTTGGTATACCAAAGAGTCTTTGAAGGCTTCATAAGCTAAGAACAAACGTATTGCTTCAATTCTGGCCACTGGAGCAAATGTTTCATCATAATCAATACCCTCTTCCTGTTTGTATCCCTGAGCCACCAATCTTTTTTATTTCTGATCACCACCCCATCTTTGTCATATTTATTTCTAAATATCCACTTAAGTCCAATGATTGTCTTGAACAGGGGACGAGGAAATTTGGTCCACACATTGTTTCTTATGAACTCTCCTAATTCCTCTTGCATACCATCAACCCAGTCTTCATACAAAAGAGCATCTTCAAACTTCTTTGGTTCCATCAGACTCAAGAAATTAGTGTAGAAGCAAAAATTAGATGTTGCATTCTTGTGTCTGGTTTTGACTCCTTCATTTAAGGAACCAATGACAGAGGATAGTGGATGTCCCTTAATAGTCTTGATGTTACCTGACTCACTTTGTTGAGCTTCTTCAGGTTGAGACTGAGTAACATCAAGCTGAGTTTCTTCAGTCTGAGTGTTGTGGATCTGATTGTGGTCAGACTGAGAGAGGTCAGTCTGAATTTCAACAGTTTCATTTGAGACATTTGTTTCAATTTCAGGAACACTCTTTGAGCTAGGTTCATCAGTTTCACTCTCAGACTCTTGATTTTGATGAATTACTTCTTCATTTTGATCTGCAACAGGGGAGGAGTCAGCTTCAAATGATGTGACTAGAAGTTCATCACATAACTTGTTGATTGTCGCTATATCAGGATGTGAAGTCAGTTCATCTTTATCAGACTGAGTGGTATCATCAAAAGTGACATTGATACTCTCTTCCACAACTTTCCTTCGTTCATTATAAACTCTAAATGCTTTAGAGATGCTAGAGTATCAAACAAACAAACCTTAATCAGCCTTAGGAGCAATTTTGCACAACAAATCCCTTTGATTAAGAATGTAACATTGACTTCCAAAAATATGGATATAGTGAATTGAGGGAACTTTGTTGTGATACATTTCATATGCAGTTTTCCCATGTCTTTTCACAATGATGGATCGGTTTTGTGTGAAACATGCAGTATTCACAGCCTCAGTCCAGAATTTGATCTTCATATTTCCATAGCACAACATAGTTTTTGCAACTTCAATTAAAGTCCTGTTTCTTCTCTCTGCAACACCATTTTGTTGAGGTGTTCGAACTGATGCAAAATTCTAAACTATTCCCAGTTGATCACAGAAATATATTAAAACTGAATTCTTGAACTCAGTTCCATGGACACTTCTCATTTGCTTGACAAGGGTGTTCTTCTGTCTCTGCTATCGCTTGATCAGACTGATAATTTCCTCAGCTGCATCACTTTTAGCTCTTAGAAATATGACCCAAGTGAATCTAGTAAATTCATCCACAATGACTAGAGTGTATTTCTTTCCACCTTGACTCTCAATTCCAATTGGACCAAACAGATCCATGTGTAACATAAAGAGAGGTTCATCAATTGAATGTAGCATTTTGGAGGGAAATTGAGTCTTTGTTTGCTTTCCAAGAACACAAGCTGAGCAGACTTTTTCTTTGGAGTAGGTCAGCTCAGGAAGTCCTCTAACCAATTTACTCTTTGACAGGGCATTATGTTTTTGAAGTTTAAATGTGATAATCTTCTATGCCATAACCAATTGAGTTCCTCTTTTTTTTCTGTAAACACACATGTATCAGCCTCATCATTTGCTGTACTCAGATCTAAGCTAGAAAACATCTCTTTCTCTCTTGGCAAGTAGCAGTGGTTTACCCTTGGCATTGTAAATTATTCCTGTTTGCTTTCTGAATCTGACCTCATGATCTTCATCAGTGATTTGACTTACACTTAGTAAGTTGTGTTGTAGACCTTCTACATAAGCAACTCTTTTGAATGTGACAGCTCCAACATGTATCTTTCCATATCCCCTTGTCATTGACACCCTATTGTCACCATATCTCACTTGAGGCCCAGCTTCTTCTTTATAGTCTTGCAAGAAAGAATTCAGTCTTGTCATGTGTCGTGATGCTCCACTGTCTAGATACCATTTTGTAGAGTCCTGCACATGAAACAAAAAAAATTAGTTCCTTTTGGGTACCCACTTTAGAGTGGATCCATGAACTGAAACTGATTTAATTTTAAGTTCAATCTTGTAGTCAGTTTTGGAGCTGGTGTAATTCCATTTATTGAGTTCTTTCATGCAGTTAATAGAATAATGAACAATAACTCCACAATATTTACATGGAGTATCTTTAAGGCTGACTTGAGGTGGGACTGACTTGTTTTTGGTATCTGTGACTGACTTTGGCTTAGTTTGAAAATTTTGATTTTGCTTTTGAGGTGAGACTGACTTCGATTTTAATGACACTGACTTAAAGTTTGGTGAAACTAACTTCTGTATGGATGGGGCTGACTGAAGTTTTGGTGAGACTGACTTCTGGGAAATATTTTTCTTTGGTCGAGAGTAAGTCAGTTGCTTACGGAACACAGCTTCATGTCCTTTTTCACCACAATTGTAGCATGTCCTCTTAGGAGGAGTCTTTGGTCTGATGTGATGAGGTAGTTTATTTCTGACTAGAGTTTTTACGATGTTAGTCAGTTCCAACAATTGATTTCCCAATTTATCAATAGTTTTGTTTTCATGACTTTTATTAATGATTTTGGAACTGACTTGACTCAGAACCTTAGGTTTACTCACTACCTTGGGTAAACCATTATTTATATGCAACAAATTGTTCACAACATGCACATTTGTATCAGTTTCAGATAAATTAACACATTCAGACTGAGAAGAAGTTGAAGAATCACTTTTATTTAAAACTTGAGAAATTACAGGTTTAACAAAAGCATTTGACATCATAGTTTTTTCTCCTTTCATGTAAGTGAAAGTGTTTGGAAGAATTTCTGGTTTAAAAATGATTTTTTCTCTTTCAGCTTTTTCAGCTTCTTCTTCTTCTTCTTCAGTCATATGCTTCTTCAGACTGAAGTCCTCACCCAACACAGCTTGAACTTGTTTGGGTACCTGTCTGCTCAAACAATCTTCATTTTTTAAGGATGATATGCACCATGATTTACAAATTCTTTTATAGTGCTCAGTTTCTTCTCTAAATTTATAATTTTCTTTTGCAAGATCACTATAAGCTTCAATCTGAGCATTTAAAAGAACTTTATAACTTTCTAGTTCAATTATTTTATCATCTTTAATTTTCAAAACATTTTCAAGATCTTTAATCTTTTGTTTAAATTCAGATTGTTCTTCCAAAGTGGTGGTCAAATCAATAAAAATATACTCAAACATTTGAACTTTTTGATCATTTGTATAAGTATTAAAGTTATGTACCTTATATAACTTTGATTTGTTCCACTCTGAGCTGTAGCTCAGTCTCTCAGCTTCCTTCAGATCCTTTTCCAACTGAGATGCATACTCATCAGCTTCAGTTACTTCTTCTGCAAACGCCATCAAACATTTATCAACCACTTCCTCATCCTCATCAGATGAAAATTCCTCATCTAACCATTCTTCAGCAAAGAATGCTTTCTGCTCAGTTTGAGGCTTTTGAGTCTTAGAACCATTGTTATTTTTGTATTTAAGATACTTCTTTCTGTATCTTTGAGCTCTTTCAGCAACCGCATCCATGTGCTCAGTCTGAGCATTCTTTACTTTACAATCAGCAGCCATGTGTCCATACTCATTACACTTGAAACATTTGACCTTTTTCAAATCAAACGGTTTTTTTCCTTTGTAACCAGTCTTCTGCTCCAGCTTCATAGTCAATAAAGCAAGCTGATTCTTTAACTTCTTGACTTCAGTTTCATCATCTGATTCTGAATCTGAGTTTGACTCAGACTTAGATAAGTCAGCCTTAGAATAAATTTCTTTATTCCTTTTGCTGGTTGCAACCAATGCAGCTTCAGGATCCCTTGCAGTTCTTCTGTTGTTTATCTTCTTCCTCTCTTGAGATTCTTCAAAATTTAGTAGTAATCCAAAGAGGCCATGCAGCTTGTAGGTGGACAATTTCTCACTGACCACAAGAGATGTGATAACTGATTCAAATCTGCTAGGTAAGATATCTACAAATTTCTTACACACTTCATCATCCTCCTTTATTACTCCCAGAGCTGATAAATCATTCAACAAGATTTAAAACCTTGTATGCAAATCAGCCAAGGTTTCCTTTTCTTTCACGTAGAAGTTTTCATAGTTTCTGATCAGACTATTCAATCTTTGCTCTCTTACTATCGACACACCTTCACATGAGACAATTAGTGTATCCCATGTATCTTTAGCAGATCTGCATCCATCAATCTTTGAGAAGATTTGCTCAGACACAATATTTCCTAGAATGCTTCTTGTTCTTGGATCCAGATTGAACAGTTGTTTGTCAAGATTAGTCCATTGAGATTTTGGAGTTTGGACCCATCTTGCACGTTGAACTACTTTGTCTCCTTCCTTCACTTCCTCGATTTGTTTTCCTGGAATGATTGGTCCTTCAGTTACGGTTCTCATCATTTCCTCATGAATTCCAGACAGATGTCACTCAGCCTTAAGTTTCCAATGGGCAAAGTTATGTCCATTGAAAATGGGAATACCTTTTCCGGCCATAGCACGTGTATTAGATGAAGATGATGACATTGTATTTGGGTTTTATATATATTGATCGTTTAAGATTTGTAAATTTATTAAAATTTAAATCTTATTTGCTCTGATACCAGTTGTTAGGTCTTAATAAGATCCCAAATACTAGCTAATCAATTACAAATTAGTATTTAAACGTTAATTATCACTAATCGATTAACACTCAGTTTCTTGTTTAATTATAGCAGAATTATAATAACAAGGCAACGAGAATAACACACAGTTATCTATTTCAGAAAGTTTCAACCGATTACAATATTCAAGCTCACTATTTATACACAATAATAGTGAGCTTGATAAGTACGAATCTTAGTAAATCTTCTAAAAAGATAGAAGATTTAGTCTAACAAACTTACCTAAAATAATGCACTACGTTTCATTATGGAGCTGAGTAGTCAGCTCCATAATGCCTTAGTCACTCAGACTCAAATTGTCACTCAGACTCAAAACCAAGACTTTAATAAACAGATTTATTAATTTGGGTTAAATCGTTGATTTTCCCAACAGTTTTTAAAACCACAACAACTTTATTATCGGGTGTTTATTATCGCACTAGTCATTTCTTCCTTAAACAAATTGGTTTTATGGTTACAAAGTTGGACGATTTCGAACGTCAAGGGTGATTGTATTTTCAAATGGTAACGCCCATGAAAGTAAAAATGAGAAAATATTTTTTTACATTGTCACCTTTAATTACCATTTCCGCCGCATTAAACCCGTTTTTGAACAAAATTGGGGTGGAACATCTAATGCGAAAAATCTTTACAAAATTGGATATCGTTATTGACCCATTATATGCCGATAACGCCATAGCCGAATTTGATAATCTTTTAAAGGGTTATTTGGGGTTGATTTTAACAAGTATTAAACCTCATCAAATGTGGGTGAATCAAGTTATCTATGGCGTCGATCTATGAAAACTATACTAGCACGGACCCGGAAATTGACTTGTTTAACAATTTAAAACGAGAAACACTTAAACGTGTTATGGGTGATGGGGATGACCAAACAAATACCGAATATGAGAGGTATATGGGAACCGATTTTTTATCCGCTATGGGAGTTGAATAACTCTCCAACTTTGAGGTTTTGGCTTGGTGGAGAGCACGAGAATCTCAATTTCCCGTTCTAGCTGCCATGACCAAAGATCTACTAACCGTCCAAGCTTCTCCGGTAGCTTCAGAATCCGCTTTATCTCTTAGTGGTAGGGTATTATCTTTACGAAGAACAAGACTCACACCGGCGGCATTGGAGATGTGCATTCTTAAAGGATTACTTAGACGCGGCCGAACGTACACAAGACCACCAAAATCTTGAAGACGAACTAGAATATGAAGGCGAAGACTCGATATCGAGGTGGAAGAAGGAGTTGCAATATCACTTTCCGATGAAGAAATCGCTATCGATGAAGCTTCCCGAGCATGTAGCTCCGAAGATGAACCCGTTGAAGATGACTTTATTGAAGTGGACGAAGATTAAGAATGAAGAAATCAATATCAAATTTCCAATGTTATTAGTTACATTTCATATTAAAAGTAGTATTTTTTTCGAACATTTTTATTCCAATTATCGTAATATTAAGGTTATGAAGATGTATTTCAAGTTTTTTTTGGTAGAAGACAACGTTTATGTATGATGTGTTACAAGTTCGTTTAATAAAAGTTAAAGGTTAACGTGTTTTTTCAACTTCCGCTTTTTTTTTCTCCCAATGTTATTAGTTACATTTCATATAAAAAATAGTATTTTTTTTCGCACATTCTGTTTAATAATTATCGAAATATTAAGCTTTGAAAATGTGTTTCAAACTTTTTTAGTAGAATACAACGTTTATGTATGGTGTGTGTCAAGATTGTTTAAAAAAAAGTCGAATTTTAACGTGTTTTTGCAAGTTACGCTTTTTTTTATTAAATAATCAAAACCGGTTTTTAACCGGGTTTTCAACCCGAACCGGTTTGGACCCGACCCCAAACCGGGTTTACCGGGTTTATCCCACACCCAACCAAAATCGACTAAAACCCGACCCGGTTTTTTCCCGAACCGGTTTGGATTGGTTTGACCAAACTCGGTTCGAATTCTAGTCAAACACGGTTTTTACATGACTACGGTCATCCCATGCAGTACAAAATTGTGTTGTAACGATTTTCTCTATAGAGTTGTGACTAACACGACTTTTATAATTATTAGTAATATTAATATTAATATATACAATATTATTTATAAACATCATATATTTTAAGGACAAGAATGTCTTATTTTCGTCCGATACGACTATACTTGATAATATATTCTTCACGTTTAAAGTCTTGGAATTTGTCCCATAAATAACAAGCCATCCTTAATCTAACACAAAAAGTTTCGAGTTTTGGATTTTTCGACCCGATGTCGGGTTTGAATTTTTTTCCTCATAAAGAAAGAAAGCTTAAAAGTTAAAAACATTGTGAAATGAGTTTTTGGTTTGTGTAATAACTATTTTTTAAGAATAATAAAAGCTTTACAAAAATCCATGGTGGTATGAAAAATAGAAAGAATACCACAAAAACAAAACAAAGAAAAACAAAAGAAATCCAAAACAAAAAGCAATAACAAAAACCCAACAAACATCTTCATCTTCATCTTCATCTTCTTCATCTTTTCGCTCCCGATCTTAATCCAATTCCTCCCAGATTTCTTCATTTCCCAACAAGAAAAAGGTAACCCTAGTTTTCATTTCTCCTCAAATTCCATCATCTTTTCTTTATGCTTAGTTTTTAATTCATGATTATTTTTGGGGGTTCTGTATCTTTAATTTCTTCAGCTTCTTCTGTGTTAATTATAGATACAAAAGTATATATATATATATATCTAACTATTGTTATGTTGTGCTTTAGATTGTTAAGGAATAGAAGCTTATTTTGTATGATTTTCCCATTTTCGGACAAGAATTTTGGAAGTATAGTTAAGTAGTTATTGTTGGTCTATTTGATTTCGATACCGATACAGTTTATTTAATTATCTTGCTTCAATCCCATTGCTTTTCTGTAACTTGTAGTGCTAGGAGAAGATCCATGTTAGGCTGTTCGCTCATGAAACAACTTTGAAGTTAATGTGCTCATCTTGTAAATACCCCCACAGAGATAACCACAAATATTATGCGTATACATATATTAGACGTACAAAAAAGAAGTGTAACTGTAATTTGTTAGACAGTACTTGTTTAGAGAGCTTGAGCATAGTTTGTTTTTCGAATACGTATGTATGGTATATACCTTGTTACATATTTTTGTATATGTATATGTGTATATTATCTATATATGGTTGCATATACTTTACATTGAACCTATGTATGTGAATGTGTATACCTTACATATGCATAGACATTCATTAACGTACGTTAAGCCTTTGTATATGCAAGCTAAGTTTTACATTTATATTGGAGCGAATGTAGTAATAAAATTGGACCCATACATATCTTAACCCAAACATTCTGTATATTGATCATTTAAAAAGCACATAAATAAAACAGGTTATATTCACTTCTTTATCCTTCTCAAAACCCAAAGTACTAAATCCTGTTGTGTTTCAGTCAGTGATAAATTGATCATATCTGCCCTAACATTATCGAGTAGGATGTGTTACATTGTCTTTCCGTCGAGACACTTGTAGAGTATTTTCACGGTATGAACTTTTTTTTGGGTACAATTGTAAGAATTTTATGCTAGGTGTTTTGAATACATGTTTGATTTGTCGGTATAAGATATGCTTGTTTCATATGATATTAGTAAAGACTTTACTTGTACATAAAGTACTTATTTTGACCCGTTACCTAACCTGCTTATAATGTCCCATCAAATCGGGTTTAAATCCTGGATTCACCATTATGATATGGATATGGATATGTATACAAGTATGTTTATGTATATATACAAATATATGTTTGGTCGTATACAGTATGTCTGTAGTATATATGCATATTTATTTGCACGTACTTACAAATAGTCTACATTCCGTTTGTCATAAAACTGGATTCTGCATAAGCTGTGATTCCTCACAAAAACGAGTAATGACCCTTAAAGTTCATGATTCTTGAGTTTTCCTTTTAAAACTTGTGTGTTTATGCATGGTTATTTCTTTGTTAGAGAAGTGATGGCAGGTGAAGACGAGGCCTTTAACTCTCAGCTAACCGAAATACAAACAGATTGGGAGGAGGATTTGGAGCGAGGACATTCTCAAGTTGATGTGTTGCAAGAAAAACTTAGTGATGTTACTTCGTGTTTACAGGAATCTGGTAAAGATGCCAAAAAAGAATTAGAGCTTCTTTGGCGAAGAGTTAAAACAACTACAACATTATTGACGTATTTAGAATCAAAAGCAAGAATAATGACAATTCCCCATTTAGCCCTTTCCTCTTGTGGTATTAAACATTCAGACGTTGAAGGGTTCATTGATAAGAGTGGTACACCTATGTCTAATTGGTCTGGAAATGTAAAGCTTTCTAGCTTCGACTCTCGGGAGGTTGAAACATTGATCGCCATTAATAGTCAACAGGGCATTCTTGATGAACAAGATGGGTCTTACATGGGGGAAATACTGAATAGTGTGCAAACGGTCACAGATGTAATGGAGTCTTTAGTCAAGCGGGTACTTGTGGCTGAATCTGAAAGTAGTAACGCAAAACAGAAAGCAAGTTTAGGCCAACAAGAGATTAAAAAGAAGGCAATTCAGATTGAAACCATGTCTGAAAAGTTAGATGAAATGGATCGCTTTGCAATGGGTACAAATTGTATTTTGAATGAGATGCGACAACGAGTTGAGGATTTAGTTGAAGAAACATCTAGGCAGAGGCAACGGGCAGCAGAAAATGAACAGGAGCTTACTCGTGTCAAACAGGATTTTGAATCATTGAAATCGTATGTCAGCAGTCTGATAAGTGTTAGAGAAACACTCGTCTCTTCAGAAAAGCAGTTTCAGACAATTGAGAGGCTTTTTGAACGGTGACTATCTCCTTTAATTCTCTTTTACATTCAAAGAACTTATTTAATTTGATGCAAATTGGAAACCGCGATTTGTGTCAGCACCTACCGACCAAAATAAAAAGTATTGAAATAGGATTCTTTTTTGTATAAACTAGTTTATCTTTCGAAAGTTTGAACTTATAGAAACTTCACAAAAGTTGGTTACCTTTTATATGCAATTAGACGGACTAGAAAAGTGGTTTATTGAAGTTCTTATTTATTTATTTATTTATTTTTAATGTAAACAGGTTAGTTGTGAAGACAACACAGCTGGAGAGTGAAAAAATGCAGAAAGAGGCTGAAGTGCAGAAACTTATGGACGAGAATATGAAATTAAGTGCTCTTCTTGACAAAAAAGATGCACAACTCATGGCGATGAATGAACAATGCAAGGTAATGGCACTTAGTGCTTCAAACATCTAATAATATCCTCCACTTTTCTTTGTAAAATTCGGCTGAATTTTTCAACTAAAATGTTCTCATGTTTAGTTGAGAATTCAGTGATGAAGTTTTCATTGTGAGATGTAATGTGAAGAAGATGATACTACATTTGAATCGTAATTGAATATTTGAGTTTGAATGTTTCCTTCTTTCTTTTCGGTGTATTGTCTTTGTATATATATATCCACACCTTCATATTTGTATGTGTTTTCTCTTGGATACGATAAGTGTCAAATATTATCGTTACAAAAAACAGGAAACAAGATGACACTTGAATCGAACCCTAACTATAAACTGAGACGGTTTGCACAACATAAAAATTGATGGGTGTACACTAAATAATAATAACTTAAATAATAATAAAAGGGCAAATGTTATAGAAACACAATATAGTTCGGCTATAATCTGTAAATGTGAAAAAACCCATTTGACATATTAGACTGGTTTTATGCTTGTCTTACACATTTTGAAGACGTCGAGGCTTATTAAAATTTTACTATCACCTTAAATAATAATAACAAAAAGTAAATCCTCTCGACATTCATCAAGTTGGTACTCCTCCAACTCAAATTTTCCGCCCACCAAAGTGTCGATGATAACACACTAACCCGGGTGCCCGTCCTCACCTGCAAGCCTGCAACAAGGAACACCAATTCTGCTGCTAGTGCAAGTCATCCTATTTTTAGAACCAAACCACTTCGAAAGGGTCGGTCCAGAGATTTCGAGTGTCCAATATTATTGAAATAAAATATTTTAGTTTTAATAGTTTCTAAATTTGGTTTAATCTAATATAGACAACAAGTTTTCTATACCGCGCGTTGCGGCGGATTAAAAACTTACATTTAATCAATAGCCTAGAAACAAAAACAAAAAAAAATTAAATTAATAAAAGTTAAAAAAAATGTAATTCAAAAAGAAAAATATACACTAAAAATTAAAAAAATAATCGAAATCAATACATAACTACTTTATTCAAAAGTCTAATCTAAAAAAATAACGTAAAAAAAAAAGCTTAAAACCAAAACTAACAAATAAGCGAAAGAAAGACATAGCTATTTTATTTTAAAAACGTAAGAGAAAAAGAAAAGGTAAACTAACTATTTGAAAAAGATAAAACGTAACCCAAAAAAAGATGTCTAAAGTAATAATTAACCATATCAAAATAGAGAGAGTCAATATATTCAGTAGCGTAAATAAGAAAGATAGCGAAAACTAAAACCCAAGAAAAGAAAAAAATAATGATATTAATTTAAACATAAAGACTGCAGAGCTGTGTGCTTCTCTACCATTTAGATCGGAGAATTTATGGAGGAAATCCGGTTTTAAATTCTCACAGCTTTTCTAAATGTAAATATATGTAATCTATTATAATAAGAAATAAATAATAATAACATAATATATATATATATATATATATATATATATATATATATATATATATATATATATATATATATATATATATATATATATATATATATATATATAGGGGAGGGTTCAATTGAGATCCTCTTTTTGCTAGAGATCCAGAGATCACATTTATAGCCACACAAATTCATTAATCCATCAAACACACGGAGGGGCACTTTAGTCTTTTTACCTTTTTATTTTTTTTAACTCACGCGCTTAAGAACAAAGAAACAAAAAGTATACCTCATTGAATCTCGATCAATTTTTCAAACAGAATTTTAACAATCAATTGTAATCCGAATTTTAACAATCAATTGAAGGTTTGACAATCGATTCTTAGATCCGATTTTTTTTTAACAATTGATTGAAGGATATTTTAACAATCGATTCTTAGATCTGATTTTTTTTTTTAATTGCAGATAATGACGCTAATTTCAGAAGAAACTATTGAAGAAAGAGGGGATTCAACAACCAACAATAATTTGGAAAATAATGACAACGAAAACAACATCAATAACCAGATACTGGAAAGTAAGTAATCACGTGTGATTTTATTAGTTTAATGCCTTAGTATGTGATTACTAAATATGTATTAATTTAGTTTAGTATGTTTAAAAATATATGTTTAGTAATCACCGGTGATTACATATAATTTTGTTTAGTTTGTGTATGTAAATTTAGTTTAGAATGTAATCACCGGTGATTACATATAATTTTGTTTAATAAAGTGACTGTAGTTGTACTTCTTTGAACAAAAAAACATTTGATGGGTGTTTGAGCAATATTTTGATCCGTTGTAGCAACTAAACATGGTTTATAAAAAGGTTTAACGTTGTTGTTAACAGTTGAACCAACTAAAAGTTGTTTAGGTTCTTCAGTGACTTGGGTACAAGTAGAAATCACCGGTGATTTTGTAAATAATGTGCCTTAGATTGTTCATGTAAAATGCCATCAAATGGTTAATAATCACCGGTGATTTTGTTAATAATATGGATTAGTATGTTGATGTAAATTACCTTTGACTTTACAGGTTCACACTACAGCACTCCAACAGCATATTCAAATGATAACAACAACATAGAGACTCCTGGTGGTTCTCGATATTGGTTACCTTATGTTAAAGGTGACGACAAACCAATTAGGGGAAAAAATTATGGATCATTTGAAGAGTGTTTCAGAATTTATAAAGAGTATGCAATAAAGTCGGGATTTGATATAAAATTATCATCATCAAAAAAAACAAAAAGTGGAATGATTAAGACCAAGTATATTCGTTGCAACAAACATGGTGCACCTCCAAGTATAAATATCAACACGTTGGATCCAGAAAATAGTGGGAAGCTTAAAAGAAAATCGACTTTCCAGGTAACAGGATGCAATGCTCATATCATGCTTAAACTTGTAGATTGTACTACCACATATAAGCTGCACCTCTTTGTTGAAGAACACAACCACCCGTGGAACCCAATAGAGTATAGGCATCTTTCTAAGGAAAATAGAAAATTAGGTATGCCAGAATTGATGTTTATGAAACAAATGGCAGACTCAAATTATGGGGCAACAGTTTCTTACAATTTATATTGTAATACAAAAGGGGGTTATTCACATGTGAGTGGGACGAAAACTGATTTCAAAAACTTCAAAAGGGATTTGAATGTTTTTATTGGAGAAAGTGATGCTCAAATGCTTGTCACCAAACTCACAAACAGAGAAGAATATGTGAAAGACTTCAGCTTCTCCTGTGATATAAAAAACAGCGAGTTAGAATGTTTCTTTTGGGCAGATGAAACAGCAAAAGCAAACTACAAAGAATTTGGTGATATAATTTCTTTTGACGCAACTTATTGTACAAACAGGTATATTATAACTTAAATCTTTTTTTTTTCTTTAAAGAAATTGTAAATTTGATAATCACATGTGATTTTAATGATTTATAGGTACAGTATGATATTTGTTCCATTCACTGCGATCGATAATCACAAAAAGTGTGTTACAATTGGTGCTGGTATGCTGAGAAATGAAACTACAGAAACATACATTTGGCTACTAAAGGCATTCTTAGACGCCTTCAAGAAGCAACCAAGAATAATATTAACCGATCAAGATCCTGCAATGAAAAGAGCAATTGCAACTGTTTTTCCAGAAACAAAGCATCGACTTTGCATGTGGCATATCGTCACAAAATTCACAGTTAAGGTACAAAAAAAAAATTTATTTTTGTGTTTACATGTTATTAGAATTTTATTAAATTTTATATTCAACAAATTATAAAGGAAAATCACCTGTGATTTAGTGCCTTAATACCTTAATACATTTAAGGTTCTTAAAAATTTTGTAGTTAACAAAGTATAAATAAAAATCACCTGTGATTTAGTGCCTTAATACCTTAATTTGTGAATTAATGCCTTAGTACATTTGGTGGCTTAGTATGGAGATGTAAAATGTAACCATATGTTTATTAATCACCGGTGATTTTAGAACTTTATTCTTTATTTTATTCATATATAAAACTGATATGTTCAATAACTTACTTTATTCTTTATTTTTGTGTTTACATGTTATTAGAATTTTATTAAATTTTATATTCAACAAATTATAAAGGTAAATCACATGTGATTTAGTTCCTTAATACCTTAATACATTTAAGGTTCTTAAAAATTTTGTAGTTAACAAAGTATAAATAAAAATCACCTGTGATTTAGTGCCTTAATACCTTAATTTGTGAATTAGTGCCTTAGTACATTTGGTGCCTTAGTATGTAGATGTAAAATGTAACCATATGTTTATTAATCACCGGTGATTTTGTTAATAATGTGCCTTAGAATGTTGATATAAAATGCCACCAAATGTTTAGTAATCACCGGTGATTTTAGAACTTTATTCTTGTTTTTATTCATATATAAAACTGATATGTTCAATAACTTATTTTATTTACTACAGATTGATAGAAACATACTCGACCACACTGATTTTAGACCGAGACTCCATCAACTGATATGGAACAGATATCATAAACCTGAGGTTTTTGAACAAAAATGGATTTCTTTATTGGAAGAATTTAATCTTCAACACAACGTTTGGCTGGAAAAATTGTTTGAGATAAGATCTACTTGGATTCCCGCTTACTTCATTGAATATGAAATGTGCGGTTTAATGAGAACAACATCAAGATCAGAAAGTGAGAATTCCTTCTTTAATCACTTCACGAGTTATGGATCAACACTCATCAATTTTATGAATCTCTTTGAATATGCAATGGAGAAGCAGAGACATGAACAAGAAATTTTAGATCATCAAACATTGAGCAAAACACCAAAATTGATAACAAGATGGCCAATCGAGGAACATGCAAGAAATGTTTACACCAAGGAAATATTTTTTTTGGTACAAGAAGAAATTGATAATTCTCTTTATTTGTGCTCCCAAATTTCAATCACTACAGAAGAAGGTTGTGAGATTATGATGATTAGAGAAAGAACAAAAGACAAACAACATAATTGCAGAGCTAAAACAAAAGGAAAAGGAAAAAACCAGGAACGAAAGGATGTTGACCCGTTTTCTGAGATAGGCGCAACGGAAATTCAACTTCAAGTTAAAAAAGAAGCAACATTTAAGGTATGTAATTACTAAATATCAGCTTTTATTTTATAGTAAATCTTAGTATGTTGATCTTATTTGATAGTAATCACCTGTGATTTTTTAGTGCCTTATTATGTGATTACTAAACATCAACTTTTATTTTATACTAATCTTAGTATGTTGATGTTATTTTATAGTAATCACCTGTGATCATAATAGATTTTATATTACAGGTCAAACATAACATAGCGGATGAAACTTACGTTTGTACCTGTAATCACTTTGTACGTTGTGGAATACTCTGTAGACATATATTCTGTGTTTTACAATCATGTGGCATAGACGAAATACCAGAAAAGTATATAACAAGACGTTGGAAAAGAGACTTAATTCCACCTAGTGTTAGGAACAAAACGCATAGATATGAAGGTAATTTAACCGAAAAATGCCAGAAACTAGCGAATGAAGCATGCCGCAGTGTAGAAAGTTGCATAGCTGTTTTACGAAATGATGAAGAAAAGCTAGCTTACTTTGTCGAAAAGCTAAAAAATCTCAAGAGTGAAGTTGAAAAAGATGTCCCAGAAAAGAACAAAACCGAAATGATGGAAGATATTCTTGGAGTCAAAAAACCAGACCAAGTTTTGATCCATAATCCAAAAGGTATAAAAAACAAAGGAAGCGGAAGTAACTCAAGGATGCAAGGGTACGGTGAAAGAGCACAAAAGGCAAATGAAAGACCATATCGAACGTGTAGAGGTTGTGGATTAATTGTTAATACTCACGACAGAAGAACATGTAAAGGACTTCAAATAGAGCTTGAAAATCTACAGAAACTTCCACATCCAACTCATCAACAACAACAACAACTTCAACAGCTTCTAAATACTGGAACAACAACAACAGAAATCAATGCTGCAAACCAATCCGGAAAAGAACAACTTCAACAGCAGAATGTCCAACCAACTGCACAAAGACAGACTAGAGGAAAAAAAGTTGCGAGACAAGCATATAAAGATGTAAGTGAAGAAGAATCAGATTATGATACTTATGATACTTTGTCAAACCAAAGAAAGAGACAGAAAACTACTACATCAAATGCCGCTGCAAATGAAGTTGATTATCGTGATGAAGAATCGGATTATGAAACTTCGAATGTCGGTACCTGACAAAATATGTTACTTTACTAATTGAATATTATTTGAAATGACCTTTGATTTTATATTATTGGATGACAAAATATTTTGTGTGAGAATATTTTCGGTTTGGTGTATTTTCGGTTTGTTTACATATCCATAAATAACAAATTATAAAGGAAAATCACCTGTGATTATATAGTTTTTACATATAATTTTGTTTTATGCATTATGTATTTTGGCTTTTATTGAAAGTAATTGGAGAATATATTCTAGTTTTGGTAAATGTGAAACCAAAGAAGAAGCACAAAAGCAAAAAAAGCATTAAAAAACATATACAAATTTATACAACCATTAATCCATACATCCATCAAAATATTACTTTACAATTCAATGCAAAAAATACAGATACATGTAAAATCAAATGCAGAAACACAGAGAGAAAATAAATGACAATTAGATGCAATGAAGACTACTTCTAGCTTGTACTCATTACAATTAAAATGCACAAACAGAGAAAAATTGAATGACATTTCAATGCCTATAAAAAAAATTATTAATTGAAGAAAGTTGAAGGTAATTTTGAATGACATTTCAATGCATTGAAGAAAGTTGAAGAAAGTTGAAAAAGGAAAATCACCGGTGATTCTATAATTTTTATTTAATGCATTCTGTATTTTGGCTTTTATTGAAGACTACTTCTACCTTGTACTCATTACAATTAAAATGCATAAACAGAGAAAAATTGAATGACATTTCAATGCATTGAAGAAAGTTGAAAAAAGTAAGAGCTAATTTTGCCTATAAAAAGGAGTAGTCTTCAATGAAGTTGTATACCAAAACACAATTTACAGTTTTACAAACTAACTTTCAAAACAATGTCTCTCAGTGACAGTGATATCCCATGCCCAAGCCCCCTTAGAATTACATACACTGAACCGAAACCCCAGCCGGTTGTAATAGACCTGACAAGCGATACTAACAGTGAAAGTGACGATGATGTTGGCACAAACACTAGAGATAACGAGAATGTACATGAAAGCGAAGACAGCTTTGTTATTACGCTTACAAAGAACAAAATGAATAGCAAAAAACTGGTAAGTATGCATAACCTTGTTAGCAAACTTTACTAATGTAACTGTCATAATGATATTACCTTTTGCAGACCATACCAGCAAAATTTGTTAGGGATAACAACATCTTGCACTTTGATGAGTGCTATGTCTGCTTCAGAGAAGATGAACTAGATGGTGAGTATTTCAGGTTGACCAACTATCTTGACAAAAGGGCGCCTGGACCTACCAACCATATGGTGATGATCGGAGAATGGAAGAAATTAATGAGGAAAAATGGTCTTAATTATGGTTCTGTCTGTGAATTCAAGAAGTTCATTCTGCAACTTTCTACTACTGACTATTTGATTTTCAAAGTTAAAGAGATCCACCAAGCTTAGACATTGAAATTGGCAAAATACTGTTCTCTTAGTTTTGAAGTCATGGTAGTTTGTAATTGTGTTGTTGTTGTGTAATGTTATCTGCTCTTCCCGTCTATCTTTAGTTTTTAATAAAATGACCGTTATGTATGTTATCTGTTGTTCTATTTCTTTGAACAAAAAAAACACATGGTTTAGAAAAGGTTTAACGTTGTTGTTATAAGTTGTACCAACTAATTGTTGGTTAGGTTTTTCAGTGACTTGGGTACAAGTAGAAATCACCGGTGATTTTATTAATAATGTGCTTTAGAACGGTGATTTTATTAATAATCACCGGTGATTCTATACTTTTTACATATAAATTTGTTTAATGAATTCTGTATTTTGGCTTTTATTGCAAGTGGTTGGAGAATATGTACTTGGTATTTGAAATTAAATATTTTTTTATTGTAATTTGTATGTGAAAAAGAATATATTCTTGTTTTGGTAAATGTGACAGGAAGGAAGAACCACAAAAAAAATAAAAAAAGCATTGAAAACATATACGAATTCATCCATCCATCAATCCATCCATCAAAAATATTGAATACAAAAAGAGAAAAAGAGAAAAAATAAATGACAACTCAATGCTACTTCTAGCTTGTACTCATTACAATACAAAAAGCAGAAACAACAAAATACATTGAATGACCATTCAATGCATTGAAAGAAATTGAAAAAAAGAAAGAGGTATTTTTGGCTATAAAAAGAAGTAGTCTTCAATAAAGTTTTCAACCATACTTTCAAAAAAAAATGTCTAGCAGTAAGCAAGTTGTGATAGACATTTCAAGCGATTCGAGCAGTGACAGCGAATTCGACTTTGTTGTTACGCGAAGAACTGTCCAGCCGGTTGCGATAGACAGCTTTGTTATTACGCTAAGAAAGAAAAAAAATCAAGAGCAACAAACTGGTAAGTATGCATAACCTTGTTATAAACTTTGCTAATGTAAATGTCATAATTATATTACCTTTTGCAGACCATACCATCAAAATTTATTTTATGTTATATAAATTATACATTTCAGATATAACTGGTGAACCAACGGAGGAAAATTATGTTAATGACATAGTTAAATGTAATATGATATTTATTTATTTATTATTTTATTTTTTTTATAAAATTATATTTAATCACTACTTATAATTTTTTTTTTATTTACAATTGTTTTTGTTCATCAGTGGATAAACATTGTGGAAGAACGTATACTTCTAGAAAACATAAAAGTGATTCAGGTATATTTCTGTTTTAGAAAA
>CAJVGC010000065.1:16713964-16752881 GCA_910822075.1 Senecio squalidus | reverse complement strand
AATGGAAAGGTCATTGCCTATGCCTCTAGTCAGTTAAAGATTCATGAGAAGAACTACACGACCCATATTTGGAATTAGGCGCGGTGGTTTTTGCCTTAAAGATTTGGCGCCATTATCTGTACGGTACTAAGTGTACTGTGTTCACCGATCATAAGTCGTTACATCGTATCTTTGATCAAAAGATGTTGAATATGAGGCAACGTCGATGGGTGGAATTGCTTAACGACTATGATTGCGAAATTCCTTATCATCCGGGAAAAGCGAATGTAGTAGCCGATGCGTTAAGTCGCAAGGAATCGGTTAAGCCGGTGAGAGTTCGCGCTATGATGGTTTCTATTCAGGCGAGTTTGAAGACTCGTATTATTCAGGCACAACAGGAGGCTCTCACCGAGGATTGTCTGAAGGAAGAAGGATTATTTAGTTTGGCAAGTCAGTTGGAGCCGAAAGACGACGGGGTATTGTATTTCTTGGATCGTATTTGGGTTCCTGTTGGTCTTAGGCAGTTGATATTAGATGAGGGTCACAAGTCTAATTATTCTGTTCATCCCGGAGCGGATAAGATGTACCATGACTTGAAGGGTTTTTACTGGTGGCCTGGTATGAAGAGGGCGATTGCCGAGTATGTGGGCAAGTGTTTGACCTGCTCTAAGGTTAAGGCTCAGAATCAGAAGCCTTATGGCCTTCTTCAGCAGCCGGAAATCCCGCAGTGGAAGTGGGAAAATATTACGATGGATTTTGTAACGAAGCTTCCTAGGTCTTCGGGAGGTTATGATACTATTTGGGTTATCGTTGATCGACTGACTAAGTCAGCGCATTTTCTGCTTATTCGAGAAGATTACTGAATAGAGAAGTTACCTAGATTATATATTGATGAAATCGTGGCCAGACTTGGAATTCCTGTATCTGTTATTTCTGATCGCGACGCGCGTTTAACTTCGAGGTTCTGGCAGACGCTACAGCGAGCTTTAGGCACTCGATTGGATATGAGTACGGCTTATCACCCTCAGACTGATGGACAGAGTGAGCGCACGATTTAGACATTGGAAGATATGCTACGCGCGTGTGTTTTAGATTTTGGCGGGAGTTGGGATAGACATTTACCGTTGGTCGAGTTTTCGTACAACAATAGTTACCACTCCAGTATTAATTGCGCGCCTTTTGAAGCTCTCTACGGTCGTAAGTGTAGGTCTCCACTCTGTTGGGCTGAGATTGGTGATAGTCAGATTACGGGTCCCGAGCTGATCCAAGAGACGACTGATAAGATGTTTAGGATCAAGGATAGTCTGGTAGCCGCGAGAGATCGCCAGAAGAAGTACGCGGATTTGCGTCGTAAGCTTTTGGAATTCAAGGTCGGCGATTTGGTGTTATTGAAAGTTTCTCCCTGGAAGGGTGTATTTCGTTTTGAGAAGCGCAGCAAGTTAAGTCCACGTTTTACGGGTCCTTTTAAGATTTTGTCTCGTGTTGGACCAGTTGCTTATCGTCTTGAGTTGCCACCTGAGTTGAGCGGTGTGCACAACGTATTCCATGTATCGCATCTCAAGAAGTGTCTTGCTGACGAGTCGTTAATTGTCCCTTTGGAGAAGCTAAGCTTGGATGATTCACTTCACGTAATAGAGGAGCCGGTAGAAATCGTTGACCGTGAGGTCAAGCGTTTGCGGCGGAGTCGGATTCCTATAGTTAAGGTCCGATGGAACTCTAAGTTTGGAGCTGAGTTTACATGGGAACGGGAGGATGAAATGCAGCGGGAATTTCCCCATCTATTTTCTTCTAGCGATGCCCATTAGTAATTTCGAGGACGAAATTATTTTAACTGGGGGAGGCTGTGACGTCCCGTCAATTTGAGGTACTTGAATTACCGTCATTATGTATATTTTATTCGCAATTGATTTCGACCCTTGCATTTCGCTTTGTTTTGCTCACGATTTACTGTTATTAAGTATCGGGTTTTCTGTATTTGCAAATTCGTCCCCGAGACGTAATAATTTTATTTTATCTAAGTGCCGATTAGTTAGTATCCTCACAATTATAAGTTAGAAGGTTTATGCCCAATTTGTCGTTTATCGTATCCTTTATACTCGAGATATCGTGCTTTTGGTCTCGTTACTCCTTTACCGAAATCGTGCGAATCTCGAAATCGAAAGTGAAAATATAGTATTAAATGAACCTAATATAAAGTAAATCATAGTATGAACTTTCCTAAGTTCATCGCAAAAAGAATCGGGAATTTTCGGCGAACGAAACTCCTTAACGATCGCGTAAACGAAAAAGCAAAAAGTCTGGATTTTGGTCTAGTGCGCAGCACTGGCCTGCTGGACAGAATTTTTGTTTGTTTGTGTGAGTCATTTTTGCATGGTTGTTGATTGGGCCCTTTCTCCCAAACGTGTAAGACCTGAAATGGGGCAGAGAAAGCTCATTTTTTATGCCTAAACCCATCTCAGAACTCATTTTTATCATTACACAAACACCTACAATCACATTTCTCTATCATTTTCCTTTCACTTTCCTTTTTGTTTTTCTACCATTTCTCTCTTAAACACAACCATTTCCAGAAACTTTGAAGCTAAAAACAACCTTTGGAGGAAGGATTCAAGCCTAAAATCATCAAAGAAACAAGTTCCTTTTGATCTCCATCAATTTTGGTAAGGTTTCTTTAACCATTTCTTCATTTTCCTTCCATTTTTCTTCATCTTCCTCTTCATTTTGTTAGAGATTCTAACACCACCTATTTTCTTTTGCATTCCAAGTTATTTTCTTCCATATTACTTTTCATTTGGGAAGATCCATCTACCTTTTCTTGAAGAGAAATTTCTTTGATATTGGTAAGTAATCTTTTACGGAAAATCTCTTCGAAAACGTTATTTATCATCTTGCATGCAAGGATCTAGACTAATGGTGGTTTTATTTTGTGTTTTGGAGCTGTGATTTTCCTATCATCTCACCACCATAAAGTTACTTTCGAGTTTATCTTCTCAAGCTTAAGATCTTGCGGTTGTATTTCGGTAAAATCGACATTTTTCCCATATTCATATTTTTATTTATTCCGTTATTATTTTCCTTGTATATTTCGGTTATTAGCCTTGAAAATGGTTATGAATAATATATTAGACCAACACTTGCGAATAATTTGGTTATGGACAAAGATTTGGACAAAAATGTGTAAAAATGTATTTATTACCGAAATTAACATATTGTATGTATTAGTATGTGAAATGGTATATTTATATATATGTAACACCTGGTAAATATATTTGGAACAGAATGTAAGTTATTAACAGTTTGTGTTTTAACCAAAAAGCCTTTAAATAATCGGATTTCGACAAAACGATAAAATTTATAAATCTGAAAATGCACCTAGTGCGCCGCACCCCATGTCCAGTGCGACGCATCTGGCTATTTTCTGTCAAAATTCACCTCGTTGTTGCTTTTGTTGTTTAACCGTCTCGACATTTTGTTCCGTGAATTGTTGTTTCAAAGCCACTGATTTTATGATAAACTTATTTCAAGCTATAAACACTTGTATAAATAAACTAAAAGTAACATATTATGATAAAATACCGTCTTTGGACTCAAAGACGCTAACGCAATCAAAAATGACAAATACTTATTTAAAACGGACATATTACCTACGTTTGATAAATAAACACTTGTTACAAATAACGATCGTAATCCCAAGCCGTCAAATATTATTTTTGCGATAAACTTTGATTAAAAACATTATATAAAATCATTTTTCACTATATTTTGATAAGTAAAGTCTTTTAAACTCTCTAAATGTCAATTAGACTTTTGCGACAACTTCAATTATCTTTGTTTCAACCTAAAATAGTTGTCTTTAACTTTGCAAAACCAACATCTGTGACAGTTGACTTTCATAAGTCAACATCCTTGACAATTGACTTTTATAAGTCAACAATGTTGACATTTGACTTTTCTAAGTCAACTTCTTTAACATCTGACTTTTCTAAGTCAACTTATTTAACATTGACTTTTACAAAGTCAACAACTTTAACCTTGGTCAATCTAATAAAACCTTGGTATTCAATATTCCTTTCGAATCGAAGAAATCATTCGTTTCCAACGACATTGTGGACGTGAAAGACCGATATCTTGCCACTCGCCCTTTTTGACGCGGAACATCGTCTCCCGAATACGTCGTTTCGATTTAAATTATTAAATGTTGGAATATTTTATTAAACTTAATCTTAACCGACAAGGCTAAACCGGACTATACTTATAGAGATACTGAGACTATATTATTTACTGTTTTAGGGCACTTAGACGGTGGAATTGTGGTCCCGTGATTGTATTTACTCGAGATTTGCTGAAGTTCTTTTGTGAGTTATTCGTAGCCCTTGTCTTAAATACTTTTGGGCTGTAAAGCGTACTTTAAAATGTTTGCATTTATGCGATAATGTTGTTAAATTATCTTGTTTACCCAGTGAACTTGGTCTGCCTTAGTTTTAAGTGTCTAAGCCATGGTGGCTCCCCTCTAATACACTCGTTAAGATTTTGCGCGGGGTTCATATGTATAGATCTGTATTGGGTTATGTACCTAACCCTCATTCCTCTGTAGGCTGATACTACGAGCGGATGTTATGACCTTAATTTTAAACTGTATGATTAAACTGTTTGTCTTTGGTTTGACACACCTTAGGATAGGGGATTAAACTGATTGGTTCAGGATCGAGATGTATGACTACTTAGGCATAGTACCTTTCACTTTTGGATGAATACAAGATATATGATTTTAAACTTACTTGTTTGCTGAAATTTAACGATGGGTCACCTTTTTACTTAAAATTGCAAATAATTCACCAACATGTTGTTGATGTCGTTTTAACGCTTTGCGGGAGATTGAGGATTTCCATTGATCATGCCATAGTTTATTTTCGGATCGCTTGCTTTTGGAAAATTTGAATTTGAACTCTTTATTGTAATTTCCATGACGATCCGTTTGTTTATTTCTTTTGGAATTGTATTTGTACTTGGCGTCTTATCGCTTTTGACTTTATGATGTATTTTGTAACATTTGGCATGATCTATTTAATTTGATGTTTTGTTTATCGGTTATATTGTTGTAATCTTGACTCTTGATATTATAACTGGAACATTCCGTGTTTCCGCTATCAGCGGGGTGTGACACATAAACCCATCTTTTCACCATCTAGAATCATTCAAACAAGCAAAGGAAGCAAGGGGATCAAAGCTATTTCGGTTTCAAAACATTTTCACCATTTTTGGAGCTCAAAAACTCATCTAAAACATCATCCAAGCTTTTCATTCGGTAGAAACTCTTCCTTGTTACTTATATTACTAATATAACTCATTGCATGTATGATCTAAGCCATAAAAACAAGTTTTGATGAAGTTTTATAACCATTTTTATACAAAAACGGGTTTATAATAAATGATGCTTAAATCTTTGATTTTGTGGTTAAAAGTTATGTATAAACTGATAAAATAACATATTATGAAGTTTAAACCGATTGCATGTCGAAATCTATGGTTGGAATAAACGATTTTACAAGAAAAACACGAAACTGCCCGACCTGTGCGCCGTCCCTAAGACCAGGACGACGCACATGTCTGTTTGTTTGCCCGAAAATCGTCGTTTTGGCCGTTTTGAGTTTGTTTACACCGCTGACTTTTTCGAGACTTAATATATATGACTTAGATTGGTTAAAACAATAACATTGGTGACTTGTATTGGACTTAATATGCTAAAGAGAACATGTTTAAAAACGTTATGTATGTATATGTGTTTTGTGAGCGGGAAAGTGTTTTGTATTTTGGACATAGAATTTGGGCGCCGAAGCGCTGTGTGACAACCGTGCAAATTCACATGCATTTTATACTCTATGTCTCTCATATTGTCTGTCATTGTCTTTATCTGTACATTTACCAGAAACGCGTCAGTGTCGGAATCACTCCCGGAATCGAATTATATAAGTCCTAATACCAAGAAAACACCTAATGAACTTTCCTAAGTTCATAACGTATCATAATTAAGAACTTTCAGTTAACGAAAAGGTCCAATGAAGCAAAATGTAAAAACGAAAAAAAATCAGAAAACACTGTAATTGGGTCAGTGCGCCGCACAGACCAAGCAGTGCGACGCACTGCCCCGGCAGATTCAAAATTTTCTTGTTTATTACTTGTCTCGTTTTTGTAAAACTCTAACCCAATCATACACGAGATTTAACTGCAAATACAGATTTCCCACTACCCCAAGATCACTTATTATTACCTTTAACCATTTTCTTTTCATTTCCTTTTTCTTAAAACACAAAACACCTACACACACACACTCATTTTTGTTGGGGTTGTATGGATCTTAATACGTCAACGTTATATCAATAACCTAGCGGAAATAAGCTATCGATTATCTAGCGAATATTTAACCTTCGGAAACGAAATCAAACCAACGATTGTTGATAAGATTAGACCTTAGGAAGACTATTCGGATGATTGAATATATGTTATATTCGATTTGGAACACTAAGAAAACGAGCAGCAGCAGTTCAACACGCACAGAAAACCCTAGACGACTAACTAAGTAATGCAGAAATAAGCTGGGTATATATAGGCCCAGATATTCATGCGTACGGATGTGATTCTATTCGTACGGATTACTTCCTATTCGTACGGATCTGATCTCATCCGTACGAATGTAAAAGTTTAACAAAACTCTTGTTTAATTTACTTAATCGTGCGGATTAACAGTTCATGCGCACGGATGCATCCTCATCCGTGCGAATGTAATCTGGATATAATTTAAACATCACAAATCGTATATTTGATTAATTGAGAATAACGTAAACATTCAAGCATATAATTAATCAAACAAGAAACATTGATATCCAAACAATACAAAGACTGATATTAGAATAAACGTTAATTACATATGAATCTAGTAACTAACAAAATGCACCTACAATTTTCTCTCTATCTTCTCTCTAACTTCTCTCTAAAACCTCCATTAAAACCAGAAAGTACAACCATCAAATCCACCAAAATCATCCATAAAAATCGTCCAAACATCAAGAGGAAGCAAGGGGATCAAAGTTATTTCGGTTTCAAAGCATTTTCACCATTTTTGGAGCTCAAAACACTTCTAAAACATCATCCAACCCATTCCATCCGGTAGAAATCCTCTATTTTACTTTATTTACTGATTTTACCAATTGCATGGATGATCCATGGCACAAAAATGAGTTTTTATAAATATTTATAACTCTTTCTATACAAAAACGATTTTTAACTAAATAATACTTAGATCTATGTTTTTGATGGATAAAAGTTGTTTAGAAACTGTAAAAATACTATATTATGAAGTATCTATTGATTGCATGTCAAAATCTTTGGGTAACAAATCATTTCGGGCAAAAAAAACACAAAACGGGAAAAAGACAGCAGGTGGTGCGCAACACCTATTGCCCAGTGCGCAGCACCGGCCCGCTGTCCTTCCCGAAAATCGTCGTTTTGGCCGTTTAAAACTTGGTTACGCATTCTGAATTTTGAGACTTGACATTTGGGACTGAGTTTGGTAAAAATGAACATATTAGTGACTTGTATTGGACTTAATTGGCTAAAATGAGCATGCTAAAAAACGTTATGTATGTATATGTGTTTTGTAAGCGGGAAAGTGGTTGATATTTTTGGACATAGAATTTGGGCGCAAAAGCTCCGCCCAAATTTTGTTAGAAAATATAAGACACTTTGGCAAACAAAACATATTCAACATAATAACAATAACATCAACTTTGGACTTTCAGACTAAATATAACGTTAACCGCTTCAGACCATTTTTGGAACAATATTAACCTTGACACTTAAAGTTTAACAAAAATTTCATCTATTATATATTATGTATAATAACTTAATACAATAATAATACTTGAACAATCTTGGTATCCATAGGCGTTCCGTGATTCCCGGCTCTCATTTCCGACCGCTTTTCGCACTCGTCTCGTACTCTTCGCAATCCGTTACAACCCCACTTTTATATACCGTTTTACATAACTTTTGGGGGAAACATGAGATCTAAATGAACTTTGGAACTATTATGAATTCTTGGAACGTTTTATTACTATTGAACTCTTATTGAACGTTTTGTGGAACTTACATGCGAAAACAGTTTTAATTGCTCGTTTGGCATACAATAAACTAAATGGTTTGCCACCCTTATTCGGCTTAATGGTTTGCCACCTTTAATTGGCTTATTGGTTCAACTCTGTGATAAATTTACTATTTTGCCACACTCGACACTGTTTCAAATTTATTTAATGCCACACTCGGCACTCGTATGAACTTTGATTGATCGTATAACTAACGTGACTCTTGAGGGATATAAGTAACCATAAGTGACTACAACTAGTTCAAAAAAAATGAAACATTAGTGCTCATCTTGTGTGACAACCGTCAAAACTAAGGTCGAGAACGCTAACTTATGACCTCGATACGAATAATTGATACTTGCTATAACTAACTTTATGTGTTACGTGGTTACGTAGACATAACTCTTTAAGCTAAGCTCGATGTAACTCACACAAAACTTTTAACGTAGGTTTACGTTACTTAAACATAAAACGCGTGTGTCTCGGAATCGGAAGTCGGAAATCGAATCAATAATCGAATCATAATACCAGGAAAACATATAATGAACTTGCCTAAGTTCATTACATAATAATTGCATGCTCTAAACAACGTAACATTAAACGATAACGTAAACCAAAACCGAGTCACGACCAGCCTTCCACTGCGCCGCACTGGAGCCACCGCGACGCGGTGGAGGTGGTGCAGACTCACAAGTTTTGCTTTTGATGAGTCATTTGTGCATGTAATAATATCCCAACACCTGTCGCTAACGTGTCTAAAGCTTAGAAGGTCCAGGATTTTAGTCATTGTAAACATGCTAGGGTCCCTTTTGTGTTCATTTCAAACACCCCAACTTAAACACACACATTTACACACACACACATTCATTTTCCAAGTTAACTCTCTCAAACTCCCAGAAGTTCCAACAACTTTACAAGCAAAAACATCTCTAAAATACCATAACAAACACCATAAAATCGTTTACAATCAAGAAGGAAGCAAGTAAATTTCACTTGGGTCAAGGAAAAACGGGTTCTAACATTTTTGGGGCTAAAAACACCAAGGGAACACTTCAATCTCTTCCAAATCATCATCCATTCGGTATAACTCTTTTAAATCTTCTGTTTATACAAGATTAACTTATTGCATGTATAATCAATCAACTAAAAACAAGTTTTTATGAAGATTTATAACAACTTATATACAAAAACGGGATTTTATAAAAGCTATGTTAAATCCTTGTTGCTATAGATGAAAATCCAAACTAAACTTATATTATAAAAGGTTTTACTATTTTTAGTCATTGCATGTCGAAATCTAACTTAAAAATAACGAATCTCATCAAAAACGATTTTTGGGTAAATGAACTGTGTCGCGACCGCGCCACGGTGCCTCCACCGCGAGGTAGTCATGGTGAACATATGACCGCGCCACGGTGCCCCCACCGCGAGGCGGTCGTGGTAAATCCATGACCGCGGCGCAGTGTCCTCCACCGGCGAGGCGGTCGTGTTTTGTTACAAAACCTTATTTAAACCATTATTGAGCGTAACTTTAAACTTGTCGTTTTAAGATTATATAAAACTGAAGTTCACAAACTATAACCTGTAATAGGGTAACTTATTCAACATATAATCCCTATCTTGTTTTTATAAGTTAAAGATTATTGTGATGACATTTGTAAGCGGGAAAGTGTTAAAAATTGGATTTAGAAACTATAGCGCGGAAGCGCTGCCCGATTTTAGTAAAACCAAATACAAGCACTTTATAACATAAGCATTTCGTTGACTAACGATGGTATAAACTAATAAATAATATTACTTACGCCAAAACTTGTTATAAAATAGGATTCTGGTGATTCCGAGCACCTTCGAGCAATTCCGAGGACGCTAGAAATCTTCGCAAACAGTGAGTTACAAACCCCTACTTTTAAATGCTTTTAAACATACTTTTGGGGTGAAATGCGAGTCTTAGGCTTAAACACCACTTTTAAGATGAAACAAACTTTAAACGCTTAACGAAACGATCTGATACTTGAATACTATTACGAAACGATTTGATAGCTGAATACTATTACTAAACGATTTGATACTTGAGTACTTTTACGAAACGACTTGATAGTTGAATACTATGACGAAACGATTTGATACTTGAAAACTATTACGATACGCTTTATTAATTGAATACTATTTCGAAACTATATTTTGCCGGCATTGTTGATGATTTTGCCAACAATGCCGAGGAAACAAACAACTATTCTGCCAGCATCGTTGATGGATTTGCCAACGATGTTGAGGATACAAACACTAAATTGCCAATGACTTGGCATCGATCGACATGTTGCGGACGTTGTACAACATGGTCGTGAGATGCTACGAAAATCCCATGCACTCCTACATAACTAGTTGCTATTAATCTCTGGGAGAGGACCGATAGGATTTATGGATAGCGCTATTAGGGTAGTTGCAAGACCCTCACCACAACGACAACAACAAATGGTGCATAATATTCTAGTGGGTAACTTAGCAACACAACGATACGATCATTGGGCAATACATAGGATTGTCACATAGTCGCGCTATGTGGTCAATGCCTACGAAAACGAATACTAAACTTTACGCATGGTTATGCGACTACTTTTTGAATACTATACTTTCGGATGCTTATGCGACAACTACATGAATGCTATATTTTTTTACGCATTGCTATGCGCCGAAACTTGATTGCTTATACTTTACGCATTGCTATGCGTCAACGCTTTGATTACTTAAAACCTTGTAACTCACTAACTACATCTCCCGTAGTTAACACTTGACTCTTACTTTCAGGTTACGATTAAGCTTGCTGATGACTTCAAGAATGGGAAATGGTTCGGGTGGCTTGGCTATGAACACTTATCTTGTATTTTGGATATGTAAACGATGTTTTAAACACTTGTAAACCTTTGAGGTTATGTTTCTTTTAATACAACTTGGTGTGGAATTATAAACTTGTGTATCGAATGCTATTGCTCTTCACATTCCGCTTTAGCGGGGTGTGACAGACTTGGTATCAGAGCGCAAGGTTATAGTGAATACCGATTTTTCAAAAATCAAACTATAACCAGTTTCTAAAACGAAAGATTTTATTTAACCAAAACGTGAAGGCATTGTTTAACTTGAATTATTCGTAGCCTGATCACCTATGAATAATTTGGACTAAATCATGCCAGAACGGGATTGGTAAACATTAAACGAACCTTCCCGGGGAATTCTTGAAGTCAGACCCACACAGACCTAGATGTTATACTTAAGATACTCTATGTGCTCAGCTTATTACTAACACTAACATGAGCCGTATCTTCGATTAACTCGTTTCCAGTTTAGGCTTTGCCGAGAGGGAAAGAGTTAGCTACGTTTGACACGAAACGCTATATGCTTTAGACTTATCCTAAGATAACACTGAGACTTAGTGGGAATTTGATTCCATTCACCTTTCTATGATGCGATGAAAGGAACGAATATAACCGTGTCAGACAACGAGGTAGGTACCCGACGCATACTCTTGAGAACTCACGTTTACGAACCTAATATGCGATAGTGATACGTTATCAAGGTATAGGAGCGTTGAATTAACATTATCGTAAACTATTACTTTACCGTATAACGAATCAGGTCTGGACTGGTTTATACTGTCCCTTGCCGACTATATCACCCGTTCTCTCGACAGAGACGACACCTTGTCGACTATCGACACCATATACACTTTAACTCCGCTAATCGTTACGCGATGCCTTGTATGGAAACTGAGAAGTATTCCCGCATAAGACACATGAGTGCAGTTACAACTCGACATACTAAGCGATACACCCAAGATATCTGATCACTAAGAATTGACACTGGAAGACATGATGGGTTAACGCGACAAGTTTACAGATCTCCAGAAATGATCCAGAAGCCGATGTATCATGACACTCGTATTCGCAAACTATCACTCGACATGCTTCATACCAAATAAACGATACATAGGGCAGTCCAGACAACGCGATGCTAGTTGTGGAATTGCTACACATAAGAGTTTTGAAAATCACATTTCTCATTCGTTCGCTTTAGTATACACAATATAGTAATCTTCGGTCGCGCACTTATTCTTAATCTTAATTACATGATATTCCCCTAGCATAAACATGTATATCTCATACCTTACTTTCATTTATTGACATTATTAATATGCAAAATAATGTACAATAATTGATTGTACTCGATTAAGGGGGCTAGCATTTACGAAATGGCAAGGATATCGCAAACTTATCTAGGGAATCGTTGGTCAGTATGGATTCCTAGACTTGAATACGAATCTAAGGTAACTTCAAACCAAGGTAGGTTTTGAAAGTATATCCTAAAACGAAAGATCACCACGAAGATACGATCACATTCTTATGATTACGATAAACCACAGAATAGTTAATTGTCAAACATGTTGAAGTCATGTCTCTACAAGGAAATCATCTAAACATCTGCTCTACAATAAGACCTTATTCACACAAGGCGACATGGAAAGGACAAGGCTAAACCTTATACCCGAAAAACACTTACGACCGAGGTTATGGCTCGTTGCTATTTAACCAAGAAGGTGCCCAAGGAAACTGATTAGTAGTAAGGGAGTACCGGAGGTATTTCCTGGTGACTTGCCCGAGCTATTACTAGTCAATTAAGTAAACTTAAACATTAACTCGATACTCAGGACAACCCTTGCGGCCCGAACATCTTACAAGTTATAAACTTCGTGATACGAACTGAGGAAGCGAGATACGACCCCCGAGTAGTTGCAACTCTGTCACAGTAATAGAAACGAATTGGTTGACCATTCAAGATGCGAAAATCTTTTGCTTAGATAAGACGATTACGATGCCGTTAGAAGATGGGAAGTAATTAATAGTAAAGGAGATAGGTCGGGGCAAACTTCGAAACTTATACCGGTGATGAAAACGCGCAAATACTTGAATAAGGGCTGCTTTACATTGTTAGTAAACGTAAAAGACAAACAAACACAAGCAGCAGACCTTAAGGACATGTCGATAGTTAGAGACTATCCGGAGGCATTTCCCGACGAACTACTAGACCTACCACCACTGAGGCAAGTAGAGCTTAGAATCGACGAAATTCCTGGAGCGACACGAGTGGCAAGGACGCCATCCCAACTAACTCCAACCGAGATGCAGGAACTATGCAACCAAGTTCAGGAATCATAGGATAAAGATTTATCCGACCAAGCTTATCACCATGGGGAACGCCGATCATATTCTTTGAAAAGAAATATGGATCGTTCCGCATGTGTGACAATTACCGAGAACTGAAGAAGCTAACTGTCAAGAACAGACATCCTCTTCCATGGATCGATGACCTTTTCGACCAACTCCAAGGCCCAACCTACTTTTCAAAGATTGACTTAACGTCCGAGTAACATCAAGTGTTGGTTTTTGAGGATGATATACCAAAAACCGCATTCCGCACTAGATACGGACACTACGAGTTCCTGGTAATGCCGTTTGGACTCACGAACGCACCGGCAGTATTCATGGATTTGATGAATAGATTATGCCGACTGTATCTAGACAAATTCGTTGTGTATTCATCGACGACCTTCTAATATACCGGCGTAACGAAGAATATCACGTAGTTAATGGATCCGGATTTCACGTTGATCCAACAAAAATCAAAGCAATAGAGAATTGGAAAACTCTCAAAGGACCGACAGAGACCCGCCAAATTTTAGGACTGGCTGGATATTATAGGCGATTCATCCAAGATTTCTCTAAGGTAACTAAACCCCAAACAAAGTTAACGCAAAAGAACGAGAAGATCAACTGGGGGGATGCACTAGAACAAGCCTTCAATATCCTAAAAACAAAATTGTGCAATGCTCCAATGCTAACTCTTCCTGAGGGAAACAAAGACTTCGTAGTATATTGTGACGCATCCAACCTAGGACTAGGTTTTGTATTGATGCAACGAAATAAGGTCCTAGCATACTCATCTCGACAACTCAAGAAACACGAAGTAAACTACGCTACGCACGACTTAGGACTAGGAGCGATAGTTTTTGCCCTCAAAATTTGGAGACATTACCTCTACGGAACCAAATGCACAATATTCACGGACCATAGGAGTCTGCAACACCTACAAGATCATAAACTACTCAACATGAGGCAAAGGAGATGGTTGGAACTCCTTAGCGACTACGACTGAGATATTAAGTATCACCCTGGCAAAGCAAACGTCGTAACAGGTGCCTTGACTAGGAAAGAAAGGCAATAGACGACACGAGTATGTACATTATGAATCTACCTAATACCCGACTTAAGGGCGCGTATAGCAAGTGCTCAGCATGAGGCTTTGAAAGCAGATAACACAAAGGTCGACACTTTGCACTAACACGATAAGGACTTTGTAAGGAAGGACAATTGTATCTATTATTCTAAGGTTCGAGCCTGGATTCCTACGACTAACGAATTAAGGAAGGCCATTATGGATGAAGCACACCGAACACGATATTCCATTCATCCAGGGTCAAGCAAAATGTATAAGGACCTCAAGGAACATTATTGGTGGCCTGGAATGAAAAGATACGTTGCTTTATACGTAGAAAATGCCTCACCTGCGCGAAAGTGAAGGCCGAACATCAAAAGCCATCTGGATTACTACAGCAACCCGAAATTCCCGAGTGGAAATGGGAACAAATCACAATGGACTTCGTCGCAAAGTTACCTCGAATATCAAAGAGGGTAACGACATGATCTGGGTTGTAGTAGATCGACCAACGAAGTCAGCATACTTTATTCCCATCAAAGAAAGTTTTAACGTGGAAAAACTTGTCCATATACACATCAACGAGGTAGTGACTCGTCACGGAATACCCACGTCAATTATCTCTGACAGAGATACTCGCTTCACTTCCAGATTCTGGAAGGCATTCCAAGAGTCGTTTGGCACTCGATTGGATTTAAGCACGACTTACCATCCACAGACCAATAGTCAATGTGAGCGTACGATACAAACACTAGAGAATATGCTGAGAGCATGTGTTATCGACTTCGGAGGAAGTTGGGATAACCACTTACCACTAATAGGATTCTCTTATAACTAATTAGTGTGGATGTAGTACAAGGAACGATTGATATATCACATCGATAAAGGAACGACTAAGACTACTAGAAGTCGTCAAACGATTTACGCTGATGTGCGTAGAAAAGAATTAGAAATTCAAAGCGATGACAAAGTACTTCTAAAGGTGTCACCTTGGAAAGGTGCTATACACCGCGAAAAACATGGAAAACTCAGCCCAAGATATGTAGGACCATTTGAGATATTCGGAAGAGTAGGTCCAGTAGCATATCGTTTGGATCTACCGATAGAACTCGGTAACATACAAAACACTTTTCATGTGTCGAGACTGAAAAAGTGCTTATCGGACGAAACACTTATCACACCTTTAGAAGAAGCACAACTAGACGAAAAGCTCCAATTTGTCGAGGAACCGATTGAAATCATAGATCGTGAAACTAAGAAACTAAGGCATAGTAAAATCCCCATAGTGAGGGTACGATGGAACGCAAAACGAGGCCCTGAATATACCTGGGAACGAGAGGATCAATTGATGCATAAGTATCCTCATCTCTTCACTTCTCCCACAACGAATACTACAAGTTGAAATTTCGGGACGAAATTCTTTCAACGTGGGGAGAATGTGACAACCGTCAAAACTAAGGTCGAGAACGCTAACTTATGACCTCGATACGAATATTTGATACTTGCTATAACTAACTTTATGTGTTACGTGGTTACGTAGACATAACTCTTTAAGCTAAGCTCGATGTAACTCACACAAAACTTTTAACGTAGGTTTACGTTACTTAAACATAAAACGCGTGTGTCTCGGAATCGGAAGTCGGAAATCGAATCAATAATCGAATCATAATACCAGGAAAACATATAATGAACTTGCCTAAGTTCATTACATAATAATTGCATGCTCTAAACAACGTAACATTAAACGATAACGTAAAACAAAACCGAGTTACGACCAGCCTTCCACTGCGCCGCACTAGAGCCACCGCGACGCGGTGGAGGTGGTGCAGACCCACAAGTTTTGCTTTTGATGAGTCATTTGTGCATGTAATAATATCCCAACACCTGTCCCTAACGTGTCTAAAGCTTAGAAGGTCCAGGATTTTAGTCATTGTAAACATGCTAGGGTCCCTTTTGTGTTCATTTCAAACACCACAACTTAAACACACACATTTACACACACACACATTCATTTTCCAAGTTAACTCTCTCAAACTCCCACAAGTTCCAGCAACTTTACAAGCAAAAACATCTCTAAAATACCATAACAAACACCATAAAATCGTTTACAATCAAGAAGGAAGCAAGTAAATTTCACTTGGGTCAAGGAAAAACGGGTTCTAACATTTTTGGGGCTAAAAACACCAAGGGAACACTTCAATCTCTTCCAAATCATCATCCATTCGGTATAACTCTTTTAAATCTTCTGGTTATACAAGTTTAACTCATTGCATGTATAATCAATCAACTAAAAACAAGTTTTTATGAAGATTTATAAAAACTTATATACAAAAACGGGATTTTATAAAAGCTATGTTAAATCCTTGTTGCTATAGATGAAAATCCAAACTAAACTTATATTATAAAAGGTTTTACTATTTTTAGCCATTGCATGTCGAAATCTAACTTAAAAATAACGAATCTCATCAAAAACGATTTTTTGGTAAATGAACTGTGTCGCGACCGCGCCACGGTGCCTCCACCACGAGGCAGTCATGGTGAACATATGACCGCGCCACGGTGCCCCCACCGCGAGGCGGTCGTGGTAAATCCATGAGCGCGGCGCGGTGCCTCCACCGCGAGGCGGTCGTGTTGCAGACTTGTTACAAAACCTTATTTAAACCATTATTGAGCGTAACTTTAAACTTGTCGTTTTAAGATTATATAAAACTGAAGTTCACAAACTATAACCTGTAATAGGGTAACTTATTCAACATATAATCCCTATCTTGTTTTTATAAGTTAAAGATTATTGTGATGACGTTTGTAAGCCGGAAAGTGTTAAAAATTGGATTTAGAAACTATAGCGCGGAAGCGCTGCCCGATTTTAGTAAAACCAAATACAAGCACTTTATAACATAAGCATTTCGTTGACTAACGATGGTATAAACTAATAAATAATATTACTTACGCCAAAACTTGTTATAAAATAGGATTCCGGTGATTCCGAGCACCTTCGAGCAATTCCGAGCACGCTAGAAATCTTCGCAAACAGTGAGTTACAAACCCCTACTTTTAAATGCTTTTAAACATACTTTTGGGGTGAAATGCGAGTCTTAGGCTTAAACACCACTTTTAAGCTGAAACAAACTTTGAACGCTTAACGAAACGATCTGATACTTGAATACTATTACGAAACGATTTGATAGCTGAATACTATTACTAAACGATTTGATACTTGAGTACTTTTACGAAACGATTTGATAGTTGAATACTATTACAAACGATTTGATACTTGAAAACTATAACGATACGCTTTATTAATTGAATACTATTTCGAAACTATATTTTGCCGGCATTGTTGATGATTTTGCTAACAATGCCAAGGAAACAAACAACTATTTTGCCAGCATCGTTGATGGATTTGCCAACGATGTTGAGGATACAAACACTAAATTGCCAATGACTTGGCATCGATCGACATGTTTCGGACGTTGTACAACATGGTCGTGAGATGCTACGAAAATCCCATGCACTCCTACATAACTAGTTGCTATTAATCTCCGGGAGAGGACTGATAGGATTTATGGATAGCGCTATTAGGGTAGTTGCAAGACCCTCACCACAACGACAACAACAGATGGTGCATAATATTCTAGTGGGTAATTAATAGGCTTAGCAACGCAACGATACGATCATTGGGCAATACATAGGATTGTCACATAGTCGCGCTATGTGGTCAATGTCTACGAAAACGAATACTAAACTTTACGCATGGTTATGCGACTACTTTTTGAATACTATACTTTCGCATGCTTATGCGACAACTACATGAATGCTATATTTTTTACGCATTGCTATGCGCCGAAACTTGATTGCTTATACTTTACGCATTGCTATGCGTCAACGCTTTGATTACTTAAAACTTTGTAACTCACTAACTACGTCACCCGTAGTTAACACTTGACTCGTATTTTCAGGTTACGATTAAGCTTGCTGATGACTTCAAGAATGGGAAAGGGTTCGGGTGGCTTGGCTATGAACACTTATCTTGTATTTTGGATATGTAAACGATGTTGTAAACACTTGTAAACCTTTGAGGTTATGTTTCTTTTAATACAACTTGGTGTGGAATTATAAACTTGTGTATCGAATGCTATTGCTCTTCACATTCCGTGTTTCCGCTTTAGCGGGGTGTGACATCTTGCAAACACACTATTAGCTTTATTAAGCCGTCTAGTAATTATGGGTATCGATACTTAGGAAATAATCGTTCCTTGCTTAGGCGGCAGCTTAAGTACATATTACTCGATCATACATGACTCCCCGTAAGTAGTCGGGGTAAGGGGCCTCACGGTTGGAAATTCGGTTTAGTGTGAATACTTAAGTTATATTATGCCAAGTAGTCGTTATACATGATTTCAATCAATAGTTTACTTATCTTGCGCGTATATGGATATACGATCTTCGCAACTATCTTTTGAACAACTTTTGTGGATCGAACTATCTTTTGAACAACTTTTGTGGATCGAACTATATTTTGAACAACTTTTGTGGATCGAACTATCTTTTGAACAACTTTTGTGGATCGAACTATCTTTTGAGAAACGTTTATGAATCGAAACTATTCTTTAAGTATTGTGCTACTTATCAAAACTATTAAGTATTGATATACTTAACTTAAACCTTTTTAATCGAGGACTAGAAAACTGTAACTCAGTCGCTACTTTTGTAGTTTGACATTTTATCTCATGTTTTCAGGAAACCAAATGTAAGTCACGAAGTGCATTCTGTGGATGGGTCAGGCAGGTCACGTGAAATCAAGAATTGGGAAAAGGACCTATTTTATCACTTTGGGGATTTTGTTAAACACTTAATTATGTACTTTTGTTATGCAACTCGTTAAATACTTGGTTATTTCATCTTGTAAACTCTGATTTTCTATTTTAATGACTTGACATCGTATGCTTTAAATTATAACTCGTGTAATGATATCTTTGCTCTTCACGCTTCGTGTTTCCGCTTTAGCGGGGTGTGACACGCTGCCCAAATTTTGTTAGAAATTAAAAGACACTTTAGCAAACAAAACATATTTAACATAATAACAATAACACTAATTTGGACTTTCGGACTAAAACATAATAATAACCGTTTCGGATGATTTTTGGACAAATTGGACCTTGACACTTAAAATTTAACTAAAGACTATTTATTATATTATACAATAACATAATAACACTTGAACAAAACTTGGTGTTATTAGGCTTTCGGTGATTCCCGACACACTTTCCGACCGTTCCCGCTTACGATTATCTTCGCAAACAGTGAGTTACAAACCCCTACTCTTTTAAACGCTTTTAATACTTTTGGGGTGAAATGCGAGTCTTAGGCTTAAACATACATTTAACCTGAAAAACGCTTATTACTTGAATGCTAAACGAAAACGATTTGATACTCAATGCTATTACGAAAACACTTGTATACTTTGAAAAGCTATTATGAAACACTTTGATATCTTGAATACTCATATGAATGACCATTTTTCCGGCATTGTTGAGGGATTTGCCAACAATGCCGAGGATACTAAAACTATTTTCCAATGACTAAAACAATCGATCGTCATGTTGCGGACTTTGTACAACATGGACGTGAGAAACCATTGAAAACTCCCGACACTACCAAGGACATTAGTTGCTATTAATCCCTTTGGAAAGGACCGTTAGTAGATATGGATAGCGCTATTAGGGTAGATTGACCCTCACCACAACGACTTATAACGATGGTGCATAATACTAAATGGGTAGGCTTTAGGCTTAGCAACGATCATTGGGCAATGCATAGGATTGTCACATAGTCGCGTTATGTGGTCAATGCCTATAAACACAAATGCTATACTCTATACATTTTTATGTAACAACTATTTTGAATGCGATACTCTATGCATGGTTATGCAACTACAATTTGAAAACTATGCTTTACTTAAACTTGTATTTTCTTGACTCGTATTTTCAGGTAACGAGTAAGCTAGCCGATGACTTCAAGAACGGGAAGGGTTTGGGTGGTTTGGTTGAACACCCCATTTTGTATTTCGGATATCTAAACTTTGTTTTAAACTCTGTAAACCTTGGATATTATGTTTTTCTTTAATATAATATGGCGTTTATATATATCTTGTGTATCGAAAGCTATTGCTCTTCACATCCTGTATTCCGCTTTAGCGGGGTGTGACAGGATCGGGCCGAAGTCGAAAGGAAGAAGGCCGAAATACGCGCCGAATTAGCCGCCGAACGAGACGAATAGTTTTTATGTATGGTTTTTATTTATCGTTTAAGAATTTATGTATCGTTTTTTAAGTATTGTTTTTTTATCGTTTAAGTATTTATGTATTGTTTTTTTTATAGTTTTTTATGTATTGTTAAACTTATTTTTAATATTAATCTAAGTGTATTTTTATTATTAATGTATTTTTGATATCTTAATATATAATAAAAATAGGTCTAAAATGTCACTTGGCAAAGTATTTTTAATATTATATAAAAGAGAGGCCTTAAATGCCACATGGCAAAGTAAGGCCCGGGTTTTAACTATTAAATTCAACCGTACGATCAAAAACGTGACGTCATATTCAATTTCCAGTCGTTCTTATTAAACATGTCTATCATTCCCTTTCAATAAAAATTTATCCCCAATTCAATTTTTAATTTTGGTCTTCTTCAATCAGTCGGTCATCTTCAATCATCTTCGTTGAATTAGGTGTTGTGAATTCGGATTCGTCGGTGTCATCTTCAATCATCTTCGTTGAATTAGGTGTCGTGAATTCGGATTCGTCGGTCATCTTCAATCATCTTCTTCAGGTAATATATATTAAAGATTTGCCTTTATCTATGGCCGGTAATTCTTATACTTTTTCATAATCATGATTCGTTAACAATCCTAATTAAAATGTAAAAGTTTGAGTTTTTTCCTAATTAAAATACTATGGTATTAATCAGGTATAAAACATTCTTCATTTCCCATTTGAAACCTTTTTTAAAAACCGAGATTTATGTTTTTCTTGTGTTAGATGGAACTTGACAGCAAATGCAGCAAGGCCGTGTTGGCTAATTAAGAAGTAAATATTGGTGGAAAACTTAGATATGTAGTAAAACTGTGTCCTACGTTAACCCACCAACTCCATTTTAGATTGCTGATTATTACAACATCACACTGTGCAGGTAACTAAGCCATTTTAGATCATGTAAATGTCCGTTTTAGGAGTCTGGTTTAGGAGTAGAAGGTTCCAAATATGGATGCAAACTGAATATCTTGAAGTAAGTACTAATATATATTTAAAGGCATTTTCATCACATTATATATATATAAAAATTGAAGATTCAACACTTTGAGAAGCATGCTTAATTGTTAAACGTAAGAAAAGAACGGAAAAAGACGATATTAGAGGGAATCCTAAATCTTCTTTGTCTGTTAATCAATTATTTACAAACTTACACATGTGTAAACTTAAATCGGTCCAAAGATGTGTTCGGTTAGTGCATTTTCGTATATTATTTATATCAGTATGTTACAGAAAGAAAGAAAGAAAGCGGATAGAAAGTAAGTAAGACATGAAAACCGCAATCCTGAAAAATGAAATAGAGTCTGTAAGCACAAGTGAGTAGCAAACATGTCAACATAATGAGTAACAAGTGTAGAATTGATAGTTTTGCAGCTGGAAATGACATATTTAAGTTAATTTAACGGTGGTTTGGATTTTGAAATTTTGATTGGGTTGGAGGCGCGGTCATTTATTTTGAGGTGCATAGAAATGCTAGATCAGAAGCTAAAAAAGAAGAAATTCGTAAGCGAGAATTTGAGGTAAAAACTTAATCTTTTTCTCCCTTAGCAGTTTCAAGATTTAAGTATACTTTTAGTTCTTTCTATGTGTTCCATTTGACAAGTTCTGCGAATTTTCCCATAATATACGAACAAGTAGACTTTAAAATCCTAGAGGTTGCATTGCAACATATTTTTTTTTTTACTTTACCTATTTCATTTCGATGTTAATATTTTGTAAAACATATAATATAGTTTACTTTTTTAAAATACTAATTCATCATCATTTTTCCTGAAATATTTGGACATGTTGCGCCCGGTTTAAAACTGAAGAAGAAGCTATACGGATTGCTAATGCCACCAATTCAGGATTTTATTCAAGATTCAAAGCCAGTTTGCATGCATCATCACGTACAGTGGCTCCGTTTGGAGGTTTTAAGCAGTCTGGTTTAGGAGTAGAAGGTTCCAAATATGGATTAAATGAATATCTTCAAGTAAGTCATTAATATATATTTAAATCTTATTTGTCTGTTAATCAATTATTGTAGAGCAACTTTGAATTGAAAATGAGTGTGTTGAGACTTGAGAATAAGATCAGAATCATCTCGCCATATTATAAAATTACTCTCATATCATTGTCTCTAATTTTACTGTTCTATTGTCATATGCTACATAATTTATCATTGTTACTATCCCGGCTTCATGCAACTTTGAAGAAAGAAAATGTTCCTGTACAAAAAGTTGTTGTGAATCAAATCTTACCTCGATCTGCAACAGACTGCAAATTTTGCTTAGTGAAACGAAAGGTAACAATTAATTCATGATGTTTAATTTTTTTAAATAGTTTACTTTCTTAAAATACTATGGTATTAATCAGGTATAAAACATTCTGAATTTCCCATTTGAAACCTTTTTTAAAAACCGAGATTTAAGATATGCAGTAAAACAGGTGTCCTACGTTAACCCACCAACTCCATCAAAGACACGTCACCTTCATTCGCTACAACTCATATTCAGTCATGGCATCTTGATGGTTCAGATTTTTGGACTGTTGGGTAAGCTACTTCTTTAGTTTTGTCCTTTGTGTTTATATAAATTAACCGAAATACTTATGATTCTTATTAATTTGTACATTGTAGGTTTGGATTTGGCGTGTGGAACTCCTCACTTAGGAGGAGATTTTACAATTTAAATGATGCTACCACACGACACACTGTCCAGGTAACTAAGCCATTTTAGATCATGTAAACGTCCGTTTTTTATTTGAAAATAAAGTACTAAACAAATTATATGTAGTACGGTTCATTTTGCTGCTGTTTTTCGCGATTGTTTGTTGAATCGAGTGCTGTAAGTTTTACTGTTAGCTGTTTTGTTTAACTGCTTCTATTTCAAAAGCCTGAAAATTTTCAGTTTCAAAACCTTAATTATGTGCATTTTGTTTAATTTCATGCATTTCGTCTGCATTTTTGTGTATTTCAGTTTGTGGTTTTGATGTTTAATTTGAGGTATGTTGTCTTGTATATGCTGAAATTAAGGTTTTGATTTGTAATGAGAGGTTATTTTGTTATTTTTATGGAAATTAGGGCCTAGCGGTTCACTTTGATATTGTTTTTTGCTATTGTTTGTTGAATCGAGTGATGTAAGATTTACTGTTTGCTGTTTGTTCACGTATTTCAATTTCTAAACCATATTCATGTGCATTTTGTGTTTTGATGTGTAATTTGAATTTTATTGCAGCACTGATTTTTTGGAAATTATATTTTTGGTGCATAACAGAAGGTTTATAGCGTAATATTTTTTGAAATTAGGGCTTTGCAATTTACTTTGCTGCCGTTTTTCTTGATCTTTGGTCCAATCAATCTTTGAAAATTTTGTAAAACATACAATATAGTTTACTTTCTTAAAATACTATGGTATTTTCTATACAATATATTTTAAAAAATTGTAAATATCACCGTTATTAACCATTTTTTATTTCTTTTAAATATTACATATAATATAGTTTACTTTCTTAAAATACTATGGTATTTTTCTATACAATATCTTTTAAAAAAATGTAAATATCACCGTTATTAACCATTTTTTATTTCTTTTAAATATTGCATTATAATAGATAGTTCACTTTCTTAAAATATTTTAATTTAATATAATTTAAATTGATTTGCATTATTAATATATGGTAATATATATATGTATTTTTGCTAATTTTTTTGCAGAATATATTTTCACACCATATTTTTAGAAAATATAAAGATCATCATATTAATTAGACGATTTTGTTTAGATTTATTTCAAACCTACTTCACTATAAATACAATAAACCAATTCTCTTTCAACGTACCAAAAAAACATTCTATTCTCTCTGTGTTTTCTTTTCTTACAGTTATTAAAAAATGTCGACTTCAAATATTGATGAGGTTTTGATTAACACTCTTTCTGAGATTGATGGTATCAAGGAAGGGTTGACAATTAAGGTCAAAGTGATCGTTCTCTGGAAGCAATGTTTTCGTAATAATCCTAAACAGGTTTCGAGCCTAGACATGATACTTATGGATGAAGATGTATGTTTATATTTGATCGTTATTAAATTAATTTTTCAAGATAACTGTCATTGTATTACTTAACACTAATCTTTATTACATGCAGGGAAATAAAATGCAGGCAAGTGTGAAGAAAACGTTGCTATCGGACTTTGAATCTCTGCTTGAAGAAGGATGTATCAGAGTTATTAGTAACTTTGGGGTTGCCTCCAATAGTGGAGAGTATCTGCTGGTTAGTCATCCATGTAAACTAACTTTTTCCAAGTCAACAAACATCAAGGTTGCAAGGGGGTTGATGAAGATGGATATAAATTTCCATCATTTTTTGATTTGCTTCAAAAAAATATTGATACTCATGTTGCCTTCGGTAAATCCTTTTTTTTTTTGTTTAAAATTTGTCTTTTAAAAAATTTATTTGCATAACCATTCTAATTTATTCACACTTCCTATGTCAGATGTTGTTGGCGAAGTCGTGTCCAACAATCCTATGAGGGTTACTTATGATTATGGGAGAGAGAATCGGTCAAGGACTTTGATGATCCAGGATACCAGGTATAGTTCTCGGTTCTCGATCTGTTATAAAAATTATTTACAAACTTAAACATGTGTAAACTGTTTTTGTATATATTTTTATAGTGGAAACAAAATAGCTTGTGCGTTGTGGGGTGAGTATGCTCTTAAGCTTCATACATATATATCCCAAAAAGAAAATGATGATACACCTGTTATCATTCTCCTTCGTAATGCAAGGTTGAAAGATTGGCAAAGTAAGTCTTATTTTTCTCTATTAATCACATATGATTCATTATAATATCATATTAGTTCGTGTTATAATTTGGTATATATTATTATAACATGTTAATTATTGTACTCGATTTATATATCTACAGATTCGCCACAGATTTCAAACAGTTTGTTTGGTTCAAAACTGTTAATCAATGACGACATCACAGTGATAACACAAGTTAAAGAGAGGTATATAATCTTTGTATATTGTATTTCAATGATAGTTGTATTACAAAACTATTTGTATATTGTATTTTATCATCAATAATTTTGTAACTGTGATAGTTTGGATAACAGTTCAAGTAATACTGGTGATTCGTCCACAAGGCTAACAGAGCTATCAACTGGTACTGTGGTTGCAAAACCAGAAGACTACTATCTAAAATTTGAGATTAGGAACATCGATGACATATCAGATTTCAATCAGGTTGGTTTATTTTTTTTTTACTTTTTTTTTCTTTTCATAATCAAGTTTTATTTAATTTATATACATTTGTCTTTATATATTAAATAGGAGACTGGGTTAACGATAATAGCCAATATAATCGCAATCCAAGATGATGAAGGTTGGTATTACTTCGCTTGCCGAAAGTGTGGCAAGAAAGTAGATCGGAATGAAGGTGGTAAAGGTGAACCCTTTGATTGCGCAGAATGTGGGGCTGTGTCCGATGTGTATGGCAGGTAAGTTTCAAGAGTTTAATGAAATGTGTTAAATCCACATATCTTATTTATTTATTCACAACCAACATACTTCATGCCATCGGTTTTTTTTATTGCTTAAAAAACAGAGTCAGAGTGGTGATTCGTGTGCAAGATTCTACCGGATCTGCATCGTTTGTCTTGTTTGAGCGCCATGTTACGAATTTGATCCACCGTGGTTCTGCTTTTTTGATGGAAAAGATAAAAAAGGTATATATTACTTCCTTATTAAATATATGTACTCAGATATAATATTAATGACTTAATGTATATTGTAAATAGGATGAAGGGCATATGAATTTCCCGTCTGAGTTTAAGACTTTGCTGACCAGGAAATTCGTTTTCAAGATTCAAGTTACGGATTTCAATATTCATAATAACTACAGGGCGTACACGGTTCATAGGTTGAGCGATGATGAAAAAGTTATTGAGGAAGTTTTCAAACGTTCTCCTGGATATGAGGAAGAGAATCTGAATAATGAAGCTACTCCAACCAATTATGGAAAAAAGGTAATCGAACTACTATATGTTTTGTTAGTTATACAATTATATATAACGAAAACTTTGTTACTAATTTATGTAACCTTCTTTTGTATAGAGAAAGGAAATGGTCGAAATTATTGGTGATAACGTCGATGTTGTTGATCTCGAGTCCAACACACCTCCATCGAACTCATCGTCTGGTTTCTCTTCATCCAAAAATCATGTCGGTCATAGCTTGAAAATTCCAAAGATGGAGAAGTTGGAGTAACTTCTGATGACGAAGAAGCTGGACTAACTTTTAAAACTGCTATCGTGTTCTATTTTTTCTATAAGTTTGAATAATTAAGTTGCAACGCTATCTTATTGTTTCTTTTTCTTTTTTTCCGTTGTTAAGACTCGTTGCCTTTTTACTTTTTTCGTTGGTTGGTATCCATCACATAACACGTTTTTTTGCGTGTTCTTTAATAAAGATATCCGTCATTGGTTTTGCTTTATTTTATTCTTAACTCTTTTCATAGATAAATAAGTTGGAATTTTATGGTTTACCACCGTTTATACTTATTATGAGGTATGTTTTTAAGTTTAGCACTTTCAACCGAACTGATTATATACACAGAGACGCAACTATTTTGTACTAATTAATTAACACATAATATTTTGTTAAAACATACCAAAGATTTAATAATCACATATAAATTACATATTAAATTAATCTTATTTTTAGATTATGATGATAATTAAATCAAATATTTTAACTTTTGGAAGGTTGTAAATGTGGCAAAATAAAAGTTACATCGATATATGATGTAGAACAATATTATAATGTCAATTTGAAAAAACATATATATTATATATAGTATTTATTTTTATGTTATTCTGTAACAATAACTTACATTAAAAGTTAAAATATAACTTATATATATATATATAATTGGTAAAAAAAATACTAAATATTGCATTAAAATAAATACTCCACTTTATTAAAATATCATGATTTCATATTGATTTGAATTGATTTGTATTATTAATAATTATGGTATGTATTCTTTAATTAAACTTATATAGATAATTGGTAAAAAAATTATTAAATATTGCATTAAAATAAATACTCCACTTTATTAAAATATCATGATTTCATATTGATTTGAATTGATTTGTATTATTAATAATTATGGTATGTATTCTTTAATTTTGACATTTAAACAAAAATTCAAATATTCAATTACCTTACATATGTCATTATAAACTCATAATATATTTCGGTATCTGCTTCATTCTTATTACATGTTTCCATTATATAAACCACATTTTTGCTCTGCAATTTCTCTATAATTTATTCTTTTTACAATTGTTTGGTTTGTTTTGCTCTTAGAATGTCTACTGAAAATCAGATAAAAAATCATGTTTTTAAGACCAAGTTAGCCAATCAAGCTGAGCGTTACGAGGGTATCAACTTCTTCATCTCTTAACTTAAATGCCTTATATAATAATAACATAAGTAATACAACTACTAAATACTGTCATTGGTTGTTTTAAGTTACATGTCACCAGTCATAATATTAATACGTCAAGTGACAACTGCTTACACATGCATACAAACGTAACAAACTCATAAGTTCCATGTCTGATACTGGAACCTTATTGGTTATTCAAAAAGGTTGTAGAAACTTCAGTGACGCATAACCGATATGTAATTGCATGTTAAAAAATGTAAAAGAACTTTTACGTATGGGCAACTTACTTAACTATAATTATTTTTTTATTTTTTAATTTAAGATACGTTTTTCTAACTTGAATCTTTTTGCAAATTTAGAGTCAACATCGACAAACCCAAATGAAAAACGAAAATCCGGAAGACCACCTTGTCCTGTAATAAAACGAAAAATGCATATTCCTACTACTTCGAATCATCACAATCACCAATCAAACAATAATGAAAGTAGATTTTTCGGTATATCAAAAGGTAATGCATTGCTAAATTTAGTTTTACATGTACTTCATGTTATCAAAGATCATTTTTATTCTTTTTGTATTTGTTTTCAGAGTATTTAGATATAGGTGACGCAACGTATGTGTGCTCGGTGTGTAAAGCTAAGGTTTGGCATGGAGAATCAAGGCGAGGAAATAAAGATTTAAAAAAAACATATTATTCCATTTGTTGTTACAACGGAAAAGTTCAATTACCAAATCTCTTTCAACCACCTCAGTTGTTAGTAGACTTATATCAAGGGACGTCCAAAAAAAGTAAAAACTTTATACAGAACATACGTCGCTACAATATGATGTTTGCATTTACTTCAATGGGCGGTAAACTTGATCATGCCCTTAATAATGGCGGCGGTCCTTATGTTTATCGAATGCATGGCCAAAATTATCATACCGCTGGAAGTCTACTACCTGATGAAGGCGAACAACCAAAGTTTGCCCAATTATACATATATGATACTGATCATGAGGTTCATAACAGAGTTAACGCAAGCGAGTATGTTTATACAAAACTTCTAATCTATATACATTACATATATATAATAACAAAATAAATATAGTTTGTCACATTTTCTTATGCTTAGTCCATATTTAAGCTTCCGCTCCATTGTTCGTAATCCATCAATATATTTGTCACACACAATTGTTGCAATATGTTTCACATCTGTACACTTTATATTTATTTATTTTTTTCATAAATTTTATGTCATAGAAAAACCTAATTATTTATTACTATAAATTGTTTTAGAAATTAGTACAGCTTAGGAAATTTGGTTAACCAACAAAGGGAAAAATACAAATATGATAGTTCTTTTTTCATTAGGTTGTATTAACATTAATTTCTTTTCTTTTTTGTAGGTCCGTTAAAAAAAATCCAAATCTGATAACTTAATGTCGAATCCTTGCACTCTTGAGTTCTTTACGATTTACGAGTTGAAGGGGTTGTTGGATTTCGTAAATCCATTAGTTAAGCAATTCAGGATGGCACGTGATAGATTCAGCTGTAATCCCGAAGAACGTATTAGACTTAAAATTGTTAGTAGAAGAGATAAAGATGGAAGACAATATAATCTTCCTTCAACAAATGAGGTCTCTTATTATAGGTGACATTGACGGATCAAATGATGCGAGAGATATTCTTTTGGAAACTCAGACTCGACAACTCCAACGTATTAGCGAGTTGCATCCCCAATATCTTGCCCTTCAATATCCTTTATTATTTCCTTATGCTGATGATGGATACAGAGTTGATATACTACATCGAGGTGTTGATAACCCGAATAGAAAAGGACGAATAAAGTTAACCATGCGAGAGTTTTTTTCTTATCGTATACAACAGAGAATTAATGAAATATCTTTGATATTACGTTCTAGAAAACTCTTCCACCAATTTTTGGTTGATTCCTATACAATGGTTGAAAATGAACGTTTGAGTTTTATTCGGTACAATCAGAAAGCTTTACGTGTTTCAACATATAGCAACTTGGCTAATGCTGTTGAAAATGGCATTGATGACGCTTCTTCAATGGGACAAAGGTTTACATTACCGTCTTCTTTTACCGGTGGGGCACGATACATGCAACAACACTATTTAGATGCAATGACTATTTGTAAGTCGTTTGGTTTTCCAGATCTGTTTTTAACCCTTACATGTAATCCAAAATGGCCTGAAATTATTAGATTCGTCGAAGCTCATGATCTTAAACCTGAAGACAGACCGGATATTTTGAGTAGGATATTCAAATTAAAGCTGGATTTATTAGTCACAAAAATAAAGGACGAAAGCATTTTGGGTGAAGTTATTGGAAGTATGTTACTTTAAATTATTAATGTTCGTCTACGTTATACATTTATATATATATATATATATATATATATATATATATATATATATATATATATATATATATATATATATATATATATAATTTTATATATTAATGATCCTTTTTACATGATTTACACACTATATATATATATATATATATATATATATATATATATATATATATATATATATATATATATATATATATATATATATATATATATATATATATATATATATATATATATATATATATATATATATATATATATATATTAATGATCCTTTTTACATGATATACACAGTTGTATATACGATCGAGTTTCAAAAAAGGGGGCTTCCACATTGTCATCTATGTCTATTTATGGAAAAAAATTTAAAATTTCCAAATCCGGAAGATATAAACCATGTTATATGCGCTGAACTACCTGACAAAGAGCTTGAACAGACTTGTTTCATATCGTTTGTGATAACATGATACACGGACCATGTGGAAATCACAACCCGTTGATGCAATGTATGAGAAAAGGTAAATGTTCTAAACATTTTCCAAAAGACTTTACTGATAATACATATATTGATGAAAACGGTTATCCGGTATATCGAAGACGCGAAAATGGAAGAATTGTTGATAAAGGTGGTGTTTCTTTAGACAACAGGTATATAATTTCTATTTACATTTACGTAACTTTTTATACGATTATGTTTGGAAAAAGTTATTATTCGTAAGAAAATACAATATATACAATTAGAAGAAAGTTATACACAAGACGAATTTTGACCCATTTGAAATAAAACATAGCCCATAGCCCATATTATATATACCATTGTAACATATTTTATAATTTTTTAGATACGTCGTTCCGTATAACAAGACTCTTTCTAAACAATTTCAAGCACACTTGAATGTAGAGTGGTGTAATCAGCTCGGAGCAATAAAATACCTTTTTAAGTACATTACAAAAGGGTCGGACAGGATAACTGCGGCCTTTCTTCTTTCTGAGAAAAAGAAACAAGGGAACAAAAATAAAAAAGAACGTGACGAGATAGCTGAGTATTACGATTGTCGGTATATTTCTGCGTGCGAGTCCGCTTGGAGACTTTTTGGGTTTGAAATTCAATATAGGTACCCTTCTGTTGAGAGGTTATCGTTTCACCTCGAGGACGAGCAACCTGTTGTATATGATGGAAATGAAGAAGTAAATAATGTTGTGTCAAAACCTACTGTTGCTTCTTCTCAGTTTTTGGAATGGATGGAACGTAATAAGTATGATGAAGACGCGAGACAAATAACATATGTTGAATTTCCACGTTATTATGTTTGGAATAGAAAAGACATAATATGGACACGACGAAAAACACCTCGTCAAGCACTTGGTAGAATAAATCACATGTCTCCCAAATCCGGTGAGAGTTACTACCTACGGATTTTGCTTAACAAAGTTAAGGGCCCTACATCTTATGATGATATTAAGACCATTAATGGTATAGTGTATTCGTCTTACAAAGATACTTGCTATTCTCTTGGTCTTTTAGACGATGATAGAGAGTACATTTCGTCAATTAAGGAAACACATATGTGGGCAACCGCATCTTTTTGCAGGACTCTTTTTGTAACCTTGATCACCTCTGATAGCCTCTCCAGACCTGATCACGTATTTAAAGAGACATATGAATGTCTTTCAGACGATGTGATTAACGTTCGTGAACGAGAAACTCAATCAATAGGTACGTACTATTTCTACAAAAAAAAAACAAAAATCAACAAATTGAATTCAAGTGGAATACTAATATTATATAGTATAAAATATTATTCGTGCCTTCAAAATTCAAATTCGGTTACATATAGGCCAAAAAGAGTACAAACACAATATAGTTGCTACTCTTTTATTATATTCAACTCAAATTCAGCTCATTAATAAATTATCAAAATGTGGACTGAATTGAGGTCTAATTAAATTAGAAAGTTGTTTTGATTGGCTTTTTCATGGTGATATAGTTAGTCAGCACTTCTAAAGAATAGTGATATTTAAGCAGACTCATGATGTTGTAATTGCTCGACACTTAGACTGTAAGCCGAGTTTATACTTCCATTATATGTACATATTTTAGATAATTGAACAATAGGTTGGCAGAAAAAGCTTCAATCAAATTACAAATATTGCTAAAAATACACGATCATATTTTTTTGCTTATGCAATTAGGCTTCTACTTGATTTGAAACTCTTCTTTTCTTATACGACTGGCAGGTTTAAGGCTCAAACCCGAAACAATATTGCATCTCACCTTGTCATACATAGAGAAATTATTGTTGAGTTGTGGAATGAGTTTAAACCAGATACCCAACATGCCATGTCTGGATCAAAGATACCTTGAAGAGTCATGTAATATGTTAATTCAAGACGAACTTGCTTATGATCCGCCTATTCTCGCAATGGAACACGAATCGTTATATTCAAAATTAACATCGGAGCAAAAACATGTTTATGAGACAATTATGAATGCGGTTAACAACGAACAAGGAGGATTTTTTTTTCTTTACGGCTACGGAGGTACTGGAAAAACGTTTGTTTGGAAGACACTTGCTGCTGCTATTAGATCCAAAGGTGAAATTGTTATAAATGTTGCTTCAAGTGGAATTGCAGCACTATTACTTGACGGAGGCAGGACTGCACATTCTAGATTCGGTATTCCTATAAACTTGAACGAGGACTCCTTTTGTTCAATAACACCAGAAAGTGATCTTGCTGCACTTTTGAATAAAGCAAAACTTATTATTTGGGATGAAGCTCCCATGATGCATCGTCATTGTTTTGAAGCGTTTGATAGAACATTAAGAGATATTATAAATTCACGAAACAGGAATAAACCATTTGGAGGAAAAATCGTTGTATTTGGTGGAGATTTTAGACAAATTCTTCCGGTAATACCCACAGGAGGTCGTTCTGATATTGTCAATGCATCATTACATTCATCAAGATTATGGCGTGAATGTACTGTTTTACGTTTATCCGTAAACATGCGTTTAAAGGTTGGCTGTCGTGAAGAAGACTTGGAAGATACTAAAGCATTTGCTGAATGGATTCTTTATATCGGTGAGGGTAAAGTTGGCGGTCGTAACGATGGCGAGGTTGATGTTGAATTCCCGAAAGATGTCATCATTCAGTCTTCAGGTGATCATATTCAGTCCATTGTATCTGCTATCTATCCGTCATTTGAAAACCATCTTCATGATCCGACATATTTTCAAGACAAAGCTATTTTGGTCCCTACTAATGAAGAAGTTGATGCAATAAATGAATACATGTTAGAACTGTTGAACGATGAAGGGAAAACTTATTTGAGTTCAGATTCGTTATGCGAAACTGAGTCATCTGAAGATTTTGAACAATCTGTATACTCTCCAGACGTGTTAAATGGCTTTAAAGTTTCTGGAATTCCTAACCATAACCTAACATTGAAGAAAGGTGTTCCTATTATGCTTCTTCGTAATATTGACCAAACCAAAGGGCTATGCAACGGTACAAGGTTGCAGGTAGTTAGACTTGGAACGCATGTCATTGAAGCCAAAATCATATCAGGGAGGTTCTTTAATGAGATTACTTATATTCCTCGCCTGAAATTAATTCCTTCCAATAAAAGGATTCCATTCCGATTTCAAAGAAGACAATTCCCTGTGGCTGTATGTTTTGCTATGACCATTAACAAAAGTCAAGGACAATCGTTAGCCAATGTTGGGTTATACTTGCGTAGACCTGTCTTCACGCACGGTCAGTTGTATGTAGCGGTTTCTCGTGTCACGAGTAAAAAAGGTTTGAAAGTACTGATATGTGACGAGGAAGGTCGTTTGAGTAACAAGACAAAAAATGTTGTCTACAAGGAGGTCCTTCAAAGAATATGATATTCATAAATATCATTCTTACCTCAAACTTATTTAATACGTTTGCTTGGTTTGGTTGCTGGTTATTTTGTTTTGTTCGATTCGCTATGACTTTTCGTTATTTTTTTGTTTGTATACGTTTTATATTTAAGTGAAATACGTATCTTCATTGTCATTTTATCATGAAATTACGATTTATATATTTCTATATATTTCTCCGCGCGATCGCAGGTCATAAACTAGTTAACTATAAGATAGAAATCCAATTTTAATTTGAACCATTAGATCATTTTGATGATGTCAGCATTAATAATTTCATTTTAACCCCTTACTTTAAATAATTTAATCCTTATTTTTAATAGTATTAATTAAATAAAACTAATTAACTTTTCTACTTTACATAATCTAACACTTGTATTTTAAATCAATTCTAAAAAAATACAAAACATATTTTTTCTTGAAGCACATACACATTTTTAGTATAAAAAGATACTAAAATTATTTTACTGTTTTATGGGTATTTTGCATATAAACGGAAAACATATATTATATAAAAAAATATTCTGTTTTTTTTTTCTTTTGGTCATATTTACCCAATATTTTTAATTTTTGTATATATTATAAAAAGAAAAAAAAAATTATTTTATTGTTTTACGAGTGTTTTCATAAAAACGGAAAACATATTATATAAAAAAATCTTATTTATTTTTTCGTCTTATTTAGCAATATTTTTAGTTTTTTATATATTATATTTAATAAGGTTTTTTCCGAATTACAGAGTAAATGTTTTATTTAACTTCACATTTGCTAAAATAATCATTTTGTATACATAACCAATAGTTTTTTTATTAATCTTTTTATATAAGTTATATGTTCTTTGTTAAAATTAATTGTTTTTTACATAATTATCCGTATATTAGGCGAATCAATAAGCTAGTTAATAATGTATTAAAATAATATGAGTAAGAGAAAGAAAATAAAAAATAATAAAACTGGTGGGTCTCATATTTTAATGTTATGGTTGAGAGGGTGTTGTGGTGTTATGTTATTGATAGTTTTATAGTGACATGACATCCATAACACAAAAAATATTGTTATTTTTGAGAATGCTCTAATAACTAAGTGGGACCGGTTGGTATCCTTAAAATAAATGTCTTTACTAGATCAAATCAATTACATGTTTTTAATCTTATTAACAACCAAACACATACTCGATCCAAAACAACAAAAGAGTAGCATTGTTTAGAAAAGATATGGTAGCACGTGCGCTGCACGGATATGAAATTAAAGCTCGGGGAAGAACATTGATTTGTAGGGTGGGTGCCACAAGGGTACGTAGGTTAGAGAACATGTAGGTAATAATGATCTCGAATTTTCTTGAGAATTGTTTCGTCGGCTAAAGTGAATCATCAGAACTTGGATTAGTGAATCATCAGAACTTGGATTACACAGAAACAGAGAAAAGAGAGACTTAAAATGTTAAAAACCAAAATATCAAATTATTTTTTTTAATCATATTCAATCATAACTCTATCACTATCTTAATATATAAGAAAAGAGAGACTTAAAATGTTATTTGACAAGAAATATTCATTAGCTCATTTTGAAATATCATCATTAGTAATTCATGTTAACCTCTTTACTTTAAATAATTTAACCTTTATTTTAAATGATAATAATTAAATAAAAGTAATTAACCTTTCTACTTTAAATAATATAACATTTGTATTTTAAATTAATTTTAAAGAATACAAAACATATTTTATTGTTTTACGGGTGTTTTGCATATAAACAGAAAACATATCATATAAAAAAATCTTTTTTTTTGTCCTATTTATCCAATATTTTTAGTTTATTTTATATATTATAAAAATAAAATAAAATTATTTTATTGTTTTACGACTGTTTTGCATATAAACGGAAACCATATCATATATAAAAATCTTCTGTTTTTTTTTCTTTTTATTTACGCAATATTTTTAGTTTTTTTTTATATATTAAAATTATTTTATTTTTAATAAGGTTTTTTCCGAATTATATAGTAAAATTTTTTTTAACTCATTTTGTGACTAATAGTTTTCTATTAATCTTTTTATATAAATTATATGTTCTTTGTTAACATTATATATTTTTTGATATAATTGTCCGCGTATTAGGCGGATCAATAAGCTAGTTTCTGTATATAAAAAAAAAAATAGAACATCTTTAATATATCTTTCTATTCTAAAATTTATTCTTCCCCAACTATCTACTCTATAAATTTCTTATACTAAATTAATCCATTTTTACATAAAATAGTTATTTATTTTAGTTTTGATTTAACTTTTATAATCATATTCAACTAAATATTTTATAAAAATATTTTTTTAAATCTTTCTACTTGACTAAAAATTTTGACGAGAAAATTTTTAACCTTTTTTTTTTCTTCTTTTACTTTATATAAAATATGTATCAATATAAATATAATAAAAAAGTTAGATTAAATAAATTAGATGGTTAAAATAATAAATTTAGTTTTTAGAGAATTTCTATATATATATATATATATATAAAGAAGCTGTTGGAGCTCAGTTTTTCTCCTATATTTCTATATTTAGAGATAGATGAGGTGTTTAGGTTATCTCCAATGTATCCTCTATGTCTTTTTAATTAAATTATATATTTTTATATATCTTTTATATCTTTTTACGCTAATAAGCTTCAATTACTTTACCAAAATGTTTTTCATATTCTTCTTCTATTCAAATCCCGTCTTTGCCTATGGAATCGCGCCAGGGTCGGGTTCCGGTCGGGCTGGGGCTCCGGCTTTCACAGTGTAGAAACGGGTTGGGTATTTTTATTCGGATCGAGTTTCGGTCGGGTTGGGTAGGTTTGGGTAATCTTGCTGCACGTGTCCTGCTTCTTGACGCGTGTTTCCTCCGTGTCGTCTTTTCTCTACCTCTGTCCCTCTGTTTCTCCTGCCTCTCTTTTCTTTTTCTCTTTCTCTTTCTCTAAGGTGAAACCCTCTCTCTCTGCAAGGTGAAACCCTAATTGCATGTCGAAATCGCCGGCTCGTCTTCCGATGGATTGTGTATCGAAGTCGCCGCCCGGTCTTCTACGTGTTTTACTAGCGACCTACTCCGGTCTCGGTACGTCTTCTTTTTAAAATAGTCTCCGACTAGTATTTTTGGGACATTAGGTGATTGTTGTTTTTGTTTTTTTTAATTGGTTTGTAGATATGATATGTTTTGTCGGATTGTGTTTTTCCGGCGATTTTTCAATCGGAAGAATTGTAGTTACTTTAGAGTGGATGAGGTCAAACATCTTCTCGACTCTAACAACGTGTGTTGAGGTTTTGTTGTCGGTTCGGAGGTATGGAAATACCATTTTTTATTTTTGCTGTTCTTTTTCATTTGTGTTCGTATAACTTAATAAATTTAGCACATAAAAATATATGATATTGTTTCGTTATAATATAATATAGTAGACTGAATAATATAATTAATTGTGTTTATTTCACGTCAACCAAATAAACAATGACTTTGAAATAAACAATGACTAAAAAAGCTAACAATGGATCTAAAGATCTAAAGATCTGTAAGTAACCGCACAAGTCCTGCTTATAAATAAGTTAACAATGGATTCGGTATGCATTCAGCAACACATTCCTTATAGCCAATTAATTACTACTAATTTTTTGTTCAAAAATGGATTCGGTATGCATGATTTCTCCTTAATCTCTTTAATTTTTATTATTTCTGTATGATTAGATATAAATGAATTTTGGCGTGTTTGTTTTACCATATTTTTGGAGTTATGAGCTTATCTAAACTTCAAATCCGTCCGCCCTTTCAGATGTTGATCGGTCATGTTTAACATAGTTTATGAGTTACTGTCCTAAAACCTTTTTTAATCTTACCTTGTCTTTGGACTTCGGCTTATGTTTTATACATCCGTTCTTTCGGCTTATTTTTTTATGACCTAAAACAGGCATTAACAAAAATCAGCTTATTAGCTCGAAGCCCAGGTTAAAATAAAAATCCAGAAAAAAATATTTTTTTCCTTTACATATGTGATTTGAATATTTGATCTTGTTCATTATTAAACTTGATCACCTTGAATGAACTCCGGAATTGTATAATTCGGGTTAAAACATTAGGATTCTATTGCTACACTCCGTATTTGTAATTAAAATATTTATTACTTATTAGATCATGATCATTTTTGCATCCACCATTATTGATTATTAGCAATTAATCTTTGCATGTTATGATTTGAACAATTATATATGATAAAATTGGGAAACAAGTAAGATCGTGATATTATGTGCTAAATACCCGAAGTTAATTAGTTAATCAGTTGATTAAAGTCATGTTAATTAATAGTTATATATATGTACCATCAATAGCTAATTATATTAAACCAAGTGGATTCATGTTTCTTCAAATCTGAATAATGATCTTGAATATATATATATATATATATATATATATATATATATATATATATATATATATATATATATATATATATTCAAGATCATATTCAGATTTGAAATTTGAAA
>CAJVGC010000065.1:16688924-16713864 GCA_910822075.1 Senecio squalidus | reverse complement strand
TAATTTACGAACTTTTTAGCGATTGACTTTCGCAACTACAAATTGACTAAATTTGACTTTATTTGGTCTTTACAAATTTAGGGCACCGGTTCGCCCGTTACTTGAACTTTAAAAGTATATAAATTTTAAGCGACTTGTTCCACTAACCTCCTTTTGGAAACTTCTACTTTATATACTTTACTTATATTTTGACGTACTATTCAAACTGTAACTCACTCACTACTTTCGTAGTTGACACTTTATCTTATGTTTCAGGAAATTAGTGTAAGCATGATGTGCATTGCATGGACGGGTCGAGGCGGTTGTGTGAGAACCTCATTGGGAAAAGACTTGGCCATTATTTCTTTTGGGAATTTTTAATGAAACTTTTAATTTGTGTATCGATGTACTAAAAATCATGACTTGGTCGTTTGAATGGATTTGTAAACACTTTTATTACTAATTAATGACTTGAATGCCGTTATGTTTTATATGACTTGTGTAATGATTTTCCAGCTCTTCACATTCTGTGTTTCCGCTTTAGCGGAATGTGTGACAGTATTTGTCATTTTTGATTGCGTTGGCGTCTTTGAGTCCAAAGACGGTATTTTATCATAATATGTTACTTTAAGTTTATTTATACAAGTGTTTATAGCTTGAAATAAGTTTATCATAAAATCAATGGCTTTGAAACAACAATTCACGGAACAAAATGTCGAGATGGTTAAACAACAAAAGCAACAACGAGGTGAATTTTGACGGAAAATAGCCCGGTGCGTCGCACTGGACATGGGGTGCGGCGCACTAGGTGCATTTTCAGATTTATAAATTTTATCGTTTTGTCGAAATCCGATTATTTAAAAGCTTTTTGGTTAAAACGCAAACTGTTAATAACTTACATTCTGTTCCAAATATATTTACTAGGTGTTACATATATATAAATATACCATTTTACATACTAATACATACAATATGTTAATTTCGATAATAAATACATTTTTACACATTTTTGTCCAAATCTTTGTCCATAACCAAATTATTCACAAGTGTTGGTCTAATATATTATTCCTAACCATTTTCAAGGCTAATAACTGAAATATACAAGGAAAATAATAACGGAATACATAAAAAGATGAATATGGGAAAAATGTCGATTTTACCGAAATACAACCGCAAGATCTTAAGCTTGAGAAGATAAACTCGAAAGTAACTTTTTGGTGGTGAGATGATAGGAAAATCACAGCTCCAAAACACAAAATAAAATCACCATTATTCTAGATCCTTGCATGCAAGATGATAAATAACGTTTTCGAAGAGATTTTCGGTAAAAGATTAGTTACCAATATCAAAGAAATTTCTCTTCAAGAAAAGGTAGATGGATCTTCCCAAATGAAAACTAAAATGGAAGAAAATAACTTGGAATGCAAAAGAAAATAGGTTGTGTTAGAATCTCTAACAAAATGAAGAGGAAGATGAAGAAAAATGGAAGAAAAATGAAGAAATGATTAAAGAAACCTTACCAAAATTGATGGAGATCAAAAGGAACTTGTTTCTTTGATGATTTTAGGCTTGAATCCTTCTTCCAAAGGTTGTTTTTAGCTTCAAAGTTTCTGGAAATGGTTGTGTTTGAGAGAGAAATGGTAGAAAAACAAAAAGGAAAGTGAAAGGAAAATGATAGAGAAATGTGATTGTAGGTGTTTGTGTAATGATAAAAATGAGTTGTGAGATGGGTTTAGGCATAAAAAATGAGCTTTCTCTGCCCCATTTTAGGTCTTACACGTTTGGGAGAAAGGGCCCAATCAACAACCATGCAAAAATGACTCACACAAACAAACAAAAATTCTGTCCAGCAGGCCAGTGCTGCGCACTCGACCAAAATCCAGACTTTTTGCTTTTTCGTTTACGCGATCGTTAAGGAGTTTCGTTCGCCGAAAGTTATCGATTCTTTTTGCGATGAACTTAGGAAAGTTCATACTATGATTTACTTTATATTAGGTTCATTTAATACTATATTTTCACTTTCGATTTCGAGATTCGCACGATTTCGGTAAAGGAGTAACGAGAGCAAAAGCACGATATCTCGAGTATAAAGGATACGATAACCGACAAATTGGGCATAAACCTTCTAACTTATAATTGTGAGGATACTAACTAATCGGCACTTAGATAAAATAAAATTATTACGTCTCGGGGACGAATTTGCAAATACAGAAAACCCGATACTTAATAACAGTAAATCGTGAGCAAAACAAAGCGAAATGCAAGGGTCGAAATCAATTGCGAATAAAATATAAATAATGACGGTAATTCAAGTACCTCAAATTGACAGGACATCACATTATGTGGCTGAGATTTTCTGGAAATGAAGGAGCTCTTGAGAGAAAAATGGAGAGAAATGAGGGAGTGTGTTTTTAGTGTGTGTTTGTGTTTTATAAAAATGAGAATGAAAATAAAAGAAAATGATGGTATAGAGGGTCTAGGTTCTGCCAAAACTCAGTAATAATGTGTAAAATCGTGTTTGGTTGGTATTTAGTTTGTGCAAATCGAGACAAGCAACAAAAATACAAAATCTTGGTCTGGTGTGTCCGGGACGTCGCACAAGGGGTGTGTGCGGCGTCCTGGCTTGTTTTGCAATATTTTTGTGATTTTTCGTTTTTGCGTTTTGCTTTGTTGGATCTTTTTCGTTAACTGAAAGTTCTTAATTATGTTTCGTTATGAACTTAGGAAAGTTCCTTAAGTGTTTTCTTGGTATTAGGACTTACATAATTTGATTCCGAAGTTGTTTTATGATTCCGATCCCGATCCGCGCTTAAAGGTTTAAATAAAGTAAACTTTCGTTTTAAGAGTTTTGTGTGAGTTACTACGAGCTTAGCTTAAGAGTTATGTGTCACACCCCGCCAAAGCGGAAACACGGAATGTGAAGAGCAATAGCATTCGATACACAAGTTATAATTCCACACCAAATTATATTAAAAGAAACATAGCTTCAAGGGTTTACAATGTTTAAAGCATCGTTTGCATGTCCGAAATACAAGTTAAGTGTTCATAGCCAAGCCACCCGAACCCTTTCCCATTCTTGAAGTCATCAGCCCAAAGCATAAAGTCATCAGCAAGCTTAATCGTAACCTGAAAATGCGAGTCAAGTGTTAACTACGGGAGACGTAGTTAGTGAGCTACAAAGTTTTAAGTAATCAAAGCGTTGACGCATAGCAATGCGTAAAGTATAAGTAAATCAAGTTTCGACGCATAGCAATGCGTAAAATATAGCATTCATGTAGTTGTCGCATAAGCATGCGAAAAGTATAGTATTCAAATAGTTGTCGCATAACCATGCGTAAAGTTTAGTTATCAAATAGTTGTCGCATAACCATGCGTAAAGTTTAGTTATCAAATAGTTGTCGCATAACCATGCGTAAGTTTAGTTTTCAAAAGATTGACGCATAGCAATGCGTAAAGTTTAATTTTCGTGTTCGTAGGCATTGACCACATAGCGCGACTATGTGACAATCCTAGTATTGCCCAGTGATCGTTGTTAAGCCTAAAGCCTACCCATTTAGTATTATGCACCATCGTTATAGGTCGTTGTGGTGAGGGTCAATCTACCCTAATAGCGCTATCCATATCTACTAACGGTCCTTTCCAAAGGGATTAATAGCAACTAATGTCCTTGGTAGTTTTCGGGAGTTTTCAATGGTTTCTCACGTCCATGTTGTACAAAGTCCGCAACATGACGATCGATTGCTTTAGTCATTGGCAAATATAGCTTTCGTGTCCTCGACATTGTTGGCAAACCCTCAACAATGCCGGGAAAATAGTTTTTCATATAAGTATTCAAGATATCAAAGTATTTCATAATAGCTTTCCCAAGTGTACAAGCGTTTTCGTAATAGCATTCAAAGTATTCAAGTGTTTTCATAAAAGCATTCGAGTATCAAATAGTTTCGTTTTGCATTCAAGTATCAAAGCGTTTATCAGCTTAAATAGTGTTTAAGCCTAAGACTCGCATTTCACTCCAAAAAGTATTAAAAGCGTTTAAAGAGTAGGGGTTTGTAACTCACGGTTTGCGAAGATTTCTAGCTTGCTCGGAATTGCTCGAAGGTGCTCGGAATTGCTCGAAGGTGCTCGGAATCACTGGAATCCTAGTATAGACCAAGTTTTCGTATAAGTATATTACTTGTTAGCTTTCAAACTCGTTAGTCAACGAATAGTTTATTGTTTAAGTGTTATAAGTATGTTCAATAAAATTTGGGCAGCGCTTCCGCGCTATAAATTTATGTCCAAAATTTCCTATCCACTTTCCCGCTTAATACGATTCATAAAATACAATCAAATATCACCATGATGGGTTAGTTATTTAAATTCCTCATCTTACCATTCAAAGTACAAATATGTAATCTGTTATATTATGTTTATAAACTGTGAAAAGTATACGTGTCTCGATTTCTCCGTTTAAAAGTTAAAAATACAATTTTGTGATCTGACCTATTCAGCCTGCGGCTGAAATGCCGAGACAGATTTACAGTTTTGCCATTTTTGCGTTTTTAACCGTTTTTGAGCTAGATTTCGACATGCAACTGAATATTCATCAAGATTACTTATATATATGTTCAAATATCAGTTTCTTTTGGATTTTTAGCCACAAATATATAGATCTAAGTAACCTTTTATTTAAACCCGTTTTTGTATAAAAATCGTTATAAAACTTCATAAAAACTTGTTTTTAAGTGATGGATCGTACATGCAATGAGTTATTTATGTAATAACAGTAAAGAGAAAGTATTTTTACCGGAATAGATTGTTTTGATGGTGATTTGTTGGAGACTAAGCTTCAAAAGTGTAGAAAACGTTTATGAAATCCCCAAATAAGTGATCCTTTTGCTACCCTTGATTGTTTGGACGATTTTATGGATTTATTTGGTGTGATTTTCTGTGATTTAATGGTTGTACTCTTGAGGGTGTTAGAGAGAAAGGAGGTGTGTGTGTTTGAAGGTGAGAGAATTAGAAAAACGAAAATGTGTGTGTTGTGATGAAATGAGATGAAACCAATTGGTGTAAGGTGTGTTAGGTGGTTTATCTCTGCACCAAGTGGGGTCAAATTGTTGTTTGACACTTGTTTGGTTCGTGTTACATGCAGAAATGAGTCACCAAAAGCTGACCAGAGCATTTCAGCCGCCGGCTGGAAGATCTCAGCCGCCGGCTGGAGCCCAGCCGTTGGCTGAATGGCTGGTTCAGCGAAATTTTCGATTTTTGTTCTTTAATGTTCCCGATTGATTTCAAGTGAACTTAGGAAAGTTCTTTGTATGTATTCATAGTATTTTAGAGTTCAATTGTTGGTTTGATTCCGATTCCGATTCCGAGACACACACGTTAAAAGTTTAAGTAACGTAAACCTACGTTAAAAGTTTTGTGTGAGTTACAACGAGCTTAGCTTAAGGAGTTATGTAAACGTAACCACGTAACACATAAAGTTAGTTATAGCAAGTAACAGATATTCGTATTGAGGATAAATGTTAGCGTTCTCGATCAGAGTTTTGACGGTTGTCACATTCTCCCCACGTTGAAAGAATTTCGTCCCGAAATTTCAACTTGTAGTATTCGTTGTGGGAGAAGTGAAGAGATGAGGATACTTAAGAATCATCTCATCCTCTCGTCCCCAGGTATATTCGGGGCCTCGTTTAGCATTCCATCGCACCCTCACTATGGGGATTTTACTGCGTCTTAAATTCTTAGTTTCGCGTTCTATGATTTCAATCGGTTCCTCGATAAATTGGAGCTTTTCGTGTGGTTGTACTTCTTCTATAGGGGTGATAAGTGTTTCGTTCGAGGAGTACTTTGTCAGTATCGACATATGAAAAGTGTTATGCGTGTTATCGTGCTCTTGTGGTGGTTCCCAACGACACGCAACTCGACCTACTCTTTCGAGTACCTCAAGTGGTCCTACGTATCTGGAGTTAAGTTTTCTAGTGTTTTCCATGGCGTATTTCACCTTTCCAAGGTGACACCGTAAGAAGTACTTTGTCGCCAATTTGAGATTCCAAGTCTTTTCTGCGCATCTCAGCGTAACTCTTTCTACGATTTCTAGCATTCTTAGTCGTTCCTTTATCGTTGTGATTTATCAATCGTCTCTTGCACTACATCCGTGCTAATTAGTTGTCGATCTCCTGGTTCCAACCACACAGTGGAGATTCGCATTTCCTTTCGTAAGGAGCTTAAAAGGCGCGCACTTGATACTAGCGCGGTAACTATTGTTATAGGAGATTCCTGTTAGCGGTATATGATTATCCTGACTTCCTCCGAAGTCAATAACACATGCTTTTAGCATATCATATAAGATTTGTATCGTAATCTCGCTTTGACCATCGGTCCGTGGATAGTAAGCCGTGTGTAAATATAATCGTGTGCCGGAAGACTCTTGGAATGCCATCCAAAATCTGGAAGTGAAACGTCTTTGTTAGAGATAATTGACGTGGGAATTCCGTGACGAGTCACTACCTCGTTGATGTATATTTGGACAAGTTTTTCCACGTTAAAACTTTCCTCGATGGGAATAAAGTATGCTGACTTCGTTAGTCGATCTACTACAACCTAGATCATGTCGTTATCCTTTGATGTTCGAGGTGACTTTGTGACGAAGTCCATTGTGATTTGTTCCCATTTCCACTCGGGAATTTCAAGTTGTTGTAGTAATCCGGATGGCTTTTGGTATTCAGCCTTCACTTTCGCACAAGTGAGGCATTTCTCTACGTATAAGGCAACGTCTCTTTTTGTTCCAGGCCACCAATAATGTTCCTTGAGGTCCTTATACATCTTGCTTTTCCCTGGATGAATGGAATATCGTGTTCGGTGTGCTTCATCCATAATGGTCTTTCTCAATTCGTTAGTCGTAGGAATCCCGGCTCGGTCCTTAAAGTAATAGACATCGACGCTCTTCCTTATAAAATCTTTGTCGTGTTTGTGCAAGGTTTCGACCTTTATGTTATCTGCCTTCAAAGCCTCATGCTGGGCATTTTCTATACGCGTTCTCAAGTCGGTTTTGCTTTGCCAGGGTGATATTTAATATTACAGTCGTAGTCGCTAAGGAGTTCCAACCCTCTCCTTTGCCTCATATTGAGTAGCTTGTGATCTAGTATGTGTTGCAGACTCCTATGGTCCGTGAATACCGTGCATTTCGTTCCATGGAGATAATGTCTCCAGATTTTTAAGGGCAAATATTATCGCTCCTAATTATAGGTCGTGAGTAGCGTAATTGAATTCGTGTTTCTTGAGTTGCCGCGATGTGTATGCTATGACCTTATTTCATTGCATCAATACACAACCTACTCCTAGGTTAGATGCGTCCCAATATGCTACAACGTCTTCGTTTTCCTCAGGAAGCGTTAGAATCGGAGCATTGCACAGTTTCGTTTTTAGGATATTGAAGGCTTGTTCTTGTGCATCTCCCCAGTTGAACTTCTCGTTCTTTTGAGTTAACTTTGTTAGGGGTTTAGCTTTCTTTAGAGAAGTCTTGAATGAGTCGTCGGTGATAACCAGTTAGTCCTAAAAATTCGCGGATTTCTGTCGGACTTTTGAGAGTTTCCCAATTCCGTATAGTTTCGATTTTTGATGGATCAATGTGAATTCCGGATCCATTAACTACGTGTCCGAGAAATTTGACTTCACGCAGCCAGAATTCACACTTTGCAAGCTTTGCGTAAATTTGTTGTTCCTTGAGTAATTCCAATAATAGTTTTAAGTGCTCTGTGCGATTTTCCTTTGGTGCGCGAGTAGATTAAGATGTCGTCGATGAATACAATAACGAACTTGTCTAGATACGGTCGGCACACCCTATTCATCAAATCCATGAATACTGCTGGTGCGTTTGTGAGTCCAAATGGCATTACCAAGAATTCGTAGTGTCCGTATCTAGTGCGGAATGCGGTTTTCGGTATATCATCTTCTGAAACCAACACTTGATGGTACCCGGACCTTAAGTCAATCTTTGAAAAGTAGGTTGCGCCTTGAAGTTGATCGAAAAGGTCGTCAATTCGTGGAAGAGGATATAGGTTCTTGACGGTTAGTTTATTCAATTCACGATAGTCGTTACCCATGAGGAACGATCCATATTTCTTTTCAACAAATAGGATCGGCTTTCCCCATGGTGATAAGCTTGGTCGGATAAATCCTTATCCAATGACTCATGAACTTGGTTGCATAGTCCCTGCATCTCAGTCGGAGTTAGTTGGGATGGCGTCCTTGTCACTCGTGTCGCTCCTGGAATTTCTTCGATTTTAAGCTCTACTTGCCTCAGTGGTGGTAGTTCTAATAGTTCTTCGGGAAATGCCTCCGGATAGTCTCTAACTATCGGCATGTCCTTAAGGTCTGTTGCTTGTCTTTGTTTGTCCTTTGCGTTTACTAACAATGTAAAGCAGCCCTTATTCAAGTATTTGCGCGTTTTCATCATTGATATAAGCTTCGAAGTTTGGCCCGGCCTATCACCTTGTACTATTAATTACTTCCCATCTTCTAACGGCATCCTAATCGTCTTATCTAAGCAAAAGATTTTCGCATCTTGAATGGTCAACCAATCCGATTCTGTTACTGTGTCAGGGCTGCAACTACTCGGGGGTCGTATCTCGCTTCCTCAGTTCCTATCACGAAGGCTCTAAATTGTATGATGCTCGGGAGGCAAGGATTGTGCCAAGTTTTGAGTTAATGTTTAAGTTCTCTTAATGGGCTAGTAATGGTTCGGGCAAGTCACCAGGAAATACCTCCTGTACTCCCTTACTAATAATCGGTTGGTCGTAAGTGTTTTTCGGGTATAAGGTGTAACCTTGTCCTTTCCATGTCGCCTTGTGTGAATAAGGTCTTATTGTAGAGCATATGTTTAGATAATTTCCTTGTAGAGACATGACTTCAACATGTTTGACAAATAGCTATTCCGTGGTTTATCGTAATCATAAGAATGTGATCATATCTTCGTGATGATCCTTCGTTTTAGGGTATGCTTCCAAAACCTACATTGTTTTGAAGTCGCCTTAGATTTGTATTCGGGTCTAGGAATCCACACCGACCAACGATTCCCTAAATAAGTTTGCGATATCCTTGCGATTTCATAAATGCTAGTCTTTTAATCGAGTACCATCAATTATTGTACATTATTTCCCATGATTATCATGTCACTAAATGAGAGTAAGGTATTGCGATTTAGATTAAGAATTCGTGTCAACCGAAGATTACTATATTGGGTGTACTAAGGCGAGCGAGTGATGACAGTGATTTTCAAAACCCTTACGTGTAGCAATTCCACCACTAGCATCGAGTTTTCGGGTCTGGCCTATGTATCGTTTATTTGGTATGAAGTATGTCGTGTGATAGTTTTCGAATACGAGTGTCATGATACATCGACTTCTGGATCATTTCTGGAGATCCGTAAACTTGTCGCGTTAACCCATCATGTCTTCCGGTGTCAATTCTTAGTTATCGGATATCTTGGGTGCATCACTTAGTATGTCGAGTGGTAACTGCACTCATGTGTCTTATATGGGAATACTTCCCACTTGCCATAAAAGGGTATCTCGTAAGGATTAGTGGGATAAGGCGTATACGGTGTCGATAGTCGAGAATGTGTTGTCTCCGCCTAAAGAACGAGAGAAATAGTCGGCATGGGACAGTATAAACCAGTCCCGATCCGATTCGTTATACGGTAATGCAATAGTTTACGATTGTATGAATGGCTTTCGATAATGTTAATTCAACGCTCCTATACCTTGATAACGTATCACTATCGTATATCAGGTTCGTAGGGAAATGTGAGTTTTCAAGAGTATGCGTCGGGTATCTACCTCGTTGTCTGACACGGTTGTACTCGTCCTTTCGTCGTATCATAGAAAGGTGAATGGGATCAAATTCCCACTAAGTCTTAACGTTATCTTAGTATTATTCTAAAGCACATAGCGTTTCGTTGTCTAACGTAGCTATCTCTTTCCCTCTCGACTTACCCTAAATCGGTAACGAGTTAGTTCGAAGATACGGCTCATGTTAGTATTAGCAATAAGTTGAGCACATAGAGTATCTTAAGTATATCATCTAGGTCTGTGTGGGTCTGACTTCAAGAATTCCCGGGGAGGTTCGTTTAATGTTTTACCAATCCCGTTCCGGCATAATTTAGTCCAAATTATTCATAGGTGATCAGGCTACGAATAATTCAAGTTAAACAATGCCTTCACGTTTTGGTTAAATAAAATCTTTCGTTTTAGAAACTAGTTATAGTTTGATTTTTGAAAAATCGGTATTCACTATAACCTTGCGCTATGATACCAAGTCTGTCACACCCCGCCAAAGCGGAAACACGGAATGTGAAGAGCAATAGCATTCGATACACAAGTTTATAATTCCGCACCAAATTATATTAAAAGAAACATAGCTTCAAGGGTTTACAATGTTTAAAGCATCGTTTGCATTTCCGAAATACAAGTTAAGTGTTCATAGCCAAGCCACCCGAACCCTTTCCCATTCTTGAAGTCATCAGCCCAAAGCATAAAGTCATCATCAAGCTTAATCGTAACCTGAAAATACGAGTCAAGTGTTAACTACGGGAGACGTAGTTAGTGAGCTACAAAGTTTTAAGTAATCAAAGCGTTGACGCATAGCAATGTGTAATGTATAAGTAAATCAAGTTTCGACGCATAGCAATGCGTAAAATATAGCATTCATGTAGTTGTCGCATAAGCATGCGAAAAGTATAGTATTCAAATAGTTGTCGCATAACCATGCGTAAAGTTTAGTTATCAAATAGTTGTCGCATAACCATGCGTAAAGTTTAGTTATCAAATAGTTGTCGCATAACCATGCGTAAGTTTAGTTTTCAAAAGATTGACGCATAGCAATGCGTAAAGTTTAGTTTTCGTGTTCGTAGGCATTGACCACATAGCGCGACTAAGTGACAATCCTAGTATTGCCCAATGATCGTTGCTAAGCCTAAAGCTTACCCATTTAGTATATTAATAATTATAATAATAATTAAATAGACTCTCAAAACTATATTTTATGATTAGTTACTTATATATTATTTAATTTAATTAAGGTCTATATCTTATTAGATTATTTGTTATACATAAAAAATCTTCCTAAACTTTCTCTTAAGGAACTTAACATTTTCTAACCAAGTATTAGTCTAAATGTTATCTTGATAGCTAGGATCTACACTATCGCTTCATTATTGCATTATTGGATTTATAATTTTAATGAAACGAGATAGATGATATTATAATTTGAATGACACTTTTGTTACGAAGTATTTTATCTTGCTTATTTTCATATTCACAATATTTTTTAAAATTAAAATTAGATTATAATACACGTAAAACTATATAATCTTATTATTGATGAACTCTAAAAAAAACTAGGTTAGGAGCCTTTTTAAAGGAAAAAACACAACCCAAATTCGGTTTTTGAGCATTATTTTGGAGGTGTTATTTAGGTAAAAAAAATCTAGAGCATGCTTAGATGATATTATAATTTGAACTAGATTATTGTCCCGCGATAGCGCGGACAAAGATAGATTTGACTCGTAAATTTTTGTTATGTAGATTTAAAGTTAGAGTTAATTACATGGTTCGTCCCTATGGTTTGCACCATTTTCACCCGTCCTCCCTAATAGTTTTTTATTACACCACTGGTACCTAAGTTTGAAATTCGTTGCCTCCAGAGTCCCTAAAATGGACGTGACGTTAAAAAGGCCGTTAAGTGTCCTCACGTGTGTCACACGTGAGGGGTAATTTCGTCATTTTACATATCATCTTCCCCAACATACCAGAAATCCAAAACCCCAAAACCAAAACCCAGATTCAATCATAAACTAAATAAAAACCATTAAACCATCCGGGTTGGCCCCCAAGATACGGATCCAAATACCACCCAATATCCAATTACATGATGCTCGGATTAAAATCCATACATAAAACAGTATCATCATTGCCATCTCACCATAAATTCCCATCTTTAAAATATAAAAAAAAACACAAACACACAGATACATACATATACAAAAATATACATGTATATATGTATATATAGAGAGAGAAAGAGAAAGAGATAGGGGAATAGCTAGATAGTTAAATTCCTCTTTCATAATATATATATATATATATATATATATATATATATATATATATATATATATATATATATATATATATATATATATATATATATATATATATATATATATATATATGTATATTTTCTTGTTTTTTCTCTTATTCTTTCGAAGGATTGTTTGTTTGATTTTTAAAATGGGAAAAAAGTGAAAACGTCACTGGTTTAACATGATCAGAGGTCCAATTATGTTTTGGCAACAACCCTTGAAAGAATTCCGATCTCTTCGGCCGAAACCTCGTTTTTATTCCTAGCATCGTTTTCTTCATATCTTCAATTTTTAAGGATTGTTTTTATGTAACAATGGATTTTGGTTTTGAATTTGATAAATTTAGGCTTTTGATTTGATTTGATAAATTTAGGTTTTTGATGTTGATTTGATAAAGGTGAAGTGTGTTTGTGTTGATTTGTATGAATTTTGGAGAAATTAATTTAGGGTTTTGTGGATTTTGGGGATGAACACGTTGAAATGACGAAATTACCCCTCACGTGTGACACACGTGAGGACACTTAACGGCCTTTTTAACGTCACGTCCATTTTAGGGACTATGGAGGCAACGAATTTCAAACTTAGGTACCAGTGGTGTAATAAAAAACTATTAGGGAGGACGGGTGAAAATGGTGCAAACCATAGGGACGAACCATGTAATTAACTCTTAAAGTTATTATGAGAAGATAATCCCATACGTATAATAACATATATATGTTTACGTTTATACCTATGTTGATTATAGTTAAAATAATATATATACTTTTACTTTTTTATACATGTTTTGATATTTTTATGAGGAGATTTTAGAATAACAACATGATAAATCATAGTCTAAATTGAGCGATTTATAAGTAAAATAAACTTACGTTTTTTTGTTTCAGTGGAGATGTAAATGAAAGAGAAAATGTAATTATAAGGGTGTAAAAAAGAAATAATCTTTGATGACATCATAAATCTGATCTAACGGCTGAAATCAAAGAAGATAACCCATCCAAAGGACCTTACTTCGCCATATGGCATTTAAGGCCCCTCTTTTATTATATATTAAAGATGACACTTTTGTTACGGAGTATTCTATCTTGCTTATTTTCATATTCACAATATTTTTTAAAATTAAAATTAGATTATAATACACCTAAAACTATATAATCTTATTATTGATGAACTCTAAAAAAAACTAGGTTAGGGGCCTTTTTAAAGGAAAAAAAACAACCCAAATTCGGCTTTTGAGCATTATTTTGGAGGTGTTATTTAGGTAAAAAAAATGTAGATCATGCTTACCCGTTTTAAAAAGGTATAATAGGCATGTGTAATTGGTATGTTAAAAGGTTTTAAGTGCAATATTACGAAACTGAAGAGAGAAATGTTCATATCATTCCATATATTTGGTATAAATTATTGATTGAGACCAAATGGAACAATCATATCCTTTCATTTTAAAACCCACCATAATTTATTTTTGTTTAAAAATTAATTATCTCATAAATGATAAATGTATTAAACGAATAAAGTGCACCATTAAAACGAGTATTTTCTCCTCTTTCTATAGAGCACCCACTCGATATACTTTTGACGAAATTTATTTTCGGGTTATTTTATGGGTTTTGAAATTTTATATTATAAATCACTGTTTTATCACATATGATATGAGTAGTTTAACATATTATTTTTTTTTCTTCTTTTTGATTGAAGTTTAATGTACATAATATAACAAATCTATGTTTTGAAATTCGTATTTAGTGTTCAACTCACATGTGAAATTGCCTTACGAATTTCAACATTTGGCCATAAACGAAAAAATTAAAAGTAGTCAAAATTCAAATTTTTTTCCGGGTCCATATAGGTTATACATTGTATGACATTGTTGTGTATTAAAATTCATATTTTGAGTTAAAATCATGTGTGTTGTTGTCTTTTGAGTTTTTGAAATTTTACATACATAATATCACATATAATTTGTATTCATAACACATATGATTCACAGTTATATCACATATGATATAGTATTATCATATGTGATTTTAGTATATCATATTTTATGTCAAAAACGAGAAAAAATAAAACTAGTTAAAATTCGTTTTTTTTTTTTCTAAATTTAGGTAGTTTATACATTTTATAGTAATTCTCTTTTATAAATATGTAGATATTGATGTAATATCACTTGTGATATTATCGTTACAATTTCATATGTGATATCATCATATGATAATACTATATCATATGTGATATTACTGTAAATTATGATATACTAAAATCACATATGATAATACTATATCATATGTGATATTACTGTAAATCATATGTGATATTAATACAAATCAGATGTGATATTTGAAGTTAAAGCATGTGTGTTATTGTCTTTTGAGTTTTTGAAATTTTACATATATTATATCACATATGATTTGTATTTATATCACATATGATTTACAATAATATCACATATGATATAGTATCATCATATGTGATTTTAGTATATCATATTTTATGTTAAAAACAAGAAAAAATAAAACTAGTTAAAATTCGTTTTTTTTTCTTCTAAATTTAGATAGTTTATACATTTGATAGTAAATCTCTTTTATAAATATGTATATATTGATGTAATATCACATGTGATATTATAGTTACAATTTCAATACCCATTAAATAAATAAAAAAATAAAAAAAGTCGTCGAAAGTATATAACACCACTACTCTAATTAAAGATAAAAGCGAGACGATCGCAACGGTATATTTTGTTTCGTCTAACGATTAACGTTTGGTGAGATAATTTAATTTGAAAAAATAAAAAAAAGTGAGTTTTGGTTTTAATCTTAACCATTAGATTGAAAATGATGAAGAGCAAAGTTAATGTATTTTGGTTTCAAAAAAATTATAAGTCTTAATTGATCATTTCTCTATCACAAATATCAACATTTTTTATACTTCAAAATTTTTAATTTCATGTATCATCTTAAAAATTATTTTAATGTTCGTGATACACGGGGTATTACTCCAGTAAGCCAATAAAAGAATAAACTCATTAAAGAAACTTTTCAAAAGTCGACGTCTCGGACTTTTGATGAGTATACTTACATAAATACCTTTAGATACCCTTAATTTCCCAAGTGGCACTTTCCTTTGTGTTAAAAGACACGTTAGTAACTAACCCGTGTTCGTAGCATCGTAGGTATACGAAAGATTAATTATTTTTAGCTTCTTTTTTTCTTTACTTGAAGAGAAGTCGTTTTTAAGTAACTGTGTTTATTATGTGAAAAAAGATATCAATTAAACCAATATTAAAGGGCTCCAACTTTTAAGTACGTTTTAGTTTTTACCTTTGCTAGAGTATCCACAATGAAATGACTAGATATATCTAAAACCAACCATTATACATATGACATTATTTAATTTTACATAATGTATAAACGAGTAGTTTGTAAAACTTTTAGACAAAATTATATTCATAAGATGAGTCGAATGTCTTTCTCTCTTTTTATCTCTCTACGTATACATACACTTAATATATATCTATAATGTTCTATATTTACATACAATATTATATTGATAAAATGATAACGTAGAGTATATATAATATTTTTACTATTGTAGAGTTGTGGGTGCTCTTAAGGTCTATTGTTAGAGCACCCGGAATGATAATGAGTGACAATGAGGGTTGTGATGGGTTGTGGGGAAAAAGGTGATGACGTGGCAGTGAGAATGAGGGTTGTGAGATTGTGGGGTTGTTATGATAGGGAGGGTTGTGGAGAATGTGGGAGTTTAATTTTTTTTTTCTTAAAAGATTTAAAATAAAATAAATAATACATTTATTAAAATAAAAATACAATACAATAATTAAAAAAAAATACAATACAATAATTAAAAAAAAAAATACAACACAATAATTAATAAATCTAACGTTGTCGATAGTTATCCGAAATTGTCGATATGTTTGCCACATATAATAAAACAAATAACAATTCAATAATTAAAAAAAATACAAATACATAAAATAAAAAATACAAATACATAAAATAAAAAAAATATAATACATAAAATAAAAAAAATATAATACAAAATACATCACCTACTTTATTCCCTTTTCTCACAAAATGAGATCCCCAAATTTATTTCAATTTTTTCTTCCACGGTTCATCTTCTTCCACGGTTCATCTTCTTCAAAATACATCACCTACTTCCATGGCTTCATCCTTTTGGTTCCAAAATCCCTTTCTCATCATCATCATCATCATCTCCGAAAACCTGCAAAAAGAAGAAAAAAAAGGTTAGAGTTTTTGTTCTCCTTAAGAAAAAAAAATTAGATCAAGTTAACCTAAACAAACACAAAACATATTTCATATTCTTTATCATTCATCTTTAATTATATCATTAAAAAAAAAAAAAAAAAAAAAAAAAAAATTACAACGACTCGTTCTCCCCACAACGAGCCTCAGAACGAGTCACCCGGAGTGATAACGAGAGGGGGGGCTCGTTCTCACTCCCACAACGAGCGAGAACCCCCCCCCCCCCCCACCTCCCCCCCCCCCCCCCCCCCCCCCCCCCCCCACACTCCGGGTGCTCTAAATTTTTTAAAAATATATAGATGTCATGCGGGTCCCATTTACACGTAGTGAACGCGCATATGTGCTTTTAAACCTTAACCTAGGATGGATATTATGGTACATAAGAGTAGACAAATAGAAAGTAGAAAACGTTTGAAACAGACACTAAACAAGAATAAAACAATTTGTGGTTAGGACTTTGGTGGTTTGGCAAAGCAAACCAAGTTGGGTTGTGAAAACTTACACAAAAAAAGGTTTAAACGTGATGCTATGTAATTACTCCATTAGGACATTAGGTACTTTCATCTTCATAAAGTTTTCAAGATCTTAACTTTTCTATTCAACCTATAACTTCCAATCTTTACATTAATATTCTTCTAATGGGTTTGTTTCAAAATCTTAGATATATGTCTGAGTGCGGCCGGCCTTTTCATGTCGTAGATTTTCTCTTACATTCCTCATTCACGATAATATATCGTAATTCGTAAACCTTTTAAAATGTTTTAAGGTAGTGCATAATCGATTTTTTAACCACTTATCCAAAAAAGTTGCAAGTTCTTTAGAATTAGTAGCTCTTTAGATATTGTATTATACGATGTCCTTAATGAATTCATTCTTGTGAATACACGATTTGGGAAAATGTGAGGTGAAAGTGATGCGGGTGATAAGTAAGCAAAACGAATAAATGATAGCATCAGCTTATGATCTTGGCGAATTTGACACATTTCTGTCATGTGGGCCCTTCCTAAACCCTCAAGAAAGACTCTACTTTTGTGTTTTGAATATACATGAGATTTATTTTGTGGATTGGATCAAACTCTTAACCTAAATATTAAGATGATAATTAAGAAATTTTTATATTAAAGAAATTTAAAGGATTGTAATGTCGTATATAAACTTCTGACAGGACCAGGCATCCTTGCAAAAAGAAAATTATAGATTTTTCTTATTTTGACAAGAAATAGAGAGTTCAATTATAAATGAATCTAGACTTGAGCTAAATTGAGAAAAACTATACGGTAAATGTTGGAGTATATATGCATATACTTCAAAAAGCCACCTTCATCCCGTTGGGGGATGAAGCATCTAAAACACCTTCATCCCATTTGAGGATGGAGCTTCGGCTCCATCCCATTATTGAAAAGTTGATGGAGCTTCGGCTCCATCCCATTATTGAAGAATTGATGGAGCTTCGGCTCCATCCCATTATTGAAAAGTTGATGGAGCTTCGGCTCCATCCCATTATTGAAGAATTGATGGAGCTTCGGCTCCATCCCACTGATGAAGCACTGGAGCTCGGCTCCATCCCACTGATGAAGCACTGGAGCTTCGGCTCCATCCCACTGATGAAGCACTGGAGCTTCGGCTCCATCCCACTGATGAAGCACTGGAGCTTCCGCTCCATCCCACTGATGAAGCACTGCTCCATCCCATTTATGGTCATGGTCAAACCGGCCCCACCAACTATTGTGACATGTGACATGTGAACTCTATAAATAGAGCTCACCCCTCATGGTAAAAAGGGGTCTTCTCCCCTCTCCTTACTTTCTCTCTCTATACTCTCTCTCTAGATTCTCTCTCTAAAATCTTTCTCAAAACCATTGATTCTCGGACATCGTGGCGTACAACACCTTTTCACGGAAAAGGTGTTACCTCTGGGGAATCGCCACCCGGCAGGGTTAAAACCCTCGGGTCCTTGGATTATGGAACCCGATACCAATTTCGATGTCGGGTCTCTTTCTAACTAATTATTTACTGTTTGTCGTATAATCTAAGCTCGGGGTGACGAGAAACGGCACCTCTTGGTCGTTGACACCAACCCGGCGGATTTTTACTTCAACATTTGGCGCCATCCGTGGGAAGCTTTATTTAACGATAGTTGGAGCGAGAACATAGACATATGGATACCCCTCTGACTTCAGGGATGACCACCCTTGTGTCTACTGTTCAGCCACAAACCAACGTTGTAGAGCCACCCCGATCTCAACCACATCAGTCAACGTTTGTAGAAGTAACTTTTACAAAAATCTTTTAATAAAGATGTCATAAAAAGTAATTTTACAAAAACTGCTTTAATAAAAATTCTATAAAAATTTACTTTTATAAAAGTTTTGATATTGACATATCATAAAAAGTAACTTTTACCAAAATCTTTTAATAAAGATGTCATAAAAAAATACTTTTACAAAAAGTGCTTTAATAAAGATTCTTTAAAAAGTTACTTGTATAAAAGTTTTGATATTAACATATCATAAAAAGTAACTTTTACCAAAATATTTTAATAAAAATGTCATAAAAAAGTACTTTTACAAAAAGTGCTTTAATAAAGATTCTTTAAAAATTTACTTTTATAAAAGTTTTGATAATCTCAAAATTTTGAGCTTCGGCTTTATCCCATTTTGGATGACTTTTATCTCAAAATTTTGAGCTTCATCCAGTTTTGGATACTTTTACCCAAAATGGAGCTTCATCCCATTTTGGATGACTTTTATCTCAAAATTTTGAGCTTCATCCAGTTTTGGATGCCTTTACCCAAAATGGAGCTTCTTCCCATTTTGGATGACTTTTCCCAAAATTTTGAGCTTAAGCTTCATCCCATTTTGGATGAATTTTGCCCAAAATTTTGAGTTTCGGCTTCATCCCATTTTGGATGACTTTTTTCTCAAAATTTTGAGCTTCATCCAGTTTTGGATGCCGTTACCCAAAATGGAGCTTCGTCCCATTTTGGATGACTTTTGCCCAAAATTTTGAGCTTCAGCTTCACCCCATTTTGGATAAATTTTGCCCAAAATTTTGAGCTTCGTCTTCATCCAATTTTGGATAACTTTTATCTCAAAATTTTGAGTTTCATCCAGTTTTGGATGCCTTTACCCAAAATGGAGCTTCATCCCATTTTGGATTACTTTTACCCAAAATTTTGAGCTTCAGCTTCATCCCATTTTAGATGACTTTTGCCCAAAATTTTGAGCTTCGGCTTCATCCCATTTTGGATGACTTTTATCTCAAAATTTTGAGCTTCATCCAGTTTTGGATGCCTTTACCCAAAATGGAGCTTCATCCCATTTTGGATGATTTTTGCCCAAAATTTTGAGCTTCGGCTTCATCCCATTTTGGATGACTTTTATCTCAAAATTTTGAGCTTCATCCAGTTTTGGTTGCCTTTACCAAAAATGGAGCTTCATCCCATTTTGGATGACTTTTGCCCAAAATTTTGAGCTGCAGCTTCATCCCATTTTGGATGAGTTTTGCCCAAAATTTTGAGCTTCGGCTTCATCCCATTTTGGATGACTTTTATCTCAAAATTTTGAGCTTCATCCAATTTTGGATGCCTTTACCCAAAATGGAGCTTCATCCCATTTTGGATGACTTTTGCCCAAAATTTTGAGCTTCAGCTTCATCCCATTTTGGATGACTTTTGCCCAAAATTTTGAGCTTCGGCTTCATCCCATTTTGGATGACTTTTATCTCAAAATTTTGAGCTTTATCCATTTTTGGATGCCTTTACCCAAAATGGAGCTTCATCCCATTTTGGATGACTTTTGCCCAAAATTTTGATCTTCAACTTCATCCCATTTTGGATGACTTTTGCGCAAAATTTTGAGCTTCGGCTTCATCCCATTTTGGATGACTTTTATCTCAAAATTTTGAGCTTCATCTAGTTTTGGATGCCTTTACCCAAAATGGAGCTTCATCCCATTTTGGATGATTTTTGCCCAAAATTTTGAGTTTCGGCTTCATCCCATTTTGGATGACTTTTATCTTAAAATTTTGAGCTTCATCCAGTTTTGGATGCCTTTACCCAAAATGGAGCTTCATCCCATTTTAGACGACTTTTGCCCAAAATTTTGAGCTTCGGCTTCATCCCATTTTGGATGACTTTTATCTCAACATTTTGAGCTTCATCCAGTTTTTGATGCCTTTACCCAAAATGGAGCTTCATCCCATTTTGGACGACTTTTGCCCAAAATTTTGAGCTTCGGCTTCATCCCATTTTGGATGACTTTTATCTCAAAATTTTGAGCTTCATCCAGTTTTGGATGCCTTTACCCAAAATGGAGTTTCATCCCATTTTGGATGATTTTTGTCCAAAATTTTGAGCTTCGGCTTCATCCCATTTTGGATGACTTTTATCTCAAAATTTTGAGCTTCATCCAGTTTTGGATGCCTGTACCCAAAATGGAGCTTCATCCCATTTTGGACGACTTTTGCCCAAAATTTTGAGCTTCGGCTTCATTTTTGGATGACTTTTATCTCAAAATTTTGAGCCTCATCCAGTTTTGGATGCCTTTACCAAAAATGGAGCTTCATCCCATTTTGGATGACTTTTATCTCAAAATATTGAGCTTCATCCAGTTTTGGATGCCTTTACTCAAAATGGAGCTTCATCCCATTTTGGATAACTTTTATCCAAAATTCTGAGCTTCGGCTTCATCCTATTTTGGATGACTTTTATCTCAAAATTTTGAGCTTCATCCAGTTTTGGATGCCTTTACCCAAAATGGAGCTTCATCCCATTTTGGATGACTTTTGCCCAAAATTTTGAGCTTCAGCTTCATCCCATTTTGGATGACTTTTGCCCAAAATTTTGAGCTTCGGCTTCATCCCATTTTGGATGACTTTTATCTCAAAATTTTGAGCTTAATCTAGTTTTGGATGCCTTTACCCAAAATGGAGCTTCATCCCATTTTGGATGAATTTTGCCCAAAATTTTGAGCTTCAGTTTCATCCCTTTTTGGATGACTTTTGCCCAAAATTTTGAGCTTCGGCTTCATCCCATTTTGGATGACTTTTATCTCAAAATTTTGAGCTTCATCCAGTTTTGGATGCATTTACCCAAAATGGAGCTTCATCCCATTTTGGATGACTTCTGCCCAAAATTTTGAGCTTCAGCTTCATCCCATTTTGGATGACTTTTGCCCAAAATTTTGAGCTTCGACTTCATCCCTTTTTGGATGACATTTATCTCAAAATTTTGAGCTTCATCCAGTTTTGGATGCCTTTACCCAAAATTAAGCTTCATCCCATTTGGTATGACTTTTGCCCAAAATTTTGAGCTTCAGCTTCATCCCATTTTGGATGACTTTTGCCCAAAATTTTGAGCTTCGGCTTCATCCCATTTTGGATGACTTTTATCTCAAAATTTTGAGGTTCATCCAGTTTTGGATGTCTTTACCCAAAATGGAGCTTCGTCCCATTTTGGACGACTTTTGTCCAGATTTTGAGCTTCATCCAGTTTTGGATGCCTTTACCCAAAATGGAGCTTCATCCCATTTTGGATGACTTTTGCCCAAAATTTTGAGTTTCGGCTTCATCCCATTTTGGATGACTTTTATCTCAAAATTTTGAGCTTCATCCAGTTTTGGATGCCTTTACCCAAAATGGAGCTTCATCCCATTTTGGATGACTTTTATCTCAAAATTTTGAGCTTCATCCAGTTTTGGATGCCTTTACCCAAAATGGAGTTTCATCCCATTTTGGACGACTTTTGTCCAGATTTTGAGCTTCATCCCGGAGGACTTTCACCGAAGATTTTTAGCTTCATCCCATATTGGACATTTGTCCCGATTTCTAGCTTCATCCCATTTTGGGAACGAAGCCTACAAGTTAAAAATGGTAGGGGAAGATACAGTCCCAAGAACTTTCCATGAGAACCTCCTCAGACATTGTTATATGTTAACAAATCTCCTTCGGAAAGATGTAAGGGCAATGCCCAATTTTCTATCGCCTGTGATACAAAAGCTATGGTTGCCTCTTGGTTTAAGGGGCAACAATTTTCTCAATACATGGCAAATTTCTAAGACCATTGATTAAATTGTAATAGCAAGTAATTAACGATAATTAAATTCCTAAGAGCACCGCGCTCTTAGAAGACGAAGGGGAGAGTGCCCTCTCTAATAAACTCCATGTTAGTCTGATACTCCAATCCTAACATAGACATGTTTGAGCAGCCTATATAAAAAAATAACGCCGTACTGGTCTGAGAATATCCCGGTATCGAAAGGGTTGAGCAACCTCTCTAATTAGCTCAGTGTTAGCGAAGGACGCTTCTTAACACAATAAAAATAGTCGTACCACCCTTAAACATTTTCCATTTCATGGAATCACACTTCCCACGAGGAAATATCATAGGTTGAGCAACCTCTCTAATTAGCTCAGGAAATGACTTTTCTAAACACAATATATGTGGATGAAGCACCACCATCTCTTTATGGGATGAAGCACTCTCATCCCCTATGTGGATGAAGCACCACCATCTCTTTTTTGGATGAAGCACTCTCATCCCCTATGTGGATAAAGCACCACCATCTCTTTATTGGATGAAGCACTCTCATCCCCTATGTGGATGGAGCACCACCATCTCTTTATCGGATGATGTACTCTGATCCCTTATGTAGATGAACAACTTTTCATTTCTTATATGGATGACATATTTTCTTTGCTTTTATGGGTTAAGCACGTTCTCGGTAGTGAAGGTCACTAAAAACCTAAGTCTAGTTTAGTCTCACTACATTCCACATCACTAGACGGGGGGGGGGGGGGGGGGGGGGGGGGGGGGGGGGGGGGGGGGTGTTGGGAGTATATATGCATCTACTCCAAAGCCACCTTCATCGGTGGGGAGATGAAAGCATCAAAACACCTTCATCCCATTTGAGGATGGGCTTCGACTCCATTCATTATTGAAAAGTGTGGAGCTCGGAATCCCATATTGAGAATTGATGGAGCTTCGGCCCATCCCAATTATTTGAAAGTTGATGGAGCTTCGGATCCATCCCATTATTGAAGAATTGATGGAGCTTCGGCTCCATCCCACTGATGAAGCACTGGAGCTTCGGCTCCATCCCACTGATGAAGCACTGGAGCTTCGGCTCCATCCCACTGATGAAGCACTGGAGCTTCGGCTCCATCCCACTGATGGAGCTACTGCTCCATCCCATTTATGGTCAAGGTCAAACCGGCGCCACCAACTATTGTGACATGTGACATGTGAACTCTATAAATAGAGCTCACCCCTCATGGTAAAAAAGGGGTCTTCTCCCCTCTCCTTACTTTCTCGGACATCTTGGCGTACAACACCTTTTCACGGAAAAGGTGTTACCTCTCGGGAATCGCCACCCGACAGGGTTAAAACCCTCGGGTCCTTGGATTATGGAACCCGATACCAATTTCGGTGTCGGGTCTCTTTCTAACTAATTATTTACTGTTTGTCGTATAATCTAAGATCGGGGTGACGAGGAACGGCACCTCTTGGTCGTTGACACCAACCCGGCGGATTTTTACTTCAACAGTAAATGTGTTAAAGTCCACTTCAATTCTACGTTCTTTCCTTATTCCTAAGACCTTCTTGATCACCTATCTTCTTGATAACCTATCTTAAAAGAAAAAGATGAAAAAAAATACAATCGAGCCAAAACCTAGTGAGGGGATATAAAAAAAATAGTATGATATAACATATAAAGACTCATTTTAACACAAACTTTTATTAAAAACAAAGTACACATATTATCCCTCTAATTAAAACTTATCAATGCCTATGAAATTGTGCATTTTATTATTATAATAATATGAATATTGTCTTTAAATACAATTTTTTCATTTTGTTTACAAAACATGTTGTTGCTTGAGTGTTTTAGTCATTGCTTCTGTAACCCTCAAGACCAGGGTTCGAATTCTGCAAACCCCTCATTTCATTACATTTTTTTACTGATTAATTTGCTGGGTTTGGGCTTAGGGGTTTGGGCTTTGATTGTGTTGGACTTTCATTTTTTTTTTTTAATTAGTATTTATACTTTGCGAATTAAATAATCCCGTCAACATGAAAAATATACTTTGCGAGTCAAATAATCCCGTCAACACGATCACAAATTTCGTTTCGTCCAGACTCGTGCAACGCACGAGTCCCCTCTAGTTAACATTAACATCCCTAACAATTAATAGGATAAAAATGACTATTTAATGAATAGTCATTTTTATCTTAGTATATGTATGCTATTTAGCAAAATAATTTAATAAATTGAGATAAATTATATGGTTAGTCATCTAGGGTAATGAATGGAAGGTCATGTGATCCGGTCCCCTCTTCTACACTTTTATATCTATCAAACTTTTGGTTATGTCTGTTAGATTGATATTTTTAACTAATAAATTATTAACCTTTTATAATACTATCGGTTTAATATTGTTAAAAAAATATTAATAATATAAACCTCAATAAACATTAAGTTTTGTTCTAACTAAATACTAATTTTAAATAAAAACTTTAAATTGAATACATTTAAGTATCTGTTTTGTTTGTATC
>CAJVGC010000065.1:16660287-16688824 GCA_910822075.1 Senecio squalidus | reverse complement strand
ATGCGCTCAAACGCATTTTTTGTTATATTTTTGGTATATCATAATGTGGGTTTTAGATTCGTATATCAACTACACACGGTCTCATTACCTACTATGACGTTGATTGGGCGAGTATCCGTCCTCTACACGCTCGACTTCCAAATATTGTGTTTTCTTGAGTGTTAATCTTCTATCTTGGTCATCTAAGCGTCGGATTGTAGTATCTCGCTCTATTGCTAAGGCGAAATATCGTAAAGTTGCGAATGCATTAGGCAAAACTTTTGGCTACGCAACCTACTATGTGAGCTTCATATTTTACTTTCCAAAGCCTCTATTGTCTACTAGGACAACATTAACTATGTTTAAATGACAACGAACAGTTTAGCACCGACGAACCATATATCAAAGATTAATACTCATTTTGTTTTTGATAACCGATTCGGGATACGAAAAACTGAAAAATGGAGGACCGAAAACCGAACCATTTTTTCCCTGGCCGGTTCGGTTTCTTGTCGAGCGCTTCAAGTCGGGCGACTAATTAGGCCAAAAACCCGTTTATTTATGTTCGTGTATATGCATATGTATAGTTGACTCGATTCATCAACCATGTTTGTATTATCCTATAATTAAACCATAAAACCCTTTCACTTAAAATAAAAGGTAAACTTTTAAATTTATTACTTATAAATAATAAATAACATATTTTTTTGTTAAACTACCCCATGTAAAGAAAAAAGGTTTTATGAGAACCAGTGGTCATCATACATATTTCAATTTACACACCTACTCTCCACTACAAGTGTACGATGCCGAGTAAATTCATCTAGACCCGTGATCCTCCACAAATACTTGGATACGAAATTGAACCCGCTCACAGGCACATCCGTGACGAAGGTGGGTACCTGCTCAAGTTATGCTTAATAGGTGAAATGTCTCCAACATGGTTGGTGCCGGTAAATTCGAACTTGATGATGAAAGTTTTATTCAATTTCAAATTACCACCGGAACAATGTATAAATAAGTATAAATATGAAAATGATCATAATGTTAATTTAAGTCATATTTGTCCAATAAATGCACTTAATATTCGTTTGTGTCATTATATTTTGAGTGTTTTATACTTTAAACTTTATTGGTCAGTTGTACAAATTTATTGGTCTGCAAACTTAGTTAATGCTTATATGTTAAAAGATCGACTTAATCCTAACATGATTAGTGAATCCTTATCTTGAAAGTAAAGCAAAATGAAGAAACGTGATACATATGATTAGTTGAGTACTATCATCAACAATCAAAGCATTATGATGAGAAAATACATTACATAGTATGGAAATGAGTATATTTTAAGTGAAATATGAAAATGGAAGTGAATAATTGACACTTCATGTTACTTAAACAATAGTATCCCATTCAAGAAAAAGCAGTTTCATCAAAATAGCAAAAGCACTCTACTTACTCAACCTTCTTCCCACTTTCCCTACCTTTCCTTATTTAGTAACCTTCTTTATGTACTCCTCCTTTCTCTATGTACTACTCATCCTAGCTTATTTTCTAGTTTTTGGACACATCTAGCAAGCAATGATTATAAGCTATAAAAGGACCTCTATCTTTATTCAACACCAGTTGGTTGTGTTACATATACCATTCAGGAGAGAAATTTAGAGAGAGATATGGGGAGGGGGAGGATAGAGATAAAGAAAATAGAAAATAATACTAACAGGCAGGTGACATACTCAAAGAGAAGAAATGGAATATTCAAGAAAGCTCATGAGCTCACTGTTCTTTGTGATGCCAAAGTTTCACTTATTATGTTCTCCAACACTGGGAAATTCCATGAATACATCAGCCCTTCTACCACGTATGCATTATATATATATTATACATATACGATATTCTGTATCTATTTTTGCTTATTTTTTGGATATTTACACAGGACTAAGAAGATGTATGATATGTATCAAACTACTCTAGGATTTGATCTTTGGAATTCACACTATGAGGTGCTTTCTCTAATTAACAAACGCTTAACTTTTTTTAATCTAAATATATATGGGCTTCTATAAGAATGAACAATGTACTCATGTATGTAGTTTGCTTAATATCATAGTAAAAAAAAATAGAAAATACTATACTAAAATCGGTAATGAAAAGGCATGCAAACTTGATTACAAAACAATGATAAGTTAAACTGAATTCCAAAAAATTTCACATGATAAACTAACAAAACTTTATACTTAAATTATCGGTCCTTAGGTTTGTAGGTTTTACCTGAGACCGGGTTTATGGTGGGTTGGTGTATTAAGATTGATTAATAAGGTGATGTTTATGAATGTGTAGAGAATGAAAGAAACAATGAAGAAGCTTAAAGATACCAACAACAAACTTAGAAGAGAGATCAGGTGAGTCTATAACATTAAATTAAGATTATATTTCTACATATTTATGGGTTTAGTACTATAGAGTAATTAATCACACCTTATTGATGAAGATCTTCAAAAATTTGAATCGGTTTGTAGGCAAAGAGTTCTTGGTGATGATATAGATGGGTTGGATATCAATGATCTCGCCATTCTCGAGCAACAAATGCAAGATTCACTTACCGTTGTGCGAGAACGCAAGGTTTCATTTCGATCTACCATCTAATACAATAAATTATGTTTAATTAATAATCAAATGTAGAGAAAAATGGACTTTTTGAAATATTCAAGACATAATGAATAACTTATATCGTGACAAATTACGATGTGCTTGTCTCTCATACTTGAACACAAAACTTCCAAGATTTATTGATCAACTTTATAAGATATTCAAGCTTTCAAGAGAATAACGATGTGATTCTTTGCTTCTTGACAGTATCATGTGATCAAAACTCAAACCGACACTTGCAGGAAGAGGGTAAGTAACCCCTCTTTGATTAATACCCAGTTTGTGTTTATCCTTTGTCCTTTATCTTTGATTAATAGCGGGCTTTGTTATATATTGTATGTAATCGTAAACTTGACTTTCTCCGCAACTCAGGTCAAGAACTTGGAGCAAAGAAATGGTAATCTCCGGCTAGACTATGTAAGCATCCAAGACTCCATGCACAAATCACACATATAAATATTTTTTAGTTGACGTGAATTAAACTTTCTAGTATCGAATTTGCCACTTTGTTACAAAACAACTATTGTACTTGTAAATATACAAAAACAACATACTGATATTTTTTGTTTCTGGTATAGAAATTAAAATTAAAAAAAACTTCAATGGTTTGTTTGTAACAAAATGCAAGTCAAAGATGATGTGAGAGCCTTAATGTTTTCGGTAAACATGACCCAAAAGAAAAGTAATAACTTAGGTAAAAGAAAGTCGTCAAATTGACAATTTTGTTTTCCAGAAACGGCACAAACTGATATCTAGAAATGCAAACATCAAGAATGGTTTTGTGTCTCATATTACCATTAAATAGTTGTATTTTCTAAATGTTTGAAAATGTAATCCACTTTCGTTCTATATTTGAAACCTTCAGGACACAAGGCGCCAATTGGACAAGAAATATGATATGGTAGAGAACGAGGGAGGCTATGAGTCCACTATTGCATATTCAAATGGCGTATCAAATCTGTATGGTTTTTGTGCACGCCCTAGCAACAACATTCTCCATGCCTCAGGATACCAGCCCCATGGTTCTCGCCTCAATTGAGACTTGATCTTGACAGATGTTATAATGTATTCTACACTAGCTTAGAGGTCGTTCGTAATCATCATATGTTTACCAAGTAGCTACGTGATCAATATAGATCATAATGTGGCAATCTAACACTTTATCATAGCATGTGTGTTCAATTAATATCGACGTCTGTAATGCTACTAGATGCATGATAGATGAGTTTCGCTTGCAATGATATTGTTACTTGTGATTGCACACTATGACTAAAATCTTGAAGTGTTAAATATTATGCTTACTGAAATATTGAATAATGAAAAAACCGGAGCATATCTTATAAGGTACTGCCTTGAAAAGGTTAGGACAAATTAGTAATGAACAAAATGAGATTATATAGTTACACATTGAGATAAGGGAAATTGTAATAAAAGCACAAGATGGTTTAGTCTAATTTTTTTTTTTTTTTTTTTAAAAAAAAGAAAAGAAAACTATTATAGGAATTTTTTTGGCCTGGACCTATTTTCACTTGCAACAAAGAACATTTCTTCTACAACTCGATAATATTTTTTTTATAAACCCAAACCACCTTTTCATGACTCGATTTTAGAGGTTTCTTCGATTTGTTTTCGTTGTATGTGTTTTGATGGGTGGTTATGGGTGTCTACATGTGTATTTTCATTTTATGAACTATATGTTTGGTACCTTTTTTTCGATTTGATTTACAAGTGTATATGTGTGTTTGGGAATTTTAATTCCAGGTTTAACATTTTTTTAGTTCACTTTTGTGGGTAAAATTACTAGAAGTGGTATTATTATTGATTGCTTGCCTAAAACTGACACATAAGAACGACATATATATAGAGCATACTACATCGAAAACCGTAGGGTCGAAAGCCCAACCGACTACAAACTGGATTGACATTATATAGACTAAGACCACTCTCATTCGTAACACTCATAACACCATTTTTCGTTGCCACATCACTATAACACCAACATAACATAACATAACATAACCCTTCATTCATAATACCAAAAACTGGATCCACCACCTTTTTTATTTTTCATTTTCTTTCTTTTTCTCATATTATTTTTAAAACATTATTAATAAAATAAACTTAAATTAATATTAAAAAAAAACAATACATAAAAATAAATAAATAAAAACCATCACATAAAAAAAAAATAAAAAAAAAATACATAAAAATAAATAAAAAAATAAATAAAAAAAACAATACATAAAAAACTAATCGTCGTCTTCGGCTTCCAATTCGGCGCGTATTTTGTCCTTCTGCTTTTCGATACGAGCCCGATCCCGTGGCGCCAAATCATCGATTGGCATACGTAGAAAATCCATTTTCCGAAGACGGATTCTGAGTTTGATCTCCTCTGTTTTTGCGAGCCTAAGCTCGCGAATTTCGGTGACAAGGTCTTCGTTAAACTCGTCCCCTTTTGAAGTAACATCGGAGGTGTCACACCCGGCTCAGGCGGAAACCCGAGGTGTACAGTAATGTAGGTATCAGAAGGCAAAGATTACATCGAAATAAAACTACAACATTCAAGTTTACATTAAATAAAGTGTGGGAGTACAATAAATACAACATGAATACAAATCGTGGCTTAAATAGAAACTAAACTACGTCTAGCTAAGTCTCTTTAAAGTCCACATAAATAAATAAGACACCGAACTACGTCTAGTCAAGTATCTTCAAAATCTCAAAATCCATAACAAACAATGTACTCCATAATCGATGTAAAATCTCAATCTCCTGAAAAAGCGTTAAAAACGACATCAACACATGTTGGTGAATTATTCGCAATATTTATAGTAAAAGTTGAACCAATAAAAGATTTAATAATCATAAGAAGTTTCAAAAGCATATCTTGTATTATAACCATAGTGTGAGTATAGATACCAAAGATTAAACATACACTGAACCTGACCACCAAATCCCCTAACCTAAGGCGATGTTAAACCAAAGGCAACAAACAATCATACGGCCATAACATCCACTCATAGGGACGTCCTATCGAGCAATGAGGGTGGGTCAAACCCATATAGATCTATATATATGCAACCGTGGGCAAAAGCTAACAAGTGTATAAGGGGGGCTTACCAAAGCCTAAGAAGCATCCTAATCTAAGGTGATACTGATACACTAGGCATACAAGATATACATCATATAATAGTTCAAAAACGCTTTCCAGCCCAAAATAATAAGAGAAAAGGGGCTACGAATAACTCACTGATCAGCAATTACTATGTCGGGTAGACACAAATAGGAGAATATGCTCCACCTCCTAAGTGCCCTAATATAAAAACATCAAATAAGTCTAAGTATCTCGATAAGTCTAGTTGGGTTTTGCCTGATTATTGATTAACGTTATATTGTATAATTCATATAATATGTTCGAGTTAAAGATAACGAACGTAAGATAATAACATTTCAATTATTGTGACGAATAAAAGTCAACGATATTCTGAGTCAATGACGACTAACAGAAGATATAAATAAGGTTGACGACAATACCGTCCAGTAAAGGTGACGATACTTCGAGTCGATAACGACTACAGAAAAACATCGTTTAATTCATGTCAATAATGACGATTAAAGAGGAATGATTTCGTAAGAAGTCAAAGTCAACTAAGAGTCAACGTTTTGAATAATCTTTAAGTAAAATAGTTGAAAATTGTCTTTATAAAAAGTTTAACGAGAGTTGACTTTAGTCAAAGTCAACTATACGCGATAACGAGTCAACGTTGGTCAAAAAGTCAACGTATGAAGTATTTGACGAGAATATGTCATAAGAATATGTTTCAAAGTGTTTTAAGTTACAAATTTTATTTCATAAAGTGTCAACGACAACATAATACGTTTAACACAAAAAAGTTTAAGATTACGGTCGAGTTATAGGAGAAGTGTTTTTAAATGGAAGATTATATGTTTTTAATCAAAACCGTTATAATAAAAGTCTTATTAGAGATTATTATTTATTTTCAAAAACATAAAATAAAGATTCGGGTCGAAAAATCGTGTCGGAAAACGGTTCGGTTGAAATTCTGGTCAAGCTAAAAAATGTCAAAAGGTCGGGTCAACGGATCTGGTCGGCGGGTCGGATCTGGGTCTGGGGCCGACCCATGGGTAGTTGATCGCTGGTCTGGGAGTACGTACTCGGGAACAAGGCCCCGTCACCTGGAAATGGTGCCCCAGTCGCTAGTTAACCTGATCCTCTTTGAGGCATTTCAACAAACAGTTAGTGGGCACAAAACTGCACAACGGATGTTTTTCAAAGTAAAGTAAAGCTATCCAAACGGTAACCAAATCTCAATATTTTTACATGGTTGGAAAGAGGGCAAATAATGCTACAATAATTAACAAAGTTTAGGTCATAATTAGCTCTTTAAGTTTACGAAAAACGGTCACAAACTAGGTACCCGAAGCTGTTCTTGAAACAGAAATGAAAAATGTCAAACTTTAAACTCGTTTTCCGGATTCGTTAGGCAACGAAAAAGGCTCTAGTTTGTTTCTATGTTTAGATTATTGGAATGAGAACAAAATGGGTCAAAAATATGAGATTTTACCTTAGTGGTTCGACGGTAAACTGAGCTCGAAGTAGGCCTCACGAAACTGAAATTATTATTATTTTTCGAGTATAAAAAGTGGTATAAATTCAGTTTTTGTTTCCAGTTTTTTTATTTATGTTTAGTTTCTCATTTAAAGCTTCTAAAAGTTAAAGATTTAGGTGAAGAAGTTTTACCGAAATGAAGAAAACCGAAAAGGAAGATGAACACGAGGTAAAGCCTTGTCTTGATGATGATAAAGCTTGACGGAAATTGTAATTGGTGGCCGAAAATCTTTGTAATCGGTGGGTCTTTTTGGAGAGAAAATATGGTGGTGTTTTGTGTGAGTTTTTGTTCAAATGGAGGGATAAGGAGGAAGATGGTGAAAATAGCAAAAAGGGAAATGATGGGGAGTGTGGGAAGATCCACATTTTACTCACTAAAGGCCAAGCCAAAAATAGCTTGGTCCCCACTTAACCCTCTTAGTTAAAGGACTAACAATGTAACATTTTCGTCGTTAAGTTTCGTTAACGGACCAACTTGAAATAGAATTTACGTTAGAGAAGTAATTTAAAATATTAAACGTTAATTTTTAACCTATAATTAAAGGCACAATTTACCCAACTTATATTACGAGCATACTAAACTATAAGGCACTTAGGTATAAATTGTTTCCGTCACAGAGGGCCGGAAACCAAACTCTAAACCCGACTAAGTACATAATGCATGATAAAATAAAATCTCCAATAACAATAGGGTCAAAACATAAATAACAATAGACAAACAACTAATTGATAATCGAGATGATACCACAGAAAACGAGGTTGTCACAGTCTCCCCAAGTAAAAAGAATTTCGTCCTCGAAATTACTTCTGAGTAAGACTCTCGACAGGGTACCAAGTAAGGTACGGGTATCAACGTAATATCTCCGAATCAATCCAGGAAGAACATCCGAACGAATAAGAATAGGATGGTACTCTGAATATGAAACGAGTTATAAAATGCTACAACGTGGTTTCAACGGACGCGAGATACAAATACCTGAGATACAATTGGACAAAATAACATGAGGTAATCTACCGATGACTTCTCACTTCGTGATCTCAAATGCTCGGAATTCTTCACTCGTGAGGGGACGGTGGGGATAAAATGATTCAACAAGATAATCAAGAAACGAACGCAAGTCGTCTTGTGATTCCACGGTAACTAACTACTGATATTTCGCAATTCTTCAAAATACAGGGTGCGAAAAATCTTGAAATCGTACGATAAGATTCCTGACACTCACTGGTCAACCTAGAAGGAGCATAACATGATGTTGATTATATTACCGGGGGTATCCTCCTGACCGGGGCCATAATTTACGGTTCGTTCTACAGCAAAAAGATTTGTCCTCAAAGCGATATTTTGAGGAGTTCTCAACAACTTCGTGTAAGGCTCACTATTCTCGAGATAAATAAATCTTGATAGGCTTCTTACGGTACGAGTCATTTCTTCACGGGTTGGAGCTGATTAAGAATTTCAAAAATAACTATCTGAACGATTTCGAAACTGAACTAGCAAATTCCTCATGTCCTTCATGACTATGAGAACGGATAAGAAAAGCGTGAACTTGACGATATAAAAGAATGGAGATTACGATTCCTTAACTATGGGAGCTACTGGCGCGTTTGCCGAAACAAACGGCATTGTAACAACTCACATTTATCGTAATGGGTATAGTCGCGAACTTGGACAAGACGTTCATTATCGACGATAACTAGGTCGAAAATCAATTTTAGGAGGTAACAAGAATTAGAACTGTTCAGATGAGTCATCAATCGTAGGGATAAGATTAACGGGTATCTATCGTCGGCTTATCAAGCTTTTGGTAGTCAATCCACTACGTTGACTCAACTTTTTAATGGAAGGACTCATACACATTTTACGGAGAATGGCCATAGCCTCGAATACTTTTATCAAATAGTAAGTCTGATTTGGAAATTTCGCCACCTCCGAAGGTGCTAAAAGGGTCGAGGGAGCTTCGCACAAAAAGCGTTATTCCCGGAATAAGATAACTTCTACACGTAGATTATCAAGTTGAGGACATTCAGGATGATTTGTGGAAATACTTCCACTTACTCACGAGTATCAGGCTAATCCTTCATCTTCATTGAAGCATACTTCATCAATTAAGTGGACGAGATAAACTGGATAGCCTTTACTAATTCACTTGCGGGTCTTCAACTTCCGACGGATGAAATGCGAATAAATGACTGAGTAATCGTGACGACGAAAAGAATGAGGACAACGAATAATAAATAAATAAATAAATAAATAAAATGAAGAGGTATGTGCTATGAGATAAATCCCGAACGCGAAACGGTCGGTGAAATAATTATGCTCACGCACGACGGGATAGTAAGTATTAAGACTACGTATGTCGGGAAAAATTTCAGAATGTAGAATGACGAAAAGGTCAACAGTACGAGATGACAGAGACAAAATTACTAGAACCAAAAAGACGAAGACTTAATCAAAGTCAGGATATGAGCGAAGGAACGCTTAAGAATGCGCAGTTGAAAGGATTGTAGAATTATGAATATGAAGTGAACGAAAGACGATCGTGAATATGTAATAAAAGGAAAATGTCGTGACTACAACGTGACGAGGCGGGGTAATTGATGTCATAGATGTCGGTTTCATACAGATGTGCACGCGAATTGATCAATGGATAAATTGCTCAAAAGGTGAACGGGTCATTCTCTCGAGGTAAAATAAAATTGGCACGATGCACAGATAATCAATCCATGATGACGGTGAAGTCAGAGACTCTCCACTTTGTTGAATTTAAGAATCGACATGTAAGGAATGGTTGGTAAGACAAATATAGATCCAACAAGTCTTCTAGTTCTTTGTCCGTTAGTCGTCTTGTAACTCCGCTTCGCAAATAGGATACAAGACATAAAAGGATTAGGGCGTAGAAAAGTCATGAGTCTTAATACTCTCCTCTAACTAGAGTCGATTACGACAGAACGTCACGCGATTACGGAGAAAGAATACGGACAGAATAAAGATAATCGGTAAAACAAAAGGATAATGAGAGTCGTTAACGGACTTGGATTGATCCAAACATCGGTTACCGTAAGACTTAGAATAATTCATTTTGGGTAAATCGGTATAAAAATTTCTAAGTCTTAGTAATTATCATGCCGAAGGTAAGGTTCATAATCATAGATAGTGGTAGGAATGTCGAAGAACATTAGGCATAGCGATGGTCGTGTTAGAATAAATAAAGTATCGTACCATCGGTATTAAATGCACAACATTCACATAATAAAGGATAATTAGATCAGATAAGTGAATCCGAAGTTCAACGTTTTACATAACCCGAATAAACGAAATACAATAACGTCAGATGGAATAAAGTACAATAATATTGAATGGTTCATAAAAGAATTAGTCGAAGCAAAATAATTCCACATAAGCGATCCAAACGGTTACAAAGGCAAGCATTCAACTACGGCAACTTCATATCTTAAGTTCCTAACACTCCGTTGTCTGGTACGACGATACAAGGAGGAAGGCTAAAAGGAGAGGAATCCCATTTAGGGAATTTGTCACGATAGTGCTCAAAAGTACCACACTCGTAACATGAGCCAGGAGTAATCTTACAGAAACGCTTTTTTTTTTTTTTTTTTTTTTCAACGGGAATTTCGCTTCCGTTTATCGCTGGGCCCTCTCTAAGTCTCGGTCTCCTTAGGTAAGTCACTAGACTCGGCATGATCGAGTTTAGTACCAAAGCTCGCTCCCCTAGGCGGGAATCTCGAATACCCTGGAGCATGCTCTCGGTGACCTTCGTCACCAGATTGGTACAATAGCAGCAAAATATTCCGTAAGAATCTCTACAAATCGACCGATCAATCTGCTATGCGGTGTCGGCTGTTCAAGCGTAGGAGTTTCTTGGGGCATCATCGTTCGAGAAGAAAAATAAAAGGAATATGAGTGTGTGCATAACTCGAGATTAAACTCAACGTTAAAACGAGTAAAGACAAAACATATAAAAGTCAAAGGGAATGCACACAGAAAGGTTTTCAGAGTAAATCGATATAAGCCTAAAGTCATAGTCTAAGTGATTCACATAGGAAGCCACTTAGTTCGCTATAACCATTGGCTCTGATACCAATTTCTGTCACACCCGGCTAAGGCGGAAACCCGAGGTGTACAGTAATGTAGGTATCAGAAGACAAAGATTACATCGAAATAAAACTACAACATTCAAGTTTACATTAAATAAAGTGTGGGAGTACAATAAATACAATATGAATACAAATCGTGGCTTAAATAGAAACTAAACTACGTCTAGCTAAGTCTCTTTAAAGTCCACATAAATAAATAAGACACCGAACTACGTCTAGTCAAGTATCTTCAAAATCTCAAAATCCATAACAAACAATGTACTCCATAATCGATGTAAAATCTCAATCTCCTGAAAAAGCGTTAAAAACGACATCAACACATGTTGGTGAATTATTCGCAATATTTATAGTAAAAGTTGAACCAATAAAAGATTTAATAATCATAAGAAGTTTCAAAAGCATATCTTGTATTATAACCATAGTGTGAGTATAGATACCAAAGATTAAACATACACTGAACCTGACCACCAAATCCCCTAACCTAAGGCGATGTTAAACCAAAGGCAACAAACAATCATACGGCCATAACATCCACTCATAGGGACGTCCTATCGAGCAATGAGGGTGGGTCAAACCCATATAGATCTATATATATATGCAACCGTGGGCAAAAGCTAACAAGTGTATAAGGGGGGCTTACCAAAGCCTAAGGAACATCTTAATCTAAGGTGATACTAATACACTAGGAAACAAGATATACATCATATAATAGTTTCAAATACGCTTTCCAGCCCAAAATAATAAGAGAAAAGGGGCTACGAATAACTCACTGATCAGCAATTACTATGTCGGGTAGACACAAATAGGAGAATATGCTCCACCGCCTAAGTGCCCTAATATAAAAACATCAAATAAGTCTAAGTATCTCGATAAGTCTATTTGGGTTTTGCCTGATTATTGATTAACGTTATATTGTATAATTCATATAATATGTTCGAGTTAAAGATAACGAACGTAAGATAATACCATTTCAATTCATTGTGACGAATAAAAGTCAACGATATTCTGAGTCGGTGACGACTAACAGAAGATATAAATAAGGTTGACGACAATACCGTCCAGTAAAGGTGACGATACTTCGAGTCGATAACGACTACAGAAAAACATCGTTTAATTCATGTCAATAATGACGATTAAAGAGGAATGATTTCGTAAGAAGTCAAAGTCAACTAAGAGTCAACGTTTAACGTTTTGAATAATCTTTAAGTAAAATAGTTGAAAATTGTCTTTATAAAAAGTTTAACGAGAGTTGACTTTAGTCAAAGTCAACTATACGCGATAACGAGTCAACGTTGGTCAAAAGTCAACGTATGAAGTATTTGACGAGAATATGTCATAAGAATATGTTTCAAAGTGTTTTAAGTTACAATATTTATTTCATAAAGTGTCAACGACAACATAATACGTTTAACACAAAAGAGTTTAAGATTACGATCGAGTTATAGGAGAAATGTTTTTAAATGGAAGATTATATGTTTTTAATCAAAACCGTTATAATAAAAGTCTTATTAGAGATTATTATTTATTTTCAAAAACATAAAATAAAGATTCGGGTCGAAAAATCGTGTTGGAAAACGGTTCGGTTGAAATTCTGGTCAAGCTAAAAAAAGTCAAAAGGTCGGGTCAACGGATCTGGTCGGCGGGTCGGATCTGGGTCTGGGGCCGACCCATGGGTAGTTGATCGCTGGTCTGGGAGTACGTACTCGGGAACAAGGCCTCGTCACCTGGAAATTGTGCCCCAGTCGCGGTGACCAGGCATTTCAACAAACAGTTAGTGGGCACAAAACTGCACAACGGATGTTTTTCAAAGTAAAGTAAAGCTATCCAAACGGTAACCAAATCTCAATATTTTTACATGGTTGGAAAGAGGGCAAACAATGCTACAATAATTAACAAAGTTCAGGTCATAATTAGCTCTTTAAGTTTACGAAAAACGGTCACAAACTAGGTACCCGAAGCTGTTCTTGAAACAGAAATGAAAAATGTCAAACTTAAACTCGTTTTCCGGATTCGTTAGGCAACGAAAAAGGTTCTAGTTTGTTTCTATGTTTAGATTATTGGAATGAGAACAAAATGGGTCAAAAATATGAGATTTTACCTTAGTGGTTCGACGGTAAACTGAGCTCGAAGTAGGCCTCACGAAACTGAAATTATTATTATTTTTCGAGTATAAAGAGTGGTATAAATTCAGTTTTTGTTTCCAGTTTTTTTTATTTATGTTTAGTTTCTCATTTAAAGCTTCTAAAAGTTAAATATTTAGGTGAAGAAGTTTTACCGAAATGAAGAAAACCGAAAAGGAAGATGAACACGAGGTAAAGCCTTGTCTTGATGATGATAAAGCTTGACGGAAATTGTAATTGGTGGCCGAAAATCTTTGTAATCGGTGGGTCTTTTGGAGAGAAATATGGTGGTGTTTTGTGTGTGTTTTTGTTCAAATGGAGGGATAAGGAGGAAGATGGTGAAAATAGCAAAAAGGGAAATGATGGGGAGTGTGGGAAGATCCACATTTTACTCACTAAAGGCCAAGCCAAAAATAGCTTGGTCCCCACTTAACCCTCTTAGTTAAAGGACTAACAATGTAACATTTTTGTCGTTAAGTTTCGTTAACGGACCAACTTGAAATAGAATTTACGTTAGAGAAGTAATTTAAAATATTTATATTAAACGTTAATTTTTAACATATAATTAAAGGCACAATTTACCCAACTTATATTACGAGCATACTAAACTATAAGGCACTTAGGTATAAATTGTTTCCGTCACAAAGGGCCGGAAACCAAACTCTAAACCCGACTAAGTACATAATGCATGATAAAATAAAATCTCCAATAACAATAGGGTCAAAACATAAATAACAATAGACAAACAACTGATTGATAATCGAGATGATACCACAGAAAACGAGGTTGTCACAGGAGGAGGAGGAGGAACGTGCGCTCTTAAATGGTCGTGGCCTTCCTAAAGGTCGTGGAAGTTTATCATGGCCAAAGAAGTCTGGTTCTGCATTGTCGTCGAGGTTGATCGGGTCAATGGGTTCAGGATTAGCAAACCTTGGCGCTTTATGCAAAACTTCCCATGCAGCGTGATGACGAAATGGGCGTAGATTTTCGGCTTCGAACATGCGTAACGCCGTTGTATAGACGGCTTTGTCATCCTCGCCGCTCGATCGATTTTGTTCGGCACGGTCATGACATGCTGCGAACAATTTTATACTTTTGCTCATAGCCCTCCATTTTGAACTTAGCGAATTTTTTGTAAAAGGTTCCGCCAAACCTTCGTTGAAATAAGCCATCACACGGAACCAAAAAGTTAGACCGTCTTGGTCGGTTCCGGTTTTACGATCCTCCGAAACATGAATCCAATTCTCCGCCAAGCGCCGCTCTTGGACTTGTGACCAGTGAACCACCTTAGACGATGGATTGGCTTCAGCTTCATCCGTAGCTTTTTTCTTTCCCTTGTCTTTTCTCTTACGAGAACCACTAGGTTCAACTACTTGTGGTTGTTGTGGTTGAGAGAACGATTGTTGTTGGGGTTGATGGAATGATTGGGGTTGAGGTTGATGGAATGATTGGGGTTAATGGTATGATTGAGGTTGGGATTGATGGTATGATTGTTGTTGGGGTTGAGAGAACGATTGTTAGTTGTTGTCGTTGTTGGAATTGTTGGAATTGTTGGAATTGTTGCCACTCGTTCATGGCTTGTTGATGGGGTTGAGGTGGTGTGTTGGTGTTTCCGGCGAGTAGTAAGGTAAAACCACCGGGTTGGGTTTGGAAATTTGCGAAGCCCGGTGAGTTAGGCGAATTGGGATCGGATGACGGAAAGTCGTTGTATTGAGACATTTTTCTTTGGGGGTTTTGTGGATAGAATGAATATTGTAGAGAGAAATAAATGGTTTGGTGTAATATTTTTGGGTTTGGGATTCGGTATTTATAGAAAAAAAAAAATTAATTTTTTTAAAAATAAAACCGTTGGCCAACGGTAGGAAAAGAAAAAAAAACAATTTTTTTTTATAACGGTAACAAATTGGGAGAAAAAAAAAAAAAAAAAACCACAAAACTGGCCGTCGCTCGAGCAACACCACGGCAAGAACGCCGCGTGAACGCCGTTCACCCAGTCGTGGACGCCGTTAAACGCGGCCAAAACGCCGGAAAACGGCACGGCTGGGGATGGTCTAATATGCCTCCGCAGTTTGAACTATAGATATTCGATCGCTCAAATTGAAGTTAAATGCGGCAATAGGAGATAAATCTTGTTAATGTAAAAGCTGAAATTTACCAATAATGTTTCACTCGGTAACAACATAATATTTTTCCGATCACGTTTCACTTGGTAGGAGCAAAAAAAAAGGTCCAAATATTTTCCGATCATGTTTCACTCGGAAGCACCATAATATTTTACCGATCATGTTTCCCTCGTTAACAGAAGCCAAAACAAGAAAAGGTTTTGATATTGCGACTTATGCAAACACCTACGTCTAACGGATCAACAAATAATTAATATAACCCATACTAGCAGCAGTCAAAGATAAGTAAAAAAGATAAGCAATTGATGCAAATTGTTGAATTCCTAGACCCACTTGAAATCAAAAGAATTAATTTATAATCAAACTAATTAGGTTTTGGATCCTTGAAAGGAACACGTGGAAACACACTTGAAATTGTGAATTCTTATGGTTGAATTAAATGGTGGGAATAATTATGGATGTAAAATAAAAAGCATAAATTGTGAAACGTGATTTTAGGGTTTGAGAGAAGGATGATGGTGTAGGTAAGAGGGATCAAGAACCCCTTTGATACCATATTAGAATTGGTATGTTTGCCTAAAACTAATACATAAGAATGATATACATATAGAGTATACTATATCGAAAACCCTAGGGCCGAAGACCCAATGGACAACAAATTGGACTGATATTGATTGACGTGATGATTTTGTGTGGTAGCATTTTTTTCATTTTGAACAAAAATAACAAATGATATTAGATTTGACTGGTTGCATGTTAAACTATAAAAGAGTAAATTATAAAGCAAAAGTGAGTGGTAAAATTGACGAGCGATGTTAACAAGGTCGAAAGTGTTCCTATTCAAATTATGTAAATTTCGAATGTATGTCAAAACATATAACCTTTACATGTGCTCCAAGCAAAATACAAATATTATTCTAGTCTAACAAGTATCATTAAAATGGCATTGTGGTAAAATATTATGATGTTTTCATTTCTCAAGTTTGTACTTCATTAGATAAACATTGTAGGATGGTCATAAAAAAAAAGTTCTAATACGTTCATGCAAATATAATACAATTAGATTGTGTACATCTAAGTTTAAGATTCATCAATTTCCGAATAACATGAATAGAAAAAAATACTGTTACATTGTGTATATTTAAATTAAAGACTCACCTTCCTGAATTAATAAGAATAGGAAAACCTGTCTATTTATACTAGTATTTTGTAATAGTCGATAATACTTTGAACTTTCATATATACTACCCGCTAGATCCATTACCACGTGTATATTTTGTTACGACTTTAAAAAGAAGTTGCTCTTGAAAAGAACTTCTTGTAATGATTAACAAAAACACTATATTTGAAAGTTACATGTAGCAACATATTTGTGTTTATTATAATAAAGTTAGGGTTGCAAAAATTTCATTTTCTCAATAATGAAGACATGAGAATGGAAAGTCGTAGAAATGTGAAGGCCCACCCAGTAAGAAGGCCCATCATATCATTTTAGTTGAGGTGGTTGTAACTAAGAATTTATTAATAGTTTCCTCGTTTTTTATTATTTATGTTTGTTCTAAGAACAACATTAATTACAGATAAATAAAGTTTTAATTATATCATTTTACCTTAATCGTAATTATTGTTGATTACATTTTTAGAGATTAGTTATTGAAGAAAGATGTTTATACTAAGGAAAATAAGAAGACATAATTTTCTAATTATCTATAGAAAAGTTGATATTAAAAGTATTCATAATGGGATGACTAGGATGTGTCTAAAATCAAGAGTTTTACATATAGACATCATTAAATTGAATAATGTAAAGTTAAATTAAATTGGTGTCTAAATTTTTAAGATTTTGCATTATACACTTAGGGTCTAATACCTTCTCTCTTTTATCTTAATTTACACCCATAAAATATATATATATATATATATATATATATATATATATATATATATATATATATATATATATATATATATATATATATATATATATATATATATATATATATATATATAGGGGTGGGTTATTGTAAAAAAAATTTGGAAATAAAAAAGGTAGGAATCAATCCTATCCACTCATTTAGTCAACAAAAAGGGATCAAGAGAAGTCAACGCGGTGGCATTTTGGTAATATTTTTGAACTTTCATGCCCTTTTGGTAATTTGCAGAAATCTGGGTTTTTTTTTTTTTTTTTTTTTCATTTTCCCAGATTACTGATTTTTTGAATCTTTGTGCACACTATTTAAATCTTTGTGCATAACTTTTATCAATACGTGTGCATCGATTTTATTGTGCATCGATTTTATCAAAACATATTCACCGCCGGAAAATCCACCGGAAAATCAATCCACCAAAACAAAACAATCAATCCACCAAAACAAATAAAACATGTGCATAAAAAAAACATGTGTATAAAGAAATCAATGTGCATAAAAATCAATCCACCAAAACAAAACATGTGCATAAAAAATTAATGTGCATAAATATCAATCCACCGAAACAAACACATGTGCACCGGAAAATCCACCGGAAAATTCCCGATCCCAGAAACAGAAACCTGCAACTTCGGTACATATGCAAACAACCCCTCGTAACAAGAAACAAAAAAAGGAAAGGAACATTGCTTCTTTAATAGCCGTGACAAAAACGATTATCTGTCAAGAAAATATTGCATACAAGACCCACTCTCACCGGAAAAACTTTTTACCACCAGCCGCCGTCAACAACAGCCGTCGTTACAATCGGATGATACGTAACAACAACGGCACCAACAACCGCCGTCAAAAATTAACTGTACCGCCACAACTGAATATATTTTCCGAATAAACGACCACCGGAGCTCCGACGACTCCGACATTATCGGATACAATGGCTCAATCGATCCCGATTCGATGTCATGTTTCAGAAACGGTGGGTGATTCCAGAAGCCTCGCCGTCGTCTCGCCGAAGCCGCGCCGTCCGAAGCCTCGCCGGAGTCTTCTTCATATAAAACACCTTCCGAAGCTCGCCATCTTCATCTTCATCGCCGGAAACTGAAGCTCGCCGGAAAACCGCCGTCGTCGCCATCTCCATCTTCATCTTCATCCGCCGCTGTCGGGATTTTTAGAGAGAGAGGAAGAGATTTCAGCCGTCGGGATTTTTAGAGAGAGAGATTTTTTCAGTTTTGAGAGATAGGTTAGGGTTTTAGATTTGAAAGTAAAAGTATGGTGTTAAAAGACCATTATACCCTTATTGATATAATAATGGTTTTTTTTTCTGCCGCGTGTCACCTCCTCCTTCCTTCCTATACTTTGTATTTTCAAATCCTTTTTATAGGGATCTTAATATATATATATATATATATATATATATATATATATATATATATATATATATATATATAGATATATATATATATATATATATATATATATATATATATATATATATATATATATATATATATATATGTATGTATGAAGACGTTATAGATTATTTTTTAGTTTTACTTATTTTAACTTAAAGTTTTTTTAAGAACCAACCTCTATCTTTAATATTATATAAAAGAGAGGCCTTAAATGCCACTTGCCAAAATAAGACCCGTTGGATATGTTTTGTTGATTGATTAAGGCCGTTAGATCGATTTGTTGATGTCATCGTTATTAATTTTAATTAAAAATTAAAAACTCTTTTTTCTTTTATACGCTTCTTTACTTCCTTGGTTACAAAAACCCTAATTCTCCTTCCCCTCAACATAAAAACCCTAATTCTCCTTCCCCTCAACATAAAAACCCTAATTCTCCTTCCCCTCAACGTTTAAAATCATTGAATTCGTCTTCATTCTAATGGTATTATCTAATATATATATATATATATATATATATATATATATATATATATATATATATATATATATATATATATATATATATATATATATATATATATATATATATATATATATATATATATATATATATATATATATATCCCTAATATTCAAATGGTTTGTCATATTTCTCATTTATTTATCTCCTATTTATCATCTATGGTGTCGTTAAGTTGCATGCATCATGTACACTGTTTTTCTATGAAAATTGCTTCGTATTTTGTTAATTATCTTGATGTAACGCATTTTTTATGATGTGGCTATTTTTAAAGAAAATAAATTTTATGGAATAGACTTTTGTTTTAAGATAGAGTGAAGAACTGAAAAACTGAATAACTTGATGATATTTAACGAGCTTAAAGTGGTGCGGTTATTCGTTTTCAGGATAACTATTTTTAGGTTTCTCTTAAATAAAGTTTTTGAATTGCAGTTCCTTCGATCTTATGTGAGTTATCCCTATATATCGTATCCTTTTTTTCCGATGCTTCTACATACCTTTTGCAAGTTGGATGATTTATCTGTTTGAATGCTTCTACTTATCAAAATGTATTTTTGAGGTCTATCTTAGATGTTTATATTTCTACTTATTTGGTGTTGGCCAAATAATATTTGTAGAAAAAGGTGATCTACAGCGGCCTCGTGAAGTATTTCCCAAAAGAGATGATATATTACTTGAACAAATTTATATTCAAAGTTGTGCATTTATCGTATACCTATTTGTTTTCTTCTGATACTATCGAGTTTCATATATTCACTAATTTCTTAGTTTGTTATAGGTTAATTTTGTGCAGATTAAGGTTATACTTGAAGTTATATGTGCATTCTCCAAAAAATCATCATGGGTAAGTTTAGTTAGCTTATTGTGCATATCTTAAGTATCCTGCTTTACTAATCAATTATGTATAAACATTTAGAACTATGTGTTGGGTTATAACTTAGCTAAATTAGTTTAACCATGAACAACTCACTTAACAAACCAGAACAGTAACTCAAACGCTTAATACTGAAGATATTAAGAGTTGCTACGGAAGACAAGTTAGTACGGCTGTTCAACATGTTACTACGGCAAGATGGTTACTACGGTGATATTGTTATTGATTACAAGTTACTACGGGAAAAGTCAAGATACGGAAAAAGTCAAGTCAAGACACGGAAGACAAATCTTGCCTTGCAAGTATAATCTAATTTATAGAATTAGAATTAGATTATGTTTCCTTTTGTTAATAGATAGAGTTTCCTTATTTCATGTTTAGATAAGGATAGACGTAGTTTCCTAGTTTATCTAGGTTTGCCTCAAGGTCTATAAATATAGATCATTGTAGAGAGATAGAAACACGTTGTATTAGTATTCATTGATTAATACAATTGAGGCGTATAATTCGACAATTGTTTTGTTTATTCTTATTCATTATTCATTAGTCGATAACTCGTAATATTGAAGTGTTCATCCGCTGCTGAACTTCTTCAATAGATCACGATCTAACGAAGGCAAACTTATTAGTTTACTTAGACTAATACGATCCTGACAAGTGGTATCAGAGCACAGGAGGTGCTTTAGATCCATTGATCAACGAGTTAATAATCCTCATAATCAAGAATCACAACAACTATCATGACGGAAGTTGCAATTGGCAAAGTTCCTATTCTGAACAGCAACGAATTCGACTTATGGAAGCTATGAATCAAGCAACACATCCTACTATCTGACTATACAGTCTGGGATGTGATCATTAATGGAAACAAACTTCCTGCCACCAATGGAGCTGATGGACAACCAGGAATGGCTGCTCGTGCACCGGTGTCTGATCTTGAACGAAGGGAAAAACATACGGAGATCAAGGCTCTAAGTATTCTTCTAATTGCAATCCCCAACGAATATCAATCGCAATTCAAAGAATATGAAGATGCAAAATCGCTATGGGAAGCTTTGGAGAAGAGATTCAGCGGAACAAATAATACAAAGAAGAACAATAAAGCTCTACTCAAACAGGAGTATGAAAGCTTCAACTCCATGCCTGGCGAACGAATGACTCAAACGTTTGATCGTTACAAAAAGCTCACCGGCGAGATGATCAGTGCAGGAATCAAGTACGATAGAGACGATCTTAACAGAAAGTTCATCCGCGCTCTAGGGAAGGAATGGATCGTTTACACTGTTTCCTACAGACAAGGAGACACCCTAGATGCACTAGAGTTGGATGATCTTTACAACGATTTAAGAGTCTTTGAATCTGAAGTCGAAGCAGAAAAGGTTACAACTACCAACCCTAGTATTACCAATAGTAATACTGCCCTTGCCACAACATCTGGAGGACCTAAACATGAAATCAGCGAAGAGATTTCATTCGAAGCCTTTATTTGTAAGTGTTCAAATCTCACAGGTGAAGAGGTGAAACAGATGCATCAGGATGATTGTGATGAAATCGACCTAAAGTGGCAATCTACTATGCTGGCACTACGAGCAAGACGATTCTTGAATAGGACAGGAAGGCGATTCAATCCACGAAACAACGAACGAATTAACTTCGACAAAAGCAAGGTGAAGTGTTATGAATGCAGTGAATTAGGTCACTTTGCTAGAGACTGTCCAAACAAGTCACGAACCAACAATCCACGAACCACTCAAGATACAAATCAGAGTGCACTCATGTCCCAGGACATCTTTGCATATGATTGGAGTGACTTGGCTGAAGAAACAAGTCAAAATAGAGCACTAATCTCTGAAGAACAAAATAACGTAGAAACCACTACTACTGTTCACCATGCATGCATAGCCGTAGTAATGGATGATACGGACATTCTAGGAAACTTAGTTGCTACGGATGACTTATTTTCTACTGAGCTGTCCTACACTGATATTGGAATTCCTGAAATCGGCAACAACATACTGGGATACGACTGGAATGATGATGATCAAGGAGCACCACACGAGGATGCTCTCATGGCAATTGATTCACCAACTCCAGCATCTCCATCTCTTATGGCCGAGGTAACTTCTAAATTATGTACCCCTAAATGTAAAGCTATGATTGTTAAGTACAAAGATCATAATCAACTAATGAGTGACTCAATTAAAACATTAGAAGAACAAAGAAGGTCAGCTCATAGAATAATAGATAATTTAGAAACCAAATCAAGTCCCACAAAATTAATGAACAAAGCTATCAAGAAAAGATTAATTTACTTGACTGGCAAAAAGAGGACTTACTCCTTAAACTCAAGGTGGCTAGGGATAAGATCAAACTACTAGAACAAGAACATGATAAAGTAGAATTGGATGTAGGGAAGTTAGAATTTGCATCAAAATCTGTAAACGACCTATGTCAAAAACAAATTCATGGTAAGGTTAAAGCTGGCCTAGGTTACAAAGAAGTTGCCCCTCCATTCAATCAAAACTACATCCCACCATCTGTAGATGAACCACAAATTCCTATATCTCAGGCACCACCAAAAGAATCATTCAATGTCGATCCTATCGACTATGATGAAGTTCTAATTGATGACTTAGTTGAAGAGAGTCAACTTAATATTGTGAAAAATAAAGACATTCCACTTGAAAATCATCTTATCACAATAGAAGGTTGCACTCAACAATCTTCACAAAGTCTAGTGCGTATGCCATGCCCAAACCCCATCAACAAAATCAAAACACCTGTTCAAAGAAAGCCCAAACCAGTTCCCAAAGAAACCGTTAAGACTTGGAATCACATAGGTAAAAGAGGAAACCAACGAAATATGAATCAAGTCAAAACTCAAAAGGGACAAATTGTTAATTCCTCAAGGAAAGGGTGTTTTATTTGTGGTAAATTGAATCATTATGCAAAAATATGTTATCACAATCCTCAAAATCAAACACAAGTGATTCAAAAACCACATAATGGGGTGGGATACAAAGGCAGGGCTGTCTCTAAAAACAACTTTGTCAAACACGTTTCTCTAGAAAATCAAGGTGTTAACAAAAGAAACATAATTTCCAACAAGAAGAATAGAGTTAATGCTGCTAGACAATCAGTTGTTTCTACGGCTAAGGTTAGTACGGCAAAAAGTAAGGGTGTTAATACTGCTCATATTAATACTGTGAAAACTAATCGTATGAAGCCTGCTCGTGTTAATACTGCCAAAAGTAACTTTGTTACTAAGGCTCCTATTAACAAAACGAAACAACGGAATGTCAAACCAGTATCTATTCCAATTGTTAAATCAAAAGTTGTTAACCCCAAAATTGTTCAAAAAGAAAAATCTTTCAAACGAGTGTGGCAACCAAAAGTTCAAGTAACTCAACCACCTATCCCCACTGGTTTTTCAAAACTAGTACAAAGGAAGGTGAGTTACTTCGATGAAATGGGCAAACCCAAGTCAACTTTGGCTTAGGTTCCCCTCAGAAACTAATCTCTATCGTTTATGTGCAGGTTCATCTTCATCGCCGGAAACTGAAGCTCGCCGGAAAACCGCCGTCGTCGCCATCTCCATCTTCATCTTCATCCGCCGCTGTCGGGATTTTTAGAGAGAGAGGAAGAGATTTCAGCCGTCGGGATTTTTAGAGAGAGAGAGATTTTTCAGTTTTGAGAGATAGGTTAGGGTTTTAGATTTGAAAGTAAAAGTATGGTGTTAAAAGACCATTATACCCTTATTGATATAATAATGGTTTTTTTTTCTACCACGTGTCACCTCCTCCTTCCTTCCTATACTTTGTATTTTCAAATCCTTTTTATAGGGATCTTAATATATATATATATATATATATATATATATATATATATATATATATATATATATATATATATATATTATATATATAATATATATAGATATATATATATATATATGTATGTATGAAGACGTTATAGATTATGTTTTTAGTTTTACTATTTTAACTTAAAGTTTTTTTAAGAACCAACCTCTATCTTTAATATTATATAAAAGAGAGGGCTTAAATGCCACTGCCAAATAAGACCCGTTGGATATGTTTTGTTGATTGATACGCCGTTAGATCGATTTGTGATGTCATCGTTATTAATTTGTAATTAAAAATTAAAAACTCTTTTTTCTTTTATACGCTTCTTTACTTCCTTGGTTACAAAAAACCTAATTCTCCTTCCCCTCAACATAAAAAAACCCTAATTCTCCTTCCCCTCAACATAAAAACCCTAATTCTCCTTCCCCTCACGTTTTAAAATCATTGCATTTCGTCTTCATTCTAATGGTATTATCTAATATATATATATATATATATATATATATATATATATATATATATATATATATATATATATATATATATATATATATATATATATATATATATATATCCCTAATATTCAAATGGTTTGTCATATTTCTCATTTATTTATCTCCTATTTATCATCTATGGTGTCGTTAGGTTGCATGCATCATGTACACTGTTTTTCTATGAAAATTGCTTTGTATTTTGTTAATTATCTTGATGTAACGCATTTTTTATGATGTGGCTATTTTTAAAGAAAATAAATTTTATGGAATAGACTTTTGTTTTAAGATAGAGTGAAGAACTGAAAAACTGAATAACTTGATGATATTTAACGAGCTTAAAGTGGTGCGGTTATTCGTTTTCAGGAAAACTATTTTTAGGTTTCTCTTAAATAAAGTTTTTGAATTGCAGTTCCTTCGATCTTATGTGAGTTATCCCTATATATCGTATCCTTTTTTTCCGATGCTTCTACATACCTTTTGCAAGTTGGATGATTTATCTGTTTGAATGCTTCTACTTATCAAAATGTATTTTTGAGGTCTATCTTAGATGTTTATATTTCTACTTATTTGGTGTTGGCCAAATAATATTTGTAGAAAAAGGTGATCTACAGCGGCCTCGTGATGTATTTCCCAAAAGAGATGATATATTACTTGAACAAATTTATATTCAAAGTTGTGCATTTATCGTATACCTATTTGTTTTCTTCTAATACTATTGAGTTTCATATATTCACTAATTTCTTAGTTTGTTATAGGTTAATTTTGTGCAGATTAAGGTTATACTTGAAGTTATATGTGCATTCTCCAAAAAATCATCATGGGTAAGTTTAGTTAGCTTATTGTGCATATCTTAAGTATCCTGCTTTACTAATCAATTATGTATAAACATTTAGAACTATGTGTTGGGTTATAACTTAGCTAAATTAGTTTAACCATGAACAACTCACTTAACAAACCAGAACAGTAACTCAAACGCTTAATACTGAAGATATTTACGGAAGACAAGTTAGTACGGCTGTTCAACATGTTACTACGGCAAGATGGCTTACTACGGTGATATTGTTATTGATTACAAGTTACTACGGGAAAAGTCAAGATACGGAAAAAGTCAAGTCAAGACACGGAAGACAAATCTTGCCTTGCAAGTATAATCTAATTTATAGAATTAGAATTAGATTATGTTTCCTTTTGTTAATAGATAGAGTTTCCTTATTTCATGTTTAGATAAGGATAGACGTAGTTTCCTAGTTTATCTAGGTTTGCCTCAAGGTCTATAAATATAGATCATTGTAGAGAGATAGAAACACGTTGTATTAGTATTCATTGATTAATACAATTGAGGCGTATAATTCGACAATCGTTTTGTTTATCTTATTCATTATTCATTAGTCGATAACTCGTAATATTGAAGTGTTCATCCGCTGCTGAACTTCTTCAATAGATCACGATCTAACGAAGGCAAACTTATTAGTTTACTTAGACTAATACGATCCAGCACAGGAGGTGCTTTAGATACCATTGATCAACGAGTTAATAATCCTCATAATCAAGACTCACAAACAACTATCATGACGGAAGTTGCAATTGGCAAAGTTCCTATTCTGAACAGCAACGAATTCGACTTATGGAAGCTACGAATCAAGCAACACATCCTACTATCTGACTATACAGTCTGGGATGTGATCATTAATGGAAACAAACTTCCTGCCACCAATGGAGCTGATGGACAACCAGGAATGGCTGCTCGTGCACCGGTGTCTGATCTTGAACGAAGGGAAAAACATACGGAGATCAAGGCTCTAAGTATTCTTCTAATTGCAATCCCACACGAATATCAATCGCAATTCAAAGAATATGAAGATGCAAAATCGCTATGGGAAGCTTTGGAGAAGAGATTCAGCGGAACAAATAATACAAAGAAGAACAATAAAGCTCTACTCAAACAGGAGTATGAAAGCTTCAACTCCATGCCTGGCGAACGAATGACTCAAAATACAAAGCTCACGGCGAGATGATCAGTGCAGGAATCAAGTACGATAGAGACGATCTTAACAGGACAAGTCATCCGCGCTCTAGGGAAGGAATGGATCGTTTACACTGTTTCCTACAGACAAGGAGACACTCCTAGATGCTACTAGAGTTGGATGATCTTTATAGCAACGATTAAGCAGTCTTTGAATCTGAAGTCGAAGCAGAAAAGGTTACAACTACCACCCTAGTATTACCAATAGTAATACTGCCTTGCCCACAACATCTGGAGGACCTAAACATGAAACAGCGAAGAGATTTCATTCGAAGCTTATTGTAAGTGTCAAATCTCAACAGGTGAAGAGGTGCAACAGATGCCATCAGGATGATTGTGATGAAATCGACCTAAATGTGGCAAATCTACTATGCTGGCACTACGAGCAAGACGATTCTTGATAGGACAGGAAGGCGATTCAATCCACGAAACAACGAACCGAATTAACTTCGACAAAAGCAAGTGAAGTGTTAGGTCACTTTGCTAGAGACTGTCCAAACAAGTCACGAACCAAACATCCAGAAACCACTCAAGATACAATCAGGTGCACTCATGTCCCAGGACATCTTGCATATGATTGGAGTGACTTGGCTGAAGAAACAAGTCAAAATAGAGCACTAATCTCTGAAGAACAAATAACGTAGAAACCACTACTACTGTTCACCATGCATGCATAGCCGTAGTAATGGATGATACGGACATTCTAGGAAACTTAGTTGCTACGGATGATTATTTTCTACTGAGCTGTCCTACACTGATATTGGAATTCCTGAAATCGGCAACAACATACGGGATACGACTGGAATGATGATGATCAAGGAGCACCACACGAGGATGCTCTCATGGCAATTGATCACCACTCCAGCATCTCCATCTCTTATGGCCGAGGTAACTTCTAAATTATGTACTCCTGAATGTAAAGCTATGATTGTTAAGTACAAAGATCATATCAAAATGAGTGACTCAATTAAAACATTAGAGAAACAAAGAAGGTCAGCTCATAGAATAATAGATAATTTATAAAACCAAATCAAGTCCCACAAAATTAATGAACAAAGCTATCAAGAAAAGATTAATTACTTGACTGGCAAAAAGAGGACTTACTCCTTAAACTCAAGGTGGCTAGGGATAAGATCAAACTACTAGAAACAAGAACATGATAAAGTAGAATTAGGATGTAGGGAAGTTAGAATTTGCATCAAAATCTGTAAACGACCTATGTCAAAAACAAATTCATGGTAAGGTAAAGCTGGCCTAGGTTACAAAGAAGTTGCCCCTCCATTCAATCAAACTACATCCCACCATCTAGTAGATGAACCACAAATTCCTATATCTCAGGCACCACCAAAAGAATCATTCAATGTCGATCCTATCGACTTATGATGAAGTTCTAATTGAGGACTTAGTTGAAGAGAAGTCAACTTAATATTGTGAAAAATAAAGACATTCCACTTGAAAATCATCTTATCAAGGTTGCACTCAAACAATCTTCACAAAGTCTAGTGCGTATGCCATGCCCAAACCCCATCAACAAAATCAAAACACCTGTTCAAAGAAAGCCCAAACCAGTTCCCAAAGAAACCGTTAAGACTGGAATCATAGGTAAAAGAGGAAACCAACGAAATATGAATCAAGTCAAAACTCAAAAGGGACAAATTGTTAAATCCTCAAGGAAAGGGTGTTTTATTTGTGGTAAATTGAATCATTATGCAAAATCTGTTATCAATCCTCAAAATCAAATACAAGTGATTCAAAACCACATAATGGGGGGGATACAAAGGCAGGGCTTGTCTAAAAACAACTTTGTCAAAC
>CAJVGC010000065.1:16592620-16660187 GCA_910822075.1 Senecio squalidus | reverse complement strand
TCACTGCCACCTCCAATCAAGATGAACAAATGGAGACAGGTAGTGCGTTTGAGGGGGAGACAGACTTTGATGCTAATATGATGATAGATGAAGAAGATGAAGAAGGTGAGAAGATGGAAACTGATTCTCAACATGAGGGGGAGCAGCAGAAAGAAGTCAAGCAAATGGTTGAAGAAACAATAGATGAGATGGAAGATGAAACTTCACCAAATGCTACTGAAACACTTGCTACGGAGCAGGTTGATACTGAAATGGTTGCTGCGGACTCGATTGCTGCGGATCAAGTTACTGCTGATCCTATGGTGACAAGCCCAGTTGATGCTGATCCAGTTGCTACGGACCCAATGGTAATTAGCCCAGTTACTACGGAGCCAGTTACTACGGACCCCATGGTCACCAGTCCAAGAACAGAGGATGCAGAGGAAGATCATTCCTACCTGTTCACAACCATTCCTCCCACGTTCGATCAAGCTTCAACTCCTTTTCAGGCAATCCAATCTGAAGCTACAACTCCTTCACCACTGTCAAGAAACTCCTTCTACTTGATCAACAAGAAGCTGCAAATGTTCTTATAAGAACAGAAATGTCAAGAGCAAGTGTGATGGCTGACGAAGACACTATAGCATCACAACTGCTCAAGATCAAAGAGGAAAAAGCAGAAGAAGAAAGAAAGAAGATGTTAGCTGAAAGAGTTGCAAAACAGAGAGCATCAGCTGCATTGGGTGAAAAACCAATTCAAACATCTTTAAGACTACCTGAACAATCTACTGGTTTGTTTGTTTCTATTCCTACAGGTAGATTCGGGTACATTACAGTGGATAAGAAGAAGAATAAAGTGCAAATGGTTGACCTTGATGCTCCAGAAGAAAGAGGAAAAGGCAAAGCCATTGCAGTGAAGAAATCAAAAACTGAAGAAGAAAGGAGCAAACAGGAAGCCTTTAATTTTCAAGGAATGACTGCTGAAGAAATTGAAATACTCAGACAAGAGCAAGAAGAAGCAGAGTTATTGAAAAGAATGGCTGCTGAAAAGGAAGAAGAGGAAGAAAGGGAAAGAAAGAGAAAGATAGCTGAAGCAGATGAGCTTCATGCTAAGCAAACAAATCTCCTACTCCAGCTGAAAGAGAAATTGGCCAGAATTGCTGAGGAGGATGCAATTCATGCACAACTCCTGCTTGATGCTGAAAAAGAAGAAAATGAGAGAATTGCTGAAAGATGAGAAAAGCTAAGGAGATGGTCAATGAAGATTTTGGACAGATTGTTAAAGGTTTGGTAAAGTCAGATGAGCTTCTTGCACAGAAGATGCATGAAGAAGAACTGGAACACTCAAAGCCAAAGCCAAGCCTGAGAAGAAGAAAGTGTCCAAATCCAAGCTCAAGCCTACTCAAATAAAGCTAGCTGAAGATAGAGAGAAGTACACTAAGTACCTCAAAAGCAAAGGGTACAGTGGCAGATCCTTAGGTCCTATGAAGCTAACCAACATGCTGGACCTTGTAAAGGAAGAAAGACAAAAGGAAACTGACAGGGAAGCTGCTCTTGCTAAGATTGCTAAGATTCAAGAGAAAAAGAAGAAAGATGCTCTTGAAGCTGCCCTGAAAACTGGAAGGAAAGTGTTCATACACCCTGAACCTGTTCCTGAAGTAAAGAAGTCTGAAGAGAAGCCTAAAAGAAGGAAGCTGTCATCAAAAAGGATTCCAGTTCCTCCATCTAAAAGACAAAAGATGAGTGATGCTGCTACTGCTTCTCAAGAAAGCCCAGATATTCCATTCATGGATGTCAAACCAGAGCCTGAAGATATGGAACAAGACTCTCCTAGTACTACTCAAGGGGGAGACTATTCTGCATACATCAATCACGTTGAAGGTTTGAAGTTTACTCCATTGAATGTGAAACCTCCAGTTATTATTGATTGGAAGTATATTGGAGGGCAGACCAAGACTGAGTATGAAGTGACCAGACAAGACAAATCAAGGAAGGTACTTCATGCTTTCTATGATGCAATTAGATTCTTTGACAGAGAAGACCTGGAAAGAATGTATAATATAGGCGAGTCAAAGTACTTTAATCAAAGAGGAGTACCAGGAATTGATCTGGCAATGGACATCTTATGCGGACTATTTGAACCTGGATATGAGAAAAAGAGTTCAGTCTTCAAGAAGGAAGGACCAAACAATCCGATTCTGGATTGGTACATCTATGAAAGAAGTGGAACATACTTCATTATCAGAAGACCTGGAGCAAGAGAATTCTACTTGGTAGATGTTAAATATCCACATTCTTTGAAGACATTGAATGAGCTAGTTGAGCTAAAGCTGAATGGACCTCAAGACTCAAGACTTGCTCATGAACTCATTAGGAAAATTTTGTGTCAACGCGTAGAAGAAAAGTCCAAGGGAAAGACTGACTGGAAAAACAAGTAGTTGTAATTAACATACAATACTTAGTACTGTTTTGTAAAAAGTTAGTAATGTTGAAGTATGAAACTTGTACTTTTGATGTGTCATAAAAGTTCAAGGTTAGTGGGAGATTGTTGGGTTATAACTTAGCTAAATTAGTTTAACCATGAACAACTCACTTAACAAACCAGAACAGTAACTCAAACGATTAATACCGAAGATATTAAGAGTTGCTACGGAAGACAAGTTAGTACGGCTGTTCAACATGTTACTACGGCAAGATGGTTACTACGGTGATATTGTTATTGATTACAAGTTACTACGGGAAAAGTCAAGATACGGAAAAAGTCAAGTCAAGACACGGAAGACAAATCTTGCCTTGCAAGTATAATCTAATTTATAGAATTAGAATTAGATTATGTTTCCTTTTGTTAATAGATGGAGTTTCCTTATTTCATGTTTAGATAAGGATAGACGTAGTTTCCTAGTTTATCTAGGTTTGCCTCAAGGTCTATAAATATAGATCCTTGTAGAGAGATAGAAACACGTTGTATTAGTATTCATTGATTAATACAATTGAGGCGTATAATTCGACAATCGTTTTGTTTATTCTTATTCATTATTCATTAGTCGATAACTCGTAATATTGAAGTGTTCATCCGCTGCTGAACTTCTTCAATAGATCACGATCTAACGAAGGCAAACTTATTAGTTTACTTAGACTAATACGATCCTGACACTATGTATGAAAAACCACATATGAGTCGAGTTAGGGCCAAAAGGTTCATATGATATGATTATCTTGTGTGATTTGCCTATGATAGTCATGTCTTCGAATACTACATTCAAGAGACGATATTTAAGTGAAATAACTTCAAATTTCATACATGAAAAATGATTTAAAAAGGTTAAATTAAATTGCAAATTACAACTACATATGTGCCTCACATTTTCTCTAATACATAATATGTTTTCTTTTCTCAAGGAAACTCACTAGCAAAGAGATGTTTCATACACATGCTACAATAGAAATGTTTGGCCTCTTAACGAGGTAATAGCTAAATCTTATCACCTCTTTATAATTCTCTCAAGAGAGTCAATTTATAAAATCATACATGTTTTTAAATCATTTTTATCAATTTATAGGTTTTATTTCAAATTTCTTTATACGCCTATGGTATTTAGTTAAAGCTATTACTAACCAGCCAAGTTACCATTGTTTTCAAAATACTTGGTGCAAAAAAACTCATAAGGACTAAACATGAATCTAATTGAGTTAGTTTTGTTTATGTAATTTCTTTTAGTTAGTATGCATCTCACTAATAAGTGGCATTTTTTTTTACTTGTAATACCACTTTCAGAGATCTTATTGTTCCTAATTACAACTAAGGGTCTAACAAGTACCAAGTATCAACTATATGATGATAATTTATGATGTGATGTAATTGCAATTGTATTATCTCCTAACTTTTTAAGATGTTCCAATCTTTCATATAATATGGTGTTTTGGTTTGGCTTTAAAGTACAACTTGACAATTTATGTTGTACACAGACCGGGTGATTACCGTTTTCATGTGCAAAGGGACTGTGAGTTATGTTTGCTTTGATTCTAAGACTTGGAAAACATTATTGTTTATGATCTTTTTGTTTATTGATACAACATTACATTTTCAATGGGTGAACAATACATTACATTTTGGATGGGTGAACAATACAATACACAATACGAGCGATGATGAGGTACAAACTTTTCTCATTATACATAATAGACAACACAACTCTGTTATTATACATGGTTAATAACTTATTAACTTTCATATACATATTTCTAGCTTTATATATATTAACATTTATTATTTTCGATATAATTAGTCGCGTATTACGCGGGTCAATAATCTAGTATATATATATATATATATATATATATATATATATATATATATATATATATATATATATATATATATATATATTTACTCATAGTATTATATTAATAAAATAATAATATGGAGGGATAAAATATTTCTACCATTATAAATGCTCTAAACATAATAATCCCTTTCCATTTTCATATAATGCAGTTTTTCAAAGAACAATAAATTAGGAGTTTTTTTTTATCAGATTTTATTAATATTTTCATGTTACAGGTTTTAAATATACGAAAATAAAGATGATGCACGCGCCTTATAAATTTTGGTGCACCTTAAATATGTTTTTCATGCACACATATACATTTTAATGAAACACCTTGAATATGCTTTGATGCACATGGATTGTTAACCCCAAATATAACTTGTTCGTAAGAATTTATACAATTTTGATATCCAAACTAAACATAGAAAATGATATACAAACCATAAGAATTTTATGTTCATTATATTTTTAAGTGCATATAAGTATTTATGATTAATGAATAGTGAACATTATAATGATTATAAATTGTTACTAGTTTGCGCATTTTCTAAATAAACATTTATTTTGGAATGACAGTATTAATTCTATTTGTATGAAATCAGTTTGACAATAAATAACGCAACTATTTTGCTTGAGTGAAATCCTTTAGAAAAAAACAAATTCGAAATAAACACAAGAAAAAGAAACGAAATGTTTCCTTTCTTCGAAAAAAAAAAGGGAGGTTCGATATGAAAATCGACAAGATATACAAAGGAGTTTGAATTTCAACATGGAGATAAAATCTTTATGGTTTTTGTCTTGCGTTTATCTTTCGTTATGAAAAATAAAATCATGACAATCAATAAGGAAAGTAAATTAAAGAAAACCTTCACTTCAATGCAACATTGTCTCCCATTAATACAATGGGCATAATAGACGGGGAGTTGGCACAGCAACAAGTCTGATCGCCTTTGGTGCTGTGAGTCCAAACACATCGGTCATATCGATTTCGCTAGGTTTCATCCCGTCTGGTAGTTCCCAAGTGAAAGAATGAAGGAGGTGAGCCACTGCCATCTCCATTGCATACAATCCAAGTTGCATCCCGGGGCATGATCTTCTCCCCGACCCGAATGGAAGAAATTCGTAGTTGCTTCCTTTAAAATCAGGAGCTCCATTTTGCAAGAAACGTGCTGGGTTGAATGTGTTAGGATTCTCCCATGCGTTCTTGTCACGGTTAATAGCGTATGCATTAACCATGACACGCGTCCCTTTAGGGATGTGGTAGCCACCGACTTCTGTGGCTTCTGATGAATGATGAAGGAGTACAGGGATCGGAGGATGGAGACGTAGGGTTTCTTTGATAACACATCTGAAGTAGGTGAGTTTCTCAAAGTCAGATTCTTCGACACGGCGATCAAGACCTACAACATCAGCAAGCTCTTGTTGTACACGCTTGAGCGATTCAGGGGTGTGCATTAGCTCGGTCAAAGCCCATTCGATAGCAGAAGCCACAGTTTCAGTTCCACCAAACATCACATCCTGTAAACCATTCAAATATGAGGCTAGAACACTAGTTATACAAAAATTGCTAATTTCTTGCTTATAATAATATCAAGTTATCTATTATAAATTAAATGAATGATAATACACCGAATAAATCAATTTAAAAATTAACTAATATGCATGACACATATTTTACACATTTTCTCACCTTTTATATTTATCTTTCATTTAAACAAATGTTTATAATCTTCTTGTTAGGTTTGGTTGATCTTTTAGCTCTTCAATCATTTTCTTAAATTAAAAGGTGATAATAACAATAAAAAAATTATATCAATAATAATAATATTTAATACTAATAATAACAATTATTTGGGTACCCAAATTATTAAAAAATAATATAAATGTAATTATATACTCATAGATAAAAAAAATGTTTATAATAATATAATCATGAATATGATAAACATTCACATTCATACATCACACGTACTATCTTTAAATTCTGTTCATATCCTTTCAACGTAATTATATAAAGCTGAGTTTATATTTTATAAGTTTTTTAAAGTTCTCAAGTTATATACTTTGGACACTGATTTGTTCACAACATCTTTTAGTATATATACAACAATTCAAGGTAGTTTGACTATATTATCTATTCATTATCTTTTATCAATTTGTACAATTTGACCCTCTCAATTTTATTGTTTTTCACAAAAAAGAAACTCCATAATTTTTCCCCTTAGTATAATTTTATTGTTTTTCACAAAAAAGAAACTACATAATTTTATTGTTTTTCACAAAAAAGAAACTCCATATTTTTATTGTTTTTCACAAAAAAGAAACTCCGTATTTTTTTATCAGTTTGTACAATATGCAAAGTTTGCTTTCAACGTAGATCAAATTAATTTTATCGTCCCAACTTAACCTCCCACCACATCGACCTCACTAATAGACATGCATGTAATTAAATTACTTGATTATTCAAACTCTAGATAAAATACCGTAATTTTGTGAGATTTGATTTGCTTCAATTGTTAATCGAAGTTTTTAATTTCGTGTTTTATCTATGTCATGTTTTGTTTTAATTTTCAATTTTGATTGGTGTTTTGTTTGTCCTCTTTAGATGTATATAATATGTTGTGGAGTGTGGGATGTAGATCTTGATTTTGTTTTACTATTTAGTTATATCATATACTCCCTAATCCATGCTAAAGTAAGTGACAGAGGAATAAGTGTTACTATTTTGTATCAAATGTTAATAGTTTGTATTTCTGACGTGTATGAATTCTTTAGATTTTTCTTCTTCAAATGTTAATAAAAGTCTCATGTTGGGACCATTTGTAATCAATTGTATTGTGGGTTTAAATTTTATTGTGGAATTATTAAAATATCTGTACTTTAGAAAAAGAAGAAAATAAAAATCCTAGGGACAAAAGACCAAAACGTATAAAATTGTTTAGAAATTAAAAAGGTACTTAACAAATTGAAAAAGTATGACGCATAAATGTTAAAATTAATTAAGTAGTTTGAATTGTATAAGGGTTAAATGTTAAATTAATAAAAGGACAAAATAGTCTAATTACATTTAATTGTTAGTGAATGGTAAAAATTTGTTATGAACAAATCACTTCTCACTTTACGCTTCACATGTTTTTAATAAATGAATATAAATGATATGTGTTTTTAATAAATGAAGATAAATGATATGGGCCATTGATTGTGAAAGGTTTATTGCATATATGGATATTGATACAAAATACCATATATTGCAAATATTTCTATATAAATACATGTTTTGTCATTTTTTTTTTGGGGGGTTTTTTGATATTCATCGTCTATAAAACAACAAATAAAACAACTAAAATTAAATAGCAAACATTTAACGAAGATCATTATTACCTTAGTTATAATGAATCATAACTCAACTTCTATATCAGTATCGAATCTATTAATTATAAATGAAAATAACTTATGATTTGTTATAAATATGATAATATTAAAGTTTATTAAGTGTTTGTTATTTAAATTTGATAATTTTATTTTTCGTCCCATAATATTAGCTTGAGTAGAGTGTATGTTTGTGGTTCAAAAAATAAATAATTCAAAGACCCTTTCATAGTTATCAAACAAAATACCCAAATATCAACCGTTTGATCACTTTCACACAAATCGGATTAAAACTGTTTCTAATTCAAACTTTTTAAGTTAACTAGTGATGTTAACTAAGAATTTAATATATAACTAATCAAAAAGTGGGTCCCTTATTTTGGTTTATGGTGGACTAAGCCTATCCTAAGCAAATATATAATATACGAAAACATGACACAAAGGCAATATATATATACTTTTGTTATATTTCATGCTTAAAATATATATACCGTTATAAACACTCTAAAATTAATTAAACAATTAATTTAAAAATAATAAAAAAAAGTTTTTTCGAAACTGTTTTGGATATTCATCCTAAAATAACCTCTATCATTTTATGAAATAATTTTTCTCTTTTTTTTGAAATTTTTGTTTTTAAAAAACTTGAATGCATTTTTTCGATAGATGTATTTTTTAGAAAAGTCGATGTATTTCCAAAAATAAGGTGTACTTTAACTCAATTTTTTTTGTAATATTAATATTAATATGCAGTTTCATCCATTAATTAAATGCATATTTGAAAAAAAGTAGATCATTTTTTATAAAATTAGAAAAATTCTTCTAACGAAAAATTGATTTAATTTTTTTTATTTCATAAAAGATTCTTAATGTTATTTTAGAAAAAAAATTCAAAAAAAAAAAAATGTGAAAAAACCTTTTCTGACTATTTTTTTAATAATACATATTTAATAACTTAAGAATAATTTTTAACATAAAGTATACTATATATGAGGAATTATATAATAGGGGCTAATTATTAATTTTCATACGAGGGCCCGTATTCTAATCAAGGTATATCATATCTCAAATAATTCAAGAAATCAAAGTCAGAGAGATTTTTTTCTTGGATATATATACATAAATATTTTGACTAGATATTTTAAGTTTGAGTTCATTTTCATGTTAGATAGGGATAAAAGGAAATAGTTACCATAATAATGGCTTTAATATTGTTACGGGTGAGTCTGATCGTGTTTTGCAAATCCCCTCCTTTGTTAACTGTTCCTTCTTCGCTATAAAACGCCAACATCTCATCAACCATATCATTATCACCGTCATCAGTCGTTTTCTTCTTCTTCGTTAGGTGTTCATCGATAATTTTATCGATGAACCCATCTAACATACCCCGAGCCTTGGGTAAACGTGTGTTCAAACCGGCCGGGTCAATAAACCCTAACCACGGAATAAAATCAGCCAAATTAAAAGCACCAAATAGTTTAGTATATTCTTGTAAAATACTAATAAATACTTCTTTCCCTTCATGGGAAATCGACCCGAAAGCCGCACGGTAAATAATATCATGTGTTAACCCGAACACAAGCTCGCCTAGATTAACAGGCGATCCAGAGCTTGCTGCGGTGGCTTTGACCATAGAGACAACTTCATCTCTAACCGAATCCCATGACTCAGCCCTTTTTCGACTAAATAACTTCATGACACAAAGTTTACGCATCTGACGCCAAAAGGGACCATAGTTTGCGAAAGCCATATCTTGGCGATCGTATGTAAGGTATGTGATGGCGATGGTAGCTGGACGGTCCGAGAATATGTTGTCTTGAACTTGGAGTACTTGCCTAGCCATTTCTGGTGACGAGACAGCGACCGTGTGGCTAAAACCCATCTTAAGGTGAAGCAAACCACCGTATTTATCGGCTAAATTAGCAAGTCCACGATGGGTAAGTTGATCCATCATCAACATGTTGCCGATAATAGGCCATCCTCGTGGACCTGGTGGAAGACGTTTTCGCCCTAAACGGGAAACCAAAAACAAGCCTACGAGAGGAAGTATAAGATAAAGTAAGATAGACATATAATCCATATTAAGGATTTATGATAGAAATGCAACAGGAAGAGGGTTGCTAAGTAAAGAAAGATGTAAGGGGGTGTGTATATATACAAGTTGATGAGGAACTGCTTGATGGTGGAGTGCTCGATCTATTTGAATAAGTTTTAGTTTTGTATTTTTTAATAATCATATTATTATAGGATAGTTTTATCTATATTCTATTGATCGAAATTAAAGTTGACTATTTGCATATAACCTTTCACATGTATCACTGGCTAACATGATCGATATGTAATTTTTTTATTACCTTTTATATAAGTTGAAAAATGGATTTAATAAACTTGTAGAGACTTTCATAAACTTGTTTAATTAACTTTAAAATTTATATATATTGAAATATATCAAATTTGAAGTTTGTATATAAATTTAACTTAAAATCTCATAAGTGTTTTTTTAAAGTAGACAGATCTTTTAAGTAAGTGAAGATTAAGTAAGTCAACACAAGTCAACATTGAAGTTTATAACTCTGATGATGAAGACTCTACTTCCGAGTTAAAGTAAACAGCTCCAGAGTTAAAATTAAGATGAAAACTTAGTTGTTTTTAATGAAATTTGTGTGTAATGAAATCTATAAATAGAATGATATATGGAAAGAGCCATTTGTCTTTTGGGCCAAAGCTTATATCTCTAAACATTTTGTAACGTCTTTTCTAGCCAAAATCGTTTTATCAATGATATCATCACATTCTATTTCAATCATCAAATTCTCAGTTCAATTACAGCTTAGATTTACTCAAATTGAGAGATTCCGCATCTCAATTTGATTAGTCAAATCACTAGTTCACTGTTGTAAATTATATATTGTTATTTATATTGATTTAGAGATGAGAAAATTAACAGTTCCTTTTATGTTTAATTAATATTTGATGACATATATATTTTCGATAACAATAATGATGGTCTCAAAACTTGTGAAGATGACAAATAAAATGATTAACATTCGTTAAACCATATATATAATATGTAAAATGATAAATATGCCTAATTATATAAGCCTAAATTTAGGTCTAAAGATGTGATTGGATGATTGAATAAATGATTGGTTAGTATGAAAAAAGATAAGCAGTGAAAATTCATTTGCAATAGTTTGTATGGATTAGACATGTTTAGTCTTACATAATTTAGGTCTATGTATCAACACTCATATAATATACATCTATGAGAAAAAATATTATATTTTCAATAATTAACAAGATTTTAAGTTGCATTTAACATACAATAATAAGGAAAAGTTTTCTTTGAACACTATATGATAATTTAAAAAATTAATTATACACAATGACTGATAGTGTTAGTAGGTGATGACTTATACTTATAGCCTATTAAACCTAACATTTGAGTTCGGCCCACTGAATCTCAATCTGACAAAAGGACCAGAACCTGGAACGTGAGCCCGACACCCAGAAGCCCCGCGACCAGGTAAAATGGCCCCGACACCCGACCCCGTGTCCGGGTAAAATGGCCTCGGCACCAGGCCCCGTTTCCGGGTAAAATGGCCCCGGCACCAGGCCTCGTGTCCGGGTAAAATGGCCCCGTGTCTGGGAATCCGGCCCTGTGTCCAGGAATTTGGCACCGGCACCCGAGCCTTGGCCCCGTGTCTGGGAATCCGGCCCCCGTGTACGGGAACATGTCCGGGAATCCGGCCCCGTGTCCGGGAATTTGGCCCCGGCACCCGAGCCTTGGCCCCGGCACCCTAGGCTTGGCCCCGTGTCCGGCATTTAGGCCCCGACACCCGGACTTGGCCCCGTGTCCGACATTTAGGCCCCGACACCCGACACTTAGCCCCACGTCCGGGAATCCGACTCCGTGTCCGGGAATTTGGCCCCGTGTCCGGTAGCTTGGCCCCAGCGTCCGGCGCCCGTGGCCCGACGTCCGACACCCGTGGCCCGGTGTCTGACACTCGTATCCCGGCGTCCGGCACTCGTGGTCCGGTGTTCGGCACCTTGGTAGCACTTACGCCTAGGCTGTCACTCATGCTTTTGGCTCGGCACTCCAGAGCCAATACTTATACCTTGTATCTAATAAGTACCGTATTCCTCCAAACCAACACTAATGCCTTGGGATTCATCTCATAGTATCATACTCCTGACATCCTACCAGTCAGACACTCAAGCCTAATCCTTGAGTGTAACCGTCAAAGCATTAATAAGGTTATATAATGATATGGACGTTATATGTATCTTTAATACCCGTTGGAATCCTATTGATGAGTCATAAATGGTCATCATGGTCATACGTTGTTGATACCTGGTAGTGTTGGGTATAAATACTCCACACTTCAGGTTTTGGAGGCCATCTTCTCTACTCTCATACTTGCACACAGTATCTCTTGACTGGAATACCTATACACTTCCCGCAGTAAACATATTCCGATCATCTTTCTCCAACCAGCCACTTGACCACCTTAGGCTCGCCAAGAGCTTGATAGGTTCACACTGCTAAGCAGGAGGTCAAGGGGTTGAATCCCAAACACCCAAGTTACTGAGCGTGTCAATCCTTGCTCTAACATTGGCGCCATCCGTGGGACACGTTTTAGCAACGGTGTTTCATCTTCATTTCCAGATTTTCACAAGTTTTTTCTTTAATTCGTTTCTTTTTTCATCATGGAAGACATGAACTCTTCACCAATAATTTCCTCAGTCCCAGAAGTAACTACTACAACACCACCCCTAGTGACTGCTATAGCCCCACCCCCAATGACTATTGTAACCCCTTCCCCAGTGGCTGCTTTGACCACATCCCAAGCTGAAGGGCGTACCACCCTGATACCAACGACTGTTTCGTCACATCGTGCATTTGTTTCATTGCCTATTCCATCCAGTCAATTCCTACCAGACATGGAGACAGACATGGTGTTTGAGAGAGGTCATATGGGGAGGACAGGCAGGCACGGATTTTCCGCCTTGGAGGATTGGACACTAGGGGATTCAGGTCCTGCCCGTCTGTATCGATCAACAACCACTGGACCTATGTATTCCACAAGTGTGTCCGGAGCTAGTGCATCTGCCATACCAACGCCAAACGTGTCAAGTTTTCAGATCCCCATGTCCCGTACCTCAACACTGCACGAAGAAGCCGCTGAAGCCTCTAGGCAGGCTGTCCCAGAACTTCATGGCTTTGAAGCCCCTAGGAAGCCTGATCCCAACCTGACACTCAAGGAACGGGAGAGGACCCAAGCATGGGAACGCAAAGAAGCACATTTCAGAATAGCCAAGGAGCAGCATCAGTCCCGGCACCAACCCCATCTAATCACCTCCTGGCTCAACTATTGGCATCCCTGCAGCCAGCACCACCACAGGTAATCCCCCAACAATCCGAAACAGATGTCCTGTTAACACAGTTGGCGGATCGCCTGAGGCAGAACGCGCCGACACCGGCGCCACCTCAAAATCCCAATCAAGAGTTATTACGACTGTTGCAGCATCTAGCAGAAGGAGAAATGCCAAGGGAAGCTATTATGCATGTATCGATAGTAAGTTCGAAATTTTGTGACTGGGTGTCAAGATATCCGATGCCAGACAAGCAGAAGGTCCCCTCCATTGTAGGCACTTATGACGGCACAAGAGACCCAGATGACCTTATGGCCTTGTTTGAGCAGGTAATCATGACAGAAAAATGGGTAGACCCGGTAGCCTGTAAAATGTTTCAAGGAACATTGCAAGGGTTTGCAAGAGATTGGTTTGCTGGCCTTCCAGAAAGGAGCATTAGGGACTTTGCTGATCTAAAGGCAAAGTTTGTGTATCATTTCTTTCAGCAAAAGAAACAACGCAGGACACATCTGGAGGCCCACCTAATCCGGCAGAAGGAAGGGGAAGCTTTGCGAGACTTCATCCTGCGGTACACGCAGGAATGCCAAAAGATCCCAGGTTTGCCAGAAAGCCAACAAATTTCAGGTTTCACCTTTTCCCTCTTGCCTGGTCAGTTGCAGGAAAAACTTGCAAAAAGGACTCCTGCCACCTTCAAGGAAGCCACAGATAGAGCCTATGACTTCTTAAGATCAAGGGAAACTGTCTCTTTGGCAAGAGGAGTGGCTGGAAAGAAGGACAAGCTTTGGAACGGTGGGTCAGCGTCAGGTAGACAGGACCAACAGCGGGAAGATAGGAGAAATGACAGACGGGATGACAGAGGCAACATAAGGTTTAGCCCTTATGACAAGACTACACCCGAGCCATTTCTCAACAAGACCCCGAAAGAGATCCTGCAGACAGAGCGTGTAGGCTCTACTTTTAAACCTCCACCACAAATGGCACACAGGTATGGTAAGAAAAACATGAACAAGTACTGTGAATTTCACGAGGACCATGGACATGACACCAATGCCTGTCGGGAATTGAAAGGAGAGATAAGAAGGGCGCTGGACGAAGGGAAGTTAGAACACCTAGTGCCATCTGCAAGACAACAAACCAACAGGACCCCAACCCAGAAAACGTATGCCTGGCAAAAGAGGGGGGAGAATACTGAACGACCGGGACCGCCAGAAGGTCACATCCTTATGATTGAAGATCAGACATACATAGACTAAACCTAGATCAAGGTCTGATAAAATTTTATTCTATGTTTTCATGTTTTGTCAAAGTTTAATCTTGTTTTCTGTCAAGGACATGGATACCATGCCTTATAATAAAATGTTTGGTCTGATATTATCCCAATTATGCATTGCATTATCTTTTTATTTTATGAACATTGTTCAACATCACAAGCATAAGGCCAAATAAGACACTCATGTCTAAGCCAAAACATGCGAACACGTCTTTTCATCTACTTGAGAAATATCCAAACCATAAAGCTTATAAAGCTGATATTCATAACAGAAAGGGAAAATGTTCAAACATATAAAGCTTATAAAGCTGATATTCATAACAGAAAGGGAAAATGTTCAAACATATAAAAAAAAAAGCAAAAACTACACTGGTGGCATGGACACTGGTGGTGTAACAATAGCAAGAAGATCATCAATGGAAATGTCCAAGTCTTGGACAATGCGCTCCAGGATAAGAAAATTTTCTTTTCAAACAAAGCATTAGCAGCTCGCATCTGACTTTGCGCCAAAGGATCAAGAAAGGGTAGCACTGCATCACCGGCAACGGATCGCAACTTGGTCCCTACAATGTGTTTACCAAATGCATGAGTAGCCCGATTAACTTCCAACATCAAATTCATCACATCAGGATGATCAAGTAATAGCTTGAACAACTCAGGAAAAGCAGCAATAAGGTCTTTTCTACCCTGAAAGGCAGCATCAAGTTGTTGGCGCTGAGACTCAACTACCTGTCTCTCAACTTCGAAAGCCTTGGTCACTGTCGCCAACTCCTTATCCTTTGCAGCCAGGATGTTTTCATACTCCTGCGCCCTCCCTACCAATCCATCCCTCTCTTCCTCAAAGTTGGAAATCTTGGCAGAAAGATCACTAATCTCCTTGTCCCGGCCGGAAACAATCTCGCGTTTGGCCTCAAGATCTTTCCTAACCACATCCAAACTTTCCACCTCTTTCTTCAGATCCGAGTAATCAACTTTCAATTTTTCATGATCTTCACATATACGCTGCCTAGCAAGTATATGTCCCATAAAGCCGTGAAAAAGGCTCATATCAACATCATCCAACAATTCAGAAGTTCCTTGCAACTTTGACTGCATAACAAGTTGAGGTGGGACAACATTGCCCATGAAATCCCTAACAGATCCAACAGTTTGCCCATTGTCACCCACACAAAATGACCAAGCAGGCACAAAACGTTGACCAGATGGCGTGCCAACAAAACCCATACTAGTAGATCCATGGGGCGCATCTGAAGGCCCCCGTAACGCCTTACAAGAGTTGTTCCAAGAAGTGGAGAAGCAGGGAACAACACTTTTTGAGATTTGGGTGTAGGAAGGTCATAATCCTCAACATCTATTGATGGCCTCTTTCCTAACACATATGCACCATCAAAGCATGGCTCATGACCGTCGTCAGATCCAATATCCTCCAACTCAACTGCATAAAAGAAAGACAATTTAGTTACTACAAACAAAGAAAAATAATCATAACTCATAGGTACCTTGTCTCTGACGAGAAGAATCCTGCTCTTCAAGCATGTAACCATTTGGATTAAAATCATCACCTACATAAACGAAAAACATCAGTTATATATAGCTATTATTTAAATGAATAGACCAAAAGGTTTGAAATAATACCGGTAGGGGATCCTACGAGATCTTCATCCTCAGTATTCTCTGGAAGCGGAAGCCTAACCTCCAGGCCCTGCCCCTCTCTTCCTGTAGGAGAACGACCAGGGAAATCAACACCAAGTGCTTTGTACATCTGGCAAGCTACGACAGGCGGATGATCCTCTACTTCACATTCTTCATCCCCCACTAAGAAATCTAGCAACCCCATAACTGCAACAAAGAAAAGATATAAATGACAATCAACTTCACGAAATAATAAAGTCAAAAAAGGATTTTAAAAGAGACCCACGTTTCTTTGATGTCTTCGACACAATGACGGGAACCGTCTCCTCTTTAACATCCTTAATAATTCCAGCCATCGCCAACACCCCTTCGGGGCATATCCTATACTTCACAGACATACGGCGGAGGCGTGCATATGCCTCTGCCTTAGGAACGGAAAGCTCGGGGAGTTCATTTACTCCGTTGGGTATCTTAGATGTCCAACTAAAAAGGGCACTTGACCAAAGCTTAATAAACGATCTATCCACAAAAATAAAGTCAAACCGCCAGTTCTTAAGGCTATCAGGAGGATCCTCAACTAGCTTCCATTCTTTGCTTCTCTCTCTCTGTTCTAGGCTAAACCAGTCTCTAGATTTACACAGTTTATAAAAATGCCTAAACAAATCTACAAAACAAGCAATTTTCATCCCAGCCAACAACATCTCAAACATTAAAACCTTAGCAGCACCTACAGGATGCATTTGGGCAAATCCAGTTTTGTAATGAGTTAGCACTTTTATATAAAAGGAGCTACATGGAAGTCTAAGGTTTGAATGGGTAAGAAGGCTGGTGTATAAAGTAATTTTTCCTGAAGGAGGCTCAGTGGCACGTTGGTTTATGGTAGGTGCTACATGATTGAAGGAACTAAGGCATGGAAACCTAGTTATTAAATTCGCTAGCTTAATATCATTGATGCCACTACTGCATCTCCTAACCTCTTTCTCTAAAAGGGGTTTATCGTTCTCTTTCTCTTTTCGGGAAACCATTTCAGCTTTTGAAACTATTATAACAAACTGTTACAATTCAAGAATACTGATAAGATAAATATAAGACTCAAGCTGCAAAGATGGAGAAAACAACAATAACTTACTCGCAAAAGACGAAGCTTCTGATTGGAACGAGTAAACTCACTGTTCCCAAAAACAAAAAGAAGAGAGGGCCTCAGTTAAAAAAAAAAAACATTTCGCCGGCACAAAAGGCCGGCTATATGCCGGCTGTGAAATCCAAGTCGCCGACACAAAAGGTCGGCTATATGCCGGCTAACGACACCACGTCGTCGGCAAAAAAGGCCGGCTGTATGACGGCTACTTGCCTAGCCACCGGACAGGAACCGGACGTCGCAAACACAAAAAAAAAAAAAAAAAAAAAAAAAAAAAAAAAAAACTTACCGATCGCCTAAAGTAGAAGAGTTAGGCTTCAAAACATAATTTTTAAAACCTAACTGGGGGGCATGATAGTGTTAGTAGGTGATGGCTTATACATATAGCCTATCAAACCTAACATTTGGGTTAGGCCCACTGAATCTCAATCTGACAAAAGGACCAGAACCCGGAACGTGAGCCCGACACCCAGAAGGCCCGTGACCAGGTAAAATGGCCCCGGCACCCGGCCCCGTGTCCGGGAAAATGGCCCCGGCACCCGGCCCCGTGTCCGGGTAAAATGGCCCCGACACCAGGCCCCGTGTCCGGGTATAATGGCCCCGTGTCCGGGAATCCGGCCCCGTGTCCGGGAATTTGGCCCCGGCACCCGAGCCTTGGCCCCGACACCCTAGCCTTGGCCCCGTGTGGGGCATTTAGGGCCCGACACCCGGCACTTAGCCCCACTTTCTGGAATCCGACTCCGTGTCCGGGAATTTAGCCCCGTGTCCGGTAGCTTGGCCCCAACGTCCGGCGCCCGTGGCCCGATGTCCAGCACCCGTGGCCCGATGTCCGGCACTCGTATCCCGGCGTCCTGCACTCGTGGTCCGATGTCCGGAACCTTGGTAGCACTTACGCCTAGGCTGTCACTCATGCTTTTGGCCCGGCACTCCAGAGCCAATACTTATACCTTGTATCTAATAAGTACCGTATTCCTCCAAACCAACACTAATGCCTTGTGATTCATCTCATAGTATCATACTCCTGACATCCTACCATTCAGACACTCAAGCCTAATCCTTGAGTGTAACCGTCAAAGCATTAATAAGGTAAAAAAAAAATGGTAAAGGCGTATACCATTGACACGGGCCACTTTGTGACCGAACCCCCTACCCAGCAAAAGAAGCATTCCCCGGTAAATATCCTAACAATAGTACCCATCACCTTGCTTGGACTCGAACACGAGACCTGCATATTTCAGCACAAGGGTGGGCCCAAGGTTTTTACGGATGCTGGTGGCCACCAGGCTATGCCTGATGGTTTCATTAATAAGGTTATATAATGATATGGACGTTATCTGTATCTTTAATACCCGTTGGAATCCTATTGATGAGTCATAATTGGTCATCATGGTCATACGTTTTTTATACCTGGTAGTGTTGGGTATAAATACTCCACACTTCAGGTTTTGGAGGCCATCTTCTCTACTCTCATACTTGCACACAGTATCTCTTGACTGGAATACCTATACACTTCCCGCAGTAAACATATTCCGATCATCTTTCTCCAACCAGCCACTTGACCACCTTAGGCTCGCCAAGAGCTTGATAGGTTCGCACTGCTAAGCAGGAGGTCAAGGGGTTGAATCCCAAACATCCAAGTTACTGAGCCTGTCAATCCTTGCTCTAACAATGACAATTAGATAAATGTTCATTATAATCGCTTTTCTATCTTATAACCTATGAATATTTGTTAATTAACTATGTATAAGTGTTGGTTGATATTTATATTTTCTATAATTTGAATTGTTTTCCACTAGTAATATACCGGCGTGATTCGCGATGATAATAAATTGTTTAAATTTTCGGTAAATAACTTTCTTCGATATACATATTTTATTACAAATAATTTTACAAACGATCAAAATTTTCAGTTTGCAAACATTCAATTAGTTAGAAATTCTAAAGATTAACTTACTTATTTGAAATTTTACACAATAACATTAATTCTCTTACATTTATAAATAAATAAAAAACTCAATTATTTTGAATTTTTAAATATATATATAATAAGTGTGGTATAGAGTTATACTTTTAATTAATTAATAAATAATTAAAAAATAATGTTTTAGTAATTTTATTATGATTAAATTTCAACATTTTATGTTTAAATACCTGTCTAATGTATATAGATATAGATATTTAAGTAATAATTGTGTTCAATTAGTACATTGCAATTTTCTTTTTTTTTGGAAACGGCAAATATATATATATAACCACCAAACCCGCCTAGCAAAAGCTAGGAAAACGGGACACCAAGAACATCCAAATAACTACATACAAGAGAAAGGGTCCGACAACCAAATGGACCAAACGATATTGACAACGCCAATTCTATGCTTAACCCAACTAAAGACAATAGATACAATATTGTGAAACACCTTAACGGGGGATAACATAGTCCCGTTGAAAATTCTTTCATTCCTCGCCTTCCAGATACACCACAACACACCATAACAAATCGCCGTAAGTAACATGGTCTTCTTTTTAGATCCACTCCCCCTATCAGCTATCCAATTTACGACCTCCTTAACTGTTTTGAAATAGGTGATCTCCAATTTCAGCCACTTAAGAATCTTATTCCAAACATTAATAGCAAAAGGGCAGGTCACCAGCAAATGATCACCAGTTTCTTCGGCGTTTATGCATGAGCTACAGACCGAAGTATCAATCGAAACGCCACGGTATTCCAAAGCTGCAGCAGAAGGAATTCGGTTAAGTTTAGCTCTCCAAACAAAGCAAGAGACTTTAATCGGGACTGCTTTATTCCATATAAGTCTCCCGTCGCAAATCCAGTGATTGGATCTATCGACTCTGATTCTTAGAGCTTTGGTGCAGAAAACCTCATTGATCGCAAAATCCGAGCTCCATCCGTTCCGTTCTCTGTTCCTCCTAATAATATTGTCACCTGATATTCCGAACTTGTTTTAAGTACCTTCAAGACGACATATCGACTTCCACACACCGCTCCTATTATCAGCCGCCATCCCACCATTTCTCACATTAACCGAAGCATGGAGACCTTTAAGCACCGAAACCCAAAAGGAGGAATCTTCAGTTCTGAACCGGAACCACCATTTAGCCATAAGAGCAATGTTAAGAGCCCTAATGGAACCGAGGCCCAAACCACCCACTTCTTTTGGACTCAATATTCTCTCCCAGGAAACCCAGCAGATGTGTTTTTTGTTGTTAGTCCCGCCCCACAGAAACTGCCTCCTAATTCTCTCGAGTTCTTCAACCACGCTGATGGGAGCTGCAAAAATAGAAAGAAAATAAGTAGGGATACTACCTAGAACGGATTTAGTCAAGGTGTACCGTCCTCCAAAACTCAAATTAGAAGCTTTCCACGAGGATAATTTGGAAGTAAAGTTATCCAAAACCGGCTTCCAAGACGCTTTGCGGTTCATGTTTGCCCCCACCGGAATACCAAGGTAAGAAAAAGGGAGTAAAGCCGGTTCACACCCAAGAGGACCTGACGAGTTTTTCACCTCCAAGTAATCCGCCCCAATACCGAAAACTTTCGATTTATTAAAATTTACTTTCAGCCCCGATGAAACATAGAAACACCTTAGGATTCTAGCAAGATTAGATATATTTCTTCTCGACCAATCACCTATAAAGAGAGCATCATCTGCATAAAATAAATGTGAGATAACGATGTTAGAGCTAGGAATATTAAGACCATGGAAGAGATTATTATTTCTCGCTTCCTTCATAGCGATATTAAGACCCTCCATAGCTAAAATAAATAAGAAAGGAGATAGAGGGTCTCCCTGACGGATGAGTTACAAAATTTTCATTTATTGACCCTGTATTTATTAATCTAAACCGTTCTTAGTTATTCATATATCATAATAAAAGAGCTCACAATATTATATTCTCTAAGCTGTAAACTTAGTTCTAACATTATATAGTCAACGTTTAACATTGTCAATCATTTCCTTAATTATTGTAAATAATTGCCCCGGATGCGTTATAATAAAAAAATGTATACCCAATTTATCAATCTCAAGTCCAAGAATTGAAGCCGGTTCCAAAGAAAAAAGGGCCAAGAATTGAAAGGATTTTTTCTTAACACCCTGTTTCTTGGTTTAGTGAGGAAAAAGAAAATTGAAAAGAAAATAATTTAACAGAAAAGAAGAGAATAAATGAGATTATTTTTTTAAAAACACGTTTCCGAATGGAAGTATTCGAAAGAAAAGAAAGTAAAGAAAAATCAAAATAGAATTTTGATATAAACAAATTATAAAAACTCATCAAGATCAAAGGAGCATTACATAATATACGAATTAATTAACGAAAAACAAGTATATGATAACTTGTTTAAAAATTTTCACTTGTGTAAAAACAAAAAAAAAAGAACAAAATATGAGGAATTTTCAATTCGACTCGGTTGTATCGAGTAAAGATGAAAAAAGATAAACATGTATATAAAAGATGTATATTTTTTTAAAGATAATTTGGGGATTAAATTTTTAAAAATGTACAAAATATAATTTTCTCTTAAATCTTCTCAATTTTGGAAGAAAAATTAAGAGAGAAAAATGGAACAAATTTTATTTCCACTTCTTTTTCTTCTCTCCATTTAAAAACTCGGGACCACGTTCTCTTTTTTATCATGAATGAATGAAAAATATACCATTTGAACTAGAGAGATAATAGTTAAACACATAAGATAAGTTTATCATTTGTTTTCTTAACCAAATAATTTTTATTGCAAATTTTTTGAAAATATCACGAGATGTAATCTTTATGTATACATAACAATTATATATAAAATAATATATATACATATAAATGTTACTTGATATCATGAGTATGTAAACTTTATGTACACGTAAAATAACAAATATACTTTTATGTTTATATATATTTTTTATAATTTTAATAGCAAATATATACTTTTATGTTTATACATATATTTCGATATTTTTTATTAAGAGATTATATAATAACAATAAGATAAATCATATTTTAAATTGAACGATTTATAAGTAAACTCTGATTAAGTTTTTTCTATTTTAGTGAAATAGAATTAAAGAAAAAATTTAATTATGAATTGTAATAGGGTATAAAGAAAAAATAGTTTTTGCTGACATCATCAATCAATCTGATCTAACGGTTAAAAATAAATGACCTTGATTACCATGTGATATTTAAAGCCATTATTTTCTTATATATTATAAATTAAATATATGTGAATAGCAATAATATGTATAACATATGTGTTAACTTTACATACATATTGACCTATATTAATTAAGATAAGATATTACAATCATTTGAATAATTAATTGTAGAAAACAAGAAAAAAATTAACTGTAAACTTTATATATATATATATATATATATATATATATATATATATATATATATATATATATATATATATATATATATATATAGTTGGTTTCAAATAAGAACCATAAAGATAATTAGGAACCACATATACACTAGTAAATATAGACATATATTCACTAATGTATATATATTCAAATAAAATGTTGTATACATTAGTGAATATATATAAATTAGTGAATATATGTCTATATTCACTAGTGTATATGTGGTTCCTAATGGTTCTCAAATATTTAGTGGTTCCTATTTGAACCCACCTCTATATATATATATATATATATATATATATATATATATATATACACTAGTGAATATAGACATATATTCACCTTTGTATCGGAGGTCACGAGTTCGAAACTTTTTACTAGGTGGGTGACCACTCAAAAGGAATTTTTACCAATGCTTGTGGCTCTCTCGGTAGGGGTGTTTCAACGGGACTAAGAATTTGTGCAGGTTAGGTCGGTCGGTCACAAAGTGACCGGGGGTATATATATAAGAAAAGATTTTTCAAAAATAATTGACCAATAGAAAACTTTCTTATAAAATCATTTTAATCCCTTATCTTCAATCAATTTCAATAAATAACCTTTTTCTAAGCAATCTAACTAAAGAAATTTCTCCTAACACAAAAATATTTTAAATTAAACATAAACCCCTTTAACATTTTCTAAATAAATACTCATATTTTCTCTGTCATCTACATATTTATCTTATTTACAATAAAAACGTCTTTCAAATATCAATAAAAACTCATTATTCCAACAACAACAACAACAAAAGAATAATAACCTTTTTTATTTCAATAACAAATTTCAGTTTTCTTTCTATAATCCTAATAACTTAATATTAATAATATTAATGTCTTAAATCTATCTCTAATTTGCCAATTCTTCATATTCATTATAAATTAGGTTCGAAAACATGAATTTGTGTATGCTATAATAAAAGCTTTTCAATATATATATATATATATATATATATATATATTTTTAAAATAATTTTGTTATTTATTTGACATATTAACAAAGGGTCTGACCTTTCGCGTGCAATAAAGACAACCTCACCAGGGCTCTAAATTTATAAATGCTCTTTTTCGTATTATTATGTGTATATATGTAGGTTAATACTTGGTTTCCGGACATATAATATCGTAGTACTACATAAATCTTTTAATTTATATATATATATATTACGGAATATAAAATTGCGATCCCTAAATACAAAAGTTTCAATTGATTCATCTATTTTCCAAAACACGTTCTCATAGTTGATATATATATATATATATATATATATATATATATATATATATATATATATGTATATATATATATATATAGGGGTGGGTTATTGTAAAAAGGTTTTAAAATAAAAAGAATAGGGAGGAATGTGAGCCACTCATTTAGTCAACAAAAAGGGGGTTTGAAAAAGTCAACGCGGTGGCATTTTGGTAATTATTTCGAACTTTCATGCCCTTTTGGTAATTTGCGGAAATCTGTTTTTTTTTTTTTTTTTTTTTTTTTTTCTTCATTTTACTAGATTACTTATTTTCTGAATCTCTGTGCATAACTTTTATCAATACGTGTGCATCGATTTTCTTGTGCATCGATTTTATCAAAAATAATGTGTGTATTGATTTTACGTATGTTTTTTTATACAAAACATATCCACCGCCGGAAAATCCACGAGAAAATTAATCCACCAAAACAAAACAATCAATCAACCAAAACATGTGCATAAAAATAAACATGTGCATAAAAGAAATCATTGTGCATAAAAATCAATCCACCAAAACAAAACATATACATAAAAAATTAATGTGCATAAATATCAATCCACCGAAACAAATACATGTGCACCGGAAAATCCACCGGAAAAAAAACATGTACATAAAAAAAAATGTACAACTTGTTATGCACAACTTACATGTTCATCCCAAACTTAAATAAAATAATTAATAAATAAAAAGTTTTGTTTCAATAAATAAAAAGTACACATATAGACTAGTGGGTTACTTTTTCTGAAATGAGAGTCGGGTAGCGTGCACGGGTGGATTTGGAGAGTGTTCTGCCCAGTTCTTATGTTGCGCCTGCGATATGAAACCATTTTGGCCACATATACATACAAACAATTTGAGGTTTTGTTCAGCCCACCAATTATCATAATTTAATATTTCTACCATCATCATCATCATCATTTTGCGCTTCCTTTTTGCACTGTTTACAGAGGTTTCTTTTGAATTTCCCCTCCCCTTTAGCTGATTTTGTCGTAGGCTTCGGAGGAGAATCTATTTCCATTTCCTTCATAATCAAAAAGACATATTTTTAAGATGATTTTCAAGAGAAATAATAAAACAAGAGAGAGAAAAGGTTTTGAACGACTGACATCTTCGCCGGAGTCGCCGGAGTCCATTGTCACACCGCCGTAAGCAGGAAGTGAGAAGTCACCGGACACCACTGTCACACCACTGATTTTGTCGTAGGCTTCGGAGGAGAATCTATCGCCGGAGTCGCCGGACACCACTGTCACACCATCGTGATCTGAGAAGTCAGCGGAGCAGATCGGAGAAAATCATAGAAGCTCGCCGGAGCAATCATAGAAGCTCGCCGGAGCAATCAGAGAAAATCGGAGATCTACTTTTAAGAGAGAGAAAATCTAGGTTGATTTTGGGATTTAAAATTAGATCTGAAATTTGTGTGTAAAATGACTATTTTGCCCCTTCACGGGGTATTTTTGGGGTTTTAATTTTGGGACACGTGGTCAGCACATAAACACTCCCTATCCTTTTTTTTTTAAAGTCTTTTTATTATATCCTAATATATATATATATATATATATATATATATATATATATATATGAGTAGGATAAAATAAAAAGGGTTTTAAAATAGGAAAGATAGGAAGGAGTGTGAGGGTGACATGTGGCATTTTTTTTTTTTTTTTTTTTATTTTTTTTTTTAATAATAAAAAAAAATTTTTTTAATAAAAAAAAAAAAATTAAAAAAAAAAATATATTCGGGGAAAAAAAAAAATTCGGGGGAAAAAAAAAGTTTGAATATTTTTCCGATAACGTAATCATTTTCGTGCACAAGTTTTGAATTTATGTACACGAAAAAGTGATGCACCAACTAAAAAAATGATTTTTGGTGCATTATTTTATAAAAAAATGACAATTTTAGTGGATCATTTTACAAATAAAGTGATTTTTGGTGTATGTGTTCGTTTAAAAAAGATTTTTCGTACATCACTTTTTGAAAAAATGAATTCTTGTGCATCAGTTTTGTCAATTTTTTCGTACATAAGTTTTTCCGAGCCAAATTTTTGTTTTTTCACCCGAAATTTTTGTTTTCCTCCCAAATTTTTTTTTTTATTAAAAAAATATATTTTTTTTTATTAAAAATATTTTTTTTAATAAAAATATTATTTTTTATTAAATTTTTTTTTTTCAAATTGCCACATGTTATCAACACAATCCTTCCTATTCTTTTTATTTTAAAAACTTTTTACAATAACCCACCCCTATATATATATATATATATATATATATATATATATATATATATATATATATATATATATATATATATATATATATATATATATATATAGGGTGAGGTTCAATAGGGATCCCTTTTTTTCTAGAGATCCAGGGATCACCTTTAGAGCCACACAATTTCATTAATAGATCAAACCCACGGAGGGGTATTTTAGTCATATTGAAAAAATATTTAAAAAGGTCACGCGCCCTCATCTTATCAATCTCACTTTACCTTTCTCCACTCCCAAAACCATCTTATCAATCTCACTTTACCTTTCTCCACTCCCAAAACCCCTCCTCTGTACAAGTAAACACAGCATCACAACTACTTATTACACATTTCCATCTGTCACCATAATAATAACTAATCATACTCCCTCATACACCACCGCCTTCCGTCGTCGCTCCGATGAACTCACCACCGGAATCCGTCACTCCTCCGCCGGTTGACTCAGTCAAAAGTTGTTGGAAAATTTGAATGATCCGATTCAGGTTAAGTTGGTTATGAGGGCTTTATACCGAGGTGCAGCGACGTTGGCAAATGATCCGAATGGTCATCATGTTATTCAGTATTGTTTGGTTCATTTCCATAGTGATATTAACAAGGTATAATGTTACTTTTTATCAACTTGTGCTCAATTTGTTTGTATGTAATTGTTAACGCTAGTTTTGTTGAGTTGATATGTTACTTCATGTTTCTCGTTTACGTATATGTTAATGGCAGGGCTTTTTAGTACTCGTTTTTGTTCCAAAAAGATGTAGGATTCTTTTGATTTATCGTTTGATTGTTATGAATAGTTTGATTTATGATTTTGTGAAGTTTTTTTGGTGATATAATTGGTGGATCTGGATTTTGTAGATATTGATATGGAGTTGATTTGTTAGGTTGACTTGTCTGTTAGCTTGATTCGAGATTTTGTTTGTTTTTGTTGATAGTAGATAATAATTATCGGTTGTTTGTTTTTAAATTGTCACAAAATCTATAGTAATCACATGTGATTGTATTAATTTAGTGCCTTAAATGTCATAAAAAATGTTTAGTAATCACTTGTGATTCTAAAGTTTTTACATTAAGAACTGTTTATAATTTAGTGGCTTAGTACCTTGATGTAATATGTCACCAAAATGTTTAGTAATCACCTAGTAATCACCTGTAATTTTATTAATAATGTGCCTTAGTATGTTGATGTAAAATGTCACAAAAATGTTTAGTAATCACCTGTGATTTTATTAATAATGTGCCTTAGTATGTTGATGTAAAATGTCACAAAAATGTTTAGTAATCACCTGTGATTTTATTAATAATGTGCCTTAGTATGTTGCTGTAAAATGTCACAAAAATGTTTAGTAATCACCTGTGATTTTATTAATAATGTTCCTTAGTATGTTGATGTAAAATGTCACAAAAATGTTTAGTAATCACCTGTGATTTTTTTAATAATGTGTCTTAGTATGTTGATGTAAAATGTCACAAAAATGTTTAGTAATCACCTGTGATTTTATTAATAATGTTCCTTAGTATGTTGATGTAAAATGTCACAAAATGTTTAGTAATCACTTGTGATTTTATTAATAATGTGCCTTAGATTGTAATATTAACAATCAATTGTAGATGATGACGCTAATTTTAAAAGAAGCTATTGAAGAAAGAGGGAATTCAACAACCAACAATAATTTAATATGTTACTTTACTAGTTGAATTTTATTTGAAATGAGTAGACAAATATTTTGTTTGAGAATACTTTCGGTTTGGTGTATTTTCTTTGAACAATAACTATGTCACATGTGATTTTATTAAATTAAGTCACTAAATATCTTAAATGTAATTTTGTAGTCAACAAATTGTAAAGGAAAATCACCTGTGATTTAGTGCCTTAATACCTTAATACATTTAAGGTTCTTAATTTAGTGCCTTAGTAACTTGATGTAAATGTCTATTAATCACCTGTGATTGTATTAATTTAGTTCCTTATATATTGATGTAAAATATCATCAAAATGTTTAGTAATCACCTGTGATTTTATTAATAATTTTCTTTAGTATGTTGATGTAAAATGTCACCAAATGCTTATTTAATCACCTGTGATTATATAGTTTTTACATTAAGAAACTATTTATTATTTAATGTCTTAGTATGTTGATGTAAAATGTCACCAAATGTTTAGTAATCACCTGTGATTTGCTTTTTAAAATCATAAACCCTACATATTCTAATTTAGTGCCTTATATATTGATGTAAAATATCATCAAAATGTTTAGTAATCACCTGTGATTTTATTAATAATTTTCTTTAGTATGTTGATGTAAAATGTCACCAAATGCTTATTTAATCACCTGTGATTATATAGTTTTTACATTAAGAAACTATTTATTATTTAATGTCTTAGTATGTTGATGTAAAATGTCACCAAATGTTTAGTAATCACCTGTGATTTGCTTTTTAAAATCATAAACCCTACATATTCTAATTTACAACCCAATAAAATAAATGATTTGCTCTTTAAAATGATTTAATGATATTTCAACTTTTAAAGAGAGAGAAAGTATGAAAAGGTGACATTTCAACTTTTACAGAGAGAGAAATGTCACCTTTTCATACTTTTACAGAGAGAGAAACTTGGTAAATGTGACACAAAAGCAAAAGACAAAATGACAAAAGTGAAAGGAAAAACGCGTGTGAGTAAAAAAAAAGGAAAAAGGTAAAAAGACTTTTTTGCCCCTCCGTGTTTTTTCCTTACAAATCATTTAAACCCAACTTTTAATCTCAGCCACAAATTTTAGATGATCTTGTGGCTGAGAAGGTGATCCTTGGATCTCTAGCAAAAAAGAGATCCCTATTGAACCCCAATCTATATATATATATATATATATATATATATATATATATATATATATATATATATATATATATATATATATATATATATATATATATTGAATAGTTCATGCGAGAACTCTTTTTTTTACGAGAACTGCGAGAACTCTCACAAAAAGTGTTAAATCACATTTTACTTTGTTCATTCAAATGCAAACTCTTTTGGAGGTTAATAATCAAGTAAATATAAACGTAAAAAACTATAAAAAGTCATATAAAATAACGTAAAAAATTTCGTTCATATATGAACTCATTTTTTGAATAACAAAACGTTCACATGTGAACAATTCTAAATACGCGTATTTTCATACAATATTTTAAAATTTTATTATATTTTTATTAGGTTTTTAACATTCAATAGTTTTTACATTTCAATAGACATAATTACATGTTAATTGACACTTTTTTTAAGAGTTCTCACAGTTCTCGCAAAAATAAGGGTTCTCGTATTAATCAGTCTATATATATATATATATATATATATAACATCAACTATGACAACGTGTTTTGAAAAATAAATGAATTAATTGAAACCTTTTGTATTTAGGGGTCCTAATTTTATATTCCGCACATGTCTTTATAATTCTCTGGCCCGACCTTGTATTAACATAAACATGATGTTTATTCATACATTTCCATTTTTGTACATATATTTTAAAAATAATTTATAGATTCAAAATTTGACTAACCAAATACAAATACGAACATAAAAGTCTCATGTCTTTCAAAAATAAGAATTTATACTTACTTCAAAGTATTTTATTTGAAGTTTTAAATAGAACTTATTACTCACTTAAAAAAATTATTTTATCTATGTATCAACACTAGTCTAAAGTGTTCTATTAAATTGTTTATGAAATCGATTTAGCCATTCTCAAAATGAATTTGTACAATTTAACTATTTCTTTCCAACTAATTAAGATAATTTCTTTATTCCTTTTTATGATTATAATTCATATTTATTATTAAGATTTCACCATTTATTAATATAACTAAATAAGAAATTGTTATTATTATAAACATAATCAGAGAACGAAAAATTATATATATGTTAATCTATTAATAAATACATTACAAAGAACCCCATAATACATATAAAATTTAAACTTTGCATATAGCTTTACAAATTTTTCAAAAAATGTATAATATTTATGGACTATAGCAACTTTAGTATCAAAACTTAACCATTATATTAACTTTATAAAATCGAATAATAATACAAATAATTTAAATTTAGTTCGTGTGTCCATAAGGATATAAAATTTTAATCCTTTAAGAAAAGGAATTTAAGAAATTAATCCTATTGACCAATAGAAGGCACTATTTCAAATAATTTACAAGGTCAACAATCCTTTATTTTGCATTATTATTTTAATTAGTTATTTATTTTCACTAAACAAAAATCTCCACCTTTCACCTAAAAATATTCTATAGATTAATACTTTAACCAATTTAATGCTTTATTTTTCCTAAGTTAATAATCTTCACCGTTTAACTATAAAAAAAACCCTATAATATTGATTTAATAACCCTTATTTATCAAAATTAATTAGGAATAAACCATTTTTCTTTTGGTAAGTACCAAAACATAATTTCAATTAAAATAACTTTTCATATCCCAAAAATTAATAATAACAAGTTTCATTTTCAATTGATATTAACATAAAAATCTACGTTGTTTGCACCATATAGTTTACTCATTTTTCAAAAATGTAATGCTTATGTTCGATAACAACTTCGACACATAATTAAACGTAAATGTAATTATATAAAATCTAAGAATACCAACAATTTTTTTTAAAATCAAATTAATTTAAATTGTATATATATATATACACGAGTATAAGGACTAGTATATTGTATAAAACAAAAAATATACTTTGTTTAATAGTGTAACCTGAAAACAACAACTAAACTAAAATTAATAATTAATCGAAATAGGGTGTACTTATTTTATATACTAGTGTAACTAAAAAAAAAAAGTTAAAACCTAAAAGTTAGAATTAATCGAAATAAAGACGTAATAACTCTATTTAATAGTGTAATCAAATAATAACGTAACTATCCCTATTAACCAAGAAATAAAAACTAAAACTAAAACTAAATATTTATAGAAATGAATAATAACACTCTATTTAATAGCGAAAACCAAAATAAAATATAAAACCAGAAATTAGAAGAAAAAAAAATGTAATTCAATTATGAAAAAAAGAAAAGAAAATGTAATCATAAAATCAATAGTTAATCGATATATGATGTAAATATTTTAAAATTAATGTTAATTATAGGTTTTAGTTTTTAATTTATGTTTTAGTTTTAAATTTTTTGTACAAATTTATAATGCATTTTAAATAACAACATTCATTAAATTAACAATATGTTAATGTATTATAACCGATTTGAGCATATTATCATTTATAGAGACAGCCTTACGATTGTCACTAGCAAAACCAAAAGTTAATCACATAATTCGTAAAAAGTTTTTGTACAATCTTTGTCATTTTTATAAGGTTGCGAAGATAGATTTGTATGAAGTAAGTAATTTAAATTTCGCTATGTTCGCTAGTCATTTTGTCTATGTATTCACGTTGTGTATATATCATAAGAATCATTTAAATATCCTTACGACCTGACGCCCACAAATTTTTCTATGTATTCAATCCATTTGGTCGATATATCAAACAAATTTAACTATCACCACAAAAATGGTGGAACAAAAAATTTTCTAGAATCAGGTGATTATTTTCTAAAATTGACTATGATATTTAGTTTTGTTCACTATTTTTGTTCCACTTTTCAGGTGATTAAATATTTTTTTTCTAAATAAACAAATATTTTCACATAACTAAATTAGTAATTGTAATATTCCGGTTCTCGAAAATTAGAATATTTCGTAAATATTTATTTATTTATGATATAAATGTTTTATATTTATGTTATTTGAGATTTTTTATAAGTGAAGAACTATAATTGTAAGAAAGATAGATAATTTAGTTAGAAAAGATTTAATTAGTTAATAATGTTAGTAACTTTGTAAATTTAGCAAGACTTGGAAAGTTTAGGGACTAGAGGGTAAATTCGAGATTTTGTATGAGTAAGATGATAGGTGTCAATTGCATAAATCTTTGTATGTGTTTTGAGTGTGTGTGTTCTTGAGAGTAAGCAAGGAGCATTGGTAAATTAATTCTCAAAATTTGTGTTGAATTAGTGAAGATTATAAGGAGTCAAGAGTAGAGGATAAAGAAATTAAGTTAAATTGACGTTTGGAGAGGAGAAGGTAAATTTATTTATATATTTGATATTCTTGATGAATTTGAGTTGTTATATGAGATATAGTCTTAATTAGATGCTTAATTAGAAGTAGAATTTGCTTAATTGATAAAATTAGGTTTTTATTAAATTGGGGATAATCATGAGAATTATTAATTTAAGCATTTTTGTATGTTAATTTGATGTTAGAATTATGTGTTTTAGCTTTATAGATAAAATAGAATGTGATGTTATGATATCTTCAATTGGTATTTGCCAAACGGGTCAAGAGACCAAAGGTGTGGCAAATGGGTAGAAATTGTTAAAAGATAATGACCATTATATATATGTTGTTGTTATGTATAATGTAGATGATGGTTAGAAATGCACCTAAGTATGTAAAAAGCTTAACGGGTCAAAAGACCCCAAAGGTGGCATGATGGGTAGAAAAAGAATAAACAAGAAATGTTAAGATTTTAGAAAAGAATGTGTAACAAAGTAGTTAGTTATGTTGTTATTAGTATTGAAAGCTTTAGTGTTTTTGGTCTTATAAACTCAGATTTAAAAGACAAAGGCAAAAGGAAAGCAACGAAGGAGTAGTAAAAGTAATTCGACGTCAAGGTGAGTATACGAAGTCCATTTTTCATAATGTAATATGTTTAAGTATGTATATCAACTCTTTTGAAGTTCATGAGTATGTTATTTATTCATATCTCTAAGTTGTTATCGGAAATGGGAGTTAGAAACATCATAAACTAACGTATAAGTGCAGGAAACGTTTGAAAAACGAAAATCAGCCAGGACAAGCCCAGAATGCGCCGCATGGAGCTCGAGTGAGCCGCATTCTGAGCTCCGTGGCCTATGTTGATTTTTGTTGTGTCGAATGCATCGCATAGGGGTCCGAATGCGTTGCATTCGATACCTAGACCAGTTTTTAGTGAATTTTAAGGTAATTTAAGTAATGGAATGATACTCTAACCTATTATTATGTTAGAGAAGAATGGAGAGGACATTTACATGTCAATAAGTTATAGAATCGGTTTTTATAGTCGAAAATGAGTAGAGTTACCTATATGTATACCGCGATGGTATGTAATTGACTTTTAGTAGTCGGAGAAAAGTGAGGACCAACTATATATAATTGGATGAGAGGAAATGATAAGACTTTATATAGTCTTGGAGAAGTATTTAAAACGGGACTAAGTATATTCACTAGTATAACGCTAATGTGTTTTATTGATTGTTATGTTTGTAGGTAAAAAAGATCTCTAGATGGGCAAGGCAAGCTTATGAAGATCATACGGGGACCTTAACATAATTTTGAAATCTTTTGTAACGAGCTTCCGCTCTAAACACTATGGATGTCTTTTTAAGTAGAAGTGAAACAATAACTTTCGTTTGTTTTAAGTTATGTAAATGGTAAAGAACATGTTAACGTTGTAAAGTATTTATGTATAAAAAAAAATATGTGTGTTTTAAAGATCGATGTGTTACAGTAATTTGAATAATAAGAATTGAACTGAACAACGATTGTTTCCTCTAGCGCGTTGCGACGGGTTAACAAATTAATCTCGAAACGCATAAAGTTTAAAAAGATAAAATTGTGTATCTTTTTCTTTATATATCATTACAATCACTTAACTTCTTAAACGTTTCACACTAAAGAGAAATAATATCAACAATTATTTTGAAAAAAACATGCGTTTATACCTTTTTAGTCAAATTTAATTTCTCTAATTTAAAGTTTTTAAAAAATTTATGTATTTGTATTTTGGTTAAAATTATCAATAATGACTACTAGTATAATAATTAATAATAACTATTTATATAAAACTAATCTTATCTAAAAGTAGAACAATATAAATAAGGTCAATAATAAAAACGAAAATAAAGGAGATTAAGAGTGAAAAATAGAAATTAATAATAGATATTAAAAATAGAATAGTTAAGTGTTGTTAAATAAAAATAATAATAATAGTTAAGGGGTTATAGTGAAAAAGATTGTAATAAGTACAAAAATATTATAAATGGTTGTGGGAGGGATTGAAACTTTGACCTCTCATTAGAAAAGAAAAATGTTAACCATATTCACAAACATGTTTCTTGTTTTTCTTTTCTTCAAATATTCTTTATATTTTAACCTAAAAAGCTACTGTTCACTGTCAGGTTATTTTAAAAATTGATATATATTGTAATTGAATTGGTAATTTCAATAAATATTATAATCCATTTAATTTTCCCCATAACGTTTATTTCCAAAATAGTCATAAATTTAATAAAACATGACCAATCATATTTGTTAATAGTGTTTAATATGTTTGACTTCTTCATTTTATAGTAAAACCATTTTCTATTTAAAATAGTCTTAAATATAACTCAAATGACTACATCATTAGTGGATGTAAAGACTAATTGATTGAAAGAAACAAAATATTTTTATTAAAAGTGAAAAACATTAACCAGCTGAGCTAGCTCAGTTGGCCACCAAGGATAATCTTGGGGAGGTTTCATGATGAGGTCTCAAGTTCGAGTCTTACCATGGACCTTCAGGGTCCCTTAGAAGCAGGAGTGGAGTTTATTCCCTAAGGAGAAGGTTCGAGGCTCGCATACTGCCCAAGTGGATGTCACTGTGGACTCGAATCACTAACTACTAACTTTGCCGTTCAAAAAAAAAATAAATAAAAAAAAAAAGTGAAAAACATTTACTCCATTAAAAGTATTATTCTAAAACTAACCATAAATGTGTATCATCCCAAAATCTAATCAATAGTTAATTTCGTAATAAACTTGGTGTAAAGGATTATTTGTGAAGTCTTAAAGTTGAGGGTTATTTATGTAAATAAGTAAATGGTTACATATGTCATTCGGTAACCGAAAATCTAGTCTTCGGAGCTCGATGTTGGACCATTTTTAAAACGGAAAGCACCATTGTATTCCTGGGAGTGTAAGGAACAGTTTAGTGTAAGCCAAAGTGAAAAAGGAGCAAGTTTATCGAAAATATGTATGTTTAGCTAACTTTATATTAATAAACATCATGTTTATGATTGTGATTATGTTTTTTAGACGAAAAACGTATATTTGTCATTATATACTACTTTATGTATATATATATATATATATATATATATATATATATATATATATATATATATATATATATATATATATATATATATACTTATGTTCATTCAAAATATGGGACGTTTCAAACCAGAGGCTCACTACGGCGCACAGGGACTTCAGTGCGTCGCACCAAGTTTGTGACCAAGCCAGCTGCGGCGCCGTAAGGCAACAGCGGCAAAAACGAATTTATAAATTTTTTATTTTAGTATCAATATGTTAAATTTAGTTTTATATGAATATGTCCAAAGTGTTATTTTTATGTAAATATGTTTATAAGTTTCTTTATATATTATAGGTGTAAGTTGTACATAATAATAACTAATTATACCCTTTCTTTATTTTATTAAAGTATAATTAATTTGTCATTCCATCTTTTCTTGGCACCTAATCTTTTCAAAAACACACTAAATATCAAGTATAAAATTTACAAAATAAATTCAATAAATGAAGATTTTAGTTTTTCTTTTTCTTTTTCTTTTTACTACTTATATATTATTTGCATTTCTTTATATCTCCAAATAAGACTTATAACAGAGACGCTAATCTCATAATTAAATCGTTAAGATAACTTTAATGCAATTTTATTGAATATAAACTATTAGTCGCTGCAACATCGCGCGAGTTTTCTGCTAGTATGTATAATTAGTCCATTATTCGTCCAAAAAGTCCAAGAGTATAAGATAATCATTTTTCGGTAGGAATTTACTAATAGATCCTATATGACTTGAAATTACCCGATTTTTATATTTATGTTCATATTATACCATTTTCATGTTATGATAACTAATAACCTTCAAATATGATAATTAATGTATAATACGTCAAGTCTTATGTTTCCTTCTATTTTAACCATATTCAACTTTTATATAAGTTACTTAGATGAAATTTAGTGAAAATTAAGAAAACGAAAAGGAGAAATTAGGAACTTTTAGAGAGTACTGAAGACATCCGCAAAATCTACCAAAACTCGTCGGAATAGCCTCGAAATATCCCAGAAATGAGCTCCCAAAAGTGGCGGTGTTGAGAATCAAAGCTCCAAACACAAATTACCACTTGTTAGAATAAGAACTCAAAGAAATAAGGATTAAAATGAGATTTAAGAGTGTTTTTGCTTACCAATCTTCAAGTTAAACAAGTTTCCATGGTGGTGAAACAAAACCGAAAATGGAATATGAAGATGGTGGATGAATCCTTGCAAGAATATATAAAATTCATGTTAGTATTCTCTTTATAACAAGAAGAAAAGAAGAGATGGAAAGATGGGATTTTTGTTGGAAATTTACTCACCAGATGAAGAAGAATTAAGTAGAAGAAGATGTGTATGATGTAGGACTTACAAAATCTCACTCAAATTTGGTGTTCATTACTCTCACTTTTCTGGAAATGAAGAGAGAAATGTAGAGAATGAATGGAGATGAGTGATAGAATGAAGATGAAAATGGATGGAAAGTGTTAAGATTGAAACAAGGAATGAGAGATAATATGGAATGCTCAAGGATCCACAATATACTCATCTAATATCATTTTGAGAAGTTCTCAGCCAGATTTCACGTGGTTATAAGTTTATGGAATCACAAAACTGTATGTCGTTACCCACATGCAAATGCTTATGTTTCTACGACGTATTTAATTTCCATATTGTTGGGGTCAAACTGTTTGGTAAATAAGTTTAATTTCATTAATTTTTTGGAACGGTGGAATTGATTTTTTGGAGCGGTGGAATTGATTTTTTGGAGCGGTTTTGCAGCCGTTCCAAAAGAAAGTGTTCCAAAAACCGGGTATTTTTTGGAGCGGTTTTAAACCGTTCCAAAAGATGTTATCTATACCGTTCCAAAAGATCTGGGTATTTTTTGGAGCGGTTTCAAAACCGCTTCAAAAGATGTTATTTATTTTATATAAATATTAATATTTTAATCTAAATATTAATATTTTAATATTAAAAATTATTTTTTGGAACGTATTATATAACCGCTCCAAAAAACAATTGGTTAAAAGTTTTTATTTTCAATAAAAATGCTTAAAATGTGCATATTATATAGCATATAATACCAAATTTCTACAATGAAAATGTATCAAAAATTCAACATCAAAAAAATATATCCATAATCAACATATACACAAACAAATGTTTCGAATTAAAACATTCCAAATATATATCCACAAACAAAACTTTCTAAGCAAATATAATAAAGTCGTACATTAAAGAAAATAACTTCTACTAGTATCCGGATAAGTTCTACCCCTTAACGATTGTATTAACAAATTGTGAAACTAAATCAAGTAAAAACTCGTCTATAGCCTTTTGCTTGAATAACCTTGTATAGTTCCACATCTAAAGGAAAATGAAATAAAAGTTAGAATAATATATATACTAATAATAATAATAATAATAATAATGATAACATGGTTGGTGCATCACTGATTAAATCAAAAGACAACCAATATTATCCCATATATTATATGCAATATATCAAATAATTAATCAACTTACGTAAAGTAAAAATAGAAAACTTACATTAACCATAGTCCATTTGAAAGGCTTACGAAAAGCTTGTTCCATTATACTCGTTATTGAAGCTACATCAACAAACCATTTGATTATATCAATTTATTATAAGATTTATTTATAGATATATAATCACTAGAATGATTTAGTGATTACCATTGCCATAAATTCATTTGTTTGACGTTGGAATTGTGGCATTTTTTGTTCATGTTCCTCCTACAAACAATATAACACTTTTAGTGAACAAATATCCTTGCGTAAAATAAGGGAGAGAAAATAAAGGGACTTTAAAAGCAACCCAAAATATCCTTGCTCGATAGAACTATCAATGATTACCATTTGAGGACGATAACATGAACTTGTTGCGATGTCACCTATTGGCTTATGTAACATCGACGGGTTTTGCAAATGCGTCGGTGATATGTGAGTCGGACGACTGATAGATTCTTGTTTTGAGATCATGTTTTCAATCTGCACATTTAACAAAAACATTAGACAAAATATTAGTACAATATTATTCTATGTCAAATATAACAAAGCTATTTATATATAATATACCCTTATCGACTTTCGTGGCCACTGAATAAATTGATAAATAGCATCTTCTAGTCTAACCACTTCATTAGTCCGTGTCTCTGAAGGGACAAACATTTTCTTATAATCAATTTCAACTGTATCAACTTGCACCTTCACAAAACCCGAGGCTATCAAACGTCCGTGTAAAATCCTATCTCGTGTAGGGTATACTAACCCTCTAGCTACCCGTGTTTCGTCATTGGTAAAAGGCCACAACAAATCACACTGAGTGGTCTCCTATTAACAGTGTAAGAATTTTTAGTAAACAAAGTATGAACTATATAATACATAATAATATATAATTACCTCGATATCTTCAAAATCATTGTGTGGTTCATCGGACGCACAACTAGAACCACGGACACCCGAGCCTTGTGCCGCTTGTAGTCGAGCTAGGTCACCTTGGAGCGTCTCCACGTCAAGCATATCTCTCTCTTTTTGTACCTGTTTATAGAAATGATATAAACGAATCAACATTCGAATATATACTACTTATATTTATATTTATATAAATATACCAAAGCATCGAGTCTTCCTTTTATATCTGATGCAATTTCATGGATTCCTGTTTCTATATTTTTTTGTGATCTACTCACAATCCAAAGTTTCGAATGTAGATTTGTTATAGAACCTAGAACTGGGTTCTGTGCAACTAGTTGTTCCCATTTCGGTTTCCATTTACTATTATGAGTCAAACTAGCCAAGGTTGTGCGTCCTAATCGAGTTGGGTCTTTGTTTTGTCTCGCACTTATCTTCGATTTCTCACTTTTTGTCTTCATATAAGAGGAAAAAATAAGAGTTAGTAAAAGTGAAAAAATACAATAATTAATAATAGTTAAAAAAAAGAAATCAAAAATACCAAAAAATTTTCCGATCTTGCTTTTTCAACGAACGCAGGCCAAAAATTTTTGTCTACATAACTGTATTTCGAGAAAGGCGTAAGGTCTTTTTTGACGTAGTCTTGCACAAGCCTAAACCTAAATTTCCTCATTATATCTGATGCTTTTTTCTTCATGTGATTTTTCCCTATATCATCCGCAATATGCCAAGTTTGCTGATTGTTTACAAACAATTAGAACATAATAATGAACAGAATAGATATAAGAAAAAAAAAAGTTTCAATTACCGCTAAACATTATACCTTCGTATGTAACCATAATTGTTCAAATAGTTTTTTATCCATCTTTTTCATCTCAAGATGGTAAGGAAGACGTGTTTTACATTCACAACCAAACCATGAAGTGAAACGAGGTTCGTTATCGCCAACCGGTATTCCTCTCTCGTTAAACTCAATCGTGAAAGTATGATTCGGGTTACTTTTATCACTGTTTTCACATTTTGCTATACCTCGTTTACCTATTTGAGACATACTAAAAGGAAAACCCAACACAATAAGTAATATATTAATAATACACTATATCATTCAACAGGTTTGAACTTGAAGACTACAATACAATAATTCAATCACGAATTCATTAATTATTATTCATATATAGTGAGATTCATGTTACAACAAATCAACACAAACAAATAAGCAAATTCATGGTTCAAAATCAACAAATACGGCAATGTTGACAGAGATTGTTAAATTGGAGTTAGAAGAACATAATACGAAGATCCTCTATGAGATATGTTTGATTCTGCCATTGCTAGAAATGGCATCTGCTGATTTGAAAACAAAAGAATTAGCGTTAACTATGCTTGTTAAGCTTTTAACAAGTTCAGAAAACAAACGGATTTTTGCAGCTGCCAGTGGAGTTTCTTTAACAAAATCCTAGATTACCAGCTACTGTTTTAAGGTCGGTTTATTAGCAAACCTTCCAAAATCAGAAGTTATACTCACACATACGAAAACTAAGAACCAACCATATATTTAGATTAGTGTCACGTAACCTATTCAGATGGACCAAAGAAATGGTGTATGCGGACGACTATGAATAAGCTTTAACTAATGGTATTCTTAGCATTCAAAGAGGGAAGGTACCGGGGGTTATGATATATATGCTGCCATTAGCTCCGGGAGCATCTAAAGCTACAGGATATCATAATGGGGTTCAAAGTTTAATGATTTCTGGTGCTGTTATGGAACAGGTTTGCTAATTAAGGACGTACTTTTATTTATTTACAGCAAGGAGTTACATCTACCTTGAATTTTCTAATACCATTCTGGACAACTTCAAATGCAAAAGCCACACTTAATGGCAACACTATTCCTGTAACAGCTCCAGGCACTTTCTTATCGGTCTCAAAAGAATGGAGCTCAAATGACGACATTAAATTTTTGCCCATTCATTACTTGCTTATATAGGTATACAACTAAAGTCATATTGTCAAACAATACATGGCAGCGGAATTTAGGATCACATAGTAAATAATAAATCGGATAAAGAATTACCTTGAATTAGAAGCAAGCGAAAGTCGTAGATCTAAGTGTAAGATCTAATCTACGGTTACGTACGCGGCACCTTCTTTTAGCGACAGACTAGTATGCTAGTACTTGTTTAATGCTTTGTACAACAATTGTCTTAGCAGCAACTCTTATTACATAAACCAAATAAAACAAAACCTTTTTTTTCAAAAAATAAATAGATAACCGATCGGCCAAAGAAACCTTTTTCTTTGGTCGACTTTTATATTGTAATGTATTAGGGTTTAGGTTTATCTTCTATTTATAGGTTTTCAAATCTAAAAGTTTGAGTTATATTACAATAAGGAAACCTCCTTATTTACATAATTAACCCTCTATTTAATAAATATTTACACTTAACCATTAAGTAATATTTAATAAATAAATTAAACTTGTAGTCGTGTCTAAATGTCGATGTGTGCGCTCCCGTAGTCTCACAACACATTTGTTAAAACTATTCAAATACCAACAGCTCCCACTTTTGAATAATTTTCAAACAAAACGTGATAACATTGATTAATGTCTAGCAACATATCAATGCTCCCATAAATGTACGAGTAAGTTTCTCCAAAACTCACTTGTGAGTCTAAATTCGGTTCATATCCTTTTGTTACAGATACTTAGTTAAAATCTTTTGATGGATCAAAATCATTCCATTTTAACTACTGTTTCTCATTTCGCGAATCACTTAAAGATTACCAAATACTATCGAGACACATCTGGATTTATTTGGGTTCGGCCGAACATACATCTTAAGTATTCATGAGTGGCCCAGTTAGTATCTAACTTCAGTTTTCACTGAAGGAACAAATCCTATCTTGACTACAATTGGTAGTCATCGTATTTCGCAACATTACCAAAAATAGCCTTTATAACACCCTTATTCAGGAGTGCGTTTGACTAGAATCAAATAATGCACTACGTACATGATTCCCAAATTGCATCTCAAGTCAAAGGATATTAAACCTTATGAATTATACTTAATGACAAGGATCCATAAGTACTAATTCATGTGGGATAATCTCGTGTTCATCTCAATGTACACTATCCGGGTTAGTGAGCCAAGCTGACTACTCAGATATTGTCTTAATTCAATTATGCTCCCACATAATCAAACGACAATGGATATTTAGAAAATATTTAAATTATAATTATATTAAATATAGATCAAGGATTAAAACATGAAAAATTGGATAACAATTATATAAGAGATGAAATCAAATATCCTCAATATTATTCATTCTTAATAAAATTGTTTATTACATCCATATGTCCAAATACTATATCAATCACAGATTACATGAAACAACTAGATAAACGAAGTCCTATACCCTCAACCAAGTGAGTTAGGTTCGTCTTTACCAGAGCCTTGGTGAAAGGATTAACTAAGTTGTCATCTGTGTGAACTTTGAGTACTTGAATTTCACCATGTTCGACTCTTTCATGAATATAGTGAATTTTCTTCTGAAAGTGTTTAGCTCCATTTTGAACCCTCGAGTTCATTGGCTATGATCATTGCACCAGTTTTGTTGCAATATCTATCCAAAGGAGTCTTGGCTGTGGATCACATCCATTTGCCATATCTCATAGTCATAGAACGCCGCTATGGCTAAGAGAATTCTAATAGCTCTTATGTCTGCCATTGGGGAAAAGGTTTCCTCATAATCTATACCATAGACTTGAGTAAATCCTTTTGCCACGAGACGAGCTTTATAGATGTGTATTTTCCCATCCATGTATGTTCTTTATCTTTAAAAAGAAAACATTTTCAATCGATAGTCTCGGCATTTGGAGTTTTATTTACCAAATTCCAAACTTCGTTTGCATTCATGGATTGAATCTCCAAATTCGCAGCTTGAAGTCATTTATCAGCGTCCGGACCTGATAATAACTTTCAAGTTTCGAGGTTCATTAAGATCCCCTTATACGTCACCATCCTCTAGATTAACGTTTAAGTTCAACCTAGAAGGTGCACGTATAGTCCTTTCGGACCTACGAATTGGAGCATCAACAATTTGTTGTTGAGACTGAACTTGTGGCTCAATCACAACTTGAGTCGGACTAGATTGAGGCATAAACTGAGGCTCAACTCTATCCCCCCCCCCCCCGAATTGTTGATCACCAGTGTGAGTAGAAGGTGATGTATCTCCCTCTTGAACCTTGTCAAGTTCTACAACCCTCCCACTGTTTCCTTGTCCGATAAGCCGTGTTTCGAAAAACTCGGAATATCGTGCAACTTGAACAGTTTGTTGGAATCATATTGAGAATGCATAAAGCAGACTCTAGAGCATAATCCCAAAAGATAATGGCAGAATATTAAGGTTCATCATTGATCATACCCTGCCAAGCAAGGTTCGATTTCTCCTCTCCGATACACCATTGTGTTGTGGAGTATAGGAAGGAGTAAGCAATTGGACAATTCCACATGCTTTGAGATGATCCTTAATATTTAGGCTTAAGTACTCACCACCACAATCCAATCAAAGGATTTCGATGGTTTTGCCGAGTTGATTTTCTACTTTCGTTTTGAAACACTTTGAATGTTTCAACCACCTTATGTTTATGTTTAAGCAAGTTAAACATAACCATAACTGTTGAAATTATCCATAAATGTAACGAAATAGTTAGCACCTTTCTTTGACACATGTCTAAAGGGATCACATACATCAGTATGTATGATTCCTAAAAGATCAGTTGCCCTTTTCGTCTTATTCGGAAAAGGTTTCCTTGTCATTTTGCCCGACACACACAAGATTCGCATTTATCAAATAAAATATCATTTGACTTTAAAAGCTGTGAAGCCTTTTAATGCAATACTTGTATATGTGCGCAATACAACAATGTCATAGATAGGTTGAGTCCAAGTTGGACTTAACTCATTTAGTGCTAATAATAGATATAGAATTATAATTTAAAGAAGAATGAGCATGCAAATCTATTTCATATATGTCATTAATATCAATCATATTAATATAATAACATTATGTTCGAAATAGAAATACCATATTCATTATTCTGTAAAACATAAACTGAAACATTCCCCCTAACATAAGTAAGTGCATAATAACAATTGTCTAATACAATAATTATGCCCTAGGGTAAATGTAAGTCTTAACTTCTAATGGATTTCATAACTACACGTTTGACATAGCCTACGTATAGTTATAGAGATTCATTCTTCAGTTTCTTCTTTGCTCTAAATCCTTGTAAGGAATCACAAATATGAGTACCACAACCAATGTCAGATACTCAGGTATTTGTTTTTAGAGAAAAAACATAATTCTATAAGTGAAGATACCCGAAGATCCGGCGTTGCCGACTCTCTTCTTATCTTACACCTCGGCTAGAGTAGGACAATTCCTCTTTCAATGCCTAATCACTTAACAGTGATTTCAACCATCATCCTTTGTAGGATGTTCTCATTTCGCTAGAGGGGTTAGCTTAGGCTTGTGAATATAAACAATTTCTTGTTTATTCGTTCCATCTTGTTTAGCTTTGCCCTTAGCTTGCGGTTGTCTATTCTTATCTGAACCATACCACCACTGACCGCTAGGATCTGGTCGGTAACCGATTAGGAAGGAATTTCTCAAACTCTACGAGCATCATATGAAGTTCTTGAGAATTTTAGCCATACCATGCATATTTTTGTTAGGTGTAAATTCACCAATACCTTGTGAAAGGCAATTTAGAACAAAAATAGTTTGATGATAGGGTAATTCATCCTTTCCAAATGATTTAACTTAGCTTGTTATGTTGACAACGTGAGTCCATACTGACGTTCCAGCAACATGTTTTCACTAATGTAATTCTTGAATCAAGTCGTTCAATTCAAGACCGACTTGTTTCTCATACATAATGTGAAGCTTAACAATCATTATATCCGGCTACTTATCGCTGCTTGATAAGTTGCCCGTGTTATCTCATCATAAGCATTCTTCGGCTCAAGAGATATCGGTTTATTAATGACTGGTAATTACTTCATCGCTCATAGAACAATTCTCAGCTGATGAAACCAATCATTAAAACTTGGTTCAGTAAGTATTTCACTTTTGAACATTGTTTTGATTTCTGACATAATCCCGCTTAAATCGGGATTTTGTGCCATTCTACAAAACAGAAGAAAGTTCTCATTAGTACTTTCGACATAAGGTTTCTTAACAAAACGTAAAACCCATGGTTTACTTTCCGTTAAGACTAGGACCCAATTGACATATTACCGTTCCATCAGTTGATCTGCTAGGAACTAAATAATACTCAAAAGGTAAGTGACGATCCGTAATTGCATTTACAGGTGCAACTCCTAGAAAATGGGACTTAATGTCATAATTCGATCCGAGCATCAAAATGGTGATCGTGACATTAATCATGTTTCGTTGCATCTTATCGCTATCGGCGTTTACAGTCTCACTGCATAACCCGATTTAAGTCATCCGACTGAAGACTGCAGATAGTCCACCACAGTCTCACTATGAGTGGTAATCCGCCTTGGATACACTTCACCTACGTCTCACGTAGAGTGACGAGCAAGTACAAGTTGTCTAGGCAATACGGATAGCAATTGACTTAAATTCCATGGGTGTTAAAATCTACGTACGCAATTGCCATGCAACAATTTCGTAACGTAATTTAATTAAAAACAAAATGTTTTTATTTTACTGGTTATTAAACGTGTTTCTATGATTACCTAATTTATACAACTAATTGTAACATGGTCATCATTAAAACCCTTTCGGTAGCTCTACGAGAGTACGACCAGGAAAGCATGTGAGGTGTAGCGAATGGTTCAACATTTCTTAATAGCATTGCCTCATTAGGAGTGTACCCCACTCCGCATAACTTTCCTAGACATCGTCCCCTATTGTAGGTGAGCCTAGTTGGGTAATAATGCACTGAGCATGTACAATCTAGTTATAAATTACCAATCACACGCTTATTAAATCGATGGTTTTTAAGATATTTTGTAAATTTAAACGTTCCGTCGCTGGACCAAATTACGGTATATAAACCCAACCAAATGCGTTATAGAACGTATAAAAGTGCCAAAATAAATTAATAACTCGTCATAATAATTCTTTAGTCTTATTATTAAATTTTGTTTATTTCAAAAGACATTTGACAAACAATATTTATAATAAACAATTTTAGAATTATTCTACGCAACTAATTGGGTAATGCCTAAAAAGTCTCTATGGTCATTGTTTACATATTGAATCACTCCCGTTTCAAAGGAAACGGACCACATACATCCGTCCAAATAAACAAGTTTGGATTGCGTAAGCTATCAATATGTAAACAATTCGTATATCAAATAAACCACACGTAACTTTTTATCATACAAATTCGTTTGTGTCGCACATATTCAATTAACAATTAATAATATGTCACTAATTCAATTTACTTTTTAACAATATCAATATATCTAATTATGCTTACAAAGTTATGCATGTAACTTTATAAACATAATTTTGCATAAAAGTAAATAAGGTAATTAAACATCAAATTGCAAGGTAGATTGATTTCAAATTAACTTTTAATTTTGTAAAATCATACAATAAACCAACCCTAATCCCCCCTCAATTTTGATGTTTTAGATCCAAAATAATATTTACGTATGTTTTGGCTGATACCACTATAGGTATACAACTAAAGTCATATTGTCAAACAATACATGGCAGCGGAATTTAGGATCACATAGTAAATAATAAATCGGATAAAGAATTACCTTGAATTAGAAGCAAGCGAAAGTCGTAGATCTAAGTGTAAGATCTAATCTACGGTTACGCACGCGACACCTTCTTTTAGCGACAGACTAGTATGCTAGTACTTGTTTAATGCTTTGTACAACAATTGTCTTAGCAGCAACTCTTATTACAAAAACCAAATAAAACAAAACCCTTTTTTTCAAAAAATAAATAGATAACCGATCGGCCAAAGAAACCTTTTTCTTTGGTCGACTTTTATATTGTAATGTATTAGGGTTTAGGTTTATCTTCTATTTATAGGTTTTCAAATCTAAGAGTTTGAGTTATATTTCAATAAGGAAACCTCCTTATTTACATAATTAACCCTCTATTTAATAAATATTTACACTTAACCATTAAGTAATATTTAATAAATAAATTAAACTTGTAGTCGTGTCTAAATGTCGATGTGTGCGCTCCCGTAGTCTCACACATTTATGGACACACATTTGTTAAAACTATTCAATTACCAACAGCTTAAACTTTCTTATCGGTTTAGTGATGAGCACAGATGGCTAGAGAACTTGGTCTCCACCCGCGACAAGTGGCTATATGGTTTCAAAACAGAAGGGCTCGTTGAAAATCGAAACAGATGGAACAGGACTACTAAATTACCTCAATTTAAAAAACATATCTGAACTAAAACATGTAAAAGAACTTACATAGTGAACAAAATTCATAAAAAACACATAAACAAGATTTATACAAATTAATAGAAAATTTATTCATTAACTATCCATGATATTCAAGAAACAAAACAAAACAAGAGCAATACCTTTTAAACAACAATTTTGGTTGTTTTGAGGAAGAAATTCAAAAAATAAGCTTTTGTCCTCTCCAAACTCTTTCCCCCAAATGTCGAATTAGGGTTTTTTGTTGATGGTTTTCCTTTTGAATGTGTTTTTGAAAATTTAGAAGTGTCTTTGTTTGTAAATCGTGGACGTTATCGATTTAGTAACCGGCCATTTTGGAGGTTTATGACTTTCTGATTTTGGAGCGAAAGAGAAGAAAAATAAGTTGAATTTTGTTAGGATTATTAATTATTAGTTATTAATTTTTTCTTGAGATAATTAAATGTTTTATGTAAGATTTCAGTTTAATATATGATATAGGGGGTGTTTGTTTCGGTTTATTAAACGGGCTTATGAGCTTAAGTATTTTTCATAAGCTTATAAGCTCATTTTTTTCGGCTTATGAGCTTATGAAGCCGAGCTTATGGCTTATTTAAAGTCATAAGCTCAACTTGATAAGCTCATAAGCCGAAAAAATGGGCTTATGAGCTTATGAAAAATTTCATAAGCTCATAAGCCGGTTATATAAGCCGAAACAAACACCCCCATAATATAATTGTATCTAAACCAAAATAGTAAAAAAGAAAACGAAATCAACATATGATAGCAAATAAATCTAAAAAAGTTTAAACTAATAAAATCCAAAGCATGTGTCTTCGTAAATCACTTATTTTTCTTGTTTGTTTATTCCTGCATATAATATAAAAAACAGATTATTAAATTTATCATGTTTTATGGATAATATAAAAATAAATAATTAAAACTATGTATATTATATCAAACCTTGATCACGTAGCATATGTTCCTTCGGTGTGGTCGGATCGTAAGTATGTTGCACCGATAATTTCACCATTTGTTGGTAGAATACCGACGGAAAATGGTGGTAGCTCGTCAAATTGGTCGTATTCTTCCTCGTCGATGACATTATCAACACCAAGTATACGTCGTTTACCTTGCAATACAATATGGTATCTTGGTTTGCTGGGGTCATTCACAAAGAAAACTTGTGTGGCTTGTTTTGCTAGAATAAATGGTTCAGATGTATAACCATTTGTTGGAAGGTCAACAAGTGTAAAACCATGTTCGTCAATATTAACACTTGTACGGTTATTCACCCACTTACATTTGAACAAAGGTATTGTGAAGTCATAATAATCGAGCTCCCAAATTTCTTGTATGACACCATAATATGAGTCTGTGGCGATCCTTACTCTTGTATCATGGTTCATCCTGTCGAATTCAGTCGTTGAGGCTATTAATGTAACTCCACTATTTTGCACTGTACTTTTTTCATCTTGATTTTTGGTGTAAAACGTATAACCGTTAATGTCGTAGCCTTGATAAGAATTTACTCTAAAATTCGGCCCATCACCTAACCTTTCTACAGTTTTATCAAAATTTGGTTGACCATAACTTCTTGCAACCATGTCTTTCATCCAAGAAGAAAACTCCTCATTATGCTTCGTCTTATACCATATTTCAGTCTTATATCGGTATGTTGATCGTAATATGCTCATGTGTTGTTCAATGTATGGAGCAAGACATGTCATGTGTTGTAGGACAACAAAATGTGCAAGTTGTAAATTATCACTACTTGGGACGATCATTTTCTTACCAACTCCCCCGACCCCTTGCAGTGTACCGGAGTGACGAGACTGTGGAACACCAATACTTTTGACACCTTCCAAATAACCTGTACAAAATTCAGCCACCTCCTCGGAAGTATATCCTTCGATAATGCTACCCTCGGGTCGATTGCGGTTCCTTACATACCCTTTTAAGAAACCCATATACCTCTCAAAAGGGTACATGTAACGCAGAAATACAGGACCACAAGCTTTAATTTCTCCAACAATATGAGATACCAAATGAACCATGACATCAAAAAAGGATGGCGGAAAGTACATCTCTAGTTCACAAAGCGTGATGATAATTTCTTTTTGCCATGTATCCAACATTTCCGAATCAATCACTTTCGAGTGAATCGTGTTAAAAAACAAACAAAGTTTGGTGATTGTATGACGGATATTTGTTGGTAACAATCCACGAATTGCGATAGGAATCATATGTGTCATTAGAACATGACAATCGTGAGACTTCATACCAAGCAACTTAGAGTCTTTTATTGACACTAACCTCTTAATATTCGAAGAATAACTAGATGGAACCTTAATACCATGTAAGCATTTACAAAATTGTGTTTTTTCTAGTTTCGACATTGTATAACACGCTGGTGGAAGATACATACGACCGTTTCTCTCAACAGGGGCAAGCTCTTTACGGATTCCCATATCAATCATATCATTGCGAACCTTAATCCCATCTTTAGTTTTTCCAGGAATGTTTAACAATAAGCCTATCAAGCTATCACATACATTTTTTTCGATATGCATAACATCTAGGCAATTTCGAACTATTAGATGCTTCCAATAAGGTAACTCCCAAAAAATTGACTTTTTTTTTCAAATGACTCCTTTCTCGATTCGATTTCTTTTTCCAAGAACAGTTTCTAAATTTTCAACTCGTGAATAGGCATCAAATTTTTTTTCTTGCCATTTGAAGCTCAATTTTTCCGTTAAACTCCTTGATTTTTCTACGAAAAGCGTGAGATTTCGGAAGGAATCTTCGATGTCCCATGTACACAGTTTTGCTTCAATTATTTAACCACATCGAACTTGTATCATCTTCACAAACAGGACATGCATGTTTACCTTTTGTAACGTATCCCGAGAGATTTCCATATGCCGGAAAATCACTTATGGTGCAAAAAATCATGGCTCGCAATTGAAAATTCTCCTTTTTATAAGAATCGTATACTTGTATGCCTGAACTCCAAAGAGTTTTCATGTCATCAATCAAAGGAGACAAATAAACATCTATATCATTACCTGGTTGTTTCGGACCCTGAATTAACAATGACATCATTATGTATTTACGTTTCATGCATAACCATGGTGGAAGGTTGTAGATACACAAAAGAACCGGCCATGTACTATGACGACTACTCATGTTTCCAAAAGGATTGATTCCATCCGAACTAAGTCCAAAACGTATATTTCTGATCTCGTCACCAAATTCTGGAAAATTATTATTAATATTTCTCCACTGAGGTGAATCTGCCACATGTCTCATTTTTCCATCCTTTTTACGCTCATCGGAATGCCAACGCAACAATTTTGCTTCTTTCTCATTAGCAAATAATCGTTTCAGTCTAGGTATAATGGGCAAATACCACAATAATTTAGCTGGGGGTCCATTTTTTGTCACATCATCGCCGATTTCATCATTTTCATTTTTACGCATATACCTCGACGAACCACAAGTGACACATTTATGTTCAAATTTGTACTCCTTTCTGTACAATATACAATCATTTGGACAGGCAGGTATTCTTTTTATTTTTAATCCCATTGGACACATGAGTTTCTTTGCTTGGTATAACGAAATGGGTAACTCGTTACCCTCGGTAGCATGTCATGCAATATGACGAGTAGACTTGTGAAACTTTTATCACTCCAACTATTATTTGTTTTTAAGTTAAACAACTTCAATACCGCTCCGAGTTTAGTATAATTCTCACAGCCCGTATATAATGGTTTTTCTGAATCCTCAAATAGTTGTTGTAATTTTTCTTGGTCATTATCACCAATATTAGTCTCCAAATCATTTACCATTCCATTCAAATTATCATTTTACTCATTTAAATTGTTATTTTCATCATTAAAGTATGAATCATCTTTTTCAAAATTGTCAATAACTATATTATTCGAGGTGCCATCATCAACAAGTAACTCGCCATGTTTTGACCAACAAGTATATTGATAAACAAACCCATTCTTCAATAAATGAAACTCGATTTCATTGATATCGTCCAATTTCTTGAAATTTTTACATTTCCTACAAGGACACCAAATAGATTCATCTTCTATTTTCACTCGATTAGCTTCAGCAGCTCTAAGAAAACTTTGCACACCCATCACATATGTTGGGTTACCCCGACCAATATCATACATCCAATGATTACGATCCATCTGTAAATTAATATAAAAATATAAATTGTTATACATGTATATATATGATAGGTATGAATGAAAGAAATGTGTTCTAAGGTGGTGAATCCTAACCCACTTTTTGAATATTCTATCTCATATGTATACGTTTAAACATGTTAACCATTTAAGAAAAAATCGACAGCATTTCCCCTTAACCCCCCAAGAATGCATATAAAATGCGAACTTGTAGGAGTAAAGAGAAATTTCTAACGAATTTTTCTTAAATGGTTAACTTGTTAAAGCATATACACATCCTAAATGAGATAAAATATTCAAAAAGCAGTCCCGAATGGGACAATCCAAAGTTAATCTCTAATAGATTAATTTTGGACGGGTATATTCTAAAGGGTTTCCTAAATGAATATGCATACAAGAAAAATATATGATACAAATAACCAAGTATATGTAAACTATATACATACCTTTAAATATATCGACGTATTAATTGCAGATGTTATTTTGAAGCTTAAACCTATAAAAACATAGTATAAATACAAAAAAGATAGCATTTAAAAGTAGTAAATCAATAATAATTTAAATACATACCTTTGATCCTTTGATAGGATTAGTATTTTCTTTGAAGCTTAAATGCATTAATGGAGGTTTGGGATAATTTTTTTTGTATCTAATTTATAAATTGAAAAAGAATATTTAATGATGATAATAGATATACTCAATGTCCGTTTGATAAGGAATTTTGTTTTGTTTTTAAAATTTAAATTTTGTTTTTTGGATTTGTTTTTAAAATTTAAATTTTGTTTTTTGGAGCGGTTTAGAGAAAGTGTTCCAAAAAATCGTTTCTTTTGAAACGGTTATAGTAATACGTTCCAAAAAATATTATTTAGAACGGTTCTTTTGGAGCGGTTATAGTAATACGTTCCAAAAAATGATTATTTGGAACGGTTCCTTATAAACCGCTCCAAAAGATGATTTTTTGGAACGATTCAGAAAAAAATTTGGTATGGAAACTTTTTAACAAATCTTTTTTGGAACGGTTTTTAAGGAACCGTTCCAAAAACTCCGTTCCAAAAAATCTATTCTCTAGTAGTGTTGCTGAAGAGAGTTACTACTGCCCGTCTCTTCTTACTACTGCATGTGTAATTTAGATAATTATTGAATATGTTTGTAATTATCTCTTTCTTATTTGTAGCAATTGTAGTTATAATGCAATTGTAATTGTAGTTATAATACAATTGTGATTGTAAAGTCGTTTCCTAGATTAGCTAGGTTAGCGTCAAGGTCTATATATACATAGATCCTTGTATTAAGAAAAACATGTATATTGATCATCTTTTAAAGATTAATATATTGAGGCTTACAATTTGACATTTTTTATTGTTCTTTTACTTTTGTAAACAATATTCGTTTGATCAATAAACTTGAGATAGTGAGTTTTATTTGTTGTTTACAAGTTAATATTATAATATTGATATCTATTTCTGAAATAAACGTTGTTGGTGTAGTGCTTTCGTCATTTCAAAAGAGAAAAATGAAAATAGATTTAGAGCAAAGTGACAAATTGTATAGGGTTCGCTGTATTTAAGAAATGTCAACTCTATTAAAATATTTTTGTAACAGGTATCCTTAAACGTAGCAAAACTCATCCCTGACAGCCAATGTCATATATCATCTCGTATAGTATCACATGGGCTTCCCTTCTAAGGACAAGAAAGAGATTAAAATAAACGGGATTCACAATAAATTAGATTTCCGCAATGTAGTTTGTTTTTAAGGATAACTATTGCAAAACATGTTGACATGGATTATGTTTCCAAATATTCTATAACCTATATGTTTAACCGGAGCCAAAATTTGAAGTTAAAGGGAGATCAGATCTAAGAAAACGTAAAAATGTAGATATCTTAAAATATAATATATTAACTTAAAATTATATAGAATGAAATTAAGCTGGTTGGAGGAGGCCGGGCAACATACATATGAACTACTTTTGCACTTTAGGGTAGTTTTTGTAGACATTTATAATTGAAATATAGTCGGTTTTCAAAGACAATATTAATATGATTATAACACATTTACACGGTCAAAGTTAGTTATTCACCACTAAGGTATGTTTGGTGGTGTTGTTTGTTTATTATACTTTAGAATTGTATTAGAGGAGGGTTCTAAACGAATGGAACGAATGCGAATGGAATTTGTTAATATTTGTTTGTTTAGTTTTAAGCGGATGAACGAACGAATATATATGAGATTTGTTAATGTTCGTTCTTTTAATTTTAATTGGATGAACGAACGAACACGAACAGTTAAACGAACTGATTTTTTTGTCCGTACTCGTTCGATTGAAAATAATCTTGTTCGTTTGTATTCGTTCGTTCACATGCTTAACGGACATAAATGAACAATAAACGAGCATAAACGAATAATAATTGAAAATAAATGAACCGAACATAAATAATTACATCAAAAATATGAAAATAGCTATCCAAATGTTAGACAATTTTAATATATATCATTTTAGATTTATACCTATTTAATTATTAATATTTATTTAACTAATTGAATATTGATTATTATCTTAATTTATATTTATATTATATAATTATAGATGATTGTATATAAACGCAGGTTCGCGGACATAGGTAAATGAACAAATATAAACGAACGTTTATGGACGTAAATAAACGAACAAAGTCTTTGTTCATGTTCGTTCGTTTAGTTAAACGAACAAAAGCGTAGGACGGGAGCGAGCGGAATCAATGTGTTTCAATTTCCGCCAATTGTTTTTGTATTCGTTCGTTTAATAAATAAACGAATATAAACGAATTTTCTCCTTAACAGTTCATGAACTATTTAATCAACGTTGGGATCATTTACAGAATTACAGCCCTATATATTTTAGTGCAAAATAAAGTATAATTAGTTAAATTAAGAGAGAATAATTGAATTTGAATTTTTTTTTTTCTTTAAAACAATCAAGAACAAATCGAGAAAAATAATTTATAATCCAAATTGACACGTAAAATAACAATTGCCAACAAAGGCGGCAGCAACATGTGGAAGGTTGAGAATCGCCTCGCGGATAAAGATGAAAAAGTTGAAATTGATGGACGACCTTAATGAAATGATTTATGACATGGAATATAAACCATTTCTTGATACTTTAAAACTACTCCTTTAATAAATTAATTAATTTTAATTCGTATTGATTATCCTTTTCTTTTAATTTGTCACTCAATAGGCTCTATAACAATCATGTTTCTAACACATCAAACATTAATATTGACAATAAGCTATCAAAAATAGGTACAACAAAAATCAAACATAATTTATTATTATATAATTCATAGGAAAAGTTTAACTTTAGCATTTCATAATTTATTTTTCCAATAAATTAATTAGCTCGTGTTTTTGTTATCTTTTAAGTCTTTAAACAAATCTAAGAACCAACTTCTTCTTTTTTACATACGTAATCTATAAAATCAAATTAGTATAGTACAAAGCAAGCATCATTTGTATTACAAATGGAACTCTTAGATATTTTTTTAAACTCTTGAAAACTTCTTTGTTAGGTGTCGGGTTTTAATCTTATTTCCGGACATATATATATATATATATATATATATATATATATATATATATATATATATACATATATATATATATATATATATATATATATATATATATATATATATATATATATATTACAAAGCAAGCATCATTTGTATTACAAATGGAACTCTTAGATATTTTTTTAAACTCTTGAAAACTTCTTTGTTAGGTGTCGGGTTTTAATCTTATTTCCGGACATATATATATATATATATATATATATATATATATATATATATATATATATATATATATATAAAATATGTTAATATAAATATGTTTTACTAGGTTCTTAACTCGACAATAAAACTTTCTCCTTAGCTCAAAAGGTTAAAAGTTCAGAAAATGACCAAACAAAACAAAGAACAAATAATAAGATTCAAGACAGTAACAAATAATAACATTCCTTTGATTTAAAAACTCTGAGATCGACCAGATACAATCGATAAGGGTAAATGATATTAGAGAATAAGTTAGGTCCAATCCCAATTATGGGTTAGGGTCCATTAGGATTTTATATTAGTTTATAAATAATGGTTTTGTAATAGGTTTACAATCATCAATAATTCAACGGTTTTCATTATTCAATATGGTATCAGAGCCACCGCGGACTCTCTTTGATTCGTTCAATTAAGCTTCCGTTCACTCCAACGTGTTCCAGGTTTTAAGCCCTTTGATTCGTTCGATTAAGCTTACGTTCACTCCAACGTGTTCCAGGTTTTAAATTTGATTAATGAGTTGGTTTTCTAATCGGTTCATTTGTCTCTTTTGTTTTCTGTTCCTTCAAAACAAAAAAAAAAAAAAAAAAAAGAAATTTGTTTGAATTGTTTAAAAGAAAATTTGTTTCGCACACTGTTTGGTAAATTTTTCAATTTCTATTTTGTTTATTTAGTTTTCCATTCCCTTTGTTCGTTGATATTAATTTCATATTATTGTTAGCTCTTTTGTTTCGCTTCTGGTTTAAATCTCTTATTTGTTTCGTATAAGGATTGATATTTTCACGTGCCTTCTAAAGCGAGACTAAAAAAAAAAAAAAAAAAGTCTCTCAAAGCGAGACCATCATCATATATTATTGCTGCTTCCGAGTGAAACATGATCGAAAAATACTATTCTTTCTTTTGTTGCTGCTACCGAGTGAAACATGATCGGTAAAATATTACGCTGCTTCCGAGTGAAACATGATCGAAAAATAATACGTTTCTTTTTTTATATATTATACTTCTGATTCCGAGTGAAACATGATCGGATTCTGGTTCAAGTCCTTCGACATTATCGCAACGTTTGCAGCGCCGCCGCAAACTAGGAGTCATTCAAAATATCTTAGTTTTTATCTTTTATTTATTTTGATAATTATAGTTTTGTTTTAGAGTTCGAGGTTTCGCGATTTCGCCGCTCGAACTGCGGGGGAAATATTAGAAAATAAGTTAGGCCCGAACCCGATTGTGGGTTAGGTCCATTAGGGTTTTATATTAGTTTATAATAATAGCTTTGTAATAGGTTTAAAATCATCAATAATACAACAGTTTCCATATTCAATAAATGACATAACTAAGTTCAAAACTCATCACAAATTTGTAACCATGTCATTTTCTTTATTATCTATTTCCTATAGTTTATATTTTACATTTAAACAATTAACATTTAATTGTTCAAATTAACATATTAAAACTTTCTCTTCAAACAATTACAATATATTTATGAAATATTTGTAAATACATTCAAATTAACCTAAAGTTGGATTGATTATATATTATATTGAAATTTTTTCATCTTTACATAAGGTTTTTACAAAGTAGATAATTAAACATATGTAATTACCTAAGACGGATTATAATCCTCTCAAATTAAAAGTCGTGAAACTTAATAAAGGTATCCTTTTTTCCTTTTATCTTATTTTACTTTATAAGTGATTAGTAAATGTAACTTATTTTGATAGAACTAAGTTGAAAGAATTTCAATAAAATCACAACCTTTGACCGTAATCTAGTTAGTTTTATACTCGAGTCCACTCCACACCTTCCTCGCGGTACTAGATTTTAACCTGAAATATCTCATATACATCTTAATTACACTTAAATCACCAGCTAAGTAATAACACTATGAACAAGTATATTCCAACCTACGCGTCTTCGGTTTTGTATATGTACAAGTAGAAACACCGTGCGCGACCAATCACTGTCAATAAAAACAAATTGAGGTTACTTGTGATCCAAACAAACTATGTATTATAGAATGCATTATGGGTGACCGTATAAGGTCCAAAATATTTTTGGCCCATTTCTTTTAGTAAACACTATATACATATGTGGAAGGGAAAATGCACTGGATGACCATCGTACTACCACAAAATATCCGTATAGGTCATTGTACAAAATTTACGTCTATCTACATCACTATACCGAAAGAAACCTGTTATTTAAACCATTTTTACCTGATCAACAGGTCAACCTCACTAATTCTCTCTCTCTCTCTCTCTCTCTCTCTCTCTCTCTCTCTCTCTCTCTCTCTCTCTCTCTTTTTCATTTTGAAATTGTGCCGAAACAAGTTCATGAAGCATCGGTATCCTGTGATTTTCCAAATTAGTTTCAAGCGCAACTACAGGATTAACCGGCAAATGAGCTTCCGCAACTAGAAGAAAATTAGGACAGTCATCAGACGTGTGTGTTCCAAGGATCAATTTGTGAACAGCGAATGAACCGTCGTCGTACAACGACGGCGCTGACGGGAGCCAATGGACGGTGAGTGAGGGCCACTCGAGTGAGTGAGAGATAACTAGATCGTATAAGAACGGACTGTTTTTTCTCCACACACTGAATTCCTCCTCCACCTGGTACTCTTCTCCGCCGACGCCTGTATCTTCCTCCGTTGCCATTTTTTGCTGATTTTCCCGCCTTAAATTATTAGGGATTGTGATTTCTGATACTTTATAGACGAGATATAATGGGCCGACCAGCCCCAAAGGTTACCAATATGAATAATCATTTTAAAATTTAATTCTTTTGATTTCTGATTTTCTACTAAAAGGAATTCTAATATTTACTATTTTTCTAAATCAAATCATTTGTGTTCATATGAGCATCTGTTGAACTCGAAGAAGAATTACTGGAATCAATTACAGATCTGGAATCAATTAGCGGAGTTGATGATGTCGTAATGGATATCGGTGGTTGTGATGGCGTTAGCAAAGAGATGATAGCCTGGATATTTTGGAATTTACAAAAATTGAAATCTGGATATTTTGGAATTTAGAGGGATTCATAGGAGGAAGATGATGAATGTTTGGATGATAGTTATAAAACCGATGACGTGGCGGTTACCAAAAGGTTGCAGGTCACCAAAGTTATCTATTTAAACGGTTTTTTAAAGTTAAGGTTATAATTTAAAAGGTTTCTTTCGGTATAGTGATGTAGATAGACGTAAATTTTGTACAATGACCTATACGAATATTTTTATGTAGTACAATAGTCATCCAGTGCATTTTCCCTATGTGTAATGGTAGAATAAGTGTCACGTTTCATATAACAACATAATATAAAACACATTGTTATTGTTATTTTGTATTATATAATCTAATAACAAACATCGTAGTAAACACTAAATTGCTTTTATATATAAAATACATGTATTTAGGGGCCAATTTTTCATCGTTGTACGGAACACCTTAAATCTTTCGCCCAACCTACATACATGTATATCTATAATCGGGAGTGGTCCGATTGATATATATATATATATATATATATATATATATATATATATATATATATATATATATATATATATATATATATATATATATATATATATATATATATATATATATATATATATATATAAGGTGTATATGTTCTTCAACCATTTTCTTCTTATATGTAAACACTTTTTGACAGGACAATTCTACTTTCATACAAGAATGATGCTCCCGAATATTTTGTGGTTGTTACCACTTACTAGTTAGTGATTAGTTTTCATTTATTAAATAGTTAATAAGTTAAATATTTATTATTCAAAGATGTTGATTTTTAAATGAGGGAATATTTTATATGTTGAAACTTGTAAAGTTGGCAATTAATTTTAACAAGGAGGGTTAGCTCACGCGACGTTGTAGCGGGTGCCGAAGTAAGAATTGAAAAATAAATTATTTTTGGTTTAACTAAACAACCTAAACTAAGAAACAATCCAAAACATTTATTGAATAAAAAAATTATTAAACTTTTTTTTATTAAAAAAAAGAAGAAGAAAAATTATTTTTTTATATCGACCCGAGCCGACCTGATCCGAGTTGACCCGAGTCGGCAGCCCATGGCTTAGGAACAGTGTCAGGTAGCAAGTTAGTTTGATCATTGATATTAAAAGATAATAATAGAATTATAGAGACCTCTTTGGTGTACCAATTAGTAAATGAGATTTTTTTTTGCATCCCTTATAGCTACACTGGAAACTTTGAGGGATATATCTTTTTAAGTATATAAGTCCAATAAAAGTTTACTAAAAAAGAAAAGAAAGCAAAATGAATAGATTTAAACTCTATAACAAATTACATTGAATTTAAACACAAGAAAAATAGTGGTTGTGATAATTATATCTTGTCATTTTTTAATTACTCCAAAGACTATTGATTTAGGTTGGGTAATCGGTATCACGAGGATGATCATACTATACCTTAAAGATGTGACGATTTTATCTTATTAAGAACTTTTGGCTAATTAAAGGAGCTGAAATGGACTTTGCGAGAGAGATTGCATACCATATTCTGGTTTGTAGATGCTTTTTCAGATGATAGAAACATAAACGATAGGGTAACTTGCATGTTAGGAACCATAAAAGGGAATGATTGAATACGCGAGTCCTTTTCCTAACAACTAGTTGTCAGGATCGGATTAGCTGATGTAATCTAATAATATCCATTCGTTAAGATCTTGATCTATTGAAAAGGTTCAGCAACGGATGAACACTTCAATATTTATGAGTTGTCGAACAATATAATACGAATAAGAATGAACAATTAGTATTGTCGAATTATAAGCCTCAATTGTATTAATTCAAAATATCAATACAACGTGTTTTATCAATACAATGATCTATCTATTTATAGACCTTGAGGCCGACCTAGATAAATTAGGAAACATCATCTATCCTTATCTAAAACTATCATTATCTAGAATAAGGAAACTATATCTAAATACAAAAGGAAACATAAACATAATCTAATTATAACTCTATAACTTAGATTATTCTTGCACGACAAGTTGGTCTTCCGTATTAACTTGGTATGACCGCATCAACTTGACATCTTCCGTAGCAACTCTATGAGCAGTAGTAACTTGATTGAACAACCGCACTAACTTGTCTTCCGTAGTAACTTCTTAATGTCTTCCGCATTAATCGTTTAAGTTCCTGTTCTCGTTGTTAAGCGTATTGTTTAGGAGTTAAACTATTTTGTCTAAGTTATAACCCAACACTAGTAATTGTAGCAAGAGGAGCAAGTAGACATGTATTTCCAAATCCACCCATGTTTGAGGCGCTAAATCTGATTTGCTGCAGATTTTCCGATTGATCAGCTAGTCGTTTCGATTCCACACATCCGGTGTAAAAAATTGGTTTAACCGGTACTACTGGCATTTCGAACTGAGTCAAACAAAATACCAAAATTGTTTCTCACACACTCTAAAGTTGGATTATTATCACTTTAACAAGAAAGATTACTTTAAATGATTTATTTTAACAACAAAAACTTTGTTACAAAAGATTCTCGATTTAATTAACTGTTTATCGCTTTAAAGAAACTAGTAATATACTCGCGCAGTGTCGCGGTGGTAATAAATTGTTTGAATTTTCGGTGAATAATTTTGTTCGATGGTATATATTTTATTACAAATAATATTACGAACGATCAAAATTTTCGATTTGTAAACATTTAATTAGTTTTAAAATTTTAAAGATTAACTCTAGCTATTTGAAATTTTACGCAATAAAATTGATTATTTTAAATTTATAAAAAAAGAAAACTCAATTATTTAAATTTTTAAATATATATGATAAGCGTGTTATAGAGTAGTAATTTTAAATTTTTAAAAGGAAAACTCAATTATTTAAATTTTTAAAAGGAAAAAAGAGTCTTTTCCTTTTGTTTTCTCTTCTATGCGTTGTTCCAGAATTCTCCAAATAAGTTCATGAGCTATTCTTGAATCATGGAGTCCATTAAGCTTGACTTCTATCATCTCGTCCAATGTCTTCAATCCATGTGGATACTTTATATCCACCAGATAAAACTCCATGGCTCCCTCCTTTCTAACCAGTGAGTAGACGCCACTTCGTTCATACACCAACCATTTGACTATTGGATTCTTTGGTCCTCCCTTCTTGAATACTGAACTTCTCTTCACATATTCTGGTTCAAACAAACCACATAGAACGTCCATAGCAAGATCAGTACCTGAGCATGTTCCTCTTTGATGAGAATATTTAATTTTGCCAATTTGATACATTCTCTCTAAGTCATCTCTGTCAAAGTCTCTAAGTCTCTTATTGCCCAATGGAAAGCTAGAAGTACTTTCTTCGATTTGTCTTGTCCAGTAACTTCATATTCAGTTCCCATTTGCCCACCAATAAACTTCCAGTCGATGATCATAGGAGGCTTCACAGCTATGGGAGTGAACCTTAGTCCTTCTTCATGATTGATGTATGAAGAATAATCTGCTTCAGGATTTGGACTTTCTTGAGAGGCACTTAGAGCAGTAGAAGTTTCTATTCTCTGTTTCTTAGCTAGACCATGTACCCTCTTGGATGCTAGCTTCTTCCTCTTGTGCTTCTCACCAGGTACATCCGTAGCAGGAGCAGTACTAACATGCTCTTGCTCATGTATGATCTTCCTGCCAGTTTCAATAGCAACTTTCAGGACTTTCTCTGCATCTTGCTTCTTCTTTTCTTGAATTCTGGCAAGTACATCTTTCCTTTTAGCTGCATTCTTCTTCTCCTTTTCCACAAGATCCAAAATGTTAGCTAATTTCATAGGACCTAAAGACCTACCACTGTAGCCTTTATTCTTGAGATAGGAGGTGTATTTCTGCCTATCTTCGGCTAGCTTGGCCTTTGTGGATTCATATACTTTCTTCTTCTCAGGCTTGGCTTTGGCTTTGACTTGCTGTTGGAGAATAAGTTTGTCTTCTTCAAGCATTTTCATGGCAAGCTCAACATCTGCTCTTTCTAGACCTTGAATGTAAAGATCATTCAAAATTTCTTCATTGGTCATTTCCTGAGCACGTATTGCATCCTCCTCAACAATTTGTCTTAGCTTCTCCTTTTCAGATGGAGTAGGAGATTGATTCAATCTAGCATGAAGTTCATCCTCCTCAGCTATCTTTCTTTGCCTTACCCTTTCAGCCTGTTCCTTTTCAACAGCCACTCTTAGCAAAAACTCAGCATTGACTTGCTCTTGTCTTAGTCTTTCCCTTTCCTCCTCTGCTAGGAGATTTTTATAATCTCTTTCTTCTGCAGTCTTCTCCCTTGCAAGCCTCCCTTCTTCTTTCTTTTCTTCCTTTGATTTCTCCACAACTATCACTTTGCCTTTGTCTTTATGTTCTGGATCATCAAGGTTGACTCTTTGAAGCTTTCCATCCACAGTGACATAAACCCATCTACCTGTAGATACAGACACACTTGCTGGTTGTTCAGGTAAAGTAATAGAACCTGTAGTAGATTGAGCAACAACGGCAGCTGCTGCCTTTTGTCTAGCAATTGACTCAACAATCATCTTCTTCCTTTCAGCTTCTGCTCTCTCCCTTTCTTGTTTTTGCTTATCTTCTTTGATCTTGACAAGTTGTGATGCTAGAGTGGACTCATCAGACATGACAGATGTTCTTGTCAGTTCTTGATGGATTAGATCATCCGCAACAACTTGTTCTTCAAATGTAGGAGTAAGAGCTTCAGATGTAGTTGTGGTAAGATTTGTAGCTTCGGAAGGAATGGCTTAAAAGCTTTGTGAAGCTTGAAGGATTATTGGAGAAGTGGTTGTGAACAATTGTGATGGTTGAGTATCCGCAGCAATCATTTCTGAATAAGTATCAACTGGGTCCGCAGCAACAGGATCCGCAACAATCATTTCTGCATCAGTATCAACTGGGTCCGCAACAACTGGATCCGCAGCAAATGTATTCTCCGTAGTAATCATGGGGTCAGTAGTAACTTCATGGTCAGTAGTAACTGCTCTTTCTTCAACTTCTATTTCCATTTATTGTTCTCCTTCTACTGTTTCTTCAACCATTTGCTTCACTTCTGCTTGCTCCCCCTCAACCAGTTGTTCCTTTTCAGGTGATGCATCTATCACCATTTTCTCCCCTTCTTCATCTACCACCAGGTGATGCATCTATCACCATTTTCTCCCCTTCTTCATCTACCACCATATCTTATGTCTCATTCTCCCCCTTAAGTGTACTGTCAATCTCCATATCTTCAGATTGTTTGGAGGTTGCAGTAATCACAGTGTCTTCACTCCTCTTTTCTTCACCCCTGCTCTCCTCAGATGAAAAAATATGTATGTGTTCTTCTTTCTCCCCCTTTTTTATCAGTTGGAGGATAGTCATCAGAAGATGAAGAGCTTGATGGACTGGGTGAAGTTCCAACATTGCGTGTGGTGATTCTTTTGGGCAGTAATTGGGCTGAAAGTAAAGCCTGTTGGGCCAACAACTGTTGCACCAAAGATGTTAGAGTAGAAAGTGTTTCACCTTGTTTTTCCACCTTCACCATTAATTTTCGGTACAAATCCATCAATTCCAAGTTGTGAACATAGTTACCCTCACCCCTTTCCTGTTGAGTACCAACAGGTGGTTGATCATAGGGAAAAGAGAAACTCTTCTGCCTAGCAAAAGCAGGTATCTCTCTCAAGGTCTCTTGGCGCCTGAGACCACCTACCAATAATGAGAACAAGTCCTCATCAATGGTTGATGTTGTCGTGGTTTGGGTCTTAAGTATGTTGATACTGTCCTGAGCTTCACTATAAGAAGTGAATGCTGCAGTAGTGTCAGCCCTCTCCACATGGTCACCCCCCTCCTTATGGACCAACTCAGTGAGCAAGGGGGTATGCTCAATGTTTTCCCCTACAGATTGTGTCATTCCTGAAGATGTTTCAGGTAATGATTTTTCAGTGTGAGAATGGGGGATAGTTTGAGACACCAGAGGCTGAGTAACCCTCTTGGGTCTTTTGGAAGCAACTTTGGATGGTTTGTGAGGTGATGAAACTGTGGGGGTAGTTACAGAAGTAGTAACTGGTGCAGTAGCAACTGGAGTAGAACTCACAGTAGCAACTGGAGGTACACTAGCAGTAGCAACTGCAGTTGTAACCTCAGGGATAACACCCTCAGTACTTGCTACATATATGGCACTAGTGCCCACATATATTGCAGTAGTACTGATGGTTGCAGCTGGGGGTTGGGACAGAGGTGCAGTCACTTGTCCTTCAGCTGGAGGAACTGTGATCACCATCATTGTAGAGAACAATGGTGTCACATTAGAGGAACTTCCCTTATTAAATGTTCTCATATTTGTAAAAACCTTCTTTGTAAGAGCATGAGAGAAAAAGCATTTTTCAGATCTAGTAAGATCTTTAAGTTCACAGTTAAAAATTTGTTGAAAAAAGCGTGGATACATTAAAAATTTGTGTTTTGGGTTTAAAAGGTTCCACCGCATTCCTTCAAAAATCAAGTAAGAAAAGTTGTATGTTTGGTTTGTGGCCAAACATATTATGGCAGTAGCTAGATCGGAGCTACCTTCATGCCACCTTGTCATCTTTTGGGATATGCATTGTTGCAAAGTATGCAACAGAAACTTCCATTGGGGGGGACAGTTTTGCCTTATAAAAGGTCGAAATGTTTAGGTCCCCCTCATATCCCTGTTTTGTAAAGTTTTCAACCACGACAGCATAGGGAAGTTGTATTATACCTGCCGCATCGCGCAGTTGTAAGTGTCTGCGTACCGTTTTCTCCGAAACTTTTATCGCTTTTCCATCCACAACGGCATTTATAACAGGGACCGCCTCCTCAGGGTCGGGTTCAGCGGATGTCCAAAACTCCCTAATGTGAGTTTCATCGATTTCGGGATTAATGGTTAGTGTCGTTCTGATCTTTGATCGATTCAAGAAATCGATTATTGGGTAGAAATCAGCGTTGTCATCAGTTTTGTTCAAGAAAGCTACCATATTATGGGTTTTGTGAATTTGTAATTCCACCATTGCTGTGATTTGATGAATGATTAAGAGTATGATGAACAGTTAGGCAAACAATTAGCCACAATTTTAAAGAAAACTGATAATTTTTGATTCTAACGGTAACTTTTTGGAAGTTTAAGGGTTCTTAAAGAAAGGTAAGTTTTTAAACGGTTAAAAGAACCCATATTTATACTAAAATTTTGTAACAACTTGACGACTTCGATTAGATGCGGGTAATGATTTAAATGTAACGGTCCAATTGAAAGGTGCCACGTGTCAGTAGTAGTTGTACCTCGCGCCTGAATTTTAAAAAATAGGTCCAATCAGAAATCGCCACGTGTAAAAGTTGGTTACAAGTTGTATTTTGACTTGTCAAATTACCATTAATTAGGGTATACTTATTGTTTAAGAAACCTTTTAATATGGTAATTTGCAGTATTAACAAATAAGGCCGTAGTAAGTTGATTAGTCGTCCGTAGTAATGGTCTATGAGCTTTATTAACTGGATTGTCCGTAGTAATGTGAATTACTGGCAGTATTAATCCAGAGGTCCGTAGTACCACACTACTAAGCCGTATTAACCATTCCGTCCAAATTATTAGTTTAAGGGCAGTAGTAGTTAAACCTTCCCTTAATACTGATACTTTTGGCCGTACTAATCATACTTTGGTCAAGATTTGTCTTTACTATTAATGTTGCAGTAGTAACATAGTACAATACTAAAAAGTAAGGCACTTGATTCTTATCATAAGGTTACTACTGCTTCTCTAAGGGACTTTTGAAAAATAGAAATACTAAGAGATAAAGGATATCGGTATCAATCCATATTAATCATTCCAATACTTGTAATCAAGAATGTGAATCTTCCCACATCAAATGCTTTTGTGAGAAGGTCAACAAGCTGATTGTCAGTGTGGATTTTCTCAACATGGATCAATTTCTTTTCGTTACAATCTCTTATGAAGTGATAGCGTATCTCTATATGCTTTGTTTTGGAGTGTTTGACTGGGTTGTTGATGATGCTAATGGTGCTTTGATTGTCAATATGAATTGGCGTGTTCATGAAGGAATAGCCATAGTCCATCATTTGATTTTGTATCCATAGTACTTGAGCACAACAACTAGCAGCGACAATGTATTCAGCTTCTGTGGAAGAGGTTGACACCGTTGTTTGCTTCTTGCATTGCCATGACACCAGTCTTGAACTAATAAATTGGCATCCTCCGGTCGTTGATTTCCTGTCTAAGTTTTCACCACCATAGTCACTGTCAGTATAAGCAATTAAATCAAAAGGAGAGTCTTTAGGATACCATAAGCCTAAGTTAGGCTTGCCCTTTAGGTAACGAAAGATTCTCTTGGCTGCAATAAGGTGTGACATCTTGGGCCTTGTTTGATATCTTGCACATACACAAACTCCAAACATGATGTCTGGTCTTGAAGCTGTGAGATACATTAGAGATCCAATCATTGATCTATAGTTATGTATATCCACATCCTCCCCCTTAAGATCAGCCGTCAATTGTTTGTGAGTTTCAACGGGAGTGCTTGCAACCTTGGCATCCATGAGTCCAAATTTGGTTAGGATGTCCCTGACATACTTGGATTGTCTTATAAACAGGCCATCCGTCTTTTGCTTAACATGTAGACCCAAGAAGAAAGTAAGTTCTCCCATGGAACTCATTTGAAACTTAGTGTGCATTAGGTCTTCAAACTCTTTGCACAAAGAATCTTTGGTAGAGCCAAAGATGATGTCATCAAAGTATATTTGAACAAGAAGAATATCTGAGTGAGATTTCTTGAAGAAGAGTGTCTTGTCAATTGTTCCTCTTTGAAAGTTGTTTTGAAGAAGGTAATCTGAAAGAGTGTCATACCAGGCCCTTGGTGCTTGATGAAGCCCATAGAGAGCTTTTATCAATTTGTACACCTTGTGAGGATGTTGAGGGTCTTCAAACCCAGGAGGCTGTTTGACATAAACTTCTTCTTCAATGACACCATAGAGAAATACACTCTTGACATCCATTTGATAAACTTTGAAACCCATGAATGAAGCAAAAGCTAGAAATAAACGAATTGCTTCAATTCTAGTTACTGGAGCAAAGACCTCTTCATAGTCAATTCCCTCTTCTTGTGTGTAGCCTTGTGCAACTAGTCTTGCTTTATTCTTAACCACAATTCCACGTTCATCCTTCTTGTTTCTGAAGAATCATCTTGTACCTATCACCTTCTTGCCATATGGGACTTCCACCAATTCCCATACTCCTTGAATCTTGAATTGTAAGAGCTCAACTTGACATGCCTCTATCCAGTGTGGATCTAGTGATGCCTCTTGGATTTTATTTGGTTCCATTTGAGAAAGAAAGCAGGCAAAAAGACATGTGTTGAGAAGAGCGTCCATAGGTTTCTTTTTGGACTTAGTTTGACTTCTATTCTCCATGGAGAAGTCAAGTTC
>CAJVGC010000065.1:16444174-16592520 GCA_910822075.1 Senecio squalidus | reverse complement strand
CAAAGCTTGGAAGCGTATCACGAAGACAAGCCAAAGCAGAAACATAATCATCATCCATACCACATATGCCACTGTCACGTAATATGTGGTCTTGAAGCACCACGATTGGGCCCTCGAGGCTACAAAATCATATGAGGAAACCAATTTTGCGAGTACAAAACCTAAACACCAAATTGAATCGGTAAAGAAGCAAGTCGCCACGTAGTCTCCAAAGAATGGTCCACCACAAACCACTATATTCTCGATTGACACACGCCGACCCTTTGTCAAAAAACAAGGCCGCCCTCTTCAATATGTGCCAGGCTGACAATCCTTAAACTGAAAAAGAGTTTGGCAATACCTATACATGATCGAAACAAAGAAGCTCACTATGCGTGTCATGTAACTGTGGAAAAGGCTCATTAAATCAACAACAATTAGCAGCTCTCCTCATAGCCAACCCCACTAATAAAATTGCGTCTCTACTAACAGCTCCCCCAAGACGCTTCACACCCGATGATGGCCTCCGAATATCGTCGACAGGAAAATAAACCATCAAGAAGTCTCATACCATTACATGAGGGCCAAAATAACTATGTTTTTTTAATATTAAGTTCAAGACCCAAACCTGGACTACTCACCTTTATAATGTCTAACACTTTGACAACCTCTTCTGAATCTCCAATAACAGTTCCCTCATCAAGATACCAAGCATGAAGAGAAGCTTGCAGTATCTTGATCTATGTCGAAGAGGTTTGCAACACAAGAGCAAAAGAAGAGGTCCAAGGGTCACCTTGTTGCACCCCAGTGACAGACCAGATATGTGTGTCTCCTAGATACAATCTCGATGCCTGCCATATAAAAAATCTACCACGAAGAAATAGAGGGACACTTCACCCTTAACCTCGAGGAGTAATGCCGATCTATCCACAAGTTTAAATGCATTCGAGAGATCTACAGTAAGCATTGCAAGATACCCATCATGATGATATTCACTCAGCATCCTATTGACGCTATGTAACACAGCCCTTTGTTGTGTTGTATAAGTATTTGGTGTTTTTCTTTATATTATATATAAGACACTGACCAAACACAGGAAAGGATAAATGGATTTTAGTTTTGTGGAATTTGATAATTTAAATTTGATTAAAACTTCCAAAAAGTCATGTACATTATTTATTTTAAGTATGGCCTCAAAGTTTTGAAATCGAATATTATCTTCAAGCAAAATTTAGCCAGAAGTTATCCAAGCTTGGACCGGACAAGCTATAAACGAGGCCTAACTGAACAAAACTGGTTTGGTCTAGCATCCTAATTGTATGCATTGCTCCGTTTCGATATGTTTCCGTCTAGACCGGTCCAGTTCGGTTTTCAACCCGGAATTGTTATTATTAAGTTAAAAGTATTGAACAACTGAAAAGTTAAGGGACAAATAAGACCCAAAAACTGTTTAAGATTGTGAAGTTAAAAGTTAAAGGGTTTAAAACCTCAAACTGATGAACGTTAGGTATTATAGCAAGATAAACTAAATCTATAACACACCGAACGAATGAGAATTAAAATGACCATAAGTCGAAATGTTTCGACTATTTATCAGATGTTCTTTTGAGTTCATCTGAGGGTTACCATGATAGGTAACTTTCGTCTAGTCTTAACAGTTGGAAAATATAGAATTTGATCATTCTTTAGAACCCAAGTGTACGTCGTAACGAGATGATGAAGGAAAATACTGATTTCTAGCCTCGAGAATTCCAACACCTGGACACAGCCGTTGCCCACCACCCAAACGGTGTAAACTTGTGGCTGTTAAAACTTGCTCCGAGTTTCTACACATATACGAATTTCATGAAAATGAAGCATTTTTATAGATATTGAAAAATACATTAAAACCATCACTTATTTACCTCCCATCTCCAAGGATCAAATTTGTCCAGGATTATTATAAGTTTCTTCATCCATATGAACGGAAGTTAACGATGCCAACACACACCATCCTTTTGGGATGAAATAGCCTTGATTTCGACATCTTCCAGAGCTCTCCAAATAGCATTGATTATGTTCGCCATCCGCAGAGTTTCACTTATCACCTAGAAGTTGAATAGGATTCTTTAAGAATAATGCTAACTTTTTACCCTTTCAAAAAACATTTGGAGACATAAAAACTTACGCTTTGAGTAAACTGCCAAGACGCATAATCATTCCAATCATACTCTTCGTCCTGATTCCTTCTTTTTCCTTTTCAATTTGTCATTTTCATCCTGTCATTTATGTGGAAAACTCGATCAAAATATAGGCCAAAATTTGTATTAAAAACACATACTACGTATTCAATATAGGTTGAAATTTCGACCCATTTAGATATTATTTGTAATTTGGTTCAATTTGGTTATATTTCATCTGTAACGGGTCAAATGGAAACTTGTCGAAAGTCACCCAAGTATAGTGCACATCATACTTACTAAAGAACATGTATTATAAGAGAAAAATATATTTTTGTAATCATTTTCTAAGAAAAAATTATTTATAGTATTTTAAAAAAGAATCTTGGGCACCGACACTAGTATTTGATGAGAAAAGTTACAAACACAAGACAAGCAAGAGCCACAGGATTATCGCTTAGGTATTTGATTGCTAGGGTCATGACCATAGGCACGGAGTCCTCCCCGGGGATCATCATCTCTATGATGTTCCCACTGATGAAATCCAACGGTAGGCGTTGTTGGTTCCATCTGATTCACCTGTATCTCGTAGCAAACACTCAATGACATCATTTGGTAACCCCGCACCTTTTGCTTCATTATTCTCCATGGCCATTTTCCTATCATCTACTATCTTTCTCACCATCTTTAACATTCTATCTTTAGCCTGCAACACATTGACCTTAGTGACATGATCCACAAAGATACAGTACAACGGTATTTGCATTTATAGAGAATAAAATTACCTGGAGAGATTTATACATCCTGAAACCTGGAAGTTTAATTGGTAAACAAAATCAAGCCTTTGATGACTTCCATGAATTCTCTCTGGAGGAACCCATATCTTCCACCAGGCTCCACGCCCATCAATAACCTCACAAGAATTTTGAACGTAATCTGAGTCATAACAATCTCATGTGTAAGTCATCAAAAAAATGAAAATTGCGAAGTAAATGTATGCATATATGGAAAAAGAATCATTACCCGACCCAAAATATTAAAAAAATCATAGGTTTCAAGTTTTTGGTTTTGTCTTGTAAGAATAGAGGGTGATGGTAGTTTCTTCGGTAACTTATGGGAACGATCTATCACTTGGTTATGTAAGCAAACTTCTACTACTTGAACAAGCCCAACTCGACAACCATACTCGTAATTTTGTGATTAATTCTTTGCAAAATGAAATCTGAGATACAATGCTTTGTAGATATGGAAAAATAATCATCACCACGTCAAACATAATAAAAACTATCATGTTTTTGTGATTTCGATAAAAGAAGTATATACGATTAATCAAGCTTAAGTCCTAAAGGATATGTTTAACCACATTAGTTGAAAGTGTTACCTTTTTTGTTTCATCTTGGAGATAAAGAGGGTGATGGTCGTTTTCTCGATCCATCCAAGAGGAAAGCGTTAACTTGACTGAGTTCTCGATATCTTTGGTGATATGAGCTTTGAATTGAGGAGACCTCAAGAAACCTCCAATAATCGCATGTAGTCTCTTTTGTAAGCCCCCGTTTATTTGCAGAATTGAAGATTCACCAAGTAAATCAATGACGGATTTGGGATAGCTCGGTATGAAAACATTGCCATGGTTTTGTAAAACGACCTTGTTCACATCTGGGTCTGTCGATACAATGATTGGTCTACCCAAAATGTGTGTCCTAAACACCTTCCCGTAACTACAAGAAATGAAGCAGATATCTTTAGGACTTTTAGAACAACTTGATTCCGTTTAGCAAGCAAACGTTGAATATAACTATTTTAAAATTATGTATGTTACAGACAAAAGCAAATTTGAGGGTGTCATTTAGTTTTGAGGTATGCGTAATTTTGTTGTACTGATTAATAATGGTCCCGTGCTTTGGAGGTGTCATCAAGATTTACGGGATAAGGTTTATTTTGATGCATTGTCTTTGTATTTTAATCACAACCGTGGTTATTAAGAGTCTTAAAGAAATAGTAACATTCTTTGCTCTTTGCTCAAAGTAATAAGTCCAAGCCCGCCACAAACAAGTCGACAACATTTTGACACATACTTTCAACTTTCAACTGCCATACAATCTCAGATAACCTTAACGGAAAACATTAGTCGATCTTACTTCAGCAGGGGGGAAATGACTCACCTGTTAACCGAAAAGGAGAAGTTTGACCAACCTAACTATTTTAAGGGGCGATTAAAAATTTCCAAAATAGGAAGGGTCGGGCTAAACCCTAAAGTGATAAAAGTAATGCATAAAGTATCCTATGACGGGCAAAAAAACGATCATAAAACTGAAAAACCTACAGAGAGTAACATCTTTAACATGTTTACGGAAATACATAAATATAAAATTTAAAGTAAAGCCGCGAGTTTAGATGATTAAAAGGAAGTCCTATAGTATATTATTGAGGCTAACTTCTTATTTTTTGCCCACTTAAACCAATGTTACTACAACAAGTCTCTTACCATGTTGAGAAAACTCAATTTTGGAGAGTAGAAATTCTCTTTTTCAAAAGACATAATGCAACATGGTACAAGCCGCTAAAGCATGCTTTGGTTTGGTATTTTACAAGTTCTCGTCCCCTAAGAGTTAGCCCTAAGAGTTGGTATGTTATCAAGAGATATATGTGTGATTCCCACCAGCTACATTCTTGTTAAAGACATTTTACCGGCTCTAAGAATAAGTCGTTACCAAAAAAAATTATAAGTTCTCTACCTACATCTAAATTTAATTGGAAGAAATTAGAAAAATGGATTCATTAACTAATCTAAAAATAAAGAAAAAGGTGAGTTTATAATGTGATAACATCATTATAGTGATCAAATGGACTTTTCTTTATTTTACTTTAAAGTTCTTTATTTCCTTAATTTCTTAATCACATGATATCCAATCTCCCATGATTATTCTATTTTAGATTCCTTTTAATTAGAATATACCAATCTTTTATTTTAATTTGTCAGCTTAAATATTTTTCTCTTTAAAATATAATTATTAAATTTCGACTATTTATTTTAATGGGTCGTTAATCTTTTATTTTAATGGCTCGTTAATCCTACGGGTTCAGTCTCTCTCAATAACATTTTATAATTTTAAAATATTTTACTCTTTTACCATTTAGAATTAATTATATTATTATTTTATTATAAAGTATAACCTAACCTAAACTAACTAACACCTCCAGCGGTCTACCTTCGTTGGACGACCACCACTGACTGCCGACCACCGTCATAAGTTTTGCGTAGAGTATGAAGGTTATAAGAAAAAAAAGTATTTTTTTTGCCTCCCGCGTGTTACGACGGGTTAAAAAATTCATTTCGAAAAACGTAAAGTTTAAAAGATAAGCTTGTATCATTTTCTTTATATTAATCACCTAACTTCTTAAACGTTTAACACTAAAAAATCAATAATTTCTTTGAACAAAAGTTCATTTTTATCTTTTAGTCACTTAATTAATTTAGGTCAAATTTAATTTCTACTTCTCAAATATATAAGAATAGAAATAATTTTAGAAATAAATATTTCATATATATCTCAAAAGATTTGAGATAAAAAATAAAAAAATAAAATAAATATTAAAAAGACAATATTGACCTAAAACAATATTCACTAACATTCTAATTTGAAAATTAATTATATAGGGGTAACATTTAATTTCTACTTCTTAAATACTACATATAAGAATAGAAATAAGTTTAGAAATAAATATTTTATATATATCTCAAAAGATTTGAGATAAAAAATAAATAAGTAAAATAAATAAAATATATTAGAAAGACAATATTATTCCCAAGATGCTATTTACTAGCATTTTAGTTTGAAAATTGATTATATAAATATAATACATTTGCAAACTTAGAAGGTATTAGAATCAATTTTTCAGAAAATATTTTTTCAAACATATATAAATGTTATAACTATTGGAGTTTTAACTTCAAGAAATGTAACAAAAGAACCCACTTTAATCGTTCAATTTTTAATTTGTATTTGTCATAAAATGATTATACAAGTGCATAAAATAGAAGTTATAATTTTCAAAATTCCTATTCTCTACCTAATTAAAAGTTACTTACGTTTCAAATGGGGGTGTTTAGAATATTATATATTTTGAAACGCATAACGCAATTTTAAATGTCTGGATAAAATCATATTGTGCTTTAAACAAACGACATAAGTGACATTCTATTAACGTGAACTAATATTAGTTGCACTTAGAGCGGTGCCAACGAAGGGAAGTAATGTGTGTCACTTTGGCCTTAGTAACCGACACACACTAGCACCCTTGTTTATGGTAGTAAATGTTTTTGGGACGGAGCGAGTAGAAAACAATAGCTTCAAAGTAAAAGAGAGAGACTTACATAGACTTTCGTTTCTCCATGAAACTGACGGGACGAGAAGTATAACCAGAAGCAATGAATTCAATTGTTTCTCCGATCAACGGCCAACCGGAAGTACCTCTCGGCGGTTGCTGCTTATACTCCCCCGAGCCCGAAACAATCATATACTTGTAAAATAACCATCCAATAACCACTGCTAATATGCACACATATAATCCCACCAATTCCATTTTCTCAAGACCAACCGAATCGGATTTTTGAGGAACGTATCGAGAGAGAATTTGATTTGGTTAGACAATGTGTGGTTGGTAAACAAGGATCGGTTTTTTCGTAAGGTGCGGAACGTAAGGTCAAATATTCAATATGATTCCACAAGATCTAGTTTCGTTTAAGTAAGGGATATCTTTTATTTACGGGGATATATGTTATAAGTTTTGAAAATCCAAATGAGCAGAGAAAAAAAGGGGCTTTTTGGGTAATAAATGTAGGAATGAGAGAGAAAGGGAATGAAAGGACAATTGTGTGTAAATAATCTTGACTTTCTGTCTTTTGTCTCTTAGATTCAATCTATACTCCGTATATTTCTCTTTTCAGGAATCATTGAATTAGGCTAGCTCCGTATATTTATTTTACATACATTGTCAAACATGTTTTTACAAACAAATTTGGTTACCTTAGGATTTGATTGTTATAGTTGGGAGTTTGCCCTAACTAGGACGAAACCGTATATAAGTAATAGTACAAGAATAATAAGTACGGCTTACAATACTAGCTATATCAACTAAATTATTTTTATCAATATATAAAGAATTTAGCATCAATGTTTTCAAAGTTGGTTCGGAAACAAGATGACTTACCGTTTATGTCACCAATATGATTTAAGTGTAATGGGATTAATTAGTTTTAACCAATGTAATCTTGATAAATATCGAACAAGTTCGGGAAATTGTGGAGTGCACACTGGTTCGAACTTATCTTAATTGTTTAGGGGCGAAGCCCCTAAACGACGGAGGTTCGGGGGCAGTGCCCCCGATAACGGGGTCCAAGGGGTGGCAACTGTTGGGTCAAGAAATTGACTGGATGAACCTATGGAGTCTTCTGTGTGTTTGAATAAAGATGATTTTAGTTTCGTGGAGGGTCTGAACTAAAATCATGAATAATCCAAAGTGAAGTTTTCAGTTCGAGGAACAAGTTAGTTCAGATACTCTGAACTAAATGAAGTTCCTCCGAACTGAAAACAAATTGGAGAATAACTTAAGTGAACTCAAGTCAACGTTGGAGATATCAACTCGGAGGCTGAAGACTTTGATTCCGAATGGAAGTGAACTCCCCAAGTTGAAATTAAGATGATGACATGTTGTAATATTTAATTCGTAGTGTTTTAGATTTTGTCTATAAATAGTGTGATAGGTTGTTAGAGTTTGTTGTCTTTGAACTCGGAACTCGGTTTGAGTTCCGTTGAGCTTGATGTCAGTTGTAACAAGCTCGATCCAAAACATGTTCATACTATCAATGAAATCTTAAACAGTTACACATATTGTTCTTATTAGCTTCAATTTCAGTTTCAATTTCAGTTTCAATTTCATGTTTCTTCTTTTGATTCAACTCAGGTCACGAGATTCCGCATCATGACCTGTTTCATTTCGATTCACTGAGTGTGTAGTGAGAAGAAGAATTCAAGCCCTGTCAGCAACCCCTGACGGGGTAGTGTTATAATAAAAATGTCATAAAAAATTAAATTGACCCGTTTTTTGACCCTAAATTATGGATTAGGTTTTGACCCATTTTATGGTTAATAAACTGCAATAAGCAGTTTTATAAAACCATCAACAACTTCCCCACTTCGTTGGTTAAGAGAAACTGGTATGTGAAAATTCATTTTTACAACAAAATTCATCACTTTCAGTTGTTCAGTTTATCTGATCAATAATTTCAAAGATACCACTGAAAAATTTTAACCTGAAAGTGTTCACACGACTCTCAGTATCATCCAATTCGAAACCCTAAATTTACAACATCCAACCGGATTAAAGAATTGAAACAGTCTTAATATATAACAACCTAACTGGTAGAGTAGAGTTGTTTTATCTTTGAAAGTCTTGGTCAAATGTGCAAATCTATATATTTGTGTATAATGTATTGTTTATGAATGATATTGGTAATACCATCTTTAGGATATTAAAGCCGTAGTCTTTGCTTATTTCTTAATTTCTTTAAACCTCCTTCCCTACAAATTCGTTCGACATAAACGTTGATAAATAACCTCTCAAAAGCCACATTGTTGTGTCTCTAAACTACAACTTCTTCAATCTGTAACAAGCTACACCCACTCGAGCGTCTTGGCTAATCTACATAAACTATTTGTCGACAAATCAGCCTCTGTCGTTTTAAAACAAGCCATTGCACAACTCTTGTTGTGGTAAATTGTTACCTCCCATTTGGTATCATTCCATTGAAAATTCCACTTGTTATCCAGGAAGTAAATTGTTACCTCCCATTTGGTATCATTCCATTGAAAATTCCGAGCACGTGTATGAAACTTGGTAGCATTATAACGCCATCTTCAACGTACACCACTGTAATGATGTCACGTCTCTTACCCTAAGCCATTGTCATCGCCTTGTCGAGCAACTCCGACGAGCAATAGAGGTGAGCTAAGTTTATGATCCCAACCAAGTTTATGAGACAAGCCAAGCCAAATTTTATGTTCAAAGCAAAATTTGAGCCACTGTTGGGTCGAAGAATAATATGGGTTTTGTTAGTCCCGTATTATTCAAACAAAATATATAATGATGAATATAATGAAGAACACAATGATGTCAATGAACAAGAAGATTTTATTCATGAATAACGTATGGAATTCCGTTTGAAACCGTTAGAATTCACATAGAATTCATAAGTGTTAATAAACCCTAAGAACTCCATTTATAGAGTAGAGTTCTTGATAAACATGGAAAACCAGATAAGGGCAAATCTCTCTAACAAATAGGAGACATGCATAACAACTTACGTAACATTACTGTAACGACATGGTTTCAAAAATCACGTTTTTCAAAAACTTTTTAAATTTACAGAGTTTAGAAAGCGGAAAATATTAAAATACGTGATTCGCGGTTCATAAAGTTCTATTTATCAGGTACACCATTCGTTATGTAAACATTTATAGTATTAAAACATGTATATTACACAAGTCGATGACTACCAAAAGTAGGGGACAACAAGTTACCCACAAAGCTTCCTTCCTCTCACCACGAATCTAAGCAACCTACGAGCAAAAGACAGGTTTGGGAAAAGAGTATTAGCTTAAAGCGGGTGAGACAATAAATAGTAGTAAAGACTATTAAAATTGTTTTAGAAAGATATATCGTTTGTCTTTACTAAACCAATCCATTCCCACAACCTGATACACAACTATAGTAAACAATCATTGTAACAAAATACGAATACATCAAGAATTAACTTTCACAACAATACAATGATCTGATAAAGTTTGCTAGGGTCTATCATACTCTAAGTGTTCACATTATTAGGGTCCCTCTTATGCCCTAAGGTTATTACCCCGGTCTACTCACCCATTTCTGCATATATTATAAGCATTGGGGCGCGACTGCCAATCTTTATAATAATTCAGAATAAAATCTTTCACTACTCCGACTTTGAAAATCAATGCGTTGTCGTTAAGGAGGGTTCCGAGGTGTGTCATCGTATACATCTCCTCACTCCCACGTGATGTCCCCGATTTACCTATCTTACAGCTAGACATCACTCCAGAGATTACGTCTCAATATCTCGTGTTGCAAAGGAGGTTTAGAATTCTATGCAACCATCTGTAATGACTACCACTTGACACCTAGTTATTCATACTAGGTCTCGTCAACATCTATGAGAAACTAAAACTACCCAATAACAATTCAAGGCCTCTTATTCAAAACTAAGGCAAACTCCTTATAATGTATAAATAAATAACAACAATAACAATTATATAACACATATAATTTAAATGAAAAGTGTAATTCATCATAAATGTACACTAAACCGAACACGAGTATCTGCAACTACTCATATTTATAAAACAAGTTATCCTGTTTACTGGGTTGATCAATATTTGATCAAAACGTCACTTAAAAACATTATTTTACTGTTTCAACGTCATTTTCTCATAAGCTCGGTTTTATAAACCATATTGTACTCACCTCACTTGTCTTCAGCAGCAGCTAAATTATCAATCAAAGGCTCGATCAACCTGATTAAATGATTACTATTAAACCATTGAATCAAAATCTTACAACATACGCTTACTTCATTAAACGGGAAACAAACTATCGCAAAACAAATCAGCCAACTGCCGGTTCAGATTAACTAGCCGCCGGCTGACCCAACCCTTCCCAAACCGCCGATTGAACTAATGTTAATTTCTTAGTGTTAAAAGTCACTCACTCACTCAGACTGAATTTTTACTTAGACTTAAAAACACTGAGATTCTTGACACTTAGTTTGTAGAATTAGACTTAACTTATCATATTAATTATTTGAGTTTCGTCATTATTTTTCTCAACAATCTCTCCCTATTTGATAATGTTAATATCTTTTTACAAAAGTACACAATATTAAATAAAAAATAACTATATGTGACTATAAAAGTAATTGTCTTACAAAAATTTAGTCTAAAAAAAAAAAAAAAAACTTTAGTTATCGTCTTTAAACATCTTAATCCTATGAATCTTCCACTTGATCAACCCTTCATTCTTTCATTGGTCAAAAAGTGTATGATATTATTCAAGAATTAATGCCACCTGTTGTTTTGTTCCTTTAATCTTCATAACTTTTAGCAAATTGTTGAACAAGCAGCTTATCAATCTTTCAGCTTATCAATTTCTTCCTGAACGGCAATCATGATCTATCTTCTTGCTTTTTAGTCTTTACATACATCCTTTCTTCAAACTCAATACCTTCAGATCCTACTTTTGTAGTATCCATTCCAAGTGATCTTGATCTCAGATTTACATTGTTTGAGATACAAAATAACTGATATTTATCATCCTTGATTGCCTCACACAGAAGTGCAATCTGTCTTCATTCCTTAAAACCAAGCTTAAATAATTTGCTGAATGGAAAAGTAATTACCTTCTTAATCTCTACTACAAACATCAACATTATCTCTTCATATTCTTCTTTGTATGTCAGTATAACAATCTTAGACCTCCAAGCTCTGTCTCGATAGGATTGTTCAATTCTTTGAGCTCTCGATTCTTTTGTTTTCACTTTCTTTCGCCATTCTGACTCAACTTCAACCTCTCAATTAGTGGTTGATTTGTTTTTTGAACTAGGTTGTTAAGTCTGACAACATCACGAAGCTCTTCTTTTGGTACAATTGTAATGTCGCAACTATCTCTTTTGATACCACTTATAGTTGGTTTCAAACTTTTATGCTCTTTACTTGCAACCTTTCTTTCACCTCCTCCTATTTGATGATGACAAAAAAAATAAATAGTAAATTGATTACAAGAATATATTGTTTGAGTTGTTGTCTTTGTAGCTTGAATCTCCCACTTAACATCACAACTCTTTTTATTGTTAATATTTTACCTTTTCTCTCTCGTTTGTTATCATCCTTCTTTAATAAACAAAGTTTGAACACATCTTCAAACACCATTAAAAGCACACAACTTTAGCACCTTAAACACACTTACAATCAAAACTTATGTTGACCCGACAAACAAATCTTCAACAAACTTGAGCATATAAAATTAAAATCTCATCACTTTGAACACATCAAGATTGAACACACCAATTCAAACTTCAGTCTCAGCTTCATAGATGTTAATTATCCTTGAACTAACCTTTTATACAGATTTCTTGGATACGTGTGAGATCGAGTTCATGTGAAACTGACTTGTTGTTGGGCTTTGAAGATTATGGATGAAGCTACAAAATGTGTGAAATTCACTAAGTGTTTACTTCGGATGAACAAAGTTCAACATCCGAAGTAAATCTTAGTTAGTCAACCAAAGTCAACATTGAAGAACTTACCTCGGATGAAGACTTTAACATCAGAAGAGAATATTGAAGCATCGGAAGTAAAGGAAGATGAACACTTAGTTGATTAGTTAGTCCAAAGTGTTCTCTGAACACGTAACTTGTAATTTAAGTTTTATATGTATGTTCTTAATGGTCTATTTATATATAAGTGTTAGGAAAGTCATTGTTTGGTGCGCTTTGATATTCATATATAACGGCTTTTCTAACCAAACCTTTTACTGATCAATGAGAACGAATATTTAGTGAATTGTGTGTTGATTACGTTTCTAAGCTTAGATTCAAACTACTGTGAGATTCCTCATCATTCTAGTTAAGTGTTAATCAAACTAAAGTGTATTGATCCTTAGTTAAATCTTGTCACTTGTGTAGGGATGACATGTTCAGTCTAGCCTCTAGTGTTGACCTACTTATTCTGACCTCTAGGGGTGACCCACTCAAACTAACATTTGGTGAGACTGACTCACCTCTTAGTCTGAGGCTGACTTGGTTAGACTGAAAATTTGCAGCAGATTCAGAACTGAATATCTCCACAATGATGTCTCTGATCAAGCTCAAATTTTGAAAAAATATTGATCGTTTTATTTTGAAACACATCAAAAAATCAAGATGATCCAACGGTTAACGAACACACAGTTGTCGTTTTACCACAACTGTGCATATAAACCAACAAATGTTCGACGTCCATCTTTGAAATTGTATAGCTTGTTTTGGTTTAAGAAAGACCGACACTATTGAATTCCATCGTGCTAAAATGAGGTCTCTATTTTAAAATAGATAGAGGACGATAACAAAACCTGAAGGTTTAAAGCGATATACTTATTAAATTGTATATGTATAAATTCCAAATAAACTTACAAATCTATATGTAGAAACCGATTTGGAGGATATCCAAATTTTTGAGAGAAAATGTGTGCGTTAATTCGCAACAACCACTTACCACCTACCACCACCACCACATACCGGCTAATGTCAACGCCACCACTTTCTAACTATCTTTGTCACCAACACATTACGGCCCATGTACTATCAGTAGATACGTCGTTTTTTTTTTGTGTTGGTGCATCAAGCTAAACGCATTTTTTTAACTACATTTTTCTTCAACAAATATTGCCTAGCTAGTTGCTTACTAATATAATGCAATCACTATGGCATGGCTGTCACATATGGATCAATGTGGCATGGTTTTTATATTTATACAATGTATTTGTTTAAAAGCTGAAATTAAACAAAGCTAACACTTGTTATTCACTTTAATTTGACAATACTAATTTTATTTTTTCCAATAGTGATATATAATCTTAAAATATGAACCTAAAATAAGTCTAATATATATAAAAATAACACACAGATTTCACTAATTTTCTTTCTTTATATTCATTAATTATTTTTAAGATACACGAGTCAAATCTCTAGACCAATTTTATCATATTTACTCAGATTTATATATCATATTTCTATATTCATTGAAAGTATATGGTAATCTCAACACAAACAACAACTTCAGAGTAGTTAGCGCCTCCAATTGTTGTAGCACATGCTATGTTTTCGACCCACAAAATACTTTTTATATATATTTACTTTTCTATATTTGTCGACTTTTGCAGATACATCTCCTAAACTATGACATTATCAAAATAGTTTTTCTTATAAAGTTTTATTTAGGATTTTCTACTTTTCTTTTTCAAATAGAAAACTTAAAACATAATTTTTATTTTCTTTATAGTGACTAAAATATGTATATCTTTAAATTTCATTTTGAGTTAATTACATAATTGGTCCTTATGTTTGTTCCAATTTAACGGGATTAGTCCCTGGGTCGAAAATCGTTCGGGTTTAGTCCCTGGGTCATCAATTTGGCTACAAAAATAGTCCATCGTTGACCTAAAATGACTAAAATACCCTTAAATTATTTAAAATCCATTTCTTTTATATTTTTATTTAAAAATAATGTTAAATCCACCCAATAAACCTAAGAGCACTCGGAGTGGGGGGGTTGTGAGGCTCGTTGTCACCTCACAACGACCGTTGTGGTCGTTCTCCACTCCGGGTCCCTTCGTTCTGGATCCTCGTTCTCGAGTTCGTTGTGCTGATAACGATCCGTTGTGGTTTTTTTTTTTTTTTTTTTTTTTTTCTTTCTTTCTTTCTTTTCTTGTTTCTTTTCTTTCTTTTCTTGTCTTCGATTTCTTATTTTTTTTCTTCGATTTGTTCTTCGATTTGATTAACGTTCGGTTTGTTTTTTTTTTTTTTTGTTGCAGGTTTTTAGGAAGAGGAGGTGGAAGATGAAGTTTGTTGTTTTTTTTTGTTTTCTAATCCTAAAGTTTTAGTTATTTGTATTTTAATCCTAAAGTTTTAGTTATTTGTTTTCTAATCCTAAATTTGATTATATATTATTTATTTAAATGTTTTTATATTATTGTATTGTATTTTTAATTTAATAAATGTATTATTTATTTTATTTTAAATCTTTTAAGAAAAAAAAAAAAAATTAAACTCCCACATTCTCCACAACTCTCTCTATCATAACAACTCACAACCTTCATTCTCACTGCCACGTCATCACCTTCTTCCCCACAACCCACCACAACCTCATTGTCACTCATTATCACTCCGAGTGCTCTAATAAATCTATGCCTCCCCATTTCAGATCAATATTTTCTATAATTGTGGACCATTTTTGACTCAAATCCCAAATCCCAATTCACACACATAAAAAAAAGAAGCTCTAGTGACCGGAAAATATGGCTTCCCTATCTCCGCCGTCACAATGGCCATCCCGATCCCAATCCACCACCACAAACCACCATAACCACCATAACCACCTAAAACCCATTTCCAATTTAACCCCAAAATTCAAATCCCTAATCACAAAATCCACCCAAGAAACCCTAGCCACCACCACCACAACCCCACCACCATTGGTTGTGGTGGGGGTCCGCCAACGCCGACATCTACGTCGAAATCGACCGGTTACCCACCGAATGGACATAATTCGATTATTATCGTCGGACAAAATTCGATTATTATCGTCGGACAGAATTCGATTATTATCGAATGGACAGAATGGACAGAATTCGATTATTATCGTCGGTGGTGCGAATATGAGTGGGTGGGGGGAGAGTTTTGGGGGTGGGGATTTGGATGTTGTTAAGAATGCTGGGATTTTTTTGCTTCAACAAGAGATTCCGGATTCCGTTAATATTCAAGTTGCTAAGGTGATTGCGTATTTGTGGTTTTAGAGCATAGATCTGGATGTATCTGGTTTTAGAGGTTGGATTTATTAGGTTTATTGGGTGGATTAGACATAATTTTTTAACAAAAATATAAAAGAAATGTATTTTAAATAATTTAAGGGTAACTTAGTCATTTTAGGTCAACGAGGGACTATTCTTGTAGCCAAATTGATGACCCAGGGACTGAACCCGAACGATTTTCGACCCAGGGACTGAACCCGTTAAATTGGAAAAACACACGGACCAATTATGTAATTAACTCTTTCATTTTTAACACTTAACGACTCTACGTCTTTTTTTATAAGTTTTTGATCCCCACAACATTTGATAGCAAAATATCAATTTAGGAAACAATATACAAAAGATTTTATCAGTAACAATTGTAATAGTGAGAAATAATACATATACATGAGCAGGGACAAAGCTTTACTAGGGCTGGAAGGGGTCACGGCCCCTCTAAAAGTTTAAGAATTTCGTAAAATTTGTATTATATTCGTACAATTTTGAAAAATTCTTAAGGTTTTTATATGTAATATTTCGAATTGAATGATTTTGGCCCCCAATCGTTCGCTCCAAGCTCAGTCCCTGTACATGATGAGAAACAACATAACATCCTTTGAATAAACGGTCTCACTTATCCATCCACACTTCTACTACAATTTCTACTACAAGATGTAAGAAAATATGAGTTATTTTTAATGTTTTATTTGCTTGCAAGATAGTTTGAAATATAAATAAAAAAATCTTTCATTTATGTATCAAATAAAACCCACGGAGTCTTGGTAATCATATCGTAAGGGTTATGATTAAAACACAAAACAGCCGCATTAAAATTTATACTCCGTAAATCTAAAAAATAAAACTTTAAATACAAGAACGATTATTATTCAGTACACCAATATTAAATATATTTTAAACTTTTAACCACAATCCTCTAACTATTGTTATCAAAAATTTTAAAATATCTAATAATAATCGATATTGACAAACTAAAATAATATTTTAGAAAATTAAATGAAGGTCTCGAAGTCATAAAATTAAAAAAGAAAAATGATTCCATAGACTAGACGAAGCCAATTCAAAGTTTTATTTGACTATCTTTTTATAAGCATTAAGTTATACCAAAAACAAACATCTGAGAGGGTATAGAGATGGAATCAATGGGTGAAGATTTAAATCATCATAGAATTAAAACCAATGGAATATGCATGCATGTTGCTGAGAAACAAGGCCAAGGACCATTTGTGCTTCTCCTTCATGGGTTCCCAGAGACATGGTTTTCATGGCGCCATCAGATTACTCACTTGGCTAGCCACGGTTACCATGTCGTTGCGCCTGACCTTCGAGGCTATGGTGACTCTGACTCGCCCGTCGACTCCTCTTCCTACACTATGCTCCACATAGTTGCTGATCTCATCGGTCTTCTTGATCATTTTAATCAGAAACAGGTCCTCTCTAATCCCAACACTTGTATTTCTTTTACGTGGGGGCAAAATTTAAATAATAACGTAATTATAACTATTATTAGTGTGACAAAGTTGGGGGATGGACGCAACTACCTACTCTATCTCCTTCCTGTCTTCGCTAGGATGGTATGTGTTTGTGTTGATAATGTTTGTTGATTATGTATCAGGTGTTTGTGGTGGGACATGATCAAGGTGCAGCAGCTGCCTGGCATCTTAGCCTATTCAGGCCGGATAGAGTCAAAGGAATGGTTGCTCTCGGTGTTCCATTCTTTCCCAGAGACCCGAACATGAAGCCAACTCAATTTTTCAAATCGTTTGGAGATGGTTGCTCTCTGAATGTGTTTTTATACAAGTTCGACCTTATGTAAACTAATATTAATTATAATAATACAAGAAGCAGGAAGAGCAGAGAGAACTTTTGCAAAATACGATTACCTCACAGTTATTAAGAAGTTTTTGCTGATCAATAGTCTCGATATAATGGTAGCACCTCCTGGCATGGAGATTATTGATTACTTGGAATCCCATTCACGGTTACCACCATGGATTACTGAAGAGGAGCTGCAAGTATATGCGGACAAGTTTCAGGAATCTGGATTCACCGGGGGTTTAAACTATTACCGTGCTATGGACCTGTAAGACGAAGAATACCATTTTTTTTTTTTTTTTCGTACTTATACTTTATAAGTATATTATGTGGATTTGCAGGAGTTGGGAGCTAGAAGCACCATGGCAAGGGGCAAAGATAACCGTTCCATCAATGCTAATTGTTGGAGACAAAGATTTAGGATACGAAAGTTTCACAAAGGGATACATCGAGGGGGACGTTATGAAAACATTGATTCCTGATATTCAAGTTGTTATACTCAAAGACGGACATCATTATATCCAACAAGAGAAACATCAACAAGTTTCTGACGAGATCATATCTTTCCTTCAAAAACTAGCTATAGATTAGAAGCCTATAATCTAAAGGTCGGTCGGTCTGTCTGTCTTTTTATGTATCCAAATATGAAGGTCAAATACTATGTTATGTTTCCTAGTGTTTACGTTATGCGTTGGTATATTACTACCATTATATGTTAAATAAGAGTGGACCATTAGATACAGTTATTTGATTTAGCACACTTGTATGCAATGCTTATAAACTTAAAAGTTCGATTTCAAAGACAGTTCCTTTTCTGTATGTTGATTTGAAAGTAGCTTTTTCAGCTTCAGCCACGTGTTCCATCCTGAGATGAACTAGCTACTGAATCGATTATTAAAGTAAAAAAATTCACCAGGCAGAGGACTCGTTAGCAGAATGGAACTACTAGAACATTTTTCAGGAGTTGATTATACAGAAAGATAAGTTTCCAAAAACAAACGAAGATACATAAGATATACAAGAGATACCAGCCGTAATCAAGTTGAAACTGAAACTGCCATAGGCCTTTCTTTAGTATCAGAATAGTGGGATCAGAAAATCTTCTATTAGTACACAATTGTGATATAATACATACATGTCAGCTTACAAAAGTTTATATTTTCAGCTTCACAAATCATACACTGTCCTTTAATACGAAAATGAGAAGTATGACGAGTAAGAACACATGTCACTCCTTGGCTTTTGCTAATTTCAACGTGTTTAGAATATTCTCATACACAACGAAAGTCAGTGAAGCAGAAGGAAGATTTTTCAAAATATTTGCCGTGATACCCTTGTAGAATCCATTTAGACCCTCTAGCCTACAAGTCAAATTGAGTTGGTATGAATTATGAAACAAAGCTAAAGAGTCTAACAGCGCGTCAAGTTATGTTTAACTTCACAAAACTAGTAAATGATAGTTATAAAGGAATACAAACCCACCGAGCAGTTTTCTTCATGACATGCCAGCTATCAATATATCTTGGAACCCCATTAATACCCGGTCGTTGCTACAGAAACATTATAGATATAATTCTACAAGTTACTTAATAGAATATGTAAACAAGAGTAACAGTCAAAAGCATAAAGAAAAAGACAGAATTATAGAGGCTCATTTACCTGCAAGCGAGCACGAATGACCTAAGAAAGTCGTCATGTAAAATGAGGAACACTTACATGTTAAAGCATGAAATTGGATGTGAAGTAAATATATAGAGTAACTATCATGACGGCAATGCGTACCTGGACTGGATATGTCACAAGAATTGCAGCCAGTTTCGAAGAAGCACCTAAAGTTGCATAATCAATTGTTGTCTGCAAATAAATCATACGGCCGTGCATATATTAACGGGTTTCTAATGTTCTGTAACTTAAAAAAAAAAATCATTAAAAGAACTTACCAATAGATCAACACTATTAGAAATCAACTCACTTTGTTCTGACCTATTGTTAACTAGAACTTTACGAAGCTCCTCATATGCAGTAAATTGTATAGCCCCATGAGTTACTTGCTGCATTATTATTAACCAACTTCAAATTTCTTTTTACATGCCAATATAGCAAACAAACCAACTTATATCACAAAATTTTGACCGTAAATCGGAATACCAAATCTAACCAGAAAAAGACCAGGTACGAGCCCTTTGTATAATGCCTTCCATCCTTCATCTTTCACTACTGTTTTTAAAGCATCTGAAATTTATAACGATAAAGATAACACGAGTAAGTTGCAATCTAGGAAAAGTACATTCAGAAGTTCAATGTGGCTTCTGTAGGGGGGTGGAAGGAAAGATAACTGTATAACAATGATTTCTTAACAAAGTTTGTGTATATCGGCAGCAAAATCATTGAAGGGTTTACTAATGAAAACGAGTACGATAAACTGACAGAAGGCACGGAGTTTGCAATTCAATATAAGATTCAGAGCAGACCATGGAAACCAGAATATGGTCGAGACTGATGTTCAGGAGTCTGAAGTTGTAATCTTGTTTTTACAAGCCAAACAGGATTGGTAAAAAGACATACCTGAAAAAAGTGAAAACTTCGTCATAATCAAGATAAAAGGTAAGGAAAACAAAATGATAAAAGGCATAAGAAGTAGAACGATACTGACCAAACCCCCTGCTTCTGCGGCTGAAGCAAGATGAAGACCTGGGCTCAACTCGTCTCTAGTCTTGAGATACCTTTGTTTAGCTTTACTATAGCTGGTTATAATAAAAAGGATAAGATTGTGTCAAGAGGTTGAATATGTACGATCAAAATCACACCCAAATAATCAATGCAAATAAATTGAAAAATTGCGCACTTAAATAGGGAATTTTCATAGATTTTTACTTCAAATTATACGAGATACAAGATACAAAAGCAAGAACATTTTACACACTTAAATAGCTGATAGTAATGCCTAACCAAAAGTGTGGAAACCCACGTTAAAAACACGTTCTCCTAAATAGTTGGTAAATTTTCTCCCACTATTCTCTACTAAACTTGGCCTACAACGACCAAATCATAAATATCATCAAAACATTCTAGCAAACCGACCCGTGACCCATGAACAAAACCCGATTAACCCAACAGAATATGCATAGAAGCACATATCTCTATCTCAACTCAATGTGTGAATGTGTGATTACACTAGAAAACAAGTAGTGCAAGGTTTTTAACTGATGTTTTTGTTTTCAACTTTGAAGCGAGATAAATAATGCTCCAATGCTAAAGCTATCAGTCCTATTTCAGAGCATTTGAAATTTTGAATACAATAAAGAACTGGCTAACATAAACAAATATCAAGTAAAATGTAGAGACAACCGGAGAGTCATAAAATGTAGAGACTTACAAGTAAAAGTATAAACCCCAAGATATAGTTGACCCGAGCACGGCTGGATAAAAGCCAGCATAGAGTCCTCTGAGACTCTGAAAATAGATATAATAACCATAAACTTGATAGTAATTAAGCCGAACATGTATCGGTTTTTTTTTTTCTTCTTCATTTCAACTAGTTCACTTCAATCATTTATGTTGTCCAGGGGCGGAGCCAGGAGGGGGGCAGAGTACACAGTTGCCCCCACTGCAATATTGGGAAAAAAAATAGTTATATTTCTGGCTCCGCCCCGTATATGGCAACAATAGCATATCGAAAAGCATAGACAAGTAACCTCGGAACGAGCAATGGTGAAGAGAGCATGGGGAGTGTTCTTGTAGTTAGGGAGATGAGGATTTCGTCCATCATTAACTGTTTAAATCAAACAAATAAAGCAAATTCATTCTACAATAAAACAGTGAGTGAAACTAGAGTACCTTGGAATCTGGTACGGACGACATCGAGAGGATGTGATAAGGTGACGGTAGCAAGGCCGGCAGCTGATCCGGCAACGGCGTTCTCCCATTGCCACTCCACCGCCGCTTCAAAACCTACCATTTCCGGTTGCTTCAAACTTCCAACTTGTTAGATTCTTTCCGTACCCAGGAGAAAAGAACTGGAAAAGAAAAGTCAAAAATAGTTTTGCTTTGGCAAGTTCGGTTTAAATATGGCAATATTTTCAAGATTTTATTTCCAATTTTGTTTATATTGCTTTAGATTAAAAGTGTGTTAGTAGACGATAAATCGAATTGTAATAAAAAAAAGTTGAATAATCAAAGCCCGACTGTTTGCTTTTTGATTAGTGAAAAACCAAAATATTTGGTTTTGGTTTTAGTTGTTAAAATCAAACCGATTAAATCAAACTAAACCATTTCATATATACTATAAATAAGATAAAATTTTACTTTTTAGTTATTGTATTTACATGTTGTAATTGGGGTTTTGAATGGATTCCTAAGAGTCGCGTAAATATTTTTGGATCAAAAAATGATACATTCGGAATTTTCAATTGGATAAAACTTAATATTAATTGAAGAGATGATTATGCGAATTTTTGGGTATTGAAGTATAAAACGTACTAGTTACAAATAACCAAATTCGGAAGTTATGAGAATAATCACAAACTTCCTAACTGCTTAACTACAAAACCGGGTTATGAAAATGAATTAAATAAAACCTGGTTTTATTTAAATTTGGGTTTTCTAATACAATTTTAGTAAAGCAATGTTAATTCGGGTTGCCACCTCTTGGACCATGCTATCGGGACTTCGCCCCTAAACAATTAAGATAAGTTCAAACAAGTGTGCATTCCACACGTTTTCAAATTTGTTCGGTATCTATCAAGATTATAATTTGGGTAACAAATTAATTCCATTGCACTTAAATCATATTTGTGACACGAATCACTAATATTACATATGTTTATTTAGGCGAAAACATTATAATGTATATGTTGGAGCATATACGATTGATGTTGAAGCTTCCAAAGATCTTAGTCATATTGTATAGTGTTAGATATTTAGTTCGCGTAAACATTGTTCATCACCCGAACTAAATCTTAGAGTGTAATATCAGGAAGACTTTAGGTCGGGTGAACTAACTATTCACCAGAGTTAAGTTCAAGTTCACCCGAACTAAAGTTAAATGATGTTTTAATTATTAGTTCACCTGAAGTGTTCTTAAATAAACATAAGGGTTGTTATAATGTAATAGTGAGATAGATTAGCCTATAAATAGTGGTGAGAGGAGTTCAAATTTAAGGGTTCAAGTATAATATCTCTGTAACAAACTTTCCCGCCATTAACGCTTTGAAAATTATAACTTCCATTGTGAATTCCTTGTTCTAATTTCGTAAGCTTAATCAATAACTGTGATTCCACAACCTGTTATTAATTCTAGACATTTAGTGTTTGTCTTTGAAGATTGATCAGAACTGACAAGTGGAACTAGAGCTGGAAATCAAATCAAAATTGATTCAACTTGTTTAAAAAAAGATTGTAAGCACATTCGAAGTGTTTAGAAAGGTTATAAGGATTAGAGCAGTAAGATCAACGATCATTCAGTTTTTCATAAGTTTGAAATTTGGCGGTAAAAGTCGTTATTGAGGTATTTTGGTTTAATCATCAATATTAAGTGATTATGTTTGGTAGCGAGTGTTGATAAGATTTCAGCAAATTTGGTTGAATTAGCATCAATTTAGTATTAGTCAGTTCATCAGAATTAAAGTGTGTTCATCCGATTTAAAATCAATCATCATGTCTGCAATTTTTATGGCTGCTCCAGTGGTGAACTATGATAACGAGACAGGTTCTGGTGGTAGACCTCCAAAATTCCTGCCAATATCTGATTTCATGATGTGGAAGCTACGGTTCAAGGCGTTTGTGTATTATAGTGATCGACAAACTATGGAGCTCAATTGTTAGTGGTCCTCATCGACCTATGATTCAGGAAACTGGTGGAGCTGGTATGATAGATGTAGATCCAGAGAAATACACTGAAGCTGACAATAAGCTGATTGATAGGGATTTCAGAGCACTAGGAGCTGTTATTCTTGCTCTTCCTACTGAAATCTACAACAACTTCAAGGATTGTGCTTCTGCTAAAGAGCTAATGGATGCAATGGAGTTGAGATATGAAGGTAGCTTGGAACTGAAGGAAAACAAGAGATATATGCTGAAGAAGTTGTATGAAGCGTTTGAATATGTGAGAGGGGAGAATTTGTCTGAGCAAATTAGTAGATATACATTGCTTGTGAGTGATTTGAAGAACTCTGGGGTTCCAATGAAAGATAGTGATGTTTGCAAGAAGTTGTTGGGATCTCTGCCTACAAAATGGTCAGTTCAAGTGATGAGTATTAAGAGAACAACAAATTTGAATGCTATGACACTCGTGAAGTTGATTGGAATTCTGCAGTCATATGAAGTTGACATGCAAATTAATGAGAAGAAACAAACTGGAAATTCATATGGATGTACATTGAAGGCTCAAATTCCCATGAATTCAACTCATTATCAAATTCAAGCTCAACCTTAACCACAGTCATATGCAAGTTATCACTCTGGAAGCCATCACTTTGGAAGCTGTTGCCCATCAAATCAAACATATGCTGGTTATAATTCAAGTGCTTATGGAGGATATTCTGGTCAGAATGTTGAATCAAGTGTGCATCACTCACCTTTTGTAAACTCTGGAGCTAATGGGTTGGGAGATAAGGAGATTCTATGCAGGGTGTTTGTTGCAAGTTATGAAGCATTTGTTGCTGGAAGCTTGAATCAAGCTGAACTTGAAAGGGAGGATCTAGAACAACTCCATCCTGATGATCTGGAGGAAATTGTTCTGAAATGGCAGATGGCCATGGTGAGTATTAGAGCTAACAAGTTCTTCAAGAAGACTGGAAGAAACAATCTCAGAAAGGAAAATGGTGATAGGATGGGATTTGATAAGTCAAATGTATGTCAAGTGCTTCAACTGTGAAGACTATGGCCATTTTGCTAGAGAGTGCAGGGCACCAAGAAGGATGAACAACAACAACAAATATCAACCAAAAGAAGAATAAAAGAAGCTGACTGTTGCAGAAGGGAAGAATGGAAAGGAGGAAGGAAACTCAAGTGGAAAGGAACTAATTACCTTTGGAGAATGGGCTGAGATTCAAGAAGAGGATTTCAAGAACAAATGTGTTTAAGCTGTAATGAGTAAGATTAATTCAGTTTCCACTGATGAGGTACTTTCTAAAGCTTGCTCTGTAGATTGCTTATATACTTTGAAATACACTAGAGAACACAATTTGAGTTTAATAAAAGAAATTGATTTAATTAAATTTCATCAGAGAGAATTTATGAAAACTGAATAGGTGTATAAAGATAAGATTGATTATTTGCTGAATGATTTGGATGTGTATAAGGGTAAACTGGGAAGGTTGGAAATTCAACATGAAAACTTATTTGAAAGATTTCAAAAAGTAACAAATGAATTTAAAAATGCTAAAATTCATGTTGAGAAGTTTAATCTGTCTTCCAAGACTTTAAATGGGATTATAAAACATCAATTTGTGCATAAAGCAAATGATGGTAATGGATTTAATGCAGTACCACCTCTATTCAATGATAATTACTCATTAATCCTGAATTAACAAATTTTAAGAGTGGATTATCTGTTGAAATTCTTTTGATGATGTTTCTGCGTTGCATTCTAAAGTAAATCTGAATGAACCTTGCTCTTCTGTGAATAATTTGATTAATTTGACTGTTATTCCTAGTCAAAATGAAGCTTTTAATTGTGTAGCAGGTCAAACATTAGAAGGGTCAAGTAATCAGGAAGAATTATGTGAAGAAAAGAATGTCAATGTTGAAATTTGTAATAATATAGAACAGATTGAAATTGAGGAAGAAATTGTAGAACATATTCATAACTGTTTGCATGAACGATGTAATTTGTTTCATAATTTGGATTTGAATGATTCTGACTTGTCTTTGAATGAATTAATTGTGAATGAAATAGATGTAAATGATTATGTGAATGAGTTTGTGACTATTAAACCTGAAAAAGTCAAATCTAAAAAGTCAAAGAGAAAACCAAAATGCAATACATCCAAGAAGAAACACAAACTAGAAGAATGCGATTGAAATCTAACGATACATTTCTGACTGTGTTTCCAAATATGATAAATTGCAATTTGGTAGAATAAATTTTAACAAGTGCATGATTAATTATGAAAAATCCAAGAATGTGAATGGAATGAAATTTGGTAGAATTAATCATGTATTGCTGATTGGTTTGAAATTACCCAAGTTAAAATATTCTGTATCCGAGTTAAAAACCTTGAAAAATGATGATAATATGTTTAAATCGGGTAAAATGAAATTAACTCTGGTAAACATGTTGTTGGGTTATAAAGTGATAATACTGGTGACTATAGTTTCTACTGATGGTCAAGTATTACAGATTACTACTGGTGATATTACTACTGCTGACTAAATACTGGTATCATTGTTAATACTGGCTGCATGGATACGCATGAAGAGTTTCTACTGGCGCGCATGTTAATACTGCTTATTAGATAGATTTAGTTAGCGCGTTGTAAGGAGATAATTATGTAAACAAATATTGATAATTATCTTCGTAGATTTCATTAGAGTTTTAACCTAATTGTATTAGGGTTTCCTCAAGGTCTATATATATATATATATATATATATATATATATATATCCATGTGTCGTTGTAAACACACATCTGTTAACGAAACAATTATTCTTAATAGATTGAGGCTGTTGGTGAAATACTTGTGTTCTTAATTGTTAACGTTTACTCATTCTTATACTTATAAACTGTTAATCAATTAACCCTTGTTAATATCAAAGTGTTGATCCGCTGCAACTTCTTTGATAGATCTAGATCTACACGTTTGTTTATTCAAACCTAGTTCGACAGATCCTAACACATGTTTTCAAGAATAACTCCGATGAACAAAATTTTAATTCGGAGGAACAAATGTTTAAGTCGGATGGAATTTTGGATTCTCAATTTAACTCGGGTGTAGAATTTTTTAATTCGGGTGATGAAAAATTTAATTCGGATTATGAAACTTATATTATAGAAAGAAGATTACATGATCATTTTAAGTTTAAGAAGTTTAAAAGATTGAATTCCAAGTTTACAAAAACTTGGATACCAAAATCTTATTGAATAATGATTATGTGCAGGAGTAATCTACTGGTTTAGAAGAGAATATATGGGTAGTGGATAGTGGATGCTCTAGACATATGAGTGGGAATATCAAGTTGCTTCAAGATTTCATTGCATTCATTGGTGGTAATGTCTCATTTGGAGGAGTTATGGGTGGAACAATTACAGGACAAGGAAAAGTCTCAAATGGCCCATTGACTCTGGAGCAGGTTAATTTTGTGAAAGAACTTAACTATAACTTGCTTTCAGTCTCACATGTATGTGACAATAAGTACACTACTGCTTTCACTTCATATTTTTTCTACATACTTAAACGTGAATATGTCATGCCACAAGACATGATTGTTTTGAAAACACTAAGATGTGAGGACATGTACATTTTAGATATGAACAATGTTCACTCGACTGAATCTTCAAATTGTTTCATATCTAAAACTAATGAAAAAGAGTCTGATTTATGGCACATAAGGCTTTGTCATGTTAACCGTAAAATCATGAATAAGTTGGTCATAGATAATCTAGTTTCTGGATTACCTAAAAATAATTTTCAATTACTTGACCACTGTACTTCATGTTTAAAAGGTAAACAACATAAATCAAGTTTTAAACTTAAGAATCAAAATTCAATATATATTGTCCTTCACCTTCTACACTTGGATCTATTTGGTCCAGTCAGTGTAAAGAGTCTTGGCATGAAATCTTATTGTTTAGTTATCACTGATGACTATTCAAGATTTTCATGGGTCTTTTTCCTTGTTCATAAACATGTAACATCTGAGATCATAACAGACTTTGTTGTGCAACTTGAAAATTACTGTGATAAAAAGGTGAAAGTGATTAGATGTGATAATGGCACTGAGTTTAAGAATGCAACCATAATTGAATTTTGTGCTCATAAGGGAATAGCTAGACAATATAGCTCACCTAGAACACCTCAACAGAATGGGGTATCTGAGAGGAAAACAGGACACTAATTGAGGGAGCTAGAGCTATGTTGAGTGCATATTCTTTACCTGTTACCTTTTGGGCTGAGGCTTTGAATACTATGTGTTATGTGAACAATAGGATTCATGTTGTTAAGAGCGTAGGAAAGACTTCATATGAACTGTTCTCATGAAGAAAACCTTTTATATGATTTTTGAAAGCATTTGGATGTCAATGTTCTATTTTGAATACCAAATACTGCCTAGGAAAAGTTGATGCTCAAACTGATGATGGATACTTACTTGGTTATTCTAGTGTTTCAAAGGCTTATAGGATGAACAATAGAAGAACTAGAACCATAGAAGAATCCATTAATGTGATATTCAATGAATATACACCAAATGTTACGAATTCAGGTGGTGATTGGTTATTTGATTTAGATACATTTGTGAATTCCTTTGATGGTTTTTGTCAAGAACATGTTTCAGAAGAAAGGCAGGTATCAACAGAAGATGTTTCTAATTGTTGGAGCAAACAAGAATGATGGTGAAGCTTCCAAAATATCCAAGTCATAGTTTTGTGTAGTGTAGTTTGAATTCGGGTGAACCGTGTTCATCACCCGAATTGTTTAATAAAGTGTAAACTTAGGAAGGATTAAGATCGGGTGAACTAAATCTTCATCCGAGTTAAGTTCAAGTTTACCCGAACTTAATCTAACTGAGTAGTAATTTTATGTTACACCCGAAGTGTTTTTTAATAAACATAAGGGTGACATTAATGTAATAGTTAGTTAGAATAGGCCTATAAATAGAGGTGGTGAACATGCAGAATGTACAAGTTTGGAATAGAAAATATCTGTAACTAAATTTTCCGCTATCTAAGGCTTCTAATAAACTCTTTCGTTCTTCATTGATTATGTATTCTAAATCTATCAAATCATAGTTCAATTGCTAATAATTCCGCGATTAGTAATTGCATTCATTCACTGATTGTAAGCTGTGAAGATTTCAAGACCTGACAAGTGGTATCAGAGCTGGTTATCAATTCAATTTGATTCAGCTTTAGCTACAGTCGGAGTGTTTGGATTAACTTGAAGATTTAAACATCTAAGATGAACTTTCAGTTAGAGTTTCTGGAATTTGAATTTTGGCGGTAAAGGTTAGTTTTGAGTAATTGTATTAGATCAATCGAGTTAAGTGTTTTGTTCATTAAGGAATAATGTTTAGAGGAAATTGTGAAGGTATCAGTGATTTTAAGAGAATTAGATTTAGTTTGGAGTTGTTGAGTTCATCTGAATTAAGTTTTCAATCATCCGAAATAAAATCAATCGATCATATCATCATGTCTGTTATTCCAACAAACGTTCCTACAGTCAATTACGATAATGAGATAGGATCTGGTGTTAGGCCTCCTAAGTTCCTACCTGGTCAGGATTTCATGATGTGGAAGCTAAGGTTCAAGGCATTTGTATACTACAATGATAGACAAATCTGGACATCTATTGTCAATGGACCTCATAGGCCAATGATACAGGATACAAGAGGTACATGATTGATTGACGTTGATCCTGAGAGATATACTGAGGCTGATAACAAGCTCATTGATCGAGATTTCAGGGCATTGGGAGCAATCATTTTGGCTTTACCAACTGAGATGTATAACAATTTCAAAGACTGTGTATCAGCAAAGGAGCTAATGGATGCCATGGAACTAAGGTATGAGGGAAGCCTAGAGCTTAAGGAGAGTAAGAGGGACATGCTTAAGAAGTTGTATGAGGTAAGCCTAAAGCTTAAGAAGAGTAAGTGGGACATGCTTAAGAAGTTGTATGAGGAATTTGAGCACATTAGAGGTGAAAGTCTGTCTGAGCAGATTAGCAGATATACTCTATTGGTGAGTGACTTGAAGAGTTCTGGGGTAATGATGAAGGATAGTGACATAGTTAAGAAGCTGTTGGGGTCTCTTCCACTGAAATGGGCAGTTCAGATGATGATAATCAAGAGGACAACCAATCTAAATGCTATGACTCTAGTTGAGCTTATTGGAATTCTACAATCCTATGAAGTGGATATGCAACTGGATGAGCATAAGCAGTCACAAAATTCATTTGGATGTGTATTGAAAGTTTCAGCTCCAATGAATCCACCTCACTACTCTAATCAAGCACGGTCTCAACTTTAATCTTATGCAAGCTATCACTCAGGAAGCTACCATTCTGCAAACTGCTGTCCACCAAATCAAATGTCAACTGGTTTTAATTCAAATGCTTACAATGGTTTTCCTGGTCCCACTAATGAAGCCAATATTCATCAGACACCATCTGCAAATTCAAGAACTTCTAGTATGGGTGATAGAGAGACTCTTTTCAAGGCCTTTGTAGCTAGCTATGAAGCTTTTGTTGTTGGAAATCTCAATCAAGCAGAATTGGCAGGAGAAGATTTGGAACAGCTTCACCCTGATGACTTAGAAGAGATAGATCTTAAGTGGCAGATGGATTTGGTCAGTGTAAGGGCAAACAGATTCTTTAAAAGGATTAGGAGGAATAACTTCAGGAAGGAAAATGGTGAGAAAATGGGCTTTGATAAATCAAAGGTGAAGTGTTATAATTGTGAGGACTATGGGCACTTTGCTAGGGAATGCAGAGCTCCTAGGAGGATGAATAACAACAATGGCTATCAAAGAAACAATCAACAAGCTGAGCATAAGAAAACTGGACCCGAGATGAAGAATGGGAAAAAAGAGGCAAGTTCAAGTGGGAAGGCTTTAATCACCTTTGGTGAGTGGGACGAAGTTGCTGAGGAGGACTACAAGAACAATTATGTGTCTGCATTAATGAGTAAAATTTCTTCTTTCACCACAGATGGGGGACAGTCCAGTAGTAGTTCAGAAGATAACACATGGGTAGTTGGTAGTGGTTGCTCAAGACACATGACAGGGAATATAAGATTTCTCCAAGACTTCATTGCTTTTATGGGAGGAAATGTATCATTTGGTGGAGACATGGGAGGATTAATCACAGGTCAAGGAAAGGTGACAAATGGACCTTTAACTCTGGAACAGGTCAACTTTGTTAAAGAATTAAACTATAACTTGCTTTCAGTGTCTCAGGTATGTGATAATGATTATACCACTGCTTTCACAAAAGAGTTTTTCTACATTCTTAAAAAGGATTATGTCATCCCAGATGATATGATTGTTTTGAAAACACCAAGATGTGAAGACATATATATTTTAGAAATGAATACTGTTCAATCAACTGAATCTTCAAACTGTTTCATATCTAAAACTACTGAAAAAGAGTCTGATTTATGCAATAGAAGGCTTTGTCATGTCAATCTTAAAAGCATGAATAATCTGGTCACAGATAATCTAGTTTCTGGATTACCTAAAAAGAATTTTCAATTACTTGATCATTGTATTTCATGCCTTAAAGGAAAACAACATATACCAAGTTTTAAACTAAAGACTCAAAATTCAGTTTCAGATGAGCTCTATGGGTGAGATGTCTTTCTTCTTAGGTTTACAGGTTAAGCAGTTAGAGAATGGCATTTTTATCAATCAGGCAAAGTATGTTAAGGATATGCTTGTTAAATTTGGCTATACTGATTGTAATTCTGCTTCCACTCCGGTTGACACTAGCGCCAAATTACATCCAGATTTAGATGGTGAAAGTGTTGACCAACATTTATATAGGTCTATGATAGGTTCATTGATGTATCTTACTGCTAGTAGACCCGATATTATGGTTGGAGTGTGTCTGTGTGCTAGGTTTCAGGCTGCTCCTAAGGTTTCTCATTTAGTTGCTGTTAAGAGGATTTTTAGATATCTTAAGGGACAACCTTCATTAGGCCTTTGGTATCCTAAGAATTCCACCTTCGACTTTTATGCCTACACTGATAGTGATTATGGAGGTTGCAACTTAAATAGGAAATCTACTACAGGAGGTTGCCAGTTTCTAGGAAATAGGCTAGTATCATGGCAATGCAAGAAAAAGACCTCTGCAGAAGCAGAATACATTGCTGCTGGTTCTTGCACATCTAAAGTTGTATGGATTCAGAATCAGATGCTAGACTATGACCTTAACTTTATGAATACCCCTATCCACATAGAAAACACTGCTGGCATGTTCGTAACTAAGAATCTTGTGCGACATTCCAAAACTAAGCATATTGAGATTAGACACCACTTCATAAGAGACTGTTTTGAAAAACATTTGATTCACTTGGTCAAGATTCATACAGACCTTCAACTAGCAGACCTTTTCACAAAGGAATTTGATGTAACAAGATTCAATTTTCTTGTTCAGGCTATTGGTCTAATGAATCTAGATTGGGTGTTTCTTCAAAGGATTTTGTATATATCTTTTTGCATTTTGTTTTCTTTTTATTACAAAATACAAAAAGAGGGGGAGAAAATGGAAAAATTCAAAAATATTTTTAATTATGGTATTGTTTTTCATTTATTTCGGGTAGTCTTTTTGTTTATTTCTTTTAAGTCCGATAGTATTTTTGTTTATTTCGGGTAGGCGTTTTTGGTTATTTTTTTAATTATGGTAGTATTTTTATTTAATTCGGGTAGTTTTTCCTTCTTTTTCTTTTTTTTTTTTTTTTTTTTTTTTTTTTTTAATTCTGGTATTTTTCTTTAATTCTTGTAACATTTTTGTTCAGAAAAACTTCAAAAATATGTGTTTTCAGTTTGTATAGATAAAAACCAAAAATATGTGCATTCAGTATGTATAAATAAAACCCAAAAATATGTGAATTCTGTATGTAAAGATAAAACTCAAAAAGATTTTCATTCTATTCTATTTGAAAGGTTTTTGATATTTTTGTTAAACAAATGAAAAATCTAAAACAATACAAAATTTGAAAATGTTTCACAAAAACAGAATTTCTAAGAAATAAGTCATAAACATAAATTACAACATAATTTAACATAGTTCAATATTTAAAGAATTTCATGAAACCAAATGTTTTCATAAATGAACATATTTCTGTATTTTGAAAACCTTAACAATCTGTGGTTTATTCACTGCATAAAATCACTAAAATTAATAACTTTCATTTGGGAGTTCAGTGATTGTCAAGTAGAAAAGCAAAATAAAGTCATATTTTCAGTAAGTATAAGCATATAAATCTATTTATTATAAAACTATAAAGTTTTGAAAGTGACTTTTTAATAATTTTATGACCTTGAGATCCTTGATGCCAACTTGATAAAAGGCAGAGACAGGTGAATAGGTCCAAATTCTTTAATAAACTAGTCTATTGTCCTCTAAGATCCTTTATGCCAACTTGATAAACGGCATAGACATGGGAAGGAGTTGAACAATAGGTCTAAGTCCATTTGAACATAAAAACATGCATTTAATCAAAAAATATCTTGAGAGAGAAAGCAGTTTATAAGGTTGGGAAATCATATTCTGGGGACTCTCAATAAAGGTTGAAGATTAGTCATGTGTTCAGTCAAATAATTTGTGTAAAATATGTCACAAAAACTGCTATGTTTTAAGTAAATAAGATATAAATGCCATGTTTAAGTAAAATATTCATTTAATTTATTTCTATTTGACAAGAATTGAAAAGTTTGATGATATATTATGTCCTTTTTAAAATATTAAAACCTGCAGTAAATGAATTTTTGACACAGGATGAACTTTAATAGAAACACAGGTTTTTGCATTTTATAAAATATTTCATTTCTATTGAAAATATGGTCTTATGAGCTAATTTATAAAATCCTGGAATATAGATTTTTGATTTTGATAATGAAAATCTGATTAACTGATGATTTGTATTGAATTAGTTGTGGGTTAATTTTGAGTTAATTTAATTTGGGTATGATTGTAATTTATTTCTGGTAACTATGTTGACTTTATTGACCATTTTTTTTTCTTTTCGGGTCTATTCTTTATTTCGGGTTGTGTTGACTTTGTTGACCTTTATTTTTAATTCGGGGTATTTTTTTAAATCGGGGTCTTTAAATTTTTAAGTCGTATTTTCATACTTTTAATTCGATTAAAAATATTATTATTAAATTTTAATTCGGGGTTACTGTTCTTTAATTCGGGTGACTTTTGGTGGGAAGTTAATTATATTATTTTCCCTAATTCTTTTTTAATTCTTTAAAATTTAAGTAATAATTTTTTAATCATGCAATTTGCATCTCTTATCCGGTTCTAAAGTGCTAATCTCAATAACAGTTTAATATTCTTTATTCCTCTCAACGATTAAGTGTAGAACTATCTCTTCGAATTCTAGAGCGTTTAAGTGTGTTTTTGGTCGATTCTCTGTTTTTGATATTCTTGTTACTTTATTTCCTTGTTTAGTAAGGTATTGTTCAGTTTTTACGAATTTATTCATTTGTTTTTCATCATGTTTATGGTTGTATTTCAATACTAACAATATGTGTTTGCTACAGATGGCTCTTAATTATAAATCAAAACATAATGTTGCAGCATTTCTAAATATGAGTCACTCTGAAGTAGATGAAGACTGGATGCTGATTTTGGGGTTTCTTAGAAATTCCAATATAAGATTTGCAATTTCTGAAAGCCCAGTCTTATACAGTGACATGCTACAAGAATTTTGGGAAAATGCAAGGTTTGAAGTGATAGATGGAGTAAGAACTATCTTTTCAAATGTTCATAGAGAGGAAGTGATTGGAACTGAAGATGTTATAAGAAGAGTATTGGAACTAAATGATGCTGAAGGGATTGAGAATCTGGGATTGGATGAAATAAAAGATGTTTGTCGACAAATTGGTTATAAAGGAGACTTCCCTGGGAGTATGATTAAGAAGGCAAGAGTTTATTTCAATTGGAGGTATCTGATTCATGTCCTTGTCTGCTGCATGTCTGGAAGATCAGGAGGATTGATGAAATGAATCCGACTCTGGCATCTGGATTTGTGTGCTTAATTACTCAAAGTAGATTCAATTTTTCTGCTTATATCATGGATAACATGCAAAGGATGACAGAGGGAAGTTCAACAAGGTTTCTGTTATACCCAAGATTCATTCAAATTATTATGCATTCAGAAATCCAAGGGTTGATGCTTGTGGGTCCCATCTTAAAGGATGAGAATATGAATTGGAAATTATGAACAACATGAAGAAATCTTTTTCAAAAGCTAAGGTGGTCTTTTCTGGGCACTTCACACCATTCTTTCCTCATATGGTTGAGCAAGCTAGAGTAGCTATCAACAATTTCTTGGAGTTTCAGGGAGAGGTGGTTGCAGATGTGATGCAACAACATGTTCACCAAGAGCAACAGGGTGGTCCTCAACAAGCAGAGAAAGCACATATAGAATATGAACACCCTGAGTCTCCAGTTATTCCTATTCCTTCTCCTCCTTCTAGATTGCCGATTCAACAATCGGATTCAGTGCCTAATCTGGCTTCTCCATCAGTTTCTTCTCCTGTTATAGTGACTTCTCAAAAAGTTTTTCAAACTATTCCCACTCATTTTCAAGTTTATACATCACGAACAAGGGGAGTAGGAGGTAATTTGATGAAGATTATAGAGCTAACAAAAAAGACAGAGGAGTTGGAACAACTGGTCAAGAGACAATCTACATTAATTAATCAACTAAGATGGAAGCACGCAATTAATGGGGTTATAATGAGCAGCTTGAGAGCTAAATGCAATATTTCTTCTCCTATGGATGATGCATCCAAAATAGGGGGAGATATTAATATTGAAAGAATGAATGTGGAGGGAGAGGCTGAAGTGCAGATTGAGAGTGAGTCTGGAATAAGGGGGAGTGAGGGTATAAGTGTAAATGAGAGCATGGTTGGTAAAATAGTTAAAGATGTGGAGATGGAGGTTGTAAACAGAAAAGGAAAAGAGAAGGTAGATGAAGAGAAGGCTGGTGAAAAAGAGTTAAATTCGGGTGAAGAAGGAAATATTTCGGGTGAATAAGGAAATATTTCGAGTGAAAAAGAAAAGATTTCGGGTGAAGAAGGAAAGAATTCTGGTAATGAAGAATTTATTTCTGGTGAAGCAGAAGAAGATTCGGGTAATGATGAAATGGAACAATCTGAGAAACTTGAGAGAAGATTTAGGGTTGTGGATCAGCATGGTGAATCAGTGGACCAAGCAACATTTGAAAGACATTTTGAAGGAATGTTTGAAGGCCTCTTTGATGAATCAGTTGAAGAAACATTTTGTATTTTCATTAAGGAAAGGGAGCCACAGTTTAAGAAAACTAAAGAGATATCGAATGAAGAACTGGGGGGAGAAAATAATGAGAAGGTCATCATTGAAATAGATGGTGATGTAGAAGAAGAGATGGCTGAAGCGATATCAGTGAAATAAGAAGAAGAAGTTATGGTTGAAAAGGTTGCTGAAGAAACAACAGTTGCTAGTGCAAGCACTGTTAAGATTGGAGGAAGAGTAAAGAGCTTTGCTGTCAAATCTTCAACTTTGGTTCTTTCCAGAGTAGTAAGCTTAAAGAAGAAAATGCTGGAATTCAAACAGAAGCTCTCAGAAAAACAATATAAGATTCACTTAATGAGCTATCTGGTAACTGCTGGAGGAATGAACTCCAGGTCAGTTGGTCAAATGAAGGTGGAAACTCTTGAAAAGAACTGGCTGGATATTCAAACAAAGGTGATGATCAAGGATTTGAAAGCAAAAAAGAGAAGAGAATTCAGGAGATAGTGCTAAAAAGACAAATGGATAAGGTTACTGATAATCCAAGTGTTGAAGATTCTTCTGCACATGATACTGATCAAACTGAAAGAGTAACATTGAAGACTTTAGTGGAGAAACAAAGTCAAGATGTTCACTCCAAGACTAAAGTAAAGCAAGAAGAGTTTGCTCAATACATGGAGAAACAGTCCTGGTTTTCTCAATCTTCTCAACAACAAGAACCAGTCTTAGCTCAATATTCACAGCCAACAGTTCCAGTTCCATCTCAACCATATTCTCAACAAACAGAACATGCACCTGCTCAGACTTCTAAATCTCAATCATCCTCTTTGCCTGAAGATTATTATTTGGATGATCCTGCAGTAACTGCAATGATAGAAGAAATTTCTCAGTGGATGGAGGAGACTGCAGATGATGGAGGGGGTCTTAATCAATATGGTTTCCCTGTTGATGCGGATACTCATAATCAAGGAGAAGGAAGTGCTTCTGGATCTAGAATCAAGGATGTATCTCAAGGTGAACTGAGGGCAGAGAGAGAAGAAATTATGAATCTAAAGAAGGGCATTCTTCCACCTATTGTAGGTTGGAGATTGATCATTATTCTGGTGCAATAGTCATCAAGAGAAAGAGCTTAATTGGATCAATGACCAAGTCTTACAGGACTACATAACAGTTGAGAGAAATCTCAATGGAGGATGCTATGCAGTTGTGCAAATTAAAAATGGTCAATCATGGTGGTTATTCTCATGGTTATGAATATGAGAATTTCATACATGAATGTGCTAGAACTGGATTTGTATAATTTGGAAAGAAATTCATGGCCAAGAGAAAGAGGATGACCATGCATATAGCACCAATGAATAGGATCAAGGTGGTTGAGCAAAGAGCAAAAATTCTAAGATGGTGGGCTGATTACTCTAGTGGTGAATGGTTCTGGTTAGAGAGGATGGAGAGGAACAGAGGTTATATGATATGGGTGATATTAGGGAGCTAACAAATGAAGACATCATTACATTGTCCAAACTTCCATTAGAAAAGATGAGGCCTGATGATATAGAGGGAAGGATGGCAGTGGAATGTGTTGCTATAGATGAGGATTTTGGAAGATAGACTGAGATAATTTTGAAGATGGGAAGGGAGCTTAATCCTAGGAAGATGGGGATTTTGGAAGCATCATCCAAGGGGGAGATTGTTGGAGCAAACAAGAATGATGGTGAAGCTTCCAAAATATCCAAGTCATAGTTTTGTATAGTGTAGTTTGAATTCGAGTGAACTGTGTTCATCACCAGAATTGTTTAATAAAGTGTAAACTTAGGAAGGATTAAGTTCGGGTGAACTAACTCTTCATCCGAGTTAAGTTCAAGTTTAGCCAAACTTAATCTAACTGAGTAGTAATTTTATGTTACACCCGAAGTGTTTTTTTAATAAACATAAGGGTGGCATTAATGAAATAGTTAGTTAGAATAGGCCTAAAATAAAGTTGGTGAACATGCAGAATGTACAAGTTTGGAATAGAAAATATCTGTAACTGAATTTCACGCCATCTAAGGCTTCTAATAAACTCCTTCGTTCTTCATTGATTCTGTATTCTAAATCTATCAAATCATAGTTCAATTGCTAATAATTCCGCGATTAGTAATTGCATTCATTCACTGATTGTAAGCTGTGAAGATTTCAAGACGTGACCCTAATGCTGAAGACACTGATGAGTTTAAATTTGGAAATCAAGAAAATACAAGTGCAAGCCCTTCATCTTTAGTTCATGATCACACCATTTCTTCGGAAGATGCAACATTTGTGAGTCAAGATAGTTCGAGGAGTCACACTGATGCAGACATTCTTCAAAAAGAAGATATTCCAGTATCATTTGAAGAACATGACAATGTTGTACAAGATTAAGATATGAATTCTGGTGAAAATCAAATCAATTCGGGTGCACAACATGTAATTGAAGATAACTCTGGTGGGTCACAAATTAATTCGGGTGCACAAAATGGAATAGAAGACAACTCTGGTGCAAAAGCTGAAACTCAATTTAACTCTGGTGAAGCTCAATTTAACTCTGGTGAAGCTCAATTTAACTCCGGTGAAGCTCAATTTAACTCTAGTGCAGAATCTGAAACTCATTTTGATGAACCAAGCCATGAACATCCCAATGAAGCAACTTCTGATTCTTTATTCTTTGATGATATTGTGCCAAATCAAACAAATTTTTCTACTAATATTACTGAGGAAATAATTTCATTTTTAAAAGTACACAAAACGAATTCTCTAAGTAATATTATAGGAAATTTGTATGATGGTGTCAAGACTAGAAGTAGTGCCGGTTTAGCTAATATGTGTTTATTTTCTTGCTTTCCGTCTCAAATTGAGCCTAAGAATGTAGACATTGCATTGACTATAATAGTTGGGTAGAGGCTATGTAAGAAGAACTGTTACAGTTTAAGGTTCAGGAAGTAGGGACTTTAGTGGAAAGACCTACAGATGTGAATTTTCTGGGAGTTAAATGGATCTTTAAAGTTAAAAGGGATGATAGAGGAATTATTGTAAGGAATAAGGCAAGGAATGAGGTTAAAGGTTATACTCAGGAAGAGGGTATAGATTTTGATGATGTCTTGCTCCAGTTGTTAGGATAGAGGCCATTAGATTATTTTTAGGATATGCTTCTTATAAGAACTTTAAGGTCTATCAAATGGATGTTAAATCAGCCTTTTTATATAGAGTTCTTGAAAACACAGTGTATGTTAGTCAATATCCTGGTTATCTAGATCCTCAATATTCTGATCATGTGGTCAAGTTGGACAAAGCTTTATATGGTTTATATCAAGCTCCTAGAGCTTGGTATGACACATTGTCCAAATATTTTATTGACCATGTATATCTTAGGGGATCAATTGATAAGACTTTGTTTATTAAGACAGTTGGCCAAGAATCAGTGTTTGTACAAACATATGTTGATGATATCATTTATGGCTCAACTAATGATGTTGTGTGCAAAGAATATGAATCTGTGATGCATTCAAAATTTCAAATGAGCTCTATGGGATATATGTCTTTCTTTCTAGGATTATAGGTTAAGCAGTTGGAATGGAATTTTTTATCAATCAGTCTAAGTATGTCAAAGACATGTTAACTAAGTTTGGATACACTGATTGCAAATCTGGTTTCACTCCTGTTGACACTAGGGCCAAACTACATCCTGATTTAGATGGTGAAAGTGTTGATAAACATTTATATAGGTCTATGATAGGTTCTTTAATGTACCTTACTGCTAGTAGACCTGATATAATGTTTGGAGTTTGTCTTTGTGCTAGATTTCAGGCTGACCCTAAAGTTTCCCATTTAATTGTTGTTAAGAGAATCTTTATATATCTTAAGGGACAACCTTCATTAGGCCTTTGGTATCCTAAGAATTCTAGTTTTGACTTTTATTCCTACACTAACAGTGATTATGGAGGTTGCAACTTGAATAGGAAATCTACTACAGGAGGGTGCCAGTTGTTCAAGCTATTGATCTAATGAATCTTGATTGAGTGTTTCTTCATGAATATTTTTGTACATATCTTTTTGCATTTTGTTTTCATTTTATTTCCAAATACAAAAAGAGGGGGAGAAAAATGGAAAAATCAAAAATATTTTTAAGTCTGGTAGTGTTTTCTGTTTAAGTTTAGTAAATTTTTTTAAAGTCTGTTAGTGTTTTCTTTTTAAGGCTGGTAAAATTTTTAAGTCTGGTAGTAATTTATTTTTAAATCTGGTAGTGTTTTGTATAGATAAAATCCAAAAATATATGTTTTCATTTTGTATAGATAAAATCCAAAAATATGTGTTTTCAGTTTGTATAGATAAAATCCCAAATATGTGGTTTCAGTTTGTATATATATAACTCAAAAAGATTTCTTTCTATTCTATTTTTAAGTTTTTGAGTATGTTTTCTAGAAAATCAAATACAAAATATGAAAAACCGATAAAAAACAGTATAAAATCTGAAAATGTTTCACAAAAACAAAATTTCTAAGAAATGAGTCACAAACATAAATTCCAGCATAATTTAACATAGTTCAGGATTTAAAGAATTTATTGAAACCAAATGTTTTCATAAATGCACATATTCTTGTATTTTGAAATCTTTAGCAATCTGTGATTTATACATTGCATAAAGTCGTTAAAATTGTTAACTGTCAAATGGGAAATCAGTGATTGTCAAGTAGAGAAACAAAGAAAAGATATATTTTCAGTTAATAATGGCATTTAAATCTATTTATCATAAAAATTATAAAGTTTGAAGTAATTTTTAATAATTTATTTACTTTGAGATCCTTGATGCTAACTTGATAAACGACAAAGACAGGTGAACAAGTCCAAATTCTCTAAAAAACTAGTCTATTGTCCTCTTAGATCCTTGATGCTAACTTGATAAACGGCAGAGACATGGGAATGAGTTGAACAATAGTACTAAGTCTAATTTTGAACATAAAAACATGCATATAATCTAAAATATCTTGAGAGAAAAAGCAGTTTATAAGGTTCCGAAATCATATTCTCGGGACTCTCAATAAGGATTGAAGATTATTCATGTGTTCATATAAATTCTTTGGTTAAAATATGTCACAAAACTGCTATGTTTTAATGACAATAAGGTATATATGTCATATTTAAGTCAAATATTAATTTAATTTATTTCTACTTGATAAGAATTGAATAAGTTTGATTGTATATCATGTCATTTTAAATTATTAAAACCTACAATTATGAATTTTTGACACATGTTAATTCTAATAAAAATTCAAGTTTCTGCATTTTACAAAACATTTCATTTCTGAAGCAAATTTCCTCATATGAACTAATTTATGAAGTCCTCGAATATAAGTTTTTGATTTATGAAATTGAAATTTGGCTTTTTAAACAATTTCAAGATTAATTAGATGGTTTGAAATGATTCAATTCTGGTGTTAAGAATTTAACCTAGAAAGATTTAAATGAGTTAATTTTGACTTAAGTTAATTCGGGTAATAAAAAGTTAAGTCGGGTGTTGATCTAATTTATGTCTTGTAATGACTTTGACTATGTTGACCATATTTTTAGCTCGGGTATTAAATTTATTTAAATCTGGTTCTTGAGTTGACTATTTTGACCATAAGTTTAAGTCGGGTTCTTTAATTTTTAGGCCGGGTTATAATTTTTGTTTAATATTAACTCTGGGACACTATTACTTAGGTCGGGTGACTTTTTCGTGGGAAATTAAATATAATATTTATTCTTAATTTGGTTTTAATACTTTTAAATTCAAATAATCTTTTTTAAGTCATGCAAATTGCATCTCTTATCTAGATCAAAATTGCTAATCTCAATAAAATTTCTTACCTTTTCATTTAACTGACGATTTCCATAAGAGCCTTTGCTATAGATTTTTAGCACATTTGAGATAGGTTTTAGAGTTTTTCCAATTTTTGAGTTTTATTCCCCTGTTTATAATCAGTATATTCTATTTGATTGAATACTAATGATGTGTAACTGATTTCAGATGGCTTTCTCTTATAAACCAAAACATAATGTTGCTGCATTTTTGGATATGGGCCATTATGAAGTTGATGAGGACTGGAAGCTTATTTTAGGATTTCTAATAAACTCAAGCCTGAGATTTGCTATTTCAGAGAGTCCTGTGTTGTATATTGATGTATTACTGGAGTTCTGAAAAAATGCAAGGTTTGCTGTTGTAAATGGTGTGAGGACTATTACATCAACTGTACAAATGGAGAATGTTACTATCACTGAAGATGTGTTAAGGAGAGCATTACAGTTAGATGATGCTGGTGGTGTGGAGAGATCGGAGATTGAAGAAATAAGGGTTGTATGTAGAAAAGCTGGTTATGAGGGTGATTTCCTAGAGAGTATGGTGAAAAAAACAAGAGTCTCATTTAACTGGAGATATCTGGTTCGTGTACTACTTTGTCGTATATCTGGAAGGTCTAGAGGGTTTGATGAGATGAATCAAACATTGGGCTCTGCTTTTTTATGTATAATCACTCAAAGGAGGTTCAACTTCTCTGGATTCATCATGGAATGTATGCAGAGAATTGCCGAAGGAAGTTCACAAAAATTTCTTCTATATCCAAGATTCCTTCAGATCATCTTGAAATCTGAAGTTCAGGGATTGATGCTAGAAGGTCCTACACTTAAGGATGAGAATATGAAATGGAAGATCATGAACAACATGAGAAAATCTTTTCCTAAAGCAAGAGTGGTCTTCTCAGGACAATTTACTCCTTTCTTCCTACCAATGATCAATCAGGCAAGGGTAGCTATACAGATTTTTTTAGAGCTACAAGGCCAGTGGGGAGAAAATGAGCAACGACAAGACCAACAACAACAATAACAAGAACAACAACAACAAGAAAAGAAACAACAACAACAAGTGGAGGTTGATCAACCTGAATCACATATTATACCTATTCCATTACCTCCTCCTCAATCACCTGTTGCTCAACAAGCCCAAGGGAATGGTGAAAGAGGAGATTTGTATTATACAGTTGAGGAAAGCCAAGCTCTGCCTAATCTGGCTGCCTCACATACTCTCACTCCTGAGGTTCCACCTGTGTCTACCCCTATGATAAATGTTCAAAAGGATGCTTAATCATGCAGTCCTATTAATGTCTATACTTCAAGAAAGAAAGGGGGAGCAGGGATTGGTATGTTGACAATAATAGAGTTGACTAAGAAGAATGAGGCTTTGGAACAACTGGTTATGAGACAAAAATCACTAATAAATCAGTTTAGGGTGGAAAAAGGCTTCAAATGTAGTAATCAGAGAGCAGTTAAAGCTAAGATTAAAATCTCTTTCTATGGATGATGCATCCAAAATAGGGGGCGATAAAACTAAGATTGAAGGAGAGGATAGAATAGTGGTGGAAGAAGAACATGTTGAAGCTGAAGCTGAAGTTGAAGCTGAAGTTGAAGCTGAAGCAGAAGGAAGAATGGAGAGCAGTGAAAGTGTTAATGAACAAGCTGAAATTGATTTATCATTTGTAGGGAAGATTGTGAAAAACTTGGAGAAGATTGGGAGCTCCAAAGGTAAAGAAAAAGTCACAGAGTTTACATCTGGTGAAGAAAAGGTTACATCTGGTGAATAGATGTTTAACTCTCGTGACAAAGAATTTAAGTCTGGTGATAAAGAAGATAAATCTGGTGAAGAAGAGTTTAAATCGGGGGAGGGATTTATTAACTCTGGTGATGAATATGAAAGTCAAAGTGTTGAAACTGAAAAGAATATCAGGAAATTTAGAGTTGTTGATCAGTTTAGAGAAGTAATAGATCAAGAGACTTTTGAGAAACACTTTGAGGGGTTGTATGAGGGACCTTCACTGTTTATATCCAGGAAATGAATCCTGTCTCCGTACACACGTATGACATCAATAATCAATGGAATGAAGAATTAGGAGGAGAGAAATTGGTGATAGAGATTAATAGTGACAAGGAAGGTGATGAGAGTGTGTAAGTGACTTTAAAAGAGGAAAAAGGAGAGAGAATAGATGAAAAAACTGCTGAGGTTGGAAGCAGTGTAAGACAAGGGGGAGAGTGAAGAGTAGAGCACTGAAAACATCAACACTAGTACCTTCCAAGGTGGTTAATCTAAAGAAGAAGATGCAAGAATAAAAGAATAGGTTCTCAGAGAAGAATTACAAACTTGATCTGAAGAACTACTTGGTTGTTGCTGGTGGAATGTCATCTAGATCAATAGGGCGAATGAAGATTGAAAACCTGGAGGGAAACTGGCTAGTTATTCAAACAAAGATTATGGTAAGTGAAATGAAGTCTAAGAGAGAAAAGAAAATAGAGGAGGAGCTGAACAAAAGACAAAATGAAAGAGCTTCACAGAATGTTGAGGTCAGTCTGGAAAGTCAAAGAACAGAAGCTCCAATTGCTCGTTCTGTTCAAACTGGTGAGGGGTATTCTACAAAAACAGCTGATCCAAGTCAGAATGTCACTTTGAAGTCTCTAGTTGAGAAACAGAGTCAAGATGTGCATTCAAAGACAAAGGCAAAGCAAGAAGAGGATCCTTTTGCTGAGTATATGGAGAAGGAGTCTTGGTTCACAAAGACTCAACAAGAAGACTTAGTTCCTGCTTAATCTTCAAAATCTACACTGCTAGAAGACTATTACGCAGATGATCCAGCTGCACAACTATGATTGAAGAACTATCTAATTGGATTGATGAGACTACAGTAGATGGAGGTGACTTAGATCAATATGGGTTTCCCATTGATGCTGCTTATGTTTCAGTTCAAGGAGAAGACAGTGCTTCGGGATCTAGAATAAAGAAGGTATCCAAGAGGAGTTGAGGAGTGAAAGAGAAGAGCTGATGAACATGAAGAGAGGTATTATACCACCTATAGTTGGTTGGAGGTTTGATCATTATACTGGTGCAATTGCGATTAAGAGAAAAAGCAGAACTGGTACAATGACTCAGTCCCTTGACACAGTTGAGAAAATCATGCAAATCTCAGTGGAAGATGCCAGAAGACTCTGTCAGTTGAAGATGGTGAATCCATGGTCAATATGCTCATGGATATGATTATGAGAGGTTCATTCATGAATGTGCTAAGACTGACTTTGTCAACTTTGGAAAGAAATTCAGAGCAAAAAGGAAAAGGATGACTATGTTTATTGCTCCCATGAAGAAAGTCAAAGTTGTGCACCAAAAGCCCAAGATACTCATATGGTGGGTAGACTATGAGAATGATGAGATTGTACTGAGCAGAGAAGATGGTGAGGATGAGAGGCTCTATGAAAATGCTGATCTAAGAGAGCTCTCTAATGATGATATTCTTACTATTTCCAACCTTCCACTTGATAAAATACAACCTGATGATAAAGAAAGAAGGATGGCTCTTGAGGTTGTGGCTTGGGAAGTTGACAAGATCAGAAGGGGTACAAGAGACAGAAGATAGAAACTGATGGTTATTTTGAAGATGGGAATGGAGCTTAGCGTAGAGATATGAAGATTTTGGAAGCATCCTCCAAGGAGGAGATTGTTGGAGCATATAGGATTGATGTTGAAGCTCCCAAAGATCTTAGAATATTTTATAGTGTTAGATATTTAGTTCGGGTGAACATTGTTCATCACCCGAACTAAATCTTAGAGTGTAATATGAGGAAGACTTTAGGTCGGGTGAACTAAGTCTTCACCAGAGTAAAGTTCAAGTTCACCCGAACTAAAGTTACATGATGTTTTAATTATTAGTTCACCCGAAGTGTTTTTAAATAAACATAAGGGTTGTAATAATGTAATAGTTAGATAGATTAGCGTATAAATAGTGGTGTGAGGAGTTTAAATGTAAGGGTTCTAGTATCAATATCTCTGTAACAAACTTTCCGCCATTTAAGGCTTTGAAAATAATAACTTCCATTGTTGAATTGTTTGTTCTAATTTCCTAAGCTTAATCAATAACTTGTGATTCCGCAACCTGTTATTGATTCTAGACATTGAGTGTTTGGCTTTGAAGATTAATCATACCTGACAGTATATGTCAATGTTTTTACCAAAATTGGTGGTACATTTTTAGGTCAACTTGTATTTGTTTGCCAAAAAATTGAGTAAAATGTTGCTTACTTATCCGAGTTTTTCTAAGCTCTAAAAACCGATTCTTGACCAAACAAGACTTGATCCAAAAAATTGAATAAACGAACTAATATAAAACGATTTCTAACTTCTAAAAACCAAAATGTTGGTGATTTATGTCACCAATATGATTTAAGTGTAATGGGATTAATCTTGTTTAACCAATATAATCTTGATAAATATCAAACAAGTTCGGAAAAATGTGGAGTACACACTTGTTCGAACATATCTTAATTGTTTAGGGGCGAAGCCCCTAATTGACGGGGGTTCGGGGGCAGCGTCCCCAGTAGCGGGGTCCAAGGGGTGGCAACCCGTGGAGGGGTCCAAGGGGGCGCTGTCACACCTCGCTAAAGCGGAAACACGAGGTGCGAACGATATGATATCAGGAGACAAGGTATATATCAAACACTAACATGCCATTAAATAAATAAAAGTTTATAACAAATTAAATAATACAACTATCACCAATACCATATCATAAAATGTCAAATGGATCACAAGGGAACTAAACACATCGAAAATAAAGTTCCATAATAGCACAAAAGATCCAGGTAATAAAGGCATGTCTTAAAAGTCAGCATCCTTAATCTCCTGAAAAGCGTTGGGAAAATAAAATGTCACTAAAAGTTGGTGAATCTTTCGCAGTTTTATAACTGAAAACAACATAGTTTTTAAATAGTGAAATCATAGTTTATTTGTTATAAACATAGTTTGTTTATATATAAACTCATAGCTTGTTCATATATAAAAGAAATCAGAAATGGTTTATCTCAATTTACTAGTTCAAATGTGTAGAGAAATTGTTATAGAGTTTATGACCTGAGCCTAACATATAATTTCTGTGCCTCCCCCACCATCGGGTTATCAATCCAGTGGCAATATAGTAATAATAAAGTACGGGTCATAACATCAACCGATAGTTTAGTGTTTTACCCAAATTCTATCAGATAGATGAGGGCGAGTCGTGCCAATATAGATCTATATATACGAACCGGGGGCTCAATGAGTTAACAAGTGTATAGTTTGGGGGGCGGGTATACCACACATGTATACATGATGATAATAATAACTCTAGCAATTAATATCTAAGTAGTTCTACATACAATTGAGATAAAATAAGGTAGTTCAAATAACATATACGCTTTTCACCCCAAAACATAGCAAAAAAAGGGTACGAAAAACTCACGGTAAATAGTGTCGGGATAGATCCAATGTACGAAGCCGCCTCCTAAGTGCCCTAGATAAATAGCGTAATATAAGTACCTCTAGGATTAAGTTTAACCGGTTATATGGTGTGATATAGTTTGAAATAGATCAATGTAGTTCAATATTGGTCAAGATAGTTCGAGATAGTTCAATATATTATCGTTCGTTATGTTATAGTTCGATAATTGTAGTTCCTGAATGAGGTAGGTGGCGAAAATATTTGCGTAGAGACGAAAGTGATAGAAACAACGGAGCGAATCGGGAATATAGACGTTAGTCGACGTTATGAGTAGTTCATATATTTTATACCTTTCAAAAGTATTTTTAAGTATAACATTTAGTTAACAATATTGATTTTTGACGTAATATTATTACTTGATTAAAATTATATAGTTTTTATTCAAAATAAAAGAGTTTATATATTATACGTATAAGTTCGAAATATATACTTTTGTATCGTAATACTATACATTTTACGTTTTAAGGTGTTACGTATAAATAATTTAGGATTGCGATTATGTTTTTTTGTCCAAAAACGTCTATTTGTTAATATATACTACTTTACATATAATGATATATTTATATAAGTTCATATATATACTAAATATGTGAATTTTTACATAATTAGTTATAATACTAATTAGAGTCCAAAAGATATTTTATAGATACTTATGTCCAATATTTGTCTAAAAAGTCCAAGAAGTCCAAATACGGTATAATTTACGATTATTACACATTTTACTTATAATTCACCGTTTTATAAACCGATTTTCATATTTATCCATTTTTACGTTATTATTTTCTAATAACTTATAATATATTAATAAATTACGTTTTCATCCATATTAATCTTTTTTATGTATGTTACTTGGACGAAGTTAAGGATAAACAAGAAAATGTAAAGAGAATTCGGGATAACATAGAGAGTACCGAAGACCTCCGCAAAATCAACAAGAAAAAGCCGGAACGGTCATGAAAACAAGATCCGAAAGATGAACTCCAAGTGGTGGTGGTGGTGAGGACCTAACTCCAAACGCACACACAACACTCATATTAGTATAAGGAGTTTAGAAAATGAAATTAGAGTAAGATTGAGTGGGAGTTTACTTACCAAGCTTTTGATGACAAAATCTCAAGGTGGTAGACGAAAATCCGGATATGAAGAGTAAAGGTGGTGGAAGGAGAAACCTTGTAAACCTCATAAAATCTTCATGCTAGAAATCTCCGAAAAGAAAAATTTAGATGTAGGAGATGAAATTCTTACCAAATGAAGTAAACAAATGAGGGTGTAAGGTGATGAAGATGATGAAAGTTGATGAATGAATTCTTCTACCTTGAAAACCCAATTATATGTTCAATATTGGTGTTCATATTTTCTTGAATTTTAGAGAGAAAATGGTAGAAATGGGTGTTAGAAATGGTGAGATGAAAAGAGGAAAGATGTAAAGTAGTAAAAGTGGGACGAAAGAAGTTGGAAATATGAAGTTAGATCTAAAATCTAAGTTTCCATACTAGTTTAGGCATTAGCACAAGTTAAGATCACATGAAATAAAGATTGTGGATCTTAAAATTGAGAAAGGTTGTCAAATTCCCAATTTGGAAGCAAAAGAGCAAAAGTAGAAAAAATTCAGCAGCCGGCGGTTGGCAAGGTCTAGCCGGCGGCTGGCCAAGCCAGACAGCCAAATTTTTCGTTTTTTTTCGTTTAAGGACCAATTTTGTAATACTTAATGTTTAATACTTAACGTTAACTTCTCGAAGTAAAATGATTGTTATCTTTTCGTTAACAGATACGAGTTTGGAATTGTTAAATTAAGTTTCGAAAACTTCTGGTTTACTTATCGTTGGAACGTACTAATTGTAGGCACTTAGGTATTAGCGAGCGTAGATCATTCTTACGATCCGACAAAAAAAGTATAACTGAAATAAATGTTACGAAATTAATCGTAGATAAAAATTCCTCAATAAAAATAATAAAAGTTTGGCGGAAAATAAATCGCGAAAATCGCGGTTGTCACAGCCGAGCCCCTGGCTGGGGTCGAGTTTGAAGGGCAGGACTTCAGGAGTTGGTAGAATAAGATTGTAGGTCCGAATTAACACAGGAACGTATTAACAAGAACGCGCAACGGATTGATTAGACGGAAGAGATAAACACGAATAATCAAAGATAAACCAAATATTATTAATAAACGTTAATGATTACAATGGTTTAAACTGAGAAATCGTGGTAAGGCTAAGGAGAAGATTGAACATAATCTTCTCCCTAATCCGGTGATCGGCCGGATCGGGGCGCCTCAAAAGCCCTAAAAACCGCTGCCAAAAACGCAGCCTCCCTCTAACTCTCTTAAAACTCTTCACCTAAAAGATGCAGAAAATTCACTATATATAGGACTGTTTCTCATCCGTACGGATGAGGCTCTCGTCCGTACGGATCTGTTTCTCATCCGTACGAATGAACGTTAAGCAAATCAGACCAAATATAAGTGTTCATCCGCACGGATGAGACTCTCATCCGTGCGTATGAACCCACATCCGCATGAATCAATGCAGAAGGTGAATTTCGCACTTTTACAACCAACTAGGTGTACAACATTACAAGTAAACATTAATAATGCGTTTGCAAAGCTATGGACATCCAAAAAGTGCATCAACAAACTCCCCCTTGGACATAGCTTGCAAATTCTTGTAGACACCTCTTGCAATCTTCAGTCAGTCTCTGCCGTGGTATCAGTATTTCTTGAATCTTCAAGCTTCATCAAAGTCTTCCCGAATAAACATGACAAATCAAACTTCGAACACCAACGATTTCCGCTTGTTGTTGTCGAAATGCTAACTGGACATTCTGTAGTTTCTCTGACTTCACTTGAATAAACATGCAGCACATAATACCATAAGCAGTAAGACTCCCCCTAAAACTGAACTCTACAGACTTCGATACGATCATTTCAATAATGTGACAATCTTCACATACAGCAATCTGCTATGAACTACCAACTGTAAATTTCCCCCTCCAGATAAGCTCATCCCAATATGTAGACATTGTAGCTCAAATCGTCTTTATCATGACTTAAAATGTATTAGGCAAAAATTAGAGGACTCCATTCACAACTAATAATCCGTAACAAATTGGCACACATTCAGATTCATCAAAGATCATGCACCATAACCTGTGATTGCGAAACAATAACCAGATTCCCTCCACAATGGAATCACAATAAACGCGGAATAAATAAATAAACGTTAATGGCCCATAAATAACCGGATGTTCCTGATTACCCCACAAAAATCTTCATAATACTGTTTTTCTCCACAACTTCACTTTAAAATTGACCCGATAAAATAAGGAGATTACATACCGGATCTAGACATGATACAACCGAAAGTGAAGGTTCTGATCCTCATCCGTACGGATGAAATACCCGTTCGTGCGAATGAGGACTTATCCGTACGTATAGACATTTAATCTCAACTGATTCTTTCAAGCGCACGGATGAAGAGGTCATCCGTGCGGATCAGCTGCTGGTTCGTACGGATGGATCTATCCGTTAGTCTTGAAATGGAACACCTCATTCGTACGTATGACTTAACTCATTTGCACGGATGAATTCACATCCGTACGAATGAACTTACATCCGCACGGATGAAGTTCGTCGATAGCTGGTAAAACAGTCCGCCGACAGAAAACCCAAAATCCCTTTTTGGTCATTTTGATCGCGATTTTGACCCCGTAAAATGCCCAGAGACTCCAGATAACCTGATTTACAAACCCTTTCAACCATACCATCAATCCAACCTCAAAACATAACAAAATCGATCCGAAAAAATGGAGAAAAAATCTAAACCTTTTTAACGTCTTCAATCCCGTTTGATCAACATCAAGAGCACGGTGTTAACCGGCTCTGATACCAATTTGTAGGTCCGAATTAACACAGGAACGTATTAACAAGAACGCGCAACGGATTGATTAGACAGAAGAGATAAACACGAATAATCAAAGATAAACCAAATATTATTAATAAACGTTAATGATTACAATGGTTTAAACTGAGAAATCGTGGTAAGGCTAAGGAGAAGATTGAACATAATCTTCTCCCTAATCCGGTGATCGGCCGGATAGGGGCGCCTCAAAAGCCCTAAAAACCGCTGCCAAAAACGCAGCCTCCCTCTAACTCTCTTAAAACTCTTCACCTAAAAGATGCAGAAAATTCACTATATATAGGACTGTTTCTCATCCGTACGGATGAGGCTCTCGTCCGTACGGATCTGTTTCTCATCCGTACGAATGAACGTTAAGCAAATCAGACCAAATATAAGTGTTCATCCGCACGGATGAGACTCTCATCCGTGCGTATGAACCCACATCCGCATGAATCAATGCAGAAGGTGAATTTCGCACTTTTACAACCAACTAGGTGTACAACATTACAAGTAAACATTAATAATGCGTTTGCAAAGCTATGGACATCCAAAAAGTGCATCAACAAAGATGCACTTCCTCCTTACTACTCTTAAGGTTGTGTATGTTCTAAGCACTCTCATGCCCAAATTGGTTGAAGCAGAACCGCTGGAAGTGACAAGGAGGCGATTGAAGTGGGAAAATGATGACTACATTTGTCGTGGCCACATCTTAAACGGCATGTCAGAATCTTTCTTTCATGTGTACCAAAACGTTGAATCTGCAAAGGAACTGTGTGATTGTTTGGAATCAAAGTACATGGCAGAAGATGCTTCGAGTAAGAAGTTTCTGGTGGGTAATTTTATAAATTATAAAATGGTAGACTTCAGGCCTGTTATGGAACAATTTTACGCATTGTTAAAGATTTTGGGACAGTTTGTCAAACACAATCTGAAAATGGATGAAGCAATTTCGGTTGCTATGATCATTGACAAACTGCCTCTATCATGGAAGAGTTTCAAACACACTCTTAAACATAGCAAGGAAGAATTAACTTTAATTCGACCTCGAAGTCATCTTCGGATTGAAGAGGCCTTGAATACTCAAGAACTAGACAACAATATGAAGGGAAAGAATGGTGTTGGAAATTCATGTGTTAATATGGTGGAAGGGGAATCTTCTAAGAAGAAATTCAACAACAACAAACGCAAAAACAATTCCGGTGATGACAAGTCTGGTTACTTTAAAAAACTGAAAGTTGAATGTTGGAAATGAGGTAAGCCGGTACATTTCAAGAAAGATTGTCGTGTTGGAAAGGGTAATGGAAAAGGGAAAAAGGATGGCGCTGGTCCTAGCGGATCTAAGGATCGAGATAAGCAACAAGGTGAGAATGTTTTATGTAATTTTTAATAATATTCAGAATTATGTTTCTGTGATTTCTGATGCATTTTATATTCATGATGATGATGTTGCTTGGTGGGTTGATTCGGGTGCAACGTGTCATGTTTGCAAGGATCTTCGATGGTTGGAAGAATGTCAACCAATTGAAGACAGATCTTGTGTGAAGATGTGATGTGTAAAATCTAGTTTAATAAACTCGACCTACTATTCGACTTAATTACACACTTATAGGCAGTGGACCTATTCGTATATAATATAGTTTTGAGTAAGTAAAGGTTCGTTCGCAGGGACTAATTTAGCTTTTAAATCTCGAATTAATAATACTGTTTGTTTTTTGTTTGTTTTTTGGGGTTTTTGTAACTAAAGATTAACTAATGAAAACTAAGAGTGATTATAAAATCGATTTGAGAAAAAGTAATTAAGATTATCAAAGATTGGAGAAAAACCCTCGTTTGATACTTCACTTGAAATCTAGTTAAGTTTACGTAATTGAATGTATATTTAACTTCTAATGTATAGTAAAATTCCTCTCGAATACCTTACTAACTTTAACTATTTCAAATTATAATGTTCCTCTCGAATACAGTTATAATTATCAACAATTAAGCATTAATTAAATGCGCTTGGTTATGCTTAAAGTTTAAGGTAATTACCGACTAGACACGTTATATTTTTTTTATTTTCCAATTTTTCGATTTTTTTGTATTTTTTCTATTTTCTGACTAAAAAACTGTACAAAATAACACAATCTAACACGATGGAAACTAAGTTAAGGGTCGAAAAATATAATTTGGAAATTTCCCGATGACCCCCCCAAACTTAAGTAACACATTGTCCCGAATGTGTTAACGACTCAAACCTAAGAGAAATTACAAAAATAAAATCTAAAAATAAAAATTAATACAAAATAAGAAAAGAAGAAAGTAGAACCCGGTCGTAGATATCGAAAAATCTTCGGTGAAAAGCTGTGCTGAACTGAATGTCAGTCCCAAAACCGATTGCTGAACTTACTTCTCATCTATAAAAACTAAAATAGAAAAACTAAACACAAATATTAAAATCATAAAAGAAAAATAAAATAAAAATAAAAATTCCAAATTACGACGGAATAAAAATAATAAAAATAGTCTACTATTTTTAAAGTCTAATAGAGGAAAATGGTAAACAATAACTTTACAAAAATTACAAAAAAATCTCTGACTTTTTTTTTATTTTTCTGTTTTTCAATTTTTTTGGTTTTTTTTTATTTTGGTTTTCTAGGTACCTAAAAGCTGAATCTGCAAAAGAAAATGTTAAAAACACCTAAAAATAAATAATAAAAAAAAATGAAAAAAAATGGAAAACAATTTAACTACGAAAAAGTAAAAACAAAACCCGGGTTGCCTCCCGAGAAGCGCTTGTTTTTCGAACGAGTCCTTAGCTTGACTCGATATGCCTCCACTTATGACTTCATATAAAGGTCGAGATTTCTCTCGCCTTTCTTTCCCACGTGCTTTCCATCATCCACGAATTGCTTACTTGACTCATATCCGTCATGGTCGCCAAAAATAAATGCTTCATTTCCAACATCGAGCATTTTCCTTCGCTTCACCCAAGCATCGTGCCACTCTCGAGCCTCGGAAAATAGTACCCCGTCATCTCTACGTTTTATGAATTTGCAACCGTCATTATATTCGCTTTCATTGAATTTCTTCTTCTTAAATTCCTTCCACGATGTATCATCTCCGATATCCTCAAATTCCTGCAAAACAATTTCCTTTTCCCAACAAGTTAGAGAAAATAAATCAAAACGGTCGTGAGTGATACCGTGACAATTTTCCCCCAAACTCGATTTTGATTTCTCGAGCTCTTCCTTAAATGGACTTCTTTCCTCCAAAAACGTTGCACCCAGATTGTTGATTAAATATTCAATCTCTAATAAATCTAAATTCGGGTCGGATTTCTCCAGTGTCAAACTCGAACAAGTCTTCTCAAATGCCTCCAACTCCATTTTCAAGATGGGATCAAAATCCTCGAGTTCCTCATCTTCCTCATCGTCAACCGCAACCTTTCCTCCAAGCATTTCCTGCACATCTAGGTCAAACATTTCATAAAAATCGTCAATACGAAAACAGGTTTCCTGCACATCTACTGCAACGGCTGAAGCCCGTCGGTGCATCGGCATGTCCAATAGATCCAAAATATATAAATCTCGAACACCTACAAAGACAGAAACAAAAAAACCGTAAAACGCACCGGTGTAAATACAATAACAAGCAACTTCCAATTATATTAATACTCGAAAGGATCGTATCACAAATTCGAAACAAAAACTTAAAATCAGTCCCCGGCAGCGGCGCCAAAAACTTGATGTGTAAAATCTAGTTTAATAAACTCGACCTACTATTCGACTTAATTACACACTTATAGGCAGTGGACTTATTCGTATATAATATAGTTTTGAGTAACTAAAGGTTCGTTCGCAGGGACTAATTTAGCTTTTAAATCTCGAATTAATAATACTGTTTGTTTTTTTGTTTGTTTTTTGGGGTTTTTGTAACTAAAGATTAACTAATTAAAACTAAGAGTGATTATAAAATCGATTTGAGAAAAAGTAATTAAGATTATCAAAGATTGGAGAAAAACACTCGTTTGATACTTCATTTGAAATCTAGTTAAGTTTACGTAATTGAATGTATATTTAACTTCTAATGTATACTAAAATTCCTCTCGAATACCTTACTAACTTTAACTATTTCAAACTATAATGTTCCTCTCGAATACAGTTATAATTATCAACAATTAAGCATTAATTAACAAGCCGGTGTTCTATGATTTAATCTTATAAAGTTTCCTCTCGAATAACTTTTCTAATTACTAAGTCCTCTCGAATCTTATTAATTAGACTTACTCGTTCAAATTTAATTACCTAAGTTGTTATTACTAGGTCCTCTCGAATCCTAACAATTTTAAACCAATTAAAGACCGATTGATTATTTCATACAATTTATTTAACCTATCTAGATTCCTCTCGAATACCTAGAATGTTGATTAATTAATTTGTATATAAACAACTTTATTGTCACACCCCGCCGTTGGCGGAAACGCAGAGTGCAACACGATTGGCGATCGTCATAACACAACAGTATAATAAAGAACAAACTATATGAATAAGTAAATAAAATTTGTTATGACGTCGCCATACTTAAGGTAAACCCTTAGTACACGAAAAACGTCAAACACTACAAGTAAGAAAGCTCAAATGTAATTATCAACGAATGAAAGAATATTTGGGCGTGCAAACCCGAAATGTAAACGAATGCATATAAATAATAAATATCCGTAAATGCAAAAGATATCCTGAGGTCATCTAGAGTCCGACTCCTACATCCAAGTCCTATGCCTGCTCATTACCTGAAAACAAAGTTTAAAATGTCAACACAAAGGTTGAGCGAGTTCACTGAGTAATTTAAGTAAAACAATTTAAATGATTTACGTAAAATAAAGAAGGTTTCTATAAAAAGAAGTTTCCATTTATAGAAAGTTTCCTGAAATAGCAAGTGAGTCTCAAAATAGTAATAACAGTTCAAATAGTGTAACTAATGCATATAAATGTAAAAACAGCAACGCACATCAGTAAGTCCTTCTACTGATCGTCAGTAATTACCTTAACTGACATGAAGTGTATCGGTAGTTACCTTAACCGATAGAATGTATGTGTCAGTAGTTACCTTAACTGACATAAAGTGTATCGGTAGTTACCTTAACCGATAGAATGTATGTGTCAGTAGTTACCTTAACTGACTGAATGTCTTACGGGTCGGTGGGGAACGGTCCACACAGTAAGACTAAGCAAGATACGACCATGTAGCCCTTTGGCACCATGGTCTGTCTTCACTAGTAAGTACACTCTACTAGTATGTATGTATGTATATGGGGGGGGGGTGTCACTACCAACGTAGTCACAGTATAGCAATCATCTCATTTGAAAACAGTTTTTAAATGCATTAGGTTTTTGTTACACTTTTGTAATTGATTTGTTTCTCAAAAAATTTCATAATGAAAAATAGTTTAGGTAAGCTTTGTCTTCCCCCGATTTGCACAAATAAGTGAAAACAGTAAAAACGTAGGGGCAATGAACTCACCTTATCGAGTGAGCGTCTGTAAGCGGTACTGTGTGTATATGGTGTAGTAAGTTGGTCACAACTAGAGTCCTCACTAGTCCTAGAGCTCCCCTAGATAAAAGTATAAACATATAAGAATAGTATTTGACGGCTAACGACTTTGAATTAAACAATGAATTTTTCAGCGAACACATAGGTTCACTAAAACTGAGATATCTACGGTTCTAGGAGGAATTAGACGTTGACGGAAACATATTTGAAAACTAGACACCGAGAGCTACATTTTAGACGAAGACATTGTTATAAAAGAGTTTAATATGAGTAAGATATGACCAAAGTAAAAACGGTTATCTAAGCTGTCCAAAAACGTTTTATATATGTATGTTGTGTGTATTATATGAAAATGTCGTATGGTGTAAGTGTAGACAAGACAAACTCTTTTAGTACCTTTTATACTTGTTATAAACTTATTAAGAACTCATCAAGTGTTATTATAGTTGTCTAAGTGGTTACACAAAATAGATTAATGATCTTAAACATTTTATACAAAAAAATCTGTTTAGACCTCTAGTTGGTATTTTACGATTTTAGGAAAAACTATAAGGAGTTAGGAAATGAAATTTACGTTTTTGAAAACTAGACTCCGAGACCTACAACTTATGTTTAGGTCACAAAATCCAATTCTCAGTTTAAGTTTTATAAAAACGTGCATGAATACAGATTACAACGGAGAGGGACCCAAAAATGTCCAAATACAAGATTGTCCGAAATTACGATAAAACGAAAAGATACGAATAACGAAATTCAACAACCCAGTTATATACGAGAAATATAAACAACCACCCAATTAAAATATACGAAATAAGGAATAATTGGCAAAACAAACGCCACCAAAAACAAAAACGCAAACAGGATAAGAAAGGTGATTTACCGTTAGTCGTAATGGTTATACAATCGGGAGTCGCTTACCGTTACGACTTGAAATAGCTTGAATAGAGACTGGAGGGCTGCAATAGTACAAGGATATCTAAAATTAGAATTACCACCAAACTTATGTATCAAAGCGGTTTCAATTCAAATTGACACGAAATATGACAAAGGTAAATTACTCGGATTTACTAGTAATAATGAACGGAATAGAAATAGATTGGAAACCCGACTACAAACCTTTTAAGGCACGATGAAGGGAATTTATTCCCGCTGTCCAAAACTCAATTCCAATACGAAATTCGCCTTCCCAAATCGGTTTGTAGTCCCTAGCACGAAACAATGCGAAATTAGAGTTTTACGGTAGAATTTTCGACACGATGCTAAAACACGAAAGATGACATAATTACTAACAAGTACCTTAACGAAAAGTCTCGGTAAAGTTCTGAATATGGTGATCACGGGCTGTAGAGGGACTGAATTTAGCGTGTCACTTTCCCGTTATCAGTTTCGCCTAGAGAAGATTACAACTTGACAATAAACTCAATATTAACATCCGAATAAGATAGCTTTCAAGGAAAAGAATATGAACTGATTTTATACCTTACTGGAATCTCGGATTATGGATGGAATACTCGAATGGTGGCTGTAGTTAATCAACAACCGAAACATCAAAAACAGAAAACGAATCTATAGAAACCCTAATTAGGGTTTCGGCCAAAAACAAAACCCAAAGAACGAAAAGCCGAGTACCTGATTAGTATGAACCGAATTGATGAATGGCAATGGTGTTTCTCGTGATTAGGGGGCTGTAGAAGACAAGATGATGACCAGTACATTAGCAAAAACGAGTTCATTACCTCACCATAAAGGTTTCGGCTGAAACAAAACAAAAGAAGAAAAGAAATCCGAATATTATACCTTGTATAAAACCAGATTCGATGATGCTGGAGAAGGCTTCGAATTCTCTTGCTGGTTGATGCAAACGACGATGAGATGGTGGAGGGATCTGGTCGACCGATTGGAAAAAGAAGGGGGCGCTTAGGGTTTGTTGAAGGTGACGGTAGGAAGCAAAAGAAAAGGGATTTAGGGTTTTAATCTTTTGTTTAAATATGTTTTTGGTAAGATTAATTCTAAACTTTGGTGGGCTTGGTCTAGTAGGTTGTTAAGACTAAGCCAACCCGATCATTAGTCGATTGATACTAAAGCCCGACTTTAACTCGGTGAATGAAAATGAGAGAAAAATAATTGTCCAACGAGACGTAGGAAGTAAGATGATATAAGTAAACTAACACGAGTGATCAATAAGAATTTAACATAAGTATATAATTGAATGTGGTTAAGCGAGATTTAATCTTAGATATACTTAAGTCCATTAATAGTACGGAAATATAATTTCCCGCTAAATCATCTAGGAGCTCGACTAGTGGAACTAACTATTGTGCACCTAACTAATATTATAGCATCACATATAGAGTATACACACATGTCACAAGTAATCATTATACATAAAAGAAAATGTAAGTTCCTTTTACAAAAAAAATTTGTAAACCCGGTAAGAGCATACGGCATACTAGACTAATCTGAGTCGGAAAAGTTACGGTTGTCACAGTATTCCCCACTTAAAAGAATTTTGTCCCGAAATTCAAGTGGTATAACTGTTGACAGAAGCATTAATCGAAAATGAGTATCTAAGGGGCTTTCGTACAGCAAATCCTCAAGATTCGCTCAAGAAGTGTGTCATGAATTTAAACACTGATTAGAAAAGTTTGAATTTCCGTCCGATACTAGAACAGATACGCGTTAGAATATATTTATAATTACGTCTAATTATAAACATATTCTACATGTACGTTCACATTACCATAACAGTTCATAGGTAGTTTGTGTAAGCGCTTAAGGTCAATCGTATAACAATCATAAGCTTCAGTTCCATAGAGAGTATGAATCCAGGTAGATACATGGTAAACGATAAGTTCTCCATTATGTTGGCCAGACATAACTTAAAACTCGTCATTAAGTATCGTTTATAGAATTTGATATGTAACACTTAATTGTTGAAACACATTCAACAATAGAAGTCACGGGTCACGGTTAACGAACAAAATCGTTGGTCACAAAAGAATCGCACGTAATGGTATAAGAGTGAAATAAGTTCATAAGTAATACGAAAGGGCGTTGAAAGAGAAAAGCTACGCGAAAGTTTGAAAATTTAAAATAGTGATTGAAAGGTTTTATCAGATCGCGTATAACAACCAGTTTCCTCTTATGTTGATCAGACACAAGAGAATTCCTATCATTACATGCGAGTGATTATCACTGAATATGAAATACCTAATTACATATAAGATCAACAACGCGGAGATTAAGGAAAACGAAGTCATTAGAACGAATTTTGAATCACCGAGGAGTTGAGTAAATAGCTAGATTTGATAGTAGTAGTTGGGGAAGAAATCCCATGTCAAAGAATATCTCAAGTCCGTATCACATACAGAAAGTAATAAGAGTAGGTTCGTAGGGGACGTTGTATCATACGAGTTGCATTAGGATGATTGTTGTGTAGCGTGTAACTCGAATAAATTCCACAAGTCTATTTCAGCGTTTGGTATCATAGTAAAATTTCAACAACATATCTGAATGCTCTAACCGAAAAGTTTACACGTTGGATGCGTCTACACTCTATCATGGATCGAAAGGATTTAAGTGACTAATATCAGGAATGAATATCGCTTCAAGTATTATTTACATCCAGAAATCTCCAAGTTACATCAAGGGGGACATTCAAAGCTGTCGAAATAGCGAACTCAGGGTAATGAATTGAATTAGTATATTAATGCACAATACGCTTGCAATTTATCTCGAGATGTCGAAAGTCTAACTCACAAAGCAATGTCGGTTGAAGGTTTCAGTACCGAATGAAAGTAGTATGGGTATCAATGAGGTACGAGCTATTGAGTTTTCAACTGATAATGGTTACTCTCCTCGTGGGTACATATAAGAATAAGGTTTCAAGAGTCACACGCGATAAAGAAATAGTCGTCAGATGTTACCGTGTTCTGTCTCAAGTCGCATTTAAAGTCACTTCGAGGTTTCGATAAGAACTGCGATGATAAAGAATTCAAGGATAAAGTTTAACTCGGAAAAAATATCTGCTGTGGAACGCTCATAGAATTTGTGGATACAATCAAGGAGGGATATTCTTAAACCATATGAAATCGGATATAATGAAGTTTGGGAAATCAAATTCTTCTCGTACTAGAATATATGTCTTACCGAAGGAACGTGTCGAAGGTCACAATTATATTAGAATTGGATAGGTATAATTCAAAGTAGAAATCTTCTTCTGTAACCGAATGTGAAGTAGATGGAAATTGCTCGAAGTAGTTGAGAATACGCTAGAGTTGACAAAGGCATCGTCTTAGAGAACATCTGATTTGATTGGGAAAATAGAGAAATAGTTTTTCCGGTTTGTATAGACTTAATGATAGGGAAATCAACTAGTTTACAACTCCAGATGGTTTTAGAAAATATTGAATTTCTATGAATGTACTCGACTAGTATCAACGGTATCAGTATGTGGAAACTTCACATGGTATCGAGATCATTGGTTATCAAATGAATGGTAAAATCTAGAATTGGATTGTTTATCTCCTCGGGGAGACGAATACATCACGAGTAAACTTTCGGGGCGAAAAGGATACGTTCGCATTATCAGGAACTAGTTTCGGTTTGAGTAAGTTTCACGTATAAAGTGATTATGATAAAGGGATAGAAGAATCCAGTTTAGAGAGCACATCGTACAGCTTCGTAATCAATTTCATCCATAGCTTGATAGAACACGAGTTCGGGTGAGTTACTTCTACTCAACTCGAGATTAGATAATAGAGTTTGAAGTGGTGCTCGAGAAAGAACATTTAGAAAACGATTTCGTTTGAGTAGTTTAGTATAAATCATGAAAAATTTCCGGGTCTGATTTCCGTACGATAGTTAGATTTCGACATTTGAACAATTTTGTAGAAGGGACCAAAATTTGAAAATGAACAGAGATAGGAGAAAAATAGACGTTTTGCTGCTGAGACATAAATTTGTTACCGATTAGAATGTTTATCTTCGAGTGTCAATACGAAAATCCTTACGAAAGGATATGGTGAGAATTAATATTTCTCCTCAAATTTTGAAGCAATGAAGCAACCGAAAGGATAGATACAATCTCTTAGTATTTGGTTTAAACAATTTGCTGAGTAGAAACGTATATCGATTTTGTTGTAATATAACAACAAATGAAAAGGGTTCAAGGATATAGAGATCGAGATAAGAGAAAGAATTATAACACCGTCTTCAAAATAGGGCAAACGAGTCTTCAACTTCACATCTTCAAATCTGCACGAAGGTTCTTCGACGAGAGCGTCACGTATGGTAGAATAGAATTTCGGAAGTACGAAGATCGAGAAATCAAAATGAAACAAAATAGAAATTTTAAATGACGGGTGGAGTCGTAAACGAATAAGAACGTGGTTCCAATATTGCAAGTAGATGAGGAATCCAAAGATAAGGCATACACATTTTCTTTTCGTATACATGATCATAATGGTAACACTTACATTTTATTGAAGTAGAAGTATAAGAATTTAAGTCGAATTCGATTACAAACAAGAAATGAGATTTTAAGGAAATGAAAAGTGAGAAATAGAAACTCCTTCAGCGTCGTAAGTCCTTGTGGTTCGCCGTCTTCCTTAGATGATAAGCCGATAGGTACGCGTAGTGAGACGATATGAAATAGCAAAAGATCCTAGAAAGCTTCTATATGAAGGACACCTAGTTATAGTCTAGGCCAAACCACCTAGTTCTCTATAACCATGTGCTCTGATACCAATCTGTCACACCCCGCCGTTGGCGGAAACGCAGAGTGCAACACGATTGGCGATCGTCATAACACAACAGTATAATAAAGAACAAACTATATGAATAAGTAAATAAAATTTGTTATGACGTCGCCATACTTAAGGTAAACCCTTAGTACACGAAAAACGTCAAACACTACAAGTAAGAAAGCTCAAATGTAATTATCAACGAATGAAAGAATATTTGGGCGTGCAAACCCGAAATGTAAACGAATGCATATAAATAATAAATATCCGTAAATGCAAAAGATATCCTGAGGTCATCTAGAGTCCGACTCCTACATCCAAGTCCTATGCCTGCTCATTACCTGAAAACAAAGTTTAAAATGTCAACACAAAGGTTGAGCGAGTTCACTGAGTAATTTAAGTAAAACAATTTAAATGATTTACGTAAAATAAAGAAGGTTTCTATAAAAAGAAGTTTCCATTTATAGAAAGTTTCCTGAAATAGCAAGTGAGTCTCAAAATAGTAATAACAGTTCAAATAGTGTAACTAATGCATATAAATGTAAAAACAGCAACGCACATCAGTAAGTCCTTCTACTGATCGTCAGTAATTACCTTAACTGACATGAAGTGTATCGGTAGTTACCTTAACCGATAGAATGTATGTGTCAGTAGTTACCTTAACTGACATAAAGTGTATCGGTAGTTACCTTAACCGATAGAATGTATGTGTCAGTAGTTACCTTAACTGACTGAATGTCTTACGGGTTGGTGGGGAACGGTCCACACAGTAAGACTAAGCAAGATACGACCATGTAGCCCTTTGGCACCATGGTCTGTCGTCACTAGTAAGTACACTCTACTAGTATGTATGTATGTATATGGGGGGGGGGGGGGGGGGGTGTCACTACCAACGTAGTCACAGTATAGCAATCATCTCATTTGAAAACAGTTTTTAAATGCATTAGGTTTTTGTTACACTTTTGTAATTGATTTGTTTCTCAAAAAATTTCATAATGAAAAATAGTTTAGGTAAGCTTTGTCTTCCCCCGATTTGCACAAATAAGTGAAAACAGTAAAAACGTAGGGGCAATGAACTCACCTTATCGAGTGAGCGTCTGTAAGCGGTACTGTGTGTATATGGTGTAGTAAGTTGGTCACAACTAGAGTCCTCACTAGTCCTAGAGCTCCCCTAGATAAAAGTATAAACATATAAGAATAGTATTTGACGGCTAACGACTTTGAATTAAACAATGAATTTTTCAGCGAACACATAGGTTCACTAAAACTGAGATATCTACGGTTCTAGGAGGAATTAGACGTTGACGGAAACATATTTAAAAACTAGACACCGAGATCTACGTTTTAGACTAAGACATCGTTATAAAAGAGTTTGATATGAGTAAGATATGACCAAAGTAAAAACGGTTATCTAAGCTGTCCAAAAACGTTTTATATATGTATGTTGTGTGTATTATATGAAAATGTCGTATGGTGTAAGTGTAGACAAGACAAACTCTTTTAGTACCTTTTATACTTGTTATAAACTTATTAAGAACTCATCAAGTGTTATTATAGTTGTCTAAGTGGTTACACAAAATAGATTAATGATCTTAAACATTTTATACAAAAAAATCTGTTTAGACCTCTAGTTGGTATTTACGATTTTAGGAAAAACTATAAGGAGTAAGAAAATGAAATTTACGTTTTTGAAAACTAGACTCCGAGACCTACAACTTATGTTTAGGTCACAAAATCCAATTCTCAGTTTAAGTTTTATAAAAACGTGCATGAATACAGATTACAACGGAGAGGGACCCAAAAATGTCCAAATACAAGATTGTCCGAAATTACGATAAAACGAAAAGATACGAATAACGAAATTCAACAACCCAGTTATATACGAGAAATATAAACAACCACTCAATTAAAATATACGAAATAAGGAATAATTGGCAAAACAAACGCCACCAAAAACAAAAACGCAAACAGGATAAGAAAGGTGATTTACCGTTAGTCGTAATGGTTATACAATCGGGAGTCGCTTACCGTTACGACTTGAAATAGCTTGAATAGAGACTGGAGGGCTGCAATAGTACAAGGATATCTAAAATTAGAATTACCACCAAACTTATGTATCAAAGCGGTTTCAATTCAAATTGACACGAAATATGACAAAGGTAAATTACTCGGATTTACTAGTAATAATGAACGGAATAGAAATAGATTGGAAACCCGACTACAAACCTTTTAAGGCACGATGAAGGGACTTTATTCCCGCTGTCCAAAACTCAATTCCAATACGAAATTCGCCTTCCCAAATCGGTTTGTAGTCCCTAGCACGAAACAATGCGAAATTAGAGTTTTACGGTAGAATTTTCGACACGATGCTAAAACACGAAAGATGACATAATTACTAACAAGTACCTTAACGAAAAGTCTCGGTAAAGTTCTGAATATGGTGATCACGGGCTGTAGAGGGACTGAATTTAGCGTGTCACTTTCCCGTTATCAGTTTCGCCTAGAGAAGATTACAACTTGACAATAAACTCAATATTAACATCCGAATAAGATAGCTTTCAAGGAAAAGAATATGAACTGATTTTATACCTTACTGGAATCTCGGATTATGGATGGAATACTCGAATGGTGGCTGTAGTTAATCAACAACCGAAACATCAAAAACAGAAAACGAATCTATAGAAACCCTAATTAGGGTTTCGGCCAAAAACAAAACCCAAAGAACGAAAAGCCGAGTACCTGATTAGTATGAACCGAATTGATGAATGGCAATGGTGTTTCTCGTGATTAGGGGGCTGTAGAAGACAAGATGATGACCAGTACATTAGCAAAAACGAGTTCATTACCTCACCATAAAGGTTTCGGCTGAAACAAAACAAAAGAAGAAAAGAAATCCGAATATTATACCTTGTATAAAACCAGATTCGATGATGCTGGAGAAGGCTTCGAATTCTCTTGCTGGTTGATGCAAACGACGATGAGATGGTGGAGGGATCTGGTCGACCGATTGGAAAAAGAAGGGGGCGCTTAGGGTTTGTTGAAGGTGACGGTAGGAAGCAAAAGAAAAGGGATTTAGGGTTTTAATCTTTTGTTTAAATATGTTTTTGGTAAGATTAATTCTAAACTTTGGTGGGCTTGGTCTAGTAGGTTGTTAAGACTAAGCCAACCCGATCATTAGTCGATTGATACTAAAGCCCGACTTTAACTCGGTGAATGAAAATGAGAGAAAAATAATTGTCCAACGAGACGTAGGAAGTAAGATGATATAAGTAAACTAACACGAGTGATCAATAAGAATTTAACATAAGTATATAATTGAATGTGGTTAAGCGAGATTTAATCTTAGATATACTTAAGTCCATTAATAGTACGGAAATATAATTTCCCGCTAAATCATCTAGGAGCTCGACTAGTGGAACTAACTATTGTGCACCTAACTAATATTATAGCATCACATATAGAGTATACACACATGTCACAAGTAATCATTATACATAAAAGAAAATGTAAGTTCCTTTTACAAAAAAAATTTGTAAACCCGGTAAGAGCATACGGCATACTAGACTAATCTGAGTCGGAAAAGTTACGGTTGTCACATTTATGATAATATATTAAAACTTAAACAAATAAGGATCTACGATTAAACATAAACACCTAAACATTCAAAAACGAAACAAAACCGTCAAACAAGATCCGTTATTCAAACGAGCATTCAAAAGTGTTTAGCTACTCATATTAAAGTTCAAAATAGCAAATAAAAGTAGAGAAAACATACTAAAAATCTGGAATAAAAGAGTAAGAAACAAACTAGGAAAGTTGCAAAACGTGTCGTGATCGAATTGTAATCGTACTCCGACTCTAACTCTTTTCCTTGCTCTCCAAGCTTCCAAACCGAGATCTCCAGCTCCAAATATTGATAAGAACTGAATGAATGATATTCTGGATGATTTGGGTTGGTATTTATAGGCAAAAATCGATAGAATTCGTGTTTGAGTCGAACTCCAATTTTGCTGAAAACAGCGCAGTGCGTCGTTGTGATGGTTAGGACGGCGCAGTGGGTGCCAAATTTCCCAATATTCAAAATTTATAAAATGTAGCTCTCTCTTTCTTCTTTATTCTCCAATTTGAATCACCTAAATCGGATATCGTATGAAGAAGTTATGATCAAAACGGTAGAGGTGGTACTGCGTCGTTCTCCTTGTCAGAAATCACTATTTTTCGTCTTTTAAACTCATTTCTTCTACCATTTCCACTTCCCAATCATATAAACCTATAAAATAGACAAAACAACTTTTCTACACCATTAAATGCAAAAACCTATCTTATCCATCATGTTTAATATGAAAAATGACCGAATATCGCATAGAAATAAACGTATAAATATGCGATATCAAATCCCCCCAAACTTAACCTTTTGCTTGCCCTCAAGCAAAAAAACTGTGTTAAAATAATTATCAAAGCCAAAATTTATATAACCAAACACCTCACGAATTTTATGGGAAGTAAATCACACAATCTCTCAAACTAATCTAAAAGGTGTGAAACGTATTCTGTAGAATCGCTCAACTGCTCAGTCATGGTGAATATTCTATCATAGGCTTGATAAAGAATCAAATTTCCACCACTAGAGTGTAGGTACAACTAAACGGGGACTTTTATTCGGGTTATAATTTACAGGTATAGGCATGTGGATAATATATAATGGAGTGTAAAAAGAGTAAAATAAAATATACAAAACTTAGATTAAATCCGAACTAAATAACCTCTCTAACGAACTGGATTGCTCAATTTTCTTCAACTTTTACTTTTTCCTCCGAATATACAAATTTCGTATAATACAAGACTCAATAAACGTATAAATATGCGATATCAAGATGGGCAATGTTGCAACTACACCGATCAAAGGAATAGGTCGCGTTTTACTTAATTTTACTTCTGGAAATGTTTTGTCTTTGGATAATGTTTTGTTTGTTCCAGAGATTTGAAAGAATCTCTTGTCTGAAATTGTGTTGAATAATTTTGGCTACAAACAAGTGTTAGAAAGTGATAAGTATATCTTGTCAAGACATGGTACTTTTGTTGGATTTGGCTATGTTTGTAACGATATGATTAGGTTGAATCTTGTTTATCCTTTTGATGTTAATTTTGTTTGTATGCTTATTTCTAGTACAAATAATAGTTTAAACACATTAGAATTGTGGCATGCTAGGTTAGTACATGCACATCATAAAAGATTAAAAGATATGTCCAAAATGAGTTTAATTCACGCTTTTGACACAAACAATGAAAAATGTAAAACTTGTATGCTAACTAAAATAACTAGACAACCTTTTAAGGAAGTTAATAAAGAAAATAAAGTTTTAAAACTTATTCATAGTGATTAACAAAAAGTATGTCATAACTTCTATTGATGATGCTTCTAGATATTGTTATGTGTATTTAGTGCATACAAAAGATGAAGCTCTTGATAAATATAAATTTTATAAACAAGAAGTAGAGTTACATAAAGATGAATGTTTTGCGTACTGATAGAGGTGGTGAGTATTATGATCTAGTTTATTTTCAATCTACTGGTATAATACATCAAACCACGACTCCTTACACACCACAACAAAATGGTGTGGCTGAAAGGAAGAATAGGACGTTGAAGGAAATGGTCAATTCCTTGTTATCCTATTTTGATTTAAGTGAAGGGTTTTGGGTTGAGACTATGTTGACAGCCTGTTATTTATTGAATAGAACTCCAAATAAAAAGAGATCTTTTATCTTATTTCTTGTGGGATCATTTCGACTTCCTTACTCACTCGGAGAGAGCAGCCGATTGAGTCAGTTTCCCATTGGGGTTGGTTTAAGGAAAGATCGGGGAAGTTGCGAGTTTTTCACATAAAAATACCCCTTATGAAATACGGCATAAAAAGGTACCAAATTTGAGTTATCTCAAAGTTTTGGGTTGTCAAGCGGTTGTGAGACTCACTGAACCCAAAAGGAAAAACTTGTGTGAAAAAGGTCTAGATTGTATCTTCATTGGGTATGTTGTTCATTCCAAGGCATATATATATTCTATGTTATAGAATCTAATGACTTTGTATTAATTAATACTGTGATAGAGTCAAGAGATGCGATATTTGATGAAGATAGATTTACATCTATACCTAGACCTAGGGATATGGTTCAAAAATTACTTACTAATGATTCACATCAAGTGAGTGATGTTCCTGAATCATCGAAACCTAGTAGGAGCTCTAGATCTAAGAAAGCTAAGTCTTATGGATCTGATTTTCATCTATATCTAGTTAAAGGAACTTGAGATGGGAATATGTCTCAACACCAAAATTGTTTTATTGTTGAGGGAGATCCAAAGACCTTTAGTGAAGCCATGCCATCAAGGGATGCAAATTTCTGGAAAGAAGCGATTCATGATGAAATTGATTCAATCCTGCATAATGATACCTGGGTTGTGGTTGAATTACCTTGAGACTGCAAAGCTTTAGGTTGTAAATGGATCCTCAAAAATGAAGATAAAAGTGGATCGTACTATAGATAAGTACAAAGCTAGATTGGTTATCCAAGGGTTTAAGCAAAAGGAAGGTTTTGCCTTTTTGATACCTATGCTCCTGTTGCTAGAATTTCCACTATTAGATTATTGTTAGCTCTAGCAGCTATAATAATCTTGTGATTAATGAAATGGATGTGAAAACCGCATTCTTGAATGACAATTTGGATGACGAGATTTACATGAAACAACCTGAAGGGTTTATGATGCCTGGAAATGAAAATAAGGTGTGCAAGCTTAAGAAGTCATTGTATGGTCTTAAACAAGCACCAAAAAAGTGGCATCAAAAGTTTGATGATGTAATCTTGTCTAATGGTTTTGCAATAAATCGAGCTGGCAGGTGAGTATATAGCAAATTCAATAACTCTGGTAAAGAAGTTATAATTTGCCTATATGTAGATGATATATTGATATTTTGTACTGATCTACACAAAGTTGAAACAACCAAGAAGTTTTTATCATCTAGTTTTGATATGAAAGACATGGGGGAGTCTGAGGTGATTCTTGGTATTAGAATCAGACGAGGAAACAATGGAATTTCTGTTACTCAATTTCATTATATTGAGAAGATTTTGAATAAATTCCATTTTGAGAAATGTCCATCCGTCAGTATTCCTATGGATCCTGCTATTAAGCTACTGTCTAATAAAGGACATCCAGTGTCTCAGCTTGAATACTCAAGAGCTATTGGATCTCTTATGTATGCAATGATAAGTACTAGGCCTCATATAGCATCTGTTGTAGGAAAGATTAGTAGATATACTAGTAATCCTAGCTCAGTTCATTGGCAAGCTTTAAATCGAGTATTTAAGTATTTGAAAGGAACCATGAATTATGGTTTGTTTTATAGTTTCGGTGATAGAAAGTTATTCCGATGACAGTTGGATCACTAACATTGAGGATCACTCTTCCACTAGTGGTTGGGTGTTTCTTCTTGGATGAGGTGCTATTTCTCGGGCATCCAAGAAGCAAACATGTATTACAAATTCAACGATGGAGTCTGAATTTGTAGCGTTGTCAGGAGCTGGTAAGGAAGCTGAGTGGCTTAGGGATTCGATTTATGAAATTCCATTATGGCCCAAACCGATATTTACCATATCTATTAGATATGATAGTGCTGCTACCTTGGCTAAGGCTTATCATCATGTGTATAATGGGAAGTCTAGACACTTAGGTGTTAGACATAGCATGATTCGTGAGCTCATTATGAATGGTGTGATATCTATGGAGTTTGTGAAAACTGATTTTAAATTTAGCCGATCATTTAACCAAAAGGTTAGCTAGAGATCTTGTGCACAAGGCGGTCGTAGGGATGAGTTTGAAGTCCACTTCAAATTTTCATATTAAGATACCCAATTCCCATCTAATATAGTATTAGATGTTGAATTCAATGTGGAAAGCTTAATATCTAAAGATTGGAACACATTATGTATTACATCGCAAGGTATGTGTTGGGACTGCAAGTGAGTTAGGTTGAAATTATATTTCTTAATAGTTCTTTGAAAAATTGCATGTGCAGGTGCGAGAAGAAAGAACTACCTATATAAGCATGAAGTTTAGCTGCTTCAAGAAGTTTGGGACTTAGCTTTAATAAGCCTATTGAAGGATGGGACATAGGCTACTAAAAATTGTTGTCAAGTTAGAACATGAATGTGTAAAGTTGTGTATATTTTCTTCATTATATTCACTATGAATAAAAAAGGTTCAATTCTTAGTAACACCCTTGATATTCGATTATATGAATTGAATTTATACTAATGTGAAATTCAATCGCCACGACATTTCATTTATGCATCACTTTGTTTGTTATGAATTTACTTTAAGTTAATCAAGATTACACTTAAATGGGGGAGGATACCTATATGATTCAAGTGTAATGGGATTAATCTTGTTTAACCAAAATAATCTTGATAAATATCGAACAAGTTCGAAAAAGTGTGGAGTGCACACTTATTCGAACTTATACGACAGGGGTTCCGGGGGCAGCGCCCCCGATAGCGTGGTCCAAGGGGCCGAGTTTAATGTTACTTAATGATATTTACATTTTCTACCCCGAATTTAAAATATAAGGCAGTTATAATTTACCCGATTTTGATGGTTATTAAACTGCTATATGCAGTTATCAAAACCCGTATTTGTTGGTTAATATGTTAATGATATGGTGATCGAATTCATTCACACAAAAACTGCGCATTCATACGTTCAATTCTACTGAGTTTTATCCAACTGAAAATTTCGAGTATACCATCGAAATATTTTGATTTGAAAGGGCATCACGACTCTCAGTAATCCAAAATCGAAATCCCCAATTACAACACGAAATTTTAGGATCATTTCGGTTTTATATAAACGCCGACCCTGACCGAACTACATTTTGCCGTAGTGTTTGGGATTTAAGTTTGAAGAGATCTTTTGATTATTGTATTTGCAAAACGTAAATAATTTAAAGATGGTGTTTAGAAAACAGTTGATGTTTTGCATTCTTGAAAACTCAAAACACAAATTCTGAAAAACCTCTTGGGTGTTTGTTTTAGCTTATTTTTGATATAATTATTCTTTTCCGCTTCGTTTATGGGACTTTTCTCTTCGACTTATTTTATGGCCTAAAAATTTGTTATTAGTTTGAATAAATAATAATCTTTTTAACATAAGAAATAAGTTAAATATATCAAGTTTACCAAAAAAAAGACCGTTGACCAATAAAGATTAGCACAAGCACAAGCACAAAAATAAATAAATTACTGCAAACTGTTTGGATATTGACAATTATTTCCATAATCCTATTTAAGTATTAGTTAGACAGGAGAGGGATCCGGTAGAAAATAACATATTTATAAAAGATATGAGAAAGCTTGTGGTGTCTCTGTCCATCATAGTTTTGTGTATCATAGTTGCGTATCATATCACGTGACACGACACGTCATGAAACAATTTAGAAAATGATTAATAATGTTGACAACAAAATCATTGATCAATAACTAACATTTTATGTTAAGACTGTGACAAAGTCGAATTGAAGCAAAGTGATTAAAAACGGGTGACTAACGGCATTAGTGTTAGAGCGCGATAAACCCGCTATGTGAGATATCGAGACGAAACTGGGAAAATGGTAGGTGGTGGAATATATAATTTTATAGTTTGTTTTGGAATTCGGTTAGTTATATATATAGTTGTCATTACTTGTACAAGTCGACCCGTGTCTCATACGGGTTTAACAACTATGGTTGTTGCATAAATGAGAAAAATTATTTGAGTATATTACATAAATGGTCCATGTGGTTTTAGGTTGTACTGATTGAGTCCCTAGCCTCTTTTTTCCTGTTTCGGATGTGGTTTTATTTTGTTATGAATCCAGTCCCTCGTGATTTTACATAAGAGGGTATCCGTCTTTTCATTATTTAATTGGTTCTACTAATGATTATGGGCCGACTCATGAGGCCATGTATAGATACGTGTTGGATTACTTATTGGGTCATCGGATCAAAATTTTAAATCCCGTTGGATCATTTCAATTATTGGTGTAGCATCTCGGATGGGTCCAGATCGGCCTATTCAACCCCTATCTCGGTGTGTCCGACTTTTTGTGGTCTGTATTTCAAGACGGCCTAATAGGGTTTCCTCAAACATGTAGGTGTATCGAGTTATATACAATAATGATTTAACAAAGTATGAGAGACTCTTAGATTCAAACAATTGGTTGTTACATTTGAATTAAAAAAGATACGACTTCAACGATACAGGAATACAAACTTAACAAACAATGCACATTTTAACTTACAAAAAAAGATAGAATAAAATCGTAAAACATGATAAAGCATCAAAACACAATAAGTACTAAAACTTGATCATGATACCCTCCCTCCTTAAGCGTTGACTCTCCTGCAAATCTTTCTGATTTGACCACTTTTACCAGTTAACGGTGTAATATTTCCCATTTTAACCATAGACTTTGCAAACTGCTGGAAGAAAAGCTCTTGATTTTCAGCATATTGCTTCACATACTGCATTGTTTGCGAGTTTTGAGTAAAAAGTATTTCATCAGAGCTTAGAAGACCCCTTTTAGCTATTAAGTTCTTGTAATAACTGTTATCGAATTTTGTTGGTGATGCGGGATCCATAACAAACAGGTTCTGATCACCTCCGGATCTTGGGCAGTTCTGGCGAAGCTGTGCAGCGTATGATTGGTCTAGAGATAAGTCGGGCTGCCCATTTCCTGAGTTGTTGTATAGCCTTTGCCTGAAACTAGTGCATCTAGAATTTCCAATAGTGTGACTTCCTGGAAAATTAAAACACACAAAACTCATTGATACCGATTCTCTTGCATTATAACATACTTTTCAATTGTTCCATTCATTTGACTCGTTTACTTTTTATCTAAATGTTATAATTTTACCTGTTTAATCTGTTTAAAACAATACCATATATTAAAACTTTATAAACTGAGATAAAGTTGCTTGTTTGATCTTGTTTAAATCTTACCTGAAAGCGTTACAAAATCAACAATGTCAAGACCCTTGAGCTTAAATTTGGTAAGAATAGTCTGAAAAGTGTTGTTTGGAGCTGGAATGTTTTGGTTAGAACCACTCAAGCTTGCACCAAGTGAGTCCCTTCGGCCCAATGGGACTTCCCAAGTTGGTCCACCAGCCTGCACAAGTTCAAAAGTACAAACATGCTTATTATAGATAATGAATTTCAGTATACAAAAGAGTAATTTTTCATGGTTGCGTTACGAGTAGGTACCAAAACAGTGGAGTCTCTAGCTGCCAGAGCCAAGGCATCCGCACAGGAGACTATTTCAGGGCATGCCTTCTCCAATGCGGCTTTGATTTCATCAACAACTTCAAACCCACGAGCCGAGTCGCGGTTAGGGACGGACCCCTTCTCGCTTATAATGCTTCCACTGTTGTCGAGAAGTAGAGAAGCGTCACACCCCTTCATGATCATATGTATGCATGGTAGTAGAAAAGAGTTAGTTTCTAATAATAGTTGGTTGTTTTCTAGTAGTGAGCTTAAAATAAAGAACGAACCTTAACAAAACAATCGTGGAAATGAAGCCTGAGCAAAGAAGCAGCCATACGAGCCTCTTTTGCAACAGCTTTTGCGACAACAGACTGAACAATACTTTTAGCTTGTGGGCAGGTTTTGTCATAGTACTGAGGGTAGAGGGAAGAGTCAGCATTGGCTAAAGCCAAGAGCGAGACGAGAACCATGAACATTATGGCGATTGACCGAGCCATGGTATAGTCAATAAGCTAGCTAGCTTGCAGTGAAGACACTATATGAAAGGCTAGCTTGTGTGTTGTGATGTAGCTAATTGTGATGGAAGTGGAAAACCGGATTGGATTACTATTTATTATTTATAGACAAGATTTAGGGGATGTTGGTCACCTGCTACTTTTGTCTACAGTGTATAATAATGATTATTAGCAATTGTTATTCGAGTCATTTACTAGTAATAATAATAATAACAAGAACAATGTTTTTTTCGTGGCAAAGCCCCAATTGATAAATTGTATGAGTCGAGTCAAAGTCAAAAATATTCTAGTTAAAATTCAAAGGTTAAATGTTATGTCTAAAACATTTTCTGTTTATTTTTCTTACATAACTAATATGTTGAATATAAACGTCTTGATACGGGTCGTGACTAATATACTAAGACAAATTTCAAATACTTCTATTTTGTAAAAATAGGAAGCGAGATTCGCAAATATATAGAGTGTTATTTAGTCAATGTACAACGTGTTTGGTTTTTTCTAACACTTCCTATAAGGTCGTTGTTATCAAAACTTATTATTAAAGTTGCTTTTTAATTAAATATTTGAACTCCAAATATTTATATTTATCACAAGATTCATTACTCAAAATTGAAGTATGTTTTAGTGGAAAACATATCCACGAATTACAATAGATTCTAAAATAGTAAACGAGAAAAATAAGCAAACATAAAAAACGTAAAATTTGAACTCAAATTAATTTTGAACAGTTGAGAGTATATCAAAAAAATTCATGAACCAGTGACTCTTGTAACAAGTTGACACAAATCTAATATCTTATATATCATTTTGAAAAACAACCACGTTTAAGAATATTACCTTAATAATACAAAAGGGATTTTGCATTAGTGAATCCTGCTAATGTTGAACTTCATTAAATAAAGGTTTCAGGATACACGATACACTGGCAAATCATTAACGAATCAAATGTTGTTCTTTTTTAAAATCCTAATCTATACCTAAAAAGGTTTAGTCTAAAAGGAGATTTCTAGATTCAAAATTTTAAATTCATAGCCAATCTTTTGCAAAGATTTAAAAAGAAAAGTGAACAATAATATTTTTATTGAAAGGGAAACGCTCATAAAAAATAATAAAAAATAAGATAATTGATCTTTACTATGAATAAAAAGAAAAAAGATCACAACAAAAATATTAAAACAAAAAAACTATTTCAAAAATGTTATAATATGATAGAGAGACTATCATCGAAAATCCTAGAGAGATAAAGGTACATAGAATCCTTTTTTTTTTTCTTAATTATTATTTGTTTATTTAAATACACTTTGCATGTTTTTAGAACTGTTTTACCTTTGCTTGTTTTTTAATCAAGATGATTTGTTTATTTATTTTACCTTTTTAACTTTAGAAATGTAAACCAATTAATGATATTAAAAGGTTAATCTTTCTAACATGAATAATTGAGAATGGCCTATTAGTTACAAAATAATTTCTTTTTAACGTAAATACGTAATATCCTCATGGATTTAACTATTAATTTAAAACTAATATCACCTTTGCTTTAATGGTTTAGTTGATTGATTAGGTTTGAATTAGTTTGCATGCATTAAACTAATTAAAGAAGTAAACGAACATCAAAACGTACTACATTATAACATTAAAAATTGAAAATAAATTAATGCGACCATATGATGTTGGATATGAGTTGGTCAACCAAGACTCCAAACCAAAAAATAAAAATTGTTTTTAAAGAGGAATGATATATGTCGATGGAGTATCATTACCTACTATGTTGACAAAATGATCATAAGAAATGCACATATAGAGTATGAATAACTAAAAGCTTTAGATTAATTTTTTTTTATTATGATTCCAGGAAATTTACGAGTAAACGAAGGTATATAATACATACATCGCTATGAGAAAATTAGAAGGACCAGACACATTTCCTTAACAACCTAGACATGATAAACGAGTTGGGCGAGATGATGAAAGTATGATTTTGATTAGGAGGCAAACAAAATTGTAAAGAAAAAAGATTTACTTCCCACATACCAAAGACACACATAGTTCAAGCCCTATCTTGGCATGTAATATTAAGGAAGAAAGAAGAAGGTGTTGTCCTCCTTTATTCGAGTGATACTTAATTACAAAGACGTAATTCTTTTAATGGTGGGAGAATTGTAAAACCGTAATTCTATAATTCTATAATATAATTGAAGGTGTTAGATAACCACGAATGAAGTTTGCAAAAGAAATGAAGCTCGGTGACCAATTATACACATTGGCTTTTAAAAAGAAAGAATGAAATTGATAGAATATGATAAAAACCCTCGTAAGTGAAGAAACACACATACACCAATCTTTAATATATAATAAAAGAGGGGTCTTAAATGCCACATGACAAAGTAAGGTCCGTTTGATAAGTTAGATACTTTGATTTCAACCGTTAGATTAAATTGATGATGTCATCAAATATTTTTTTCATTTACACCCTCATACAATACATAATTGCATTATTTCTTTAATTTCATCATCACTACAATAAAAAAAAATATTTGTCTCTTACTGGACTATGATTTTTCCTTATTATTACTATTATAAAATCTTTTAATACAAAATATTAAAATATGTGAATAAGCGTAAATGTATATATGTTATTTTAGCTATAAACAACATAAACATAAATATATATTTGTTATTATACGTGCAATATTGTATACTCATAATAATTTAAAAGAACAAGTTGATAAACATAAAGTTACGATTCAATTTTTCGTCTATATTTACCCGCGCTATCGTGGGACAATAATCTAGTGTATATACATACGAATACGAATAGGGAGAGCGATATCAAGAGGAAGTGTGCTAATACTCTGCAAACGTAAACTTAAGGTTTATTGTTATGGCAGAAAATATTACATTGGAAATGAAGTAGAAGGGTAAATAGAAAGAATGAAATTGAGAATATGATAAAACCCTCGTAAGTGAAGAAACACAAATACACCAATGTATATACATACGAATACGAATAGGGAGAGTGATATCAAGAGGAAGTGTGCTAATACTCTGCAATCGTAAACTTAAGGTTTATTGTTATGGCAGAAAATATTACATTGGAAATGTAGTAGAAGGGTAAATAGAAACCTATGCACACCTAAATATTATTATCCAAGGTTTGCTCCAAGCACACATACAACTATACAAGCCTTTATATCAAGTCAATGAAGGTGTCATGTTTTTTTAATTACATTACAATTACTAATGTTATCAAATTTCATCCGGTTTCATATTTTTATCTTTTTATTTTAGTTCTTCAAGTTTATGATTTTTTAATTTGCCCCAATATCTTAACTACTTTTTCAACTTAATCAATAAACTTTGTTTATATTTATACTATTTTTAGCCTCTAACTTTTGCTTAATTTTTTACTAACGGTTATCCCTAACACGAAGCGTGGGTAGGCAAAAACTTGTTAGATAAATAAAAGAAAGTGTTGGGTTACGAGAAGTGGCCAACTTGCAGAATGCTCTAACTTTTGTCGTGTGAAAACCTATTAGAAGAATATGTACTTTCAAAACAAAAATCCAACAAGTAATAAAAAAAAATCAAATATAAACAAGACACCAAGGTTTTGAACATGGTAAGAAGTAAAAACCACGGGACCAAATCCAGGAACAAATCCACTAACACCAAATCAGAGAATATACGGAAGTTCTTTTTCTAACTAGATACAAATCACCAACAATTAATTAAGAATAAACAATCCTTGATATAATTTTAAACAAGAACAATTGCTTGATAAAATCAGTGAAACAGAGCAACTCCGAACACTTACAGAACTCTGTATATACCTCCAATGAAGATCTCCATTGTCCAGATTGAATATCTATATGTTGTAAAGCTACAAAAAAAATTTCATGTAGATCCGACGGTTAACGAATTAACACCGACGACTCTCCCAAGACTACTCAAATATGTCCAAAGGTGAGTAAACCCTAAGCCACCTCCTCTTTCCCTCAATTGTGCCTATTTTCTCCCTATGAAACCCAAAAAATGTTTTACACCCATAAAACCCTATTAATTGAGAATGCTAGTAGACCTAACAAACTTGATCCAATGTCCGATTTACGTAAAAAAAAAAAAAAAAAAAAAAAAAAAAAAAAAAAAAAAAAAAAACCCCTACTACTAAATCATACCAGCAAGTCGTTCATTATTTCTATTACTAGACGATTCAATTAGAGCACTGAAATCTTCTGACACAGTTTTAAGCATAGATTCATAAATAGAAGCTGAATTGTTTAATTCCTGATTGCGTTGAACTGTAGGAATTGTAGACTCGAGAGTTTTCAATGGACCAACTCCATGATTCGAGACGCGCCATACTTGGAGTAATTGCTATAGTTAATTGTCGAGAATCAGATAGCTTTAATACAAATAGTGTAACTCAATCAATCGAATATCAGGTTATATAGATAACCACCTTGCGGATGAACTAGGATCTGTTGGAAATCAATTAACAAAATCTTTATCAAACTAAAATTCAATAGAAATCTGAAAATACATACAAATTTTTGCTTCAATATGGTTCCTATTTATACTAATCAACCGGTGACTTCCAGCCATCATAATGGTTCGGTGGTGGCGGTTATTGGTGGTTACTACGGTGGCAATTGGTGGTGTTTGAAACAACACACCTTTTCACTATTGTCTAATTACACTTTTGATACATAGACTATATTGCTAATTACAATTTTCTAACTAATAATTAGATTTTGTCATCATAATTTCAATATTTCCCCTAATGAAAAAATTATTTATTCTTTTTTATCCGTTTTCTTCAAGTAAAAAACCATTTCTTTCTTGTTTGTGGGGAGAATCTACCAATTGTCTCTAACAGTCCTTTGGTCTTCTGATTCCTGGGCAAATCTAAACAAACTTTCTACTCTTGGCATATGTTATTGCTTTCTTACTTTCTTACTTTCTTCTTTCTTCTGATCACCAACGTGATTAAACTTACTTCGTACTTTCTTTCTTCTAATCGTATGATCAGTTTCTTACTTTCTTTGAAACACATGGTTTCTTTTACTTTGAAACACAAAAGTTTCTCTTACTATGAAACACAAATTTTTCTCTTACTCTGAAACTCCAAAGTTTCTCTTACTGTGAAACCCTAAGGTTTCTCTTACTGCGAAACGCTAAGGTTACTCTTACTTACTTACTTACGTAACCCACCGCTTACAATTTTCTACTTCTTACTCGTACGAAACTTACTCCGTCTTGATGTTGTCCGGTCTTTTTGCAAAAACTTGATTTTCTTACTTTCTTACTTATTACTTTTTCAAACGAATTAAAAAGATTATAAAACATGAGAAATGATCAATTAAGACCCTATAATTTTTTTGAGACCAAAAGACATCATCTTCCCCTTCATCAATTTTAATCTTATGGCTAAGATTAAAACCAAAACTCAATTTTCTTTTATCTTTTTAAATTAAATTATCTCTCAAACCGTTAATCGTTAGACGAAACAAAATATACCGTTGCGATCGTCTCGCTTTTTTTTTTTTTTTTATGTGTATTGAAATAGTAACGATGTAATATCACATGTGATATTACATCAATATGTACATATTTATATAAGAGAATTACTATAAAATGTATAAACTACCTAAATTTAGAAAAAAAAATCGAATTTTAACTAGTTTTATTTTTTCTCGTTTTTGACATAAAATATGATATACTAAAATCACATATCATAATACTATATCATATGTGATATTACTGTAAATCATATGTGATATGAATACAAATCATATGTGACATAAATTATGATATACTAAAATCACATATGATAATACTAAATCATATGTGATATTACTGTATATCATATGTGATATGAATCCAAATCATATGTGATATTATGCATGTAAAATTTTTAAAACTCAAAAGACAATAACACACATGATTTTGACTCCAGTATGAATTTTAGTACACAACAATGTCATACAATGTATAACCTATATGGACCCGGAAAAAAGTTTGAATTTTGACGACTTTTTATTTTTTCGTTTATGGCCAAATGTTGAAATTCGTAAGGCAATATCACATGTGATTTGAACACTAAATATGAATTTCAAAACATAGATTTGTTATATTACGTACATTCAGCTACAATCAAAAAGAAAAACAAAAAAATAATATGTCAAACTACTGATATCACATGTGATAAAACAGTGATTTATAATATAAAATTTTAAAACCTGTTAAAAAACCCGAAAATAAATTTCGTTAAAAGTATATCGAATGGGTGCTCTATAGAAAGAGGAGAAATACTCTATTTAATGTTGCAATTTATTCGTTTAATACATTTATCGTTTATGACATAATTAATTTTTAAACATAAATAAATTATGATAGGTTTTTAAAATAAAGGGATATGATTGGTCTATTTGGTCTCAAGTTTTTTTATTTTTTTTCTTGATCTCAACCTTATATATGTTTTTAAAACATATCTAAACTGGTTTGAAAAACTAAAAGGATTTTCCCTTTCCAAAAACTTTATATATGATTTTAAAAAATAATTATATTATTTGTTTCCACCATTTGAAGAAAAGTTATTTTCCCTAATAAAACAAGTACATAACCTTTTTCCGTTTAAAAAAATAAAACATATAAAATAAAATTATATATATATATATATATATTAACCTATTTTACACATTTGATACATAGACTATATTGCTAATTACAATTTTTTAACTAATAACTAGATTTTGTCTAGAGGTGTTCATTATTTGGATTAACCGAATAATCCAACCAGTCCAATTACCATTTGGATTATTTGGATTGAGTTATTTGGATTTGGTTTGAGTTTTGGGTGAAACCGAATAATGTATTGGTTTAATGGTTCGGCTTTGGTTTTGTGCATCTTTAATTGGCCCCCACCCGAAAACCGAATAAGCATTTTCTTATCAAAATAAACATTTCTAATTACCTAATCCAAATAATATAAATGATATTTTAATAGTCAAACTCCAAATCTAAATACATATATTTATCTACTTAGTCTATTATGAATTGCTAATGGTTTAATTTTGCATCCGGATAATATAATTATTCGAATAAAACTATATAAAAATTTCAAAATATTTTAATTTGAATGATCCAAAACCCGACCAAATAAACCGAACCCTTATTTGGATGGTTTGGTTTGGGTGTCATTATATTCGGTTTGGTTTTGGATGGATTATTAGTTGGCAAAAAAAACGAATAATCCAAACCGAATAACCCCGTTAACCCGAAACCCGACCGAACGAACACCCCTAATTTTGTCATTTTAATTCCAACGGGATCTAAAAATAGGTAGGAGAGAGAGAGAGAGAGAGAGAGAGAGAGAGAGAGAGAGAGAGATGCAATAAAAATGGCTACATATACTGTGTTCAAACACAACTGGACACAACTAAAACATTACCGTAAGATCCACTTCACTTACAAATTTAACAAAAGCCCCCCGTGAACTATTACAAGTATAAAAATACACATAGTAAGGAACAAATACACATTAAGTACTAACACTTGATCATGTTACCCTTCTTAAGCGTTGACTCTCCTGCAAATCTTTCTGATTTGACCACTTTTACCAGTCAACGGTGTAATATTTCCCATTTTAACCATAGACTTTGCAAACTGCTGGAAGAAAAGCTCTTGATTTTCAGCATACTGCTTCACATACTGCATTGTTTGCGAGTTTTGAGTAAAAAGTATTTCATCAGAGCTTAAAAGACCCCTTTTAGCTATTAAGTTCTTATAATAACTGTTATCGAATTTTGTTGGTGATGCGGGATCCATAACAAACAGGTTCTGATCACCTCCCGATCTTGGGCAGTTCTGGCGAAGCTTTGCAGCATACGATTGGTCTAGAGATAAGTCTGGCTGCCCATTTCCTGAGTTGTTGTATAGCCTTTGCCTGAAACTAGTGCATCTAGCATTTCCAATAGTGTGACTTCCTGGAAAATTAGAACACACAAAACTTATCGATACCGATTCTCTTGCATTATAACAAAGTATTCAGTTGTCCATTCATTTGACTCGTTTTCTTTTCTTTTTTTATCTAAATGTTCTAATTTTACCTGTTTAATCTATTTATATTATAACTACATATATAATGAAAATCATAAATGAGACGAAGTTGCTGCCTTCTGATCTTGTTTAAATCTTACCAGAAAGTGTTACAAAATCAACAATGTCAAGACCCTTGAGCTTAAATTTGGTAAGAATTGTCTGAAAAGTGTTGTTCGGAGCTGGAATATTTTGGTTAGAACCACTCAAGCTTGCACCAAATGAGTCCCTTCTGCCCAATGGAACTTCCCAAGTTGGTCCACCAGCCTACACAAGTTTAAAACATGCTTATTATAGATAATGAAATGTATGATACAAATGAGTAATATATATGCATGGTTGCTTTACGAGTTGGTACCAAAACAGTGGAGTCTCTAGCTGCCAGAGCCAAGGCATCCGCACATGAGACAGTTTGAGGGCATGCCTTCTCCAATGCGGCTTTGATTTCGTCAACAACTTCAAACCCACGAGCTGAGTTGCGGTTAGGGACTGACCTCTTCTCGCTTATAATAGTTCCACTGTTATCGAGAAGTATAGAAGCATCACACCCCTTCATGATCATATATATATGCATGCATGGTAGTAGAAAAGAGTTAGTTTCGGATCAATGTAATAATAGTTGGTTATTTTCTAGTGAGGTTAAAGTGAAAAAACAAACCTTGACAAAACAATCGTGGAAATGAAGCCTGAGCAAAGAAGCAGCCATACGAGGCTCTTTTGCAACAGCCTTTGCGACAACAGACTGAACAATACTTTTAGCTTGTGGGCAGGTTCGCTCATAGTACTGAGGGTAGAGGTAAGAGTCGGCATTGGCTATAGCCAAGATAGAGACGAGAACCATGATTGTGTCGATTGACCGAGCCATGTTGTTATCGATAAGCTAGCTAGCTTGCAGTGAAGAAACTATATAGTGAGTGTTATTGAAAGGCTAGCTTGTGTGTGTGTGTTGTGATCTAATTGTGATGGAAGTGGAAAACCGAATTGGGTTCCTATTTATAGACAATAAGTTGGGGATGTGGGTGGCCTGCTACCATAGTCTATAGTTTATACAAATTAGTAGGTTGCTTTTATGATTATTAATAATTGTTACCTAGTTAATTACATTTATTAGTAATAGTAATAATGATTTTTGCATGGCATAATTGATAAGTTGTATGAGTCTGAGTCATGTTAAGATTAAATGGTTGAGATTGGTATTCTAGAGTTGCGTTGCATACAACAGTTACTACTGTACAGTTCAAAAAAACATCGTTAGTACTGCACAGTTAGTACTCCACTGTTAGTACTGTACTATTAGTACTGCACAGTTAGTACTGCACTGTTACTACTGTAAGAGTAAGTTACTACTGCACGATGAAGTTACTATTGAAAGGTTATTTGGTTAATACTACAGGAGCCAGTTACTACTGCACGATAGTGTTACTACTGGAACTCAGTTACTACTGCGGCTAGGGTTATGGAAGACTTGTTTTTCAAGATAAGGATATAAACGAATTAGTCTCCTAATACAACTAGGTTTCCTTATGTAGGTCGTAGGAGACTCTATATATAAAGAGATCCGTAGACATTGTAAATGTGTGGTTTTTCATCATGTTTATTCTTTAGGAAAACACCAAAAGATCTCACCACTTGAGATCGTTCCCCTTTATTCAGCATCAAGGTCAAGACTGATCCTTGTAAAGAGAAGAAACACGTCTATTCTGATCAAATAGATTGAGGCTGGTGTTGTTAGATGTTTCCTAGAAAAGCTAGGTTTAGTCTCAAGGTCTTTTATAGATCCTTGTATGTAAAGAAACACGTCTGTTAATTTATTAATAGATTGAGGCTTGATGGTAATCGTTATTGTGTTATTGTTCTTATTGTTCTTTTATATACAATATTCGATTATCATAAACTTGTAAATATCAAAGTGTTTATCCGCTGCAACTTTTTTAATAAATTTTGATCTACGTAACTATGGGTTGTGTTTACATAAACCCTAATCGATCCTCACAAGTCAAAAGTCATAACCGTCCGAGTCAAAATTTCATGTTAAACTGAACACACTTTCCTCTAAATTTTCTTACATAATTAAGATATTAAATATAACTATAAAAAGCGTTTTTTAAATTAAACTTTTAACTATTTGAATTGGTCTACTAAAAAAATTCCTTTTACCACATTTTTAATCAAGATTTGTCTTTCTTAACTTTAATTAATAATATTAATATGTTAACTTTCTACATGTATGATTGAGAATGGCAATAAGTTAAAAATTAATTTCTTTTTATTTTATATCTCTTGGACTTAACTATTAATTCAAACAACTCGTATCTTAATTTAAATCACCTTTACCTTAATGGTTTAGTTGATTGATTAGGACAGATATTTGTTAACGTGGTGCATGCATGCATTAAACCAATTAAAGTAGTAAAAAGAACATAAAAAAAACTAGCTACATTCTCACATTAAAAGTTGAAATAGTTGATGGGTATGAGTTGGTCAACCAAGACTCCAAACCAAAAAGCCAAAGATTTGTTATTAACAAGGAATGATGTTTGATGGAGTAGATCGAATTACGTACCTACTATGTTGAACAAAACGGTCATGAGAACGCACATGCCATTTGTTGATTCTTTTTAAGAAAGATATTTCAAATACTTTTCTGTTTAGGGTACTTCTAATGCTATTTTTTCTTTTTTTTTTAATTTGGAGTTTTGGAACAAAAATTATGGAGAAATGCATCTCAAACCTTTTCTTTAAATATGGAGAAAATTTATGGAGAAAACCAAAAAAAAAAAATTAAAAATGGAGAAACACTATTTACTCCTCTAAACATTTATTATAAATTTAGAATAAATCTTTGAAGTTGGGTTTTTGGAGTTGATAAATGAAGATGATATTGTTTGAGGATGAAAGAGTTCATAAATTTTTGTAAATTTGGAGATGAAGAAATCAAAATGGTTAGAGATACTCTTAGAGTTATCTACGATGTTACTTAATTTTAATATCTATTAAAGTCAAAAACACACTCATAAAATTGATTTGTAATTGTTTAAGCCCACAAATCTTGTCACTTACGTCGTCGTCGGAAAACCGACTTGTTTCCAACCATCAAAATCGGTGTTAATGGTGTCGGTAACCGATATATGGACAACTGACGCTCGTCGATGTCCAGCGTTCGCGCAAGGCTTATTTAGACCACTAATATATACGTAAAATCTAGAAATCCGAATAAATAACTCAACGAAACCATATCGAGTGACTAAGTTGTAAAAATACATTTTTGCAAACAAAAGTAAATTAAAATGTATTTTTAAAAATAAAAGATTGTGATTGGTTATCAATTTTTCTTTCTCAAATGTTTTATATGTTTTTCGTGATTTTAACATAGAACTATATATGATATATTTTGGTGGGATATCTTTATTAAAAATATATGATAGGTACGGTTTTGTAAGAGAAAATGAATTAACAATTAATGAAACATTATTATCAGTCACTAGTGAGATCGAGTTTTGAAATATATCCTATGTGAAAATATTTGACTTTAGGAAAGATTTTTTTTTTGTTCAGTGTTACCTTCTACCAAGCATTATCACACACACTTGAAAACGACATATATTTCACGTATGTTATCTTAGGGTGGTGAATATGGCTTTTAGTTCCCAAAATTACATCCAATAAATTCTCTTTTTTCAAGGGCAGTAAGATTATTGTTTGATACTATATAGTTTTAGAATTAGGTCAACCACATCAATAGGTTAGTTAATTGCCCCCTTTTTCGTTATTCTTTCATTCTTTGTGTCTATTTGACCGTTCCTGATATTTGCGTGGCCTCTTTTGATTCTGTAAAAGCTTTCGTCGGTTTTCTGAAGCGTCAAAGTAAGTCGGATGTTTTTTAAGACAGTGTTATTATTCTCCTTTAATGTTTTTGAATAATCCTTTGTAGTCTCAAAACCATAAATCTTTTTCGTTGCGGGTTTGTCTTCTCCATTTTTTTCATTTTCCTTCAACTTTTTCAATAGCTTGGACTACCGGAAGATCTCTGGAAGCGAAAACACAAACAATATCCATTGGTTAGATCAAAGATTAGAAGCACCCGTTTGTAAGAAAAACAGAATCGAGAAGACTGAAGGAAACTTAAAAATTAACAAGTATAATTGTATAAAATATAAAAATTGTCGATGTATCAAGTTTGAATAAAATACACGGTTTGGTTTTAGTTTTGTCATGTAACCAATATATAGATCTTCCATAACCAAAAATAGGTTATGCTTTGTTTTCTTTTTACTTTGATCTGTTCTTACTATCGCGTCAACTTATCAACATTATTTCTCAACTATCTTTGTAATTTGCAAACTTATAATAATTGACAAATATGTAAAATTTCTGAACTATTTTTTTATGGTAACATGTTAGGAGAATGTTAGGAGAATATTTACTTTCAAAAAGTCTAACAAGTAATCAACAAAAACAATTAAACAAAAATTTAACAAAATAATAAGACACCAAGATTTTTAACATGGACCAAATCAAGGAACCAACCACTACCACGTAATTGGAGAATACATAAGAGTTCGTTAACTAACAACCACTAGTACATTTATGATTATCTAGACCCTATGTTTAGGTCTTAAACAAAATAGATCTTTATAAAATATTCCATTAAAAATAAAAACTGATAACTGATCTTAATATGTTAACAGGTCTAGATAGTAATATAAGAACCGGTCTTAATGTGTCAACCGATCTATAACCAAATTGGAACAAATTAATTTAAATGAGGAGGTCTAAATAAGTTAAGGTCCCGATCATTCCAGACTATTCAATCCATGGTTGTTAAGATTCCGATCTACATCTTAAAATCTTACGATTTTACGATATCGATTCCTAAAAACGATCTGACTCTTTGTAAGATCTCTGAGAGCATATGATCTTAGTAGGATCCTGATCTTGATCATAAAATCGTAGAATCTCGATCCTATTCGATCTTACTTTACTTTAGTTGTAGAACCAAAAAGATATAAACTAACTAACTGTGTTCAAATAAACTAAAAAGAACAAATCGTATAACCAGCTAAGATACATAAATAAAGGAAATTTCATAAGTTTTTTACTTCAATCAACGGACATATGTAACAAAATTAATACTAACTCAATTAAGAAATTTATCTCTATGATTATTATTAAACTCCTTTAATCAATTTATATATTAACAGTTTTGATATGCTATTAGTATTTGATACGAATTATATACTATATGAATGTGACTAAAACCTAGTTTAATGATATTACGATCCTGATTCTGATCCCGATCCAATCTTTCGATCCCGATCTTGCACATACAAAAACGATCCATAGTAAGATCCCGATCTTAACAACATTGATTCAATCTCTTAATTGGTTTGTACACTTTTTTTTTATATATACTAATTCTCGACTCGACCCGGAACACGACCCGAACCGAACACGAACACGACACGAACACGAAAAAAACACGAACTGGGTCATAAGCGGGTCGACACGAAACCGACTCGAAACTTTTTGTGTCAGATAAGGGTCAACCCGTTTGACACGACATTGACCTGTTTATAAATAATAACATTTAGATATATATAGATAAAAAAAATTGTAAATGTAAAAATAACGAAATATAAAAAAAGCTTAATAAATTTTTAAACTTCCCTCCAAAAACTGAAATACCTTTCTCCCTATCTCTTTTTAATTTTCATTTCAATTTTTAATTTTATTAAAACAAAAATTATTGATATTTAAGAACGTTTAAAAACACATTTTTTTTAACAACAATTTAAAATCACAAATCATACACCCACAAAAAAAAAGCTTTAAAAACTTTCCAAACCTTTGTTTAGAATTTTCAAAAACTCAAATCCTGAATTAAAACTTTTTATTTTCCTGGCATGATCACGACATCATATCTTCAATTGAACAACACCATTTTCAATGAGGACGGAAGGGTGATTTATGGTGTCTAAACACAACCTCAGTCATATACCGTCGTCACCAACGTTTTTTTTCTCATACCGTCGACACCACTTTGTTTTCAGACCGCACCACTTCTAAACTTTTAGATCTGAAATTTTGTGTTTAGTTTTGGTGTATCCTAGGTATGTGTTTATATTAATAGTGATGGTTGATGAGTTTTTGAAGAATAATATGAAAGTTGTTATTTTAAAGAGAAAATAAAGATTGAAGATGATGATTTATTATGTATGTGTGTGGATATGTATTTTTATATAGTTGATATTAAAATCTGGAAAATAAAGGTTGAAATTGATGATATACTTAGGCTACACGGTATGGGGCTTTAAGGCTCCCACAACGCCCGCCACGTAGATCCCACAACGCCCCTCAACGCCTGATCCCACACCGCCTAGGGCGTTGTCCATTGATTTTGGGCGCAGGCGTCTTCAGTACAACGCAGGTGATGAGGAAGAAACCAAAAAGCAACGGTCGACAACGGATAGTTTTTTAAAAAAACCTAATAATTTTCTATAAATACCATACAATTTTATAACAAAAACCACACAACAAACTCTCTTTCTCTCTCAAATTTTATACCAAAAACACACAAAGTTTTATAAAATGTCAAGTTCGTCAAGTTCGGATGATAATACAATTGTAGCCGAAACGATTAGAGCCGTTGTTAGGCACGCATCACAACATATCGAAAGACCAATCACTAGAAGAAGAACCGTCATAGAACGTAACCGTGAAGCAGCTAACACACTACTAATGGAATCTTACTTTTCTCCGGGTTGCACCTACAACGACGAACAATTTATCCGTCGTTTTCGAATGAGGAGGGAGCTGTTTCTCAGGATATGCCACGATTTTGAAAACAATTTTGAGTATTTTAGGCAACGGCCAGATGCTAGAGGAAGGGCTGGGTTTACACCGATTCAGAAATGCACCTCCGCCATACGACAACTTGCTTTTGGCACTTGTAGTGACATGTGGGACGAGTATTTAAAAATGTCCGAAAGAATTTCACGTGACTCTCTTGCCTACTTTTGCGAAGGTAAATTTTTAACCTTTACATTTTTAATTAGTTTACTTTAAAATTTATTAGTACTTAAAATGTAATAATATCTAAAATAGGTATGGTTTCTTTATACGGGAAGAGATATTTACGCCGTCCTAGTTGGAGCGACATACAGCAGATTACGATGGTTCATGATGAAAAACACAATTTTCCCGGTATGCTAGGCAGTTTGGATTGTATGCATTGGGAGTGGGAAAATTGTCCCGTGGCTTGGCAGGGTCAATACCATAGGGGTGATCACGCTCACCCTTCCATTATGTTAGAGGCTACGGCCTCTACTGATTTGTGGATATGGCATGCATTTTTTGGGATGGCTGGAGCGAATAATGACATCAACGTCTTGGATCAGTCACCGCTTTTCAACGACATTGTGAATGGGACGGCTCCCGAACAGTCGTTTATTGTTAACGACACAACCTACAAATACGGGTATTACCTCGTTGACGGTATTTATCCAAAATGGCCGGTGCTTATAAAGTCTTTCAGGGAAAGAGACGAATTAAACGAGAAGCGTAACCATTTTAAAAAAGCCCAGGAATCTTCAAGAAAGGACATCGAACGGGCTTTTGGAGTGTTGAAAAAAAAGTGGCATATAATTAAATACCCCGCAAGACCTTGGAGTTTAGATAAAATTAGAAACGCGATGTACGCCGCTATAATTCTTCATAACATGATTTTGGAAGACAAAGGTAAGGCGTATTGTCAAGGTTATTATGATGAGAATGCCACCGAACCAGAAGTCCAGATTAGTTTTCAAGAGAAACAACAGAACATGCGTGACATGCGTGACGAAGGTACCCATCACAGTCTGTTAGCCGATTTGATCGAACATGTCTGGTATTACAGCCCCCGAGGAAACAACGATGAAGATGAAGATTGAAGTGTTTTTTTTTATAAATTGTAGTATTTTAACGTATTTTACTTTAATCGTAATATGTTTTTTAATAAATTGTATTGTGTGTTTGTTTTTTTGTAATAAAAATACAAGTTTTTAAATTTCATTTATATAAAAAAAATTATAAATATACAACTTTTTAAAATAACACTCTCTTTCCTCTATCACTCCACATCATCACACAACCACACCACCCATTTTCATCACTCCACATCATCACACTCTCTTTCCTACAAATCACACTCTCTTTCCTACATATCACCTCTATCACTCCACATCATCAAATGATAAAGCCCCCCACACCGTATAGCCTTAAAAATAAAATAAAAAATTGAAATGAAACTTCAAGAAGGCAAGGAGAAGGGTATTTCATTTTTAACTTCTATGAATGATAAAAATGAACTTAAAACTTTTTTACAAAACGCTTAATGCACTTTCGAATATTAAGGACGACGAGTGTATTTTTACTATAACAATATTGACAATTTTTGCAATTAACTCTATATATAATATTAATTTATAAAAACAAATAAAAGTTTTGAAAGTTTCCAACAGTAATTTTCTTTCCAACAGTACATTTAAAAAAAAAAAAACTAATTTTGTTTTCTAAACTGTCAATTTTTAAAAAAGACAAAATTGTTTATTTATTTGTGGGACACTTGAACTAGTACAAAAATGATTTTTTGGAATACCTTTTTGGAACGCTTCTGATGGTAGCTGTTCCAAAAAAGATTAGAAAAATTAAAACGTTCCAAATAATATTTTTTGGAACGGTCTTTGAGAACCGCTCCAAAAAATGATTATTTGGAACGTTTATATAAGCGTTTCAAAAAAGAATTCAAATTTAAAATTTCGGACGAATTTCAATCTTCAATTTGGAGCTTTTTTAATATCCCTTAATTGCAAAATTTTGTTTACCCCCTTTCCTCTTTTATTCCCTCCAAACAAAATTTGATTTTTCCTCATTCCTAAAATCTAGATAACCTCCCCACTTATTTGCCCAAATTGACCAGATCATATTTCTAAAATCTAATCATTCAAAGGAGTTATCTATTCTCATTTCATCTTTAATTTCAACAGATTGAATCATTCAGGTTATAGAGTAATTTCAATAATCTGTCTTGAATGTAATATGTATGTCGATGTAACACTAGGATTTTTAAACACACAAATTTTTTTTTTTTTTTATAACGAAAACATTCTACAATATGTACATAACTTAACCAAAATGGGAGTTATCGTTTACTTCTACTAAAATAAGGTTTAACATGTTTAGAGCGGAAGCTCGTTACAAAAGGGTTAACTTCATAACTAGGTCCCCATCCATCCTTCCTATGCTTGCCTTGCAAATTCGAGATCCTTTTTACCTACAAACATAACAATCAATAATATACATTAACATTAAGCTAGTGAGTATACTTAATAACATAGTGATACATCTCCAAGACTATTCAAAGTCTTACTACATACCCTCGCGGTATAGAATTATAGCTAACTCTACTCTTTCCCGACTAATGAAAGTCGATTCTACTTCTCCTTGACACATAAATGTCTTCTCCAATCTTCTCTATCATAATGATAAGTTAATATATCATTTCTCTACTTGAACTACCTTAAAATATACTAAAAACTGGTCTAGGGGTCGAATGCTACGCATTCGGACCCATAGGCGACGCATTCAACATGACAAAACACCACATCAGCCACTGAGCTCCGAATGCCTCGCATTCAGCCCACAGGCGACGCATTCGGGCTCATTCTGGCTGATTTTTCGTTTTTCAAACGTTTCCTGCACTTACATGTTAGTTTACGCCACTTTAAATCCTTATTTCCGCTAACAACACTAACTATAACTTGGAATAACTTACCTAGCAATCTTTAATACATTAATACAAACTTTAAACACCAAAACCATATGAAAATGAGTCTAGTATACTCACCTTGATGTCGAATTACTTTCACTATCTTTACGTTGCCTTCCCTTTGCCTTTATCTTTCAAATCTGAGTTACAAGGTCAAAATACTAAAACTTCAATACTCATAACCACATAACTAACAACTTTATCATACATTCTCTTCTAACAAACTTAACATTACTTGGTTAAATCGTTTTCTACCCATCATGTCACTTTTGAGGTCTTTGACCCGTTAACATTTACATATACATGAAAGCATTTCAATTACTATCCAATATATATATATATATATATATATATATATATATATATATATATATATATATATATATATATATATATATATATATATATATATATATATATCAACAATACATAAAAATGGTCATTTCTTTCTCTTTAACCAATTTCTACCCATTTGCCACCCCTTGGGTCAATTGACCCGTTTAGCAACTCCAAATGAAGAAATCATAATATCATACTCTATCTCCTTCATAGAACTTAAACATACAATTTTAACATTAAATTAACATACAAAATGCTCAAATTAACAATTCTCAAGATTACCCCCAAATTATAAAAACCTAATTTAACCAATTAAACATTTCTACTCTTCAATTAAACCTCCAAATAATGTTATAACACATAGCACAAACTCAAATTCATCAAGAAATACCAAATATATATACATAATTTACCTTCTCCACTCCAATGCTAAATTAGCTAAATTCCTTTATCTTCAAGTCTTAATTCTTTATATACTTCACCAATTTAACACTAATTTGAAGGAAATTGAAATCTCTCTTAGCTTAAATCACTTACACACACTCAAAACACATACAAAAACATCAGAATTTGACACCTAGCTATCTTACTCATACCAATTTTCGGATTTACACTTTTAGTCCCTCAATTCTCAAATCTTTCTAATTTACAACAATTACTAGAATTATTAACTAATTAAGTCCTTTCTAACTAAAATCAACTATCTTTCTTACAATTCTAGTCCTTCACTTATATAACTTCTCAAATAATATAAATATAACACATTTATATTATAAACAATTAAACACTTACGAAATATTTAAATTTCCGAAAACCGGGATGTTACAAATCTTCCCTCCTTCTAAAGATTTCGTCCCCGAAATCTATTCTTCAAACAATTTGGGATAAAATTTCTTCATTTCATTCTCCGGTTCCCAAGTAAATTCCGACCCCTTTCTATGCTTCCATTGAACCTTAACCATACTAATTTGTTTATTTCTAAGTTGTTTTATTTTCCGATCGAGAATGGCTACCGGTTCTTCTACATAATTTAACTTCTCATCGATTTCTATATCATCTAGTGGAACAAATGTTGTTTCATCCGCAAGACACTTTCTTAAATTTGACACATGAAATGTAGGATGTATCTTACTTAAAACTTCGGGTAATTCTAATCGATAAGCAACTTTTCCGATTCTTTCCAAAATTTTAAATGGCCCAATAAATCTTGGACTTAATTTTCCTCTCTTTCTAAACCGGATCACTCCTTTCCATGGGGAAACTTTCAACATCACAACATCACCAACTTCAAATTCTATCGGTCTTCTCCTTTTATCGGCATAACTCTTTTGTCGATCTTGAGCCATCTTGAGCCTTTCTCTAATTTGATCTATCTTCTCCGTTGTAATTTGTACGATTTCCTTTTCTCCCAATTCTCGTTGTCCAATCTCGCCCCAACATATCGGCGTTCTACATTTTCGTCCATACAACATTGTATAAGGTGCACAATCTATACTCGCTTGATAGCTATTGTTGTAAGAAAATTCTACTAACGGTAAATGATCATCCCAATTACCTCCAAAATCTATTACACATGCACGGAGTAAATCAACCAATGTTTGAATTGTTCTTTCACTTTGCCCATCGGTTTGAGGATGATAAGCCGTGCTAATATTGAGTTTCACCCCTAATTCTTCTTGAAAACCTCTCCAAAAATGAGAAGTAAAACGTGTATCTCTATCCGAAACTATCGAAATTGGAACTCCATGTCTTACCACAATCTCCTTCAAAAACAATTCCGCCATTTTCTCCGAAGAAATAGCTTCCTTAATTGGTAAGAAATGAGCACTTTTAGTCAATCTATCCACAATCACCCAAATAGCATCATTCTTTCTTCTAGACTTTGGTAATTTCGTCACCAAATCCATAGTAATATTCTCCCATTTCCACATCGGTATTTCTAATGGTTGCATCTTTCCATAAGGTTTTTGGTGCTCCGCTTTAACTTGTAAACATGTCAAACATTTTTCTACATATTTCACTATATCTCTTTTCATACCCGGCCACCAATAGTCTTCTTTAAGATCTCTATACATTTTCGTACTACCGGGATGAATAGAATATTTTGACTTATGAGCTCCGTCTAGTAAAACTTTCTTACAATCCGATGTATTAGGAATCCAAATTCTTCCAAATCTAGTCTTTAAACCTCGGCTATCTTCCATTAAGCTTTGCACTTGACCCACAATTCTTTCTCTTTTCCAATTCTCCTCCTTAATTGCTTCTAATTGAGATTCTTTAACCGAATCAAAGAAATTAGCATTAATAATCAAAGCTAAAGAGTAAAGTTTCATTTCCGGTTGTGAACTCTTTCTACTCAATGCATCCGCAACAACATTTGCTTTTCCGGGGTGGTATCGTATATCACAATCGTAATCCTTCACCAAATCTAACCATCTACGTTGTCTCATACTAAGATCATTTTGAGTAAAGAAATATTGCAAACTTTTATGATCCGTATAAATTGTACATCTTTCTCCATAGAGGTAATGCCTCCATATCTTTAATGCAAACACAACCGCCGCTAACTCTAAATCTCGTACCGGGTATTTCTTTTCATTTTCTTTCAACTGTCTCGAAGCATAAGCAATAAACCTTCCATGTTGCATCAAAACACATCCTAAACCGGTATATGAAGCATCACTATAAACTACCAAATCTTTCGTTCCATCCGGTAAAACTAACACCGGTGCTTCACTTATTTTCTTCTTTAAAATCTGGAATGCTTCTTCTTGTTCTTCTTTCCATTCAAACTTCTTATTCTTTCTAGTTAACTCGGTTAAACTTGAAGCTATTTTAGAAAAATCTTGAATAAATCTTCGATAATACCCCGCAAGACCAAGAAAACTACGGATTTCCTTCACATTTTTCGGAGAATTCCAATTGACAATTGCTTCAATTTTCGCCGGATCTACTTTTATACCTTCTGCATTTACTACGTGACCCAAAAATTGAACTTCTTCTAACCAAAATTCACATTTAGAAAATTTTGCATATAATCTTTCTCGTCTAAGAATCTCCAACAATTGTCGTAGATGATCCGCATGTTCTTCTTTACTCTTTGAATATATCAAAATATCATCAATAAAGACTATAACTGATTTATCTAACATCGTTCTACAAACTCTATTCATCAAATCCATAAAAGCAGCGGGGGCATTTGTTAAACCGAAAGGCATAACCAAAAATTCATAATGACCATACCTCGTGCGAAAAGCTGTTTTCGGTACATCTTCTTCCTTTACTTTCAACTGATGGTAACCCGACCTTAAATCTATCTTTGAAAAGAATTTCGCTCCTTGTAACTGATCAAACAAATCATCTATCCTCGGTAACGGGTATTTATTCTTGACTGTTAATTTATTAAGTTCTCGATAATCTATACACATACGCATACTACCATCTTTCTTTTTCACAAATAAAATCGGTGCACCCCACGGAGAAGAACTAGGACGAATAAAACCCTTATCTAACAATTCTTGTAACTGACTCATTAATTCTTTCATTTCGGCCGGAGCTAATCTATATGGAGCTTTTGCTACAGGTGCAGCACCGGGAATCAATTCTATTCTAAACTCTACTTCTCTTTCTGGCGGCAAGCCCGGAAGATCTTCGGGAAATACATCTACATATTCATTTACTACATCTACTTCTTTTAATTCTTTCTTATTTTTCTCTTTATCTATCACATACGCAAGGTATGCTTGACAACCTCAGGACATATATCTTCTTGCTTTCATTACAGAACAAACCGAAATTTTACCACCCTTTTTCTCCCCATAAATAACAATTTCTTTTCCTTCTAAATCGGTAACTTTAATAATTTTAATCTTACATAAGATAATAGCATTATTCTTTTCTAACCAATCCATACCTACTATAACATCAAATTCTCCCATGACCATTGGAATCAAGTCTATCATAAATTTTGTTGATCCTATCTCTAGTTGATTTTCACGATAAACATCTGATACAAGAACAATTCGATTATCCGCCACTTCTACTTCTAAAGGATGTTCTAGCTTACTAAGGGGCTTAGAAAACTTCTTACAAAATTTACTTGACACAAAAGATCTATTTGCTCCCGAATCAAACAACACATAAGCAGGTTGAGAGTTTACAATGAAAATACCTGAAACGACATCAGTCGATTCTTTTGCTTCTACGGTTGTGATTTGAAAGGCACGACCACGGCCTTTATTATCTTCAGCTTTCTTTCCACTACCTCCTCCTTCAAGAAGCAAAGGAGCTTTCGGTCCTACCAACAACTTCTGATTCTGCGGCAATTTTGGGCATTCACTTTTGATATGCCCCGGGTCCTTACAATAGTAGCAAATCCTTATTGGATTAGGACATTCACTACTAATATGACCCGGCTTCCCACACGTATAGCAACCCATTTGACCGAATTTACATTCTCCCGAATGATTCTTACCACACTTTCTACAACCATAATCTCTTCTTGATGACTCTTTCTTCTCAAATCTTCTTCCCGAACTTCTACCCTTTTGTTCATATCGTTGCTTTTTATACGGTTCTTGCACATACTCCACCTTGCGTTTCTTATTCTCTTCTTCAGTTCTATTCAAAAGATCTAACTCTCTCCTTCTTGCCGCTTCAACCATATCCTCAAAAGTCTTAGGATTATTAGTGGAAACGTGTTCTCTGATGTCGGGACTCAAACAACATAAATAACGATCCATCTTCATCCGTTCACTTACAACATATTCTGGACAAAACCCCGCTCTATCAAGAAATTCATTAGTAATCTCATTCACGGTTTTACTTCCTTGTTGTAATGATAAAAATTCCCGAGTAATTTTGTTCACTGCCGAAGGTGGACAGTAGTACTCCATAAATCTCTTCTTAAAGTCTCCCCACGTCATCTTCACAATCCCTTCAGTCGGGAATAACCTCACTATAGACTCCCACCAACCTTTAGCTTGATTTCGAAGTAGGTTTGATGCATAAATCACCTTATCTCTATCCGCACATTTGCAAGTTAGGAATGCACCTTTTACCTCCATAACCCACCGCATACTAACAATAGGATCAATCTCTCCAAGAAAGAGTGGTGGATTGCAGCTTGCGAAATCTTTATACGTACACCCCTTCTTATAAATTTCTGTGGGTTCTTCTTGATGATCAAAATGATCACCCTCACTTCCTGAATCTTCTTTCTCTTACTGCTTCAATTCTTTCTCCGCGAGCACGCGGTCTATCTTCTCATCAATAATCTCTACTACATCATCTCTCACTCGTTTAATAATAAACGGTATTGCTTTCTCAAAGGCTTGGCTAATCTCCTTAGCCACAATCGTTTGCATATCTACTTCCTTGTGACCATCATCATGATGGCTACCTTCTTCTTCCATTTTCTACAAACTGAAATTAAATTCAGTTAATAATGACATATAAAACTATAATCTATACACAATTATATTTTATACGTCATACATATATACTTTCTAACTTTCTTTGTCCCTTGTCCTTAACATGCTTCAATCATATTGGATACACATAATATGTCCAAAATTAGCGTTGGCCAGACGTTAATTTTAAGCATATTAACTCTTGTACATCCAATACCATCAACGCATAATTAAGACTAAGGCAAATAACTCTTTCTCTACAATTAATCTTTCTTACTCTTATCTCTTCCGCAAGGCAAGCTTCTTCCCCCCTTACAAAGCCTCAGCTTGGGTTTAAGTATCAACCGAGATACTCAACTCACACAAGCCAAGGCTCTGATACCAACTTGTAACACTAGGATTTTTAAACACACAATTTTTTTTTTATAACGAAAATATTCTACAATATGTACATAACTTAACCAAAATGGGAGTTATCGTTTACTTCTACTAAAATAAGGTTTAACATGTTTAGAGCGGAAGCTCGTTACAAAAGGGTTAACCTCATAACAAGGTCCCCATCCATCCTTCCTATGCTTGCCTTGCAAATTCGAGATCCTTTTTACCTACAAACATAACAATCAATAATATACATTAGCATTAAGCTAGTGAGTATACTTAATAACATAGTGATACATCTTCAAGACTATTCAAAGTCTTACTACATACCCTCGCGGTATAGAATTATAGCTAACTCTACTCTTTCCCGACTAATGAAAGTCGATTCTACTTCTCCTTGACACATAAATGTCTTCTCCAATCTTCTCTATCATAATGATAAGTTAATATATCATTTCTCTACTTGAACTACCTTAAAATATACTAAAAACTGGTCTAGGGGTCGAATGCTACGCATTCGGACCCATAGGCGACGCATTCAACATGACAAAACACCACATCAGCCACTGAGCTCCGAATGCCTCGCATTCAGCCCACAGGCGACGCATTCGGGCTCATTCTGGCTGATTTTTCGTTTTTCAAACGTTTCCTGCACTTACATGTTAGTTTACGCCACTTTAAATCCTTATTTCCGCTAACAACACTAACTATAACTTGGAATAACTTACCTAGCAATCTTTAATACATTAATACAAACTTTAAACACCAAAACCATATGAAAATGAGTCTAGTATACTCACCTTGAGGTCGAATTACTTTCACTATCTTTACGTTGCCTTCCCTTTGCCTTTATCTTTCAAATCTGAGTTACAAGGTCAAAATACTAAAACTTCAATACTCATAACCACATAACTAACAACTTTATCATACATTCTCTTCTAACAAACTTAACATTACTTGGTTAAATCGTTTTCTACCCATCATGTCATTTTTGAGGTCTTTGACCCGTTAACATTTACATATACATGAAAGTATTTCAATTACTATCCAATATATATATATATATATATATATATATATATATATATATATATATATATATATATATATATATATATATATATATATATATATATATATATATATATATATATATATATATATATATCAACAATACATAAAAATGGTCATTTCTTTCTCTTTAACCAATTTCTACCCATTTGCCACCCCTTGGGTCAATTGACCCGTTTAGCAACTCCAAATGAAGAAATCATAATATCATACTCTATCTCCTTCATAGAACTTAAACATACAATTTTAACATTAAATTAACATACAAAATGCTCAAATTAACAATTCTCAAGATTACCCCCAAATTATAAAAACCTAATTTAACCAATTAAACATTTCTACTCTTCAATTAAACCTCCAAATAATGTTATAACACATAGCACAAACTCAAATTCATCAAGAAATACCAAATATATATACATAATTTACCTTCTCCACTCCAATGCTAAATTAGCTAAATTCCTTTATCTTCAAGTCTTAATTCTTTATATACTTCACCAATTTAACACTAATTTGAAGGAAATTGAAATCTCTCTTAGCTTAAATCACTTACACACACTCAAAACACATACAAAAACATCAGAATTTGACACCTAGCTATCTTACTCATACCAATTTTCGGATTTACACTTTTAGTCCCTCAATTCTCAAATCTTTCTAATTTACAACAATTACTAGAATTATTAACTAATTAAGTCCTTTCTAACTAAAATCAACTATCTTTCTTACAATTCTAGTCCTTCACTTATATAACTTCTCAAATAATATAAATATAACACATTTATATTATAAACAATTAAATACTTACGAAATATTTAAATTTCCGAAAACCGGGATGTTACAGTCGATACACATTTATTTATGTAAGTTATCGAGTACTAATAAAAATACATTGATCTCTTAATTCTCTTTCTTATTTGATGGTTTGTCGTTTATCATGGTTTTTCTTTTATTTTTCTTTTCAGGTTAACTATGTGACGCGAATGACTTGATTATTCTACCATGTGAATATGTGATGGTATTTGTCTCTTTTCTTTATCCGGTGCTTTAAGCATGTATGTAAGGTGCTTTAAGCATGTATGTAAGATAATTACTATACTAATGGATTAATGTTTAGTTTTTTTTTCCTTACTTAATCAGGTAATTAATGTCAAGCAAATTATCCGTTTATTTCATTTATAAATTTATGAGCATAACTGCGTGTAACTAACTTGTGTGTAACCTCGGTTTTTTTTTGTATTATTTAAGCATATATCATTTGGAATATATATTCTTTTAACATTTTTTAACCAGATTTGTATTAATTTTCAGGTACATGTTAAAATTTTCCAGAAAAAAGAGACCATTTGATGAGAATATGGATTATTGGCAACATTTGGAGACGTTTTTGGTACAACTCTCAGGTGGTCTTATTATTTTATTTTTGTATATCAATCTTGTTAAACCAGTGATATCTTATAATAAAAAATAAGATAAAATAACATGAAACGTTATGCTTATGTATGAACTTTTGTAATTGTAGGTGGTACTTGAAGAAGAAGCATCATGACTCCATATGTCTCTAAAGTTTTTTTTGTTGCTCTTGAATTATATTTTAATGTAATCAACTTTTGATTTGAATGATGTTATAAGTTAATCACAGTAAACAATTTTGTTATGGAATGACTTCTTTGTATGACAATTGTATTTTATTTCTTATTTTTATTGAAAGAAGTTCAGCCTATGCGTGTGAAGAGATATGTATAATCTATTAGTGTCGTCAACAAGAAAACTCATGGAAATTTGGACATTTGCTAATGATGAAAGATTAAATATTAAAAATCATTATTTGGAACGGTTCCAAAACTGTTCTAAAAAATATTAATTAGTAAATAAATATAAATATATTAATATGGAAAATATTATTTAGAACGCCTTTCAGCAAGCGTTCCAAATAATCTACCATTTTTTAGAACTGTTTATGTAATCGTTCCAAAAAACCTTTACTTTTTTGGAGCATAATCTTTTAGAACGATTGTAAAACTGCTCCAAAAAATCTTTTCCACTGTTCAAAAAATACTTTATAAATCCTTCACGCTCTTCTTGTGTGAACCGAAAAAAAAGAGAAAAAAAAAAAAACCTGACGATGTACCGACGAGCAACCCGACGACACCAATGGGAGTGGTCAATGAATGTAAAAGGGAGAATCAAAACTTAAAAAGTGATGATGTTTGGAATTGGGAAAATGGTGGGTTAGTAAGGATCTGATCACTCGTGTGAAGGAGTAACAAGTGTCAATTTAGGTCACTTATAAACGTATGTTTGTATAGCTTATATTGAAATTGAAGGAATTGCTTGTTAAGCCGTGATTATTACCATTATATTTTTAATCTATATACTCTTGCTAACTTTGATACACCAATAAAGAACATAAACCAATTTTTATGTAGCATATATTTATATTTTAAACGCACATTTTATATGTACTATATGTTAAGGGCACCCTTTAATGTTTTAGTATAAAGCCGGATGTTACAAGTAAATTTTCCAATAATAGTGTTCAAAACTTCCATCCAAAAATTTTGCAAGTAGAATGCAATGTTAATTTCTTATATGGTTTGATTATTAGAAAAATTAAGCCCCGTTTCACTTTAAATAGGGCTTGTAGGTTGAAAAAAGAGCGGTAGTGTCATTTTCTATTTGTTTTCTCATATTAATAACGACATATTGGAGAAGCACTACTCGCATAAACTAAGCTCGATTGATCTATGTTTCAAACCAGGCAGTCTGGAGTAAAGTTTAACGAAACCGTATAAGCAGGCCCGGTCTCTATTTTTCGTGCAAACCGACCGAACAAGTATAAGCTACTAAAAGAACCTAGCTCGAGCTATGTTTAAAACCAGACAGTCCATAGTCTAAATTTTTAGAAAACTATATAAAAAAAAGAAAAAAGAAAAAAAACGGACAGTACTAAAAATAGGAGAGGTCCAGTAATTAGAACACCACAGGCAAGTATATTCCATAAACACAAAATACAAGAAAACCAAAAGAAAACACACGTACATGAAACAACCAAACACACGAGACCAAATAACAAAAAACCTCACTAAAGGCTACCCATCGACATAAACTGTGGGAGCATATATAGGAGATTATTATTTTGTTCCATATTTTATTATATATTATATCAATCAGTGATGTCCTGGCAGTTTTTCTTTGATCTTCTCCATCATCCCTTTCTTCTCATGAGTTTCGCCGTAAACACCGGTACCACCAACCCCACCAGTGGTAGTAGTAGTGGTGGTTGTTTGCTGCTGATCCGTACCGTGACTGCCGGGAAGCTTTTCTTTGATCTTTTGCATCACACCTTTCTTCTTCCTTCTTCCTCCTAGCCCATCATCCTCGGACTGCACTCACAAGCACACATATACAACATATATTCACAGTTAGATAAATATAACAAAAAATAAATCTTTATATTCATAATAAGTAAGGTTTTAGACTTACCGAGCTTGAGCTACCACTTCCTGAACGATGAAGAACGCCCGTGGCTCCCGTACCCGTGCCAAAGCCAGCACCACCCATAGGAGTGGCACTAGGTTGGTTTTGATACCCGGTAGAACCATAATCAGTATCCAACCCTTGATGACCTGTTCCAGTATGACCGGTTCCTGTAAGTCCGGTTGCTTGGCCTATTTTGGTACCGAGACTCTCATGATGACCCGTGGTACCGTAACCACCAACACCAGTTGTTCCATAACCAGCTCCCCCATGGGTTCCTGTTAGTCCTGTGGCTTGCCCTATTCTCGTACCCAACCCCTCATGGTGACCAGTGGTTCCATGACCACCGGTTCCTGACAATCCCGTAGCCTGACCTATTTTAGTACCCAACCCTTCGTGATGACCAGTGGAACCATAGCCACCAACACCAGTCGTTCCATACTGATCACCACCCCCATGGGTTCCTGTTAGTCCAGTGGCTTGCCCTATTCTCGTACCCAGACCTTCATGATGACCGGTTGTACCATGACCACCGGTTCCTGAGAGTCCTGTCGCCTGCCCTATTTTCGAACCGAGACCCTGGTGACCGGTGGAACCGTAATCACCCATGGTTCCACCGGTAGCGGAGTGAACCGGGTTTCCATACTCATCAGTTCTCTGGACAGGATTGCCATACTCATCGGTAAGACGATCTCCAAGTCCGTACTGCTTGTCTCCTCCTCCATATTGTGCCATTTTTTTTACTCAACGTATAATCGAACACTCTTTTATCTTTTTATGTGATTCTTTTGCTTTGTTATTTTGATGAATGTGAAGTGATTAAATTAAATTAGATACCACGGTTTATATAGAAGAGTTTAGATGATAAGGAGGTGGTGTACGTGGTGAAATATTGCATGGCATGTGAGATAACCATTCACGTGGCACACTATTAAACCACTTTAAGACCTGTTAAAGCAGAAGATCAACACGTGTACTTTTTGTCTGCTGTTCATAAATCTCAAAGATATTTATCACTTGAACCGAAAAATGCTTTCTAAAAAAAAAAAACAATTGACACGTAACTATGCATTGGGGACATTTTCGTTTTATTTTATACATAAAAATAATATATGTACTTTCTTTTTGTGTAGTCCCAAATTAAGTCCAAACATATCATAGTGGATAAGATTTGTAGCGATAAGTCAATGTGTGAATTGAGGTCGGTTGTGTTGGCGACAATTGGTTCGTGCATGATAACGTGTCGTTCATGAAAGGAGAAGGTACGAATTAACTGAACTTAGAAATCTATCTTTATCAGTTTCACGGTGTTAAGTTGTTTATATTCATGCTTTAGTTCAACGAGAAAATTAGATCCTGCGTGGTGGAAAAAAAATTTCTGTTAAAATATATAAATAGTTAAAAATATATGTCGTGATAAAAGTTATAACAATTTTTATATAATTATAAATAAAAAAATATATAGTTTGTAATAGATATAAAATAAAGAATTCAAAAAATAATAATAATCTATATTATAAAACTTTGTAATATAAAAGCTAAAAGTTTTATAAAAATAAATAAAGTTTTATTAGTGGAGGGCTGTTATAAAAAAAAATGATAAATCGAAATGAATAATAAGTCATGATATTTGATTAGCGTAAATGTAAAAGAAAAAACGTTCAAATTTAATATGTTGCGATAAAAGTTATAACAATTTTCGTATTATTAAAAAAGAAAGAATATATAGTTTGTAATAGATACATATTAAAGAATTAAAAAATAATAATAATAATATTATATAATATAAAAGCTAAAAGTTTTATTAAATAAATAAAGTTGTGTTATTGTACGTGTATTATAAAAAATACGGGGAAATCGAAATAAATAGTAAGTCAATTTTTTTTATTAGCGTAAACGTAAAAACAACATTCAAATTTATAGTCGTATAAAAATAGCTCGAAATAAGAATAATTCTTTTTAAATATGGTAGGCTAGTTGAGCGAGCAGTCTACCTGCCTAACTCACTATTAATAAGAAATATGTTACTAAGTTTTTGAAAAATATTATTATTTTAATATTGTAAATGTTAGTATTAATTATAATGAGATTTTGAGGCACGTGTGATGTAACGGAACAAAGAAAATCGATCAAAATATTAAAAGTGTTAACATAAATAGTGATAAAAATTAAAAATAGGAACAGATATAAATATAAACTCTTAATAGAAACTTAGGATTTATACTATATAAATATTAAAAGTTTAAAAAAATCATTAATATTTTATTTAAAATGTCAATTTACTATAATATAGTATTTAAATTATAAAGATGTTTTGGTAAATTGTATAAAGTTAAAATCTATATCTTTACTATATTATAAAACATTTCCCTTAAACTCTTAATCTCTTAAATTTTAAGTAATTGAAATTACTTTTCTACCATTTTTATACCACTCACAACATGTTATCATTAAAAACATCTTATTAAATTAATGTTAATTAATATCTTTATTATATTATAAAACATTTTCCTTAAACTCTTAATCTCTTAAATTTTAAGTAATTGAAATTATTTTTCTACCCTTTTTATACCACTCACAACATATTATCATTTAAAACATATTATTACAATTAATGTTAATTAATAAAATGGCAACAATATAAATTTAATAAAAAGGAAAGAAAACATAGTTTAATTACCACAATAACTGTCTCGTTTTCATAAGTAAGGCATCAGTATCATTACTTGATTTTTAGTCATATGAAATTTGATTATATCATTTTAATCCAAGTAAGTCGAATCAACAGAAAATAATTGTGATTTTGGACTTTTGCTCTATTGGATCTAAACTTCTCTAAAAAAAAGTATGATTTTCAATAATTGAGATTTGAAGTTTATTGATACATTTTGTTTGAAGTCCTCCAACAATGGTTTTCTGCTTGGAATATTTTACATTTTGTAAAAGGCTAGGAGCTAGCTCTCAAAATTACAAGCACCATTATCTGTATTCATCATTTCATTAATTTATTTTGAGTGTATGTACCTGTACATTGCTTTGCATTGTATGTCATCAGTTATTGTAATTTTTGGTATAATTCATCTATACTTTCTCAATCAATATACATAACCTTTATTGTTTAAAAAAAGAAAAAATAAGTAGAATACTCCAATAACTATTAGACATTTTCTTTCATATAATATAACTTTTTATATTTTGTTAAAAACATTATTGATATATTGATTAAAGAATTTATGATTGAAACAGAAAATCCTGAGTCTATGCCATAATTAACGATATTTATTTTTAAACAAAATGGGACAAATGTTTGGGTCAAATTTATAAACAAGTTTGATTACAAACTCTACGAAAATCAATAAAGTTTGAAAGAGTATGGAAAGTCGAAAGAGGTTCAACTTAAAAATTTGTGAAAATGATAACTAGGATTTTTTTTGTTCTTTTTAACTATTTATAATAATAATATAATTTAAATACAATGTTCATTAATAAGTTTGGTGATTTTGGTTTGATTGTGAAAAGATCATTTCTTGTGTATGAGTGTCTCTCCATTATTTTTTACATTTTTTTTTCTTGCAGCCAATTGATGTCTTTCGAAAATTGCAAGATTGTAGTAACCAATATTTCTACAAATTGAGAAAAACTTTCAACAAGATAGTTAGTGAGTAGCTCGACAAAATGTTATCTATATTTCAATGTCAAGTTGTTGATTTTCCTTTTTAAGCTATTGGACTAAGTGTAAAGGTTCATCTATTCACATTGTTTTGTAAATGGCAATGAAGATGTGCACTCGCCACTTATAGGTAGGAACTAGAAGAATTGAAGTTGAAAACAAGTTTTGTTCTTTTTAAAAGACCAAAACAAGTTCGATGGATTGACCCAAACACCTTTTATCCCTTACTGTTTGCAATTTACGTGTCAAAAAATCTATTTCTTTAACCCGTTTGTCGAGCTTACTAAAGTATATTTTTAGAAATTATCTAGGTGCATGGTGCTCATAGACTTAAAAAGAATAAATTATTCATTAACATTCTCTTTCAGTTGTGCTGGAGTTGTTGAGGTATGATCAAGACGAGACGTTAACACGGGCTTTAACATTAATATTTAATTTTTTACTGCAACTTTAAATTTGCCCAAATTAAACGTTACATTTTTATAGTATGATTTGGTGTAACATTAGCAAGATCTAGGATTAATATTTTTCTATTGGTGTAGATGACGTGTCTAATCTTTTATGAATTGAAACTCCCAAAAGTAGATGGTGTGCCTCAACTTTTATAAATTTGAATTCTCAAAAGTAGATGATGGGTGACAAACACATATAAACGATGAAAAAAATAGTTTTGATATAATAAAACACTATATAACTTCTTTTTCATAATTCAAAATTTGTGAGCAAAAAATTGTGCAATTCAAAATAAACTCTGTAAGCAATAACACCAATGTGTAAAGCCACAACACTACCCTCATAAAAAAAATAATACTCAAATCAACATTTGCCCCAACACCAACACAATACTCCGAACAACAATGTTTAAAACAACATGAACAATGTTTCCTTGAATATTACACATAACTACGTAAACTATCTTATGGGGAAGATCTCTATGTCGCTTTGTCAAGAGAGATATCCCGTGTATATACAAATGTAGTGAAGCTGCAAAAAATTATAAACGGGACATTATATACACCTCAAATATTGGTACTTTTTTGAATGGATTTTGTATTTTCACTTTTTACATTATAATTGTAGTTTGAATTCTTTTTCATGTTTTTTTTATTTTTATCATTCTATGTATTTAGTTTCCATAGTCATATTCCTTAATGTAATTTTGTAAGATATACTTTTTTATCCGCCGCTGCAACGTGCGGGTACTATACTAGTACATTATAAACCATTTTGAGTTAAAAGTTTGAAAACATTAAATACCAAATGTCTAAATTACCCTACTTATCTTCATTAATAGTTACTAATTTTGACAACTCATATATCATTTACTTTTAACTAGGTGACTCTCGTGCGATGCACGAGGTCGGATTGTACTGTTGAAAATTGTTGTTTATAATATCCGTTAACGTTAAAAGTGTTGCTTATGTTCATGTACATAATGTACATAGACTGTTACAGACTGTTTGTTTTGATTACGAAAGTTCTAATCTGTTACAAAAGTGGGGTTGTTGCTTCGTTTGTGTAATGCGGGTCGGTTATTGACGGACTTGAGTTTATCTGCATAATGTAATAGTATTTTGTTAGAGCTGATGTAATTGTTGTATAGTGTAGACGTCGTGTACCTGTTGCCTCTGTCTGCTTACGTTTTCCGCCGATTTCTGTTATTGGGTCGGCAGCATGGGAACGGTCTGTATTATTGCAATGAATATTATTAGTGTGTGTATATGAAGCTGTAAGTTTAACCATAGTTTTTGGATTTGATTACCTGGTGATTGGAACGATAGTTGCCGTGCAATTGGAGGTTTGCTGCTTTCTTTTGCCTCTGTTGTATCTGAGGTTGGGCTTTTTCTGTCGGAACTTTTGCCTTTTCAAGTTCATTCTGCTTGTGTAATCTCACATGTTCCAGGATTCTCTTTGTTCCTATTTTCTGGAGTCCAAAGGTATGACCCTTTCGCGAGTTCTGCATAATTTTAAGTATGTTATCTGTAGTTTTGGTCAATAACATGCTTACATTAACAATGAACAAATGTATCCTTACTGTAGCCACCTCATGAGCAGGTGTTGACCCATTAAGTAATTTAAACTTATCCTCCTTTTCGTATTCCATATCATCGTCTGACTCGGAGTCAGAATCCTCATTACAACTCCAGTCCTCATCATGCCTAACTTCTTCATCATCCTAACAAATCAGAAAGCGGTCAGGTCTTATGATATCTTCATATCCGTTATAAAATTTCCTAACAATCACTAACCTCTTCATTGTTATCAATCTCAGCAATCCGCTTGCAACTGTGATATTTCACATCATATTCATACTCACATAGAAACACATCATCACCTTCATTCACAGCCTTGGCATATTCATTTGGAGTCATGACATAACAATGTCGTAGAACAGTCTCCATCTAAAAGACACACTCAAATCATTACAATGTAACTAAAAATACACAACAATAATGTCACTTAGAACATGTATTACCTCATTATCAGCAATGTCATTGGTTCTATACAATTCCCTTTTCAAATTATGCGGTAGTCTACCCGCAACAGTTTCTTCAGGAATTATATACCAACGACCCCGAAACCAGAAACTACCATCAACCTCCTTCCATAAACTAAACAAAACAAACACTACTACTTATGAGACTACAAAAATGAAATGTTCATTAACTGAGTATATATACCTTTCTATCCTGACCTCCCACAGATCACTCGAAAGAAGCTTCTCCTTCGCAGTCTTACGCCTCTCCTTCCCTCCCAGCGACTGTTTTCCGCTGTTGTAATGCGATTATTTGACATACGGTTATGCGATTGGGTAAGCGTGTCTATTTATTATATTGTTAATTGTGTGTAAAATAGTTGACATGCTTACCAGTATTGTTTCATATGGTTTGGTTTGGAGCTCGTCCAGTGTCATGACAGTGTATGAGGTGGTCGTCGAGATTTTCGTACCTGCTACAGTCAATTGTTCATGTTCCTTCGATTCTGCGAAAAGTAGCGGGTTGATGATGACGTGGGTAACTGTATCATTATAAGTCAACATAAAACATTTATGACCAAAAGTCAAAATAAGCAAATACCGTAACACACTTTTTCCCGATTGAAAAGTTTACCTTGTACGGAGGTCATTTTCCAGTAAGTGTTTGAAATAAAGATAGGAAAACAGAGACCACAGTGTCTATAGAAACATCAAGATGCCATGATCCTATTTCATCAGCAACTAATTTAGCTCGTGACCGTGTAGCATCAGAACTGTACAACATCTGTGTTAGTCGTATAATAAAGCGACAATAATAAAGCCGATGAAGAAGTATTGTGATATATTTATTTATTCATTGCAGGGGCCACCTGAAGTCCGCCCGAAATTGATTCCTCCGTGATACTGTCAAAGTACCATAACAGAATTAATATTTCTATACAACAGTATCAAGTAATGGACTATTAAAAAAATTGCATCAAAACGTCTAACGTACCATATAGTAATTGATAAAAGATCCACCAGTTTGAATAAACTTAGCAACTGAATACGCTAAGTCTTCAGCTGGTGTATAAGGAACCGCTCCTCCAAACTCAGTGAACCTACATTCATCCATTTTTGTCAAAGAACAGATAAACCAATATAATTAAAACATGACCTAATTTATCAGAAAACGCCTACGTTCTTTATAGATAACCTCTACTATTATTAACAATCATTAACACGATAACCTGCATAATAACACAAATTATAACAAAACTATCTCAAAAACTAACTTATTCGATTAAAAAAAAACATAGAATTACACGAATCAACAATATAATGAAACATTAACAGAATTACCTGCATAATAACACAAACTATAACAAATCTAACTCAAAAAATTGACCTAATTAATCAGATAACACATCTACAAGCAACGATTTAATAAATTTACAGAAAATTATTCGAGAAAATAAAAATCAAATGAATTCACAGTTACCTGAATAATAACACAATTTGGATTGAATATATCCAAAAAAAAAAATGAGCTAAATCATTAGAAAACGCTTCTATGTCAAACTAATTAAGAAAAAAAATTGACGAAAATTTGATTATACGAATGATTAATTTGAAGAAGAAGATTATGAAATCGGTACCTTGAGTTTGACGATTTGGTTGAATCGCCGTTGATTTAGGTCGGTGGGGTGTTGGTTTATATGAACCCTTCATTCCATTCTCTACAATCAAAGAACAGATTCATCAAAAGTAAAGAAAACAACCAAGCAGGACACGTGGTAAGCTAAGAAAGAGACAAAGTGACGCAGCAATGGACACGTGTAGGTGCATGTGACAATGAGTTACAACCCAAACAAATTAGCCCGTACCAAAGCCCAATTAATCCAAATAACCCGGCCCAAGGCACAGTTTTTAAGAATCCTACCAAATTTAATCTAGAGAATAATATCTAAACATTAATTTACATTTATTTAATACTAATATTCAAATAAAACGTAAATGTTGAAACGAATTTTATATATATTTATTTTAAATTTTTAGAATAATATATTAGTCTAACAAAAACTAATAATATTATATATAACCAATTTAAACTCAATATTTACACTATACTCGATATTTATACTATATTTTTATTAGATGTAAATATTTTAACACCGTTAGATCATATAAGTATTTTGCTAGTAATAAATAAAGAGAGATGTTGAGGAGCTGAAAGACATGTCTTTCACTTTGAAGCTGTAAACCCTACCATGTAGGCTAGATGGGCACATTTGCTATCTTAATATCAAGATCGAGATCCTGTTAAGATCCTATGTTTTTTAGATCCTATGTAGGATCGAGATCATTGTTGGTATACGAGATCGTAAAATCGTAAGATATTAAGATCAAGATCGGGATGTTAACAACCTTGGTAATTCTCTTTTCTAAAATTTTACATATTCGTGCTAATATCACATGTGAGTTTATCGTTACAAATTAAATACCCACCACACAAAAAAATAATCGTCGAAAGTATATTACACCAATGCTCTAATTAAAGATATAAACGAGAAGACCACAATGGCGTAACTTGTTTCGTCTAACGATTAACATTTTTTGAGATAATTAATTTTAGAAAATAAAAGAAAAGTGGGTTTTTGTTTTGGAGGTATTTGTGTCGGCTTATGTTACGGGCTTATAAGCTTATGTAAATTTTGATAAGCTCATAAGCCTAACATTTCCAGTTTATGAACTTATCAAGTTGAGCTTATGAGCTTAATAAGCCATAAGTTCAAGTGGATAAACTCATAAACTCATAAGCCAAAAACATTGGGTTTATAAGCTTATCAAAATTTACATAACCTCATAAGAAAAACAAACATCCCAATCTTTCACATCAAATTACAATGAAATAAATGACTAAGATTATATTTTTTATAACTTAAAAAGGTACATGTCTGAATTGATCATTTCTTTTGTTTAATTAGTTTTAAGTCATAATATAATGGTGAACTTGAAATATTTAGTGGATAAATTGTAAAAGAAGGTTTATGGATTTAGGGGTTTGGTATTCCTATTCCTATAACATATATTTATGACAAATATATTATTATTATATTATGTAAAATATAATTTTTAAAAGTTCTAAAAAAGACCCTTAGAGTTATTGTTTTTATACAAAACCCATCCCTCCACTTTCAAGATATTCTTTTTTAACCCTTTCATATTTGTAAAGTATTAATTTTAATATATAAATTATATTAAATTATTAATATTTTTATTTATCTTATAACATATTAAAGCTACAATTAAAAAAATAAATCATGCTTGGTAACGAGTTTGAATAAGGTTGAAGACATTTATCGACTTTAAGAGTGATTACATTTCCCAAAAACACAAAACAAATTGTATTAAATATGAAATTGTTTTCGTGTAAAATTTTATATATTTATAACACGCAACAATTAACGGAGATTAAAAAACGCTTAAAAAGATGATTGGTAGATATATAAGGACGGAACAAAAAGTTAAGTATGTTTGTCTGAATTATATACCACAACAAAAACACAAGAAAACATGTCAAAAAATTTAAATGATTAGTGAATTATATTATATACCACAACCAGGGACGGAGCTTGAACAAGTTTAATGGAGGGGCCAAATTATATAGCTATCATTTTAGGGGGGGTCATTTTACAAAATTTTGAGCATGTTGTATGAAAATGTCTACTAGTATAAGTAAAAAAGTTAAAATTTATGCCTAATGTCAAAAAAGTGGGTTGGGGGGGGGGGGGGGGGGGGGGGGGGGGGGGCCATAACCCCTTTTGGTCTTAACTATCCTCCGTCCCTGACCACAACAAAGCAAAAGGAAGGAACAACCCTTATTCGTAACAAGTATTAGAATATGAAAGAAACAAAAAGTTAAGTATGTTTGTGTTATAAGGTAGGTAGTTAGTAGATTCTTTTTATGGATTTAAAAAAAAACAACTCTAAGTTATTTATATTATTTAAATCGAAACATAAGAATATCACTTCAAAAACCCTGATACAGTAGAAAAGAAAGAAAAAAGAATGGGGTTTATTTTTTGAATCGGTTTTTTTAAAAAAACCGTTCAAATAATGGATTCTAGATGGTTAATTAAAAAAGTGATAAAACTTAGCAGTAAATTAGCATTCAAACTTTTATTTTTATTTTATATTTTTATGCTCTATTGAGACATAAATTTTTTAAAAGTTATTAAATTGATTAAATCTCAATTAATATTCAATAAATATAAATATATAAGATAAACGTTGAACCACATCCAATATGATCGAAGATGAATTCTTCTTTTATTTAACTTTCGTAAATAACATAATTTAGATACATCGTGGCAAAAAGGGTCAAAGATAGGGTTTGGCACTTGAAATAGTCCGAATTACGATCTCTGCATATACCAAAAGGTGGCATGAAATATACACTTCTTTGACCCGGCACTTGTTGAAAAAAAAAAAAAAACTTTTATCACAACCAAGACATCATGTTGAATGCAAATCGGTTGGTGGACTGTTCCAAATTCATCATAGTCGGCATTTGATTGTTAAGAACTTGCCATATGTTGTTGTTAATAGGTGCAGACGTACTTTTCCAAGAACTGAAGGGGTTTTTTTTATTTTTTTTTCTTTATCAATCTCTATTTTAAGAATAAAGTTTGATTTCTTTACGCTTCTACTTCCAAGTTCCATGTCCAGCGGCTTATCCGAGTGGGCCAAGAACATTTTAAGGCCCAATTCCACGATCTCTATGTGTTTTAAGTAAGGTTTGAGATGCAATTACAAACCCAACAAAAACAGCTACAAAACGAAAATATTATTCTATGAAATATAACAATTTCAATTTGTCTTGAAATAAAAATGAAATTCCACAATTGTTTCAAGGGTGTCCTCTCCGAGCCAAATTTTAGTTTATTAGTGCTTAATGTGTTTGTATGTTGAGCTAGCGCAGGTGAAATATGAATGTGCACGTGTAAGTGAATAGAGTTGTATGAGTGTGTGCAGGTTTTTTACATGTATAAATGTGCGTGTTTGGTTATATGTGCATCATCTTGACGGGTATGTGTAAATGCCCAATACTCTAATTGAATCTTTGCCTTTTGAATCCCAACACTTGTATGTGAGCGGAAATCACATATAATAGCTGTCAATGGCGAAGTATCAATAATAAGAACAAGAAGAAGATGAATATAGTTGAAAAATTGATTGTATTAATTATTGATAAATTGAAACAATTACAATAGAAAGAATCAATCCGCTAACTCGGTTTACCTCCCACAATAATAGAATATCTTGTTCTATTATAAGACTCTCTCTTCAATGGATAAAAACGTTCCTCACAATATAGGGTGAAAATACACCCACAAATGAACCCTCATACGTGTATTTATAGGCAAACAAACCATGTAAAGTGGCTAGTAGTGCAGTTAAGGATAACCACGCGACTAGGTCGTGCACTACTAGCTAGTAGGGCCAAACTAAAAAGTCAACTGATAAGTGTTTTGTCTCATGGATAAAGTCCACTATACTTGCATGTTTTTACAACTCGGTTCTAAATCATATAACTACTCTTTAACCAAGCTACTTGACATTGAATCATGCATCAACAAACCCCCATTGGCAATAGCTTGAAACTTGTAAATCTTCTAGTAAGTTCCGAGTCCGTGTAAGTGTGGGTTTCTTCAATTTGTAAACTTCCTCTTTGTCTTCAAAACATTGATCTTTAGTCCTCTTCAAACACTCTTTGTTTCGTTTTCAAGTCATCTTTAATCCATCTTCCATCTTCAATTCCAACTTATTGGTCCAATATCGTACCAACTATTCCTTGCAGTCATACATTACTTCCAAACACAAGTATATGCAATTTTTTTTTTCCATTTCAAAGATTTGTTTGTTTAAAGTAACTCGAAATAATGGTTTTGGTTTCAAAATCTTTTGATCATAGTTTGTGACAAAGAATAAAATAAATCGTTTTGTGGCAAACTAAACTAAAAGCTTAAGCATAAAAACTTTTTGGTTTTTCATCTATAAACTATATATACAGTAGAAACGAAAGATAAATTTTTTTTGTAAGGGAGCTAATCTACTTTTGGGATCATATAATCATAAGTGGAATCATAAGAATAATCCGATTATTAGTATGTTTGTCCTACTAAGTACAACATATATATCATAAAAGCAATCACCCAATTATTTAATTATATCTACTTTATGGAAGCCACTTACATTTATACTTTATTTTGCCCTCTTTTTAAAAAAAAAATTTCATTGAGATTTCATAACCTCATAACTTGACTTGACCATTGTCCATGGATTAACAAATGTCACCTTATTAGATTTATATCTAATAACTAGCATTGGATTGTATCGAGTTTGATGTTGCACACATTCAAGTGAATACGTATAAAGACGTTTAGGTTACCCCCTACTTTACACTATGCCCCTAAATCATGTATTTAACTAACAAGAAAAAATAGTAATCTACATACAATATGTACATCTTAAATGCAACTTTTACTCTAATATATAACGATGTACACACTTCAACTCGGAGTTGCTAAAACGGCTTTATACTCCGTATTGAAGTTCGCATACATCCGTTTAGGATTTATAGTACCCACATGCCCCATCTCCCGCCGATGGTATCTTATAGTACATACGTTCCCAAATGTAACAATGCCCATAAATTATCATATAACCCTAATTGGTTGAATTTCAGCTCTTTGAGCACTAAACACAACAAATATCAGTACTATTGTACCCTTTATTTTCTATTTTTCAAATGTTTATTTGTTTTTCTAAGTAAATTTTCTTTCTTTTTCTTTCTTTTCATATATATATATATATATATATAGAGGTTTATATATATATATATATATATATATATATATATATATATATATATATATATATATATATATATATATATATATATATATATATATTTTGGTAAAGGGGATACAATTTTAGCAAAACTTTTATAAATAAATAATAATCACAGTACATGAGATGAAAGGTTTATCAAGCTAGAAAAACATAAAAGACACATGGATTGGGGCATACCAATCACCCCAACCACACGAACCACTGACACAAACAACACCCATCTAACTAAAAGCTTCTAAGGGATTACTCATAGCTCGCTAAATCACCAATCCTCCACATGGTCAATACTTGATTAACTTCAGAAGAATTATAGAACTTTAAAGAACTAATCTTTAGCCGCAAGTAAATTACTCGAAATATTTGGTCAATCGATCTAGAGCCTCGTTTAAATAAACGATTAGTCTTTTCTTGCCAAAAATGATAGACTGAAGCACCTATGACTAGCCAACCAATAGTACCTTAAACACTTTGTACTTTCAAAAAAGATTCCAAAAACTTAACCATTTCCGAAACAAGAACAATATTTCGTGTGAACTTTGCAAACGGACACAAGCGTAACCAAACTTGCCTCGGAAAATCACATTCAAAAAAGACATGGTCTTGTGTATCAGGTTGATTATTGCAGAAGAGACACACCTCATTTATCCCCAAAACTTCCCACATCCGAAGTGTATCCTACGTTTTGAGTTTGTTGCGTAAAATCCGCCATAACACAATGGCATGTCGCGGGATACAATGAGTAAACCAGGCTACCTTATACCACGAAACAGGCATGTCTCTATGACGTATTGAATCCCAAACCATGCTACCATGCTGGCCGAAAACTAGAGCAAGCTTCCATCTAGCAAAGTTCATCATTTTTTTTCTTTTCATATATATATATATATATATATATATATATATATATATATATATATATATATATATATATATTGGGGTTCGGCTACAAACCACCCTTAAAATACAAAAGGTAGGAACACTCTAAAATCAATTTAAAAATAGTAAAAAAAATGTTTTTGTTAAAAATATTTCGGAGAATCATCCTAAAATAACCTCTAGAATCATTTTATGAAATAAAAAAAAATTGATTTTTTTTCGAAATTTTTTATTTTTAAAAATTTGGATGCATTTTTTCGGTAGATGCATTTTTTTAGAAAAGTCGATGTATTTTCAAAAATAAGATGCATTTTAACTCAATTTGTTTGTAATATTAATAATAAGATTCAGTTTTATCCATAAATTAGATGCATATTTGAAAATAAGTAGATGTATTTTTTAAAAATTAAAAAAAATGTATCTACCGAAAAAATTCATCTACTTTTTTTTTCCGAAAAAAATCAATTTTTTTTTTCATAAAAAGATTCTGGAGGTTATTTTAGGAAGATTCTCCGAAAAAATGTGAATTTTTTTTTTTTTTAACTATTTTTAAATAATTTTTTAAAACGTTCTTACCGTTCCTATACTTCAAGTCGTTCTTACTGGATCTCATTACTATATATATACATACATATATATATATATATATATATATATATATATATATATATATATATATATATATATATATATATATATATATATATATATATATATATATATATATATATATATATATATATATATATATATATATATATGGTTAGGTTAACGTGAGAAAACATCTTATCGAGAAAAAAATGGTATGAAGGGTTGTGAGCCTTTGATTAATTAAATCAAATGTTAAAATTAAGTGTGACAATTTTGTAATTAATTAAAAAGAATAAAAAGCTAGAAATGGTAGAATGGGTAATTCGCAGGGAGAGGGGGTTTCCCTAACAAAATTAAATAAGAAAAAAATCCAAAATTTTCAAACTACCATAACTTTTGCGTAATAGAAAAACTTATTAAAATTTCACCGTTAAATCAAACACTTGATTCTCTTTGAAATGAGATCGGTCATGACATAGTTATTTTAAAAAAAGAACAAAAAATTTGGTGTTTTTAAAAAAAATATTATATCTTTTAAATAAAAATGTGTTTTTTTATAATTATTTTAGCAAAAGTTTACAATTTTGTGTTTTTCAAATTAATATAAAAAAAAAATCGAAAAAAAAATTAAAAATTGTCGGTTTTTTTTTCTAGTTATAATTTTATTTCATCATACTTATCTTACATAAAATTCGTTGCATCATATTTGTATTGCATCATATGTATAATCTGTTGCATCATATTTGTAAATTGTGTTGTATCATATGTACATAATTTTATTACATCATAATTATATTTATTGCATCTAGTTAAAATATTTAAATCACTATTACAATAATATTGCAATGATTTTATATGATTACGATGTTAATCGAATTTTACATCATTGCATCATCGTTAAAAGTTTGTTGTATTATAGGTAAGAAGAATATTATTTTATCATAATTATTGTATCATCATTAAATTTCTATTGTATTATATTACGAATATAGCTCTCAACTAATCATTGAAATACTTGAGAAAACTATGTCAATTCAATTTTTTATAAGATATTGGTCATACCTACTAATACATCAATCCTAGTCTTATGACTCGATTGGTTTTAAAAGTTGATGATGTACTATCATTTCCCATGGTTTTTATAAACTTTTACTCCCCCTCTTTTTTATGTTTAAATGTTTTTGTAAATTGGTTTTTCTTGGTTTTCAATGCCACGATCAAAGTTTAGATTTTAAAACCATTTTCAAAGATTTAATCTTTCATGTGAAGCTTAATACTTAAGAATGAGTCCGCAAACTGTTTTGTTGCGAAGTCTATCTCCTTCACACAAAAATTACACAACTTTCGGGTACCCATTTGAACTTGGGTTCTTTGTAATTAGCAAAATAAGCATAAGCTATGTCAATTAATTGTAAAGAAAATGAACATTTCTCCGGGGAACACTTGGTTGAAGTTTTCGACGTAGGTGTCGATGTTTCCGGTTTTTGTGAAGAATTAGGAATCCCTTTTTGGATGAGTTGGTGAACATTTACTCGTTGCACCATTTTTGAGAAATTGTTTTGGTGCAAGCTTCAATAACTCGGGAATTGGATGAGCAACCGATTTTGATTTTGACTTAGGCTCGTAAAACAACGATTTAGTTGAAGAATTTTCTTTTCGAATACCCTGTTTAGATGTATGTTTATACAAGTTTTCTCATGTTTTCTCAAAGGTTGGTCACAAATATAAATCATAGTATTCTTTTGTCGCAGTGTTTGTACTTGAGTCAGATTTCTTTATTTGAAAACATTTCGGAGTGACAAATGTTCTATCCGAATTCGGTTTCTTGGAATATTTCTTATTCTTGTGTTGCTCACACTTCATATTCTTAAGACCTCCTTTTAATTCAAAATTTTTGGATTTTCAATAATCATTATCCAAAGCACAAGTCTTTTTCTTTTTATGCACACTTTGATCATTAATAGATACATGATCTTCAACAAGTAGAGTTGCAGTCACTAAGTCTTTGATATCATCTATAACGGGCATAGGAACGTACGTCCTAGATGGTGGAATAGCATGATATCCTAAACCCTTTTAAGATTTTGTATATGTACGTTGAGAATTGATCATTTGATCCAAAATAAGCGAAGAAGATGACAAATTTGAAATTTCCACTTTCAAATTTTGCTTTCTCTTTTCTTAGCAAATCAATTTCACCATACGGACCGTCAATAGTACTCGTTGATGTTGAATGATGGATAATTAACTTTGTCATCGGAAATATGAATTGTATAAAGATTGTTATAATAATCAGAAATTGTATATGAGGCATATATAGATATTGGAGTACATCATATGTCCGTGAAGTATTATGAATTTTATTGATAAGATTTTGCTAAAATCAATACATCTTATGATAAGAATTTTTTTTGATTTGATGTTATATTTAGTAATGAGGGACTAAGATGATCAAACAAATGTTGTATGTTGATTTTAATAAGGATATTAGTAAATTATCGTGACGATCAGAATAAGTATTTTTGTCAAAGAAAATTGTGACATAGAGATAATTAAAGGACCGAATAATTTAATCATAATCGTATTAAGAAGTTTGTTTTATTAGAAAGATTTTATTGAACTATTTCTTTTTATGTAATATAGTATGGTGATAAATTCCTGTAATAATAGTAATCGAGTATCTTTTCGCAAATACAAAGAATGTAAATGATAAGTGTGGAGAATTAAGATGTTATTGTGTAAGGTAGAATGTAGAAGTTACTGCCATATTTCAAGGGATTATGGAAATAATGTGAGAAATGTGTTAAATAGCAGTGATAAATTAATAAGTCATATAACTACCGAGAATTCAAATTAGATGTTATTTTTGAATTGTTTGGTAACTTAGAAAAATTCGATTTAAGAGTTTAAATGTAATTTTGATGTGATAATCCTTGCGAAGAATTCTTATAAGACTAATGTTAGATTTAAGAATTAAGGAAGATCTTGCTAAAAGAATAGTGATATATTTTGAGATATGATAAGGCGATTTAAGACTATAGTAAAGATGATAATCTTTATGCCTAGTTGAGAATTGTTTTATGTTTAAGTTGATTATTAGTATTGAAAATTTCGGTTGTGATCGATAATAATCTACACCTTAGAGTGTAAGGTAGAATTTTATTGTTACGAAGTTGATAAAAGTTATATGGAACAATAAAGGATTCAAAGTTAGGATTGAAACTCTATTAATTATTATACTCGTTAATCCCTTGATTTATTCTCAACTTGGGTTATTAAGTTATGACAACTTCAACGAAGTAAGTACAAAGGAAATTGATTATTAAATTAACACGGGGATAATTTAATTTAAAGAGTTTATGTAAAGATTTATCTGGATGAAGCTAGGCATTGCGAAATATATTTTTGTATAAATCAATTTTGAATTGGAAAGAATGCCATTATTTGGCTTCAGGGCTTATTCAGATGAAAACTGGAAACGAAAGTCGATACATAAAAAGTGTTAATGATAATTCTTATAAATTTAGAGTGAATTTGATCACCGTATATCAGTTATAGACAGATGAGTAAAATTAAAAGATGGTTTTAATGTTAAAAGATATGTTAAGGTCAAGTGAAATAGAATTGGATGATAGCTAGAATAGTCATTTACCGTTCGTGGAATTTTTTGATACCTTTGAGATGGCCCTGTGATATGCCTTATGGGTAAAGGTTTTGAACTTCAACTTGTTAGTTAAAAGTGGGAGAAAAACAGTTTTATGATTCAGAAGTTGGTTATATATCGATAGAGTTATCTATACTCAAATTTGATCATGAATAGCTAGAGAGCATCAAAAGGAATATTTTAATGGATGACATGAATCAAAAACCTTTTATAATATGGAGATCGAAAGGGTTAGTAATCCGCGGAAGGATTATACGGAAAAGTTTATGAATTAGTTAAAATTCTAGCTATACTTGTTCAAATCTATTTCCTTTATAGGAGGTAAAAGTGTATGAACTTAAGGCCCTTATTCATTTTAAGTTGATTCGGAATATCCGAAATTATGTTGCAATTGATATCAATCCTGAATCACTTCGAAGTATGAAATATTATTATTATAATGATAATGTTGAATGGAATTGTAACGATCCGATTTTGTTAAAAAGGACTATTAGTGTAATAAGTTTTGGTTTAGGAACATTTTTGTAAGGAAATAAACACTTTGTGTTAAAAGTGTCGTTATGGAAATCTTTAAGGTTTATTTTGTAATTAGTTAAATAAATCCTATAAGATTACCTCACTTGAAAGAAAGCAGCATCAAAGTCACACATTGCAAGTGTGTCTGTGTGTTTTTGCGTTAAGAGAAAACAAAAAGAAAGAAAAATATCGGTTTCACCATTTCGATCCGTTTGATCATCAAAGCCTTGTCGGATAACCAAACGAACCACATATTTGGACTCCTGGAGCTGCAAGGAGTAATTTGGTGGTGTCAAAATTTGATTTCGTGAAGGTTGGCGACAAATCATACCGAAACCCACTTCGTTTACGGAAGGTATAACGATATTTTTACGTTATATACACCGTTTACTATCGTTCAAAAGTGTTTTGGTCGAGTTTGGGAGTTGGTATTAACAGTGGCGAAGCCAGGATCAAACTGAAGGTAGGTCCAATGACCAGAGTATTCGGTCAAACGGTTCGACCTGGTCAGTTGGGTCGAACGGTTTGGTTGGTCAAATGGATCGGTTCGAAGATGAATATAAATAAATGATGGATAAAAAAGATAAAATTAACAAATTATAGTAACAAACAAACCACAAGTACTAAAATCACATTATTTTCATGAGCAAAGAATAAGTTTTATGCAAATCGTTTATTTTATAAGAGTAATATGACTATAAACAAAAACGAACTATGAAAATAAATATAATAATGTGTAATTATAAAACAAATATAGTGTTCGTGTGTAATAGGAAATAAAGACAACGTAAAAAGAGTTTGGAAAGGGTTATATTTAATTTGGCTATTCATTACTTTTAGAAAACTTAAAATATATTTTGAAGATTGTACAATTCAAAAAATAAAACAAACTAAATGTAAGGTATGAGAATTGAACCCTTGACATAAATCTACACATGTTCCCTGCATAAAGTTTCCAACCAGTTGGGTAAACTCCTCATCTTGTATATCTTTTAGAAATTGTAATATTACCCAGTTCCCTTTACAACTTTTAGATAGGTCCTCCGAAAAATTTATACATCGCTACTAAACGATTTCGTAAAATAAGGTAGGTCCGAGGACATGCCTTACTCTAATGTAGATTCGACCCTGGGTATTAATGGAGGTTGCAGTTCTAGCGACCAAGAAGAACCAGGTGCCAACCGGCGTCTGGCTCGGCCCAAGCAGGGGCTGGCTAAGCCCAAGCGGTGGCTGGCTCAGCCCAACAGGCGGTTGGATGCGTTGTTTCGGGTTATTTTTTTTTTCCGTTACGTGTTTTAAGTTTAATCCTTTGAAATTTGTTTTAAGATTAGTTAATCAATAGCATTTGATCAGGTTGTGAGTAGCTTTGATCGTCAGGATAGCTGCTGCTGCTGGATTTGTCGAGGTGAGTACAATATCGTTTTATAAACCGAGCATCATGACAAAATGACGTTGAAACAGTAAAGAATGTTTATAAGTGATATTTTGATCAAATATTGATAAAACCATTACAAGATAACATTTTTTTTATTTATGAAAATGAGTAGTGGTAGCTACTCGTGTTCGGTTTAGTGTATATTACAATGAAGTACACTTTCGTTTAAATTATATATGTTATATAATTGTTATTGTTGTGATTTATTTTATGCATTATAAGGAGTTTTCCTTAGTTTTGAATAAGAAGCCTTGCTTTGATTACGGATAGTGTAAGTGCTCGTAGATATGTGTTGACGAGATCTAGTACCATTAAGTAGGTGTCCAGTGCTAGCACTTAAAGATGGTTGCGGTGAATTCTAGACCTGCTTGAAAACACGAGGTATTGAGTGTAGGCTCATACTCGTTGGGTCAATGACAACCATCAGATGGGAATGGGGAAGTGTGGTCGTTGACGGACTGCGGATCCTCTACTTAACGACAACGCATTGATTTGCAAATCCGGAGTAGTGAAAGCTTATATTTCTGGTTATTATAAAGATTGGGAGTCGCGCCCCAATGCTTTGAATAATATGGTGAAATGGGTGAGTAACGAACGAGGTACTTACCCTAGGGCATAAGAGGGACGCTATTGTTATGATTTATTAGGGCATAAGATGGACCCTAGTGAACTTTTGGTTAATCAATGAATTATTATGAACTTGATACGTGAGATATTCATTTATATAATGATAATGATTTATTTATTACCTGTTATTGAAGTGGTGGGTATGGATTAGGTTAGTAAAGACTTAATATATTTCTTTCTAAACTGTGTTGAATAGTCTTTACTAATATTATTGTCTCACTAGCTTTAAGCTAATAATGTTTTTCCAAACCTGTATTTTGCTCGTAGGTTGCCTAGTTGCTTGGTGAGTTAGGATTGCTTTTGGGTAGCTTGTATTTCCCCATATTGGAAACCTTGCCGGCTTGTATAATAATTTTTATACGTTATAAACGTTTACGTAACGAATGGTGCTTTGAATGACTGAATTTTATGAACCGCAAATCACGTATTTATTTCATTCCGCTGTATTAACTCTGATAGTCAAAAATGTTTTTGAAAAACATGAGTTTTGAAACCATGTCATTACAATTTAGGTCTATTTTAATTGAAATTACTTATTAATAATTATGTATATATATAATTATTTCAGGTGGATAATAAGTTATCATGAGAAATCATAGATTTATTTTATCTATATCCATATTTGATCTACTAAAATTTACAAAATCCTTATCGATATACATATCAATATCATGATCCATATCCATTATTCATACATTTATTTTATCTGTATCCACCACAAGTGGATCGAAATCATAGATATATATATCTAGTCGAGTGACAATTGTCATCTCTATTTGCAACTATAAAATTTTTATTAGTTTGTATAGTGTTGTTTAAAATTGGCCAAAATGCATTTTAGTACCATCAACTTGATTGAGTATAAGTTTCAATACCCTGAACTATTAAAGATGAATAAAGGTACCTTGAACTTTGCAAAGTGAAATTTCTAGTACTCTAAACGGTGTTTGAAGTTTGGATATTAAGGTTTTTGTGAGGTTTCGTATGAATTTATCTTTTAATGGTGAATTGAAATGTAGAACAATTTGACTCGTTAGTCCTCATCTTCAGTCATCAATTCAGTTCGGTCTATTCCAACGCACAACCCGTCGTAATGCTTTGTTAGAGCGGACCGAATCGACAAACCAGACCTAATCCCATTGACCAAAACGGACCTAACACATCCCGATCCGTTCTTCGGTTTTATACTCTTCGATATTTCACGTCTAGAGTCGGTTTTGATTTTTCTCGGGGCGACTTGGTTTACACACGATACTCAACTCTAGGTGTAGGGTAATAAATATATTAATTAGTGAAATTTTTATTACCCTAAACGATGTTTAAATTTTGAATTTTAAGGTTTTTGTGAGGATATCATATGAATTTATCTTTTAATGTTGAGTAGAAATGTAAAACAACTTGACTCGTTAGTCCTCATCTTCGGTCATCAATTCAGTTTTGTTTATTACAACGCACAACCCGACGTAATGATTTGTTAGAGCGGACCGAATCAACAAACCGAACCTAATCGGATTGACCAAAACGACATTATGATCTCGGTAGTGGTCCTATACTTTTCGATATGTCAGGTCTCAAGTCGCTTTTAGACACAATATTCAGCCTTCTCTGTAAAGTACTAAAAATTCTAATTAGTCAAGTTTTGGATACTAATAATCTTAATTAGCCAAATTCAATGAACTATTCTCCACCTTTAATAGTTCAGGATACGAAAAACTTCTCACAATCGAATTAATGGTACTAAACGATATTTTGATCTTTAAAATTTCAATAAAGCAAATAGATATAGAAATGTGGAAGGTTGTGGATATGAAAGATGAATATGATATAATATAATTGTGATAGCATATATTATATATCTTTGATTTGATTGCCAATAATTTAGGTTTGATGTCACCATTTTTCCATTTTAGCTCAACAAGTATATTAAATAAAAAGACTACCCACCATCCACCAATCAAACCCTATAAAGATATTCAAAATACTCCCGATTCATAGCCATGGATAACGGATAAATAAATTAATCGAAGATCAAGACAGAACATTTGCATTATAGGTCATGGCATGACACTTTTGATCATTCAAATACGAAATATTAAAAGTGATGGATCAAAAAGGATATCCATAAATGGCATATAGTTGAAGAACCGTAACCATCCAAAGACAAATGGCAAAACGGAATAAAGTGATTCGAATGATAATACAAATGGATGTATTATTATACGTATTAATATGAGATAATGATTGACTATAGATGAAACTCTTTTCTTCAATTTTCGGATATACCTTTTTAAGAGCGGTCAAACGATTATGGTATATTTAATGAAACATGACCTCCTTGTATTTTGTTGACGGTTTTGTAGATGGTTATTGTGTATGTTTACCTATATTATTATTTATGCATTTAATTTCTAAGTTATCTATAACTCGGAAGGCTATGGTTAGAAAAATACATAATTAGTTATATTAAAGGAGGAGATTTATAAGAAAAACATTAATTTGGATAAAAATAATTTCGTGTAACAGGAAGTACAATTTTAGGATTAAATCAAGAACATGTCCTCCGTAGAAGTTTGATTGTCTCGCAACATGTTATTACAATGTATCACAAACTCATCATCCATCCCACACGTTATTGATACTTCATTTTCACGATAATCACTCACCAAGTTGAACTCGTTGACGATCGCACTGAGTGACTCGAATTGGCTAGTCAATTCATCGAACTGAGCTCTAAGGACCGAGTTCTCAGATTCTATCTTGAGGAACATAAGAGTTGTATCTTTCAAGTTGATGGCCATGTATTTGTTGTCACTAACAAGTTGAGTCACTTGCCCGAGAAGATCATCCAAGTGTTTCTTCTTGCGTATCCTCGATCTCCTGGCGGATTCCCTGTTCGATATCATTCTTTTTCTCTTCCTCGAGACCGAAGCTTTGTGATCATCTGAACCCAACCCTGGGATCGGAGTTGACTCAGTATATTTGGTTATACCACAAGCTACCATGTTGATAATTAAAAATATATATAGTGGTGAATACAAACTAAAGAGAGAATATACGTACGTATAATACTAATGTAACCGGAAGGTGTTTTTTTTCACGAAAAGACGTAGAACCAATAGAGAAAGACAACGGAGAAAGATTGAACCAAGTGAGTGCAACGTCGGAGGGTGGTGGAGTTTATTGTGAAACCCGATAAGAAAGCTTCGCTGATCACCGGAGACATGATCACGACGGTGCAACAGCAAGAACGACCATGTATTAGTGATTCGATTCTTTGTGTTTTAGGAGACGGAAGTGACAAAGAAGGGAATGTATTTTAAGAAATATGGTAGGCATGTTGAGTGGAAACACTTATATATATTTCACCTACTTTAATTTGGTAAATGCCATTATTTTTAAATTTTCTATAGAGTAAATTACCCAAACGTTCCATATAGCGTGAAACAAATTTCCCGATTTCGATTTTATGGAAATATTTAGTATAAAGTATTCAAATAAAAATTAAAATAAAAAACATGGTTATAATTAAAAATATCACTATTAATCCTACAGGTCTTTCTCTTTTTTCAAAAGCTAGAGTTAATTACATAAAACGTTTCCATGTTTTTTAAAATTACGTCTTTCATCCGTAAGTTTTAAAAACTACATAACTTTAATAATTACGAAAACTAATTACCATTTTTATCTCTCAGATAGATTTTCGTAAAATTTGTTAAAATTATCGTTAACTAATTACATATTTCCTTTCTAAAACAGTTGTTCCTTAGAAATTAAGAACAAAAAAGATAATTAGTTTTCGTAAATGGACAATTTATGCAATTTTTTAAACTTAGAAACAAATTCATAATTTTAGATAAACTTTGTAAATGATTATGTAATTAATTCTTAGTAGAGTTAATTACATAAATCGTCCCTATGGTTTACTCAAAATTATAGATTTCGTCCATAAGTTTAAAAAGTTGCATAAATTTTCCAAGTTTAGAACTTAATTACGCTTTTCGTCCCTAATTTCTAATTTGCACCCGTAATTGGGGCAAACTTTAGGGACCAAATCCGTAATTGAGGGCAAACTTTAGCGACAAAATCCGTATTTGGAGCAAATCTCAGAGACGAAAAAGGTAATTAATTTCTAAATGTGGATGATTTATACAACCTTTTAAACTTAGGGACAAAATCCGTACATTAAGATAAACCTTAGGAACGATTTTTGTAATTAACTTTTTTTAGTAATATTCAGCCCAACATATTTATATACTTGTAGTCAATCATCGACGACATGTATCCCTTGTTAGCGCATCATTATCGATCATTACATATTTATTTCATCTCATTAGTGTTGTTTGTTCTATAAATCAAAAATCGCATGCACACAGAGGCGGCTCAAGCAATCCCAAAGGCTAAAGTGAAGTTTTAAAACGAGCCCTTTTTTAGATAAAATGTTATATTCAAAGTTTTTCTCCTTTTTTATATCAAATTTATTTTGATTAGCTTAGTTTGAATAATTAAATATATATTGGAGTGGCAAATAAAAGTAGTCTTAGTATTATTAAACTAAATGATTGACAATACAAATAAATTTAAGAATTACATATACAAAGGGAAATAATAATTAACCTCATAATAAATAATTTAGTGTCACGAAATAACAATTTAAAAAAGTCTTTACCAATTTGATATAGAACATAACCAAAAGCAAACAAACAATTCTTGTTACATTAATTTGTAGAACACGCAAGATAGACTTATAAAATAAACTCTAACTAGAAGATTACCCGTGGGGGTTCGCTGTCCTGTATATGTTCATGTTTTATAGCATGTTGATATTGATAACAATAGGTTAAAGCGGGTGTTGATAATAATCTTCTTAACCATCTTCGATAATTGTCTCTTTGCATGTACGACCGATTATCTTTTGCATGCACGAGTCTGTGGTTATAGCTTCAAGGTTTGTTGTAGCGTCTGATAGAATGACTCTTATGCTGTAGCTGCAAACGTTACAATAATGTTAGCATCTATTGCGACTATAACATCAGGTAATAAAAGTAGTATCTAGCATACAACAGCAACGAATACCGCTCTGTAACAGTAATACAGGTACCCTAATACTCTATCACATTAATACCGGTACTTTCAACGAACCCAAAAAAGTTATCCTTACGTACACACCTTAATAAGGAACCGGGTCGGTCTAACCGAAAATAAAAGGACGTATGCGAGGCTACGCTAAGAAATTTACAATATCAACTACACAGGGTCAGGGGAAAACAAAATACAAATATAAGGGAAATGTATGTCGACATAGTGCGAATCAATAACAAAGAAAACAAACCTACACCACTATCCTATAAACACAAAATTAAACCCACATTTTACCAAAAGCGTGTAACCTATCCAATCTAACATTAGCAAATATCAGTTATCAGTAACACCTAATGCCAGTCAATTAAGTCCTATAAACCGAAGATAAAGCCGACATATTCCAGACTGCTAACATTAGTAAGAATCTAAACCGGAAAAGTCAAATAAATCCTAAATAAAATAACCAAACCTATATCAATATCCTATAAACACAAGAACAATCCGACACATTTTCCAAAACAGCTAACAACAATACTAACCAATACCCAATACCACTCACTTACAATCAAAAAACAACACTGATAATCTCGACAAAAAATAGGTAATGAAGAAACAACGATACCTTTAAAGACAAATAGAGAAACCAATCACTTGCGCAAAAGCAACAGTCCACTTGAAAAAAAAAACGCTAAAGTAACTTCAACAAAACCTACGACACATGCAATGACAGAAAAATTAAAGACGAAAACACAAATTAACAAAATCAAGAGGACCATCACCTGAAGCAACACACAGATTGTAGAGGAGAAGAGTACACGTGTAACTCACTTACAAACCAAAGCAACGTAAGCAAAAATGTAAGAAGGCCATAGAAAATGGAGACCCAAATAGACGGTAGCCCAACAACGATAAGAAGCCCACTAAATTTGCACAAATCTCAACACATCAGCGTCACACGTTCTCCAGGTCCGAAGGGATCCAGTGCCCAATTACCGACTCCTCCCCGGATTTGCGTGGAATTTCTTTTAATCGTAACCATAGATTAATTTTTGCAATTTTAAGCTATAATCATCAAAAGTAGACCTTTTGCTGAGTAAAACTGTATGTAGTTCCACGAAACTTTAAAATCGATATCAATGAGTCAAAGCCTATAGTCTCCCTCAGCAACACCTATACAACATATAAAAAATGGTAAACAGCAACAAAACAAAATGCAATGCCTCACTCCAGTAAATATCAGTGAAAAAAATTAACCTGATTAGATGCGTTATTGCGAAGGAGATTGTTTAACAATTCAAGACAGTCCTGTGAGGTTTTATTGCAACAGATTTAGGATTTCGTGATAACAATTCAACCAATAAGAGTAGAAAACGATAAAGTGGAAAATTATAAGATATTAAATCACCTGTACAACAACACCGCCTTTTGAACCACCCTCTTCTCTAATGATACTAAAAATCTTCTCAAAAGCCCCCTCAAAGACCAAGATTTTTTGGATTTCCTAGTGACGTAATCAAAAGAGAATTAGGAAGGAAAATTAAAAAAAAACTTAACTTTATGCCAGTAAACAGGGGAAAGATTACCTCTGCTTCACGGGTCAAATAGGCGAGAAGTAATAAGGCCTCATTCCGAATGACCTAAAAAGGGAAATCAAAATTGTGTTTGAGGACAAAGAAGCATCATGTGGTACAAATTTAATGATATCAACAGCTATACCAGTACATACCTCCCGGTCCATAAGCATATCCATAAGACTAGTTATACCTTGAGTAATCGTAAGAATGGGTTCCTGTAACCTGAAGAAGACCTTAGTCGCTATGAACTAAATATCAAAAAATTGATAAACCACTACACACTGATCGGAAACTCGTACCGTATTGGAGAATTTGTTAAAAGTGCGGTTAATAGTTGAAGTGTATAATATCTTATATAGAAGTCATCCTCTCCCTGTAAAAACACTTGATAATTAATCACATAGTCATAACTCATAACACAATCAATTCCTGTATTAATCGTTTGAAGCCTTACCAGCAGGCTTAAAAGAGGCGAAATGCTTTGCCCTTATCGTGATAAAAGATCAGTATTCATCAAAGCTGGTTGAACTTCATTTGGTTACAGTTTCACATGCGCAATAGATGTCAACGCACTCACAAGCGTCTCAACAGCCCCTCTAACCATTTCAACATCGTCGCGTTCCCTCAAAACACCCAATATTACGGGAAAACCTGCAATAGTCAAGTTTTCACTGTGTAGTAGATTATTAATTTATACGCCTAAGATGCTAATATAAGACCAACACACAGACACCCATTTCCCCGAAAGCTAGTTAAACGGAATGACTTTCTGCACCAAAAGATTGAAGCTCCGTCATTGCGTTTCTTCTATCCTCCGGAAGCTTACCATTATTTAGTGGAGGCGGTTCTAGAGCTGAAGTAGGATCTTGTTCATAATCCTTGTACAACCTGTAAAACGGCGGTGGAGGTGGATAAGTAGCGGTTGCCATTAACAAACAGATCTACCTGAAACATCAAAAACCAATCAACATTTAAACAAAACCGTAAATGAAAAAACGACTAAACAATACATCTACAAAAAACAATGACCAACTCCAAAACACTAATATGTTTACGGATATTTGATGAAACCGCATACAGCAACGTTATACGAATTTTTCTTAATAATGACTAATGTGCAGACACATAAACCTTCTTAATAATAACAAACAAAAGGCGCTAATATAAACCGGACACACGAAAAATCAACACATATAAGCTTGTAAGTAAACCGGAAACACGAAAAATCACCACATATAAGATCGTAACTAAACCGAACTTTAACATACACCGAAGACACGAGCAATGTCACAAATCACAATTGGCAGTTAAATCTAGGGTTTCGAATTTCAGTCAAACAAATATAAATTTTTAACTAAAAAGTCAGCTAAACAAAAAAAATTACAAATTTCGAATTTAAATCCACAGAATTATAGAAAAATTGAAAATATTGTTCACATAATTCAATTTAAGATTTACTAATCAGGTAACAAAAAAAATCACAAACAATAACAAAAGATGAAGAACAGAAGGAAGGCAGGTGTCGGGGTATATCGCCGACTTTGAGTAAAGGGGTGGAGCGGTTTCTAGTTGAGTGATTATAATGAAGCGACAAGGAAGACCCAATAACAAAAGATTACAAAAACTTGCCTGGGAAGCGTTCAAGAACAGCAATGCAGTGTGAACAACAATCGGAAAAAGAAACACAAAAAGATGAAGAACAGAAGGAAGGCAGGTGTCATTTTTGAAACTTAGCAAAGCCCAAACAGATTAAAATATTATTCCCGCAAGAGATTTATGACATTTAAATAGAAAGGTAATAAAACCCCTATAAATTAATAATATTGGAATCAAGATATTTTATTAATATAGCGAGTAATTATTATATCGATAATAAATTATAACTTAAAGGGTTAATGCACCCCAGGGTCACTCTACTATTCGAGATAATCCAATTGGGTGATTGAACAAAAAAAAGTTGTAAAGTTTTAATTCTACTTTCAAAAAACTTTAAAACCATCACTTTCTATTTGCAAAATGATTAAGTTCGTCATGTGGGTCCAAAACCACCGGCTAGCAGCAGGTAACTTGAACACATAGACCAAATCAAATTTCCAAGTCATTCTTTTTTTTCCTCCTTAATGACACATCATACACCCCCTTTTTAAATCCACATCATACACCCCCTCTCTCACCATTCATCTTCTCCACTTTTCTTTCACCACCATCACCTCCCTCCACCCGAAACCCACCACCACCGTCACTTTTTCACCACCACAACCTCCCTCCACCCGAAACCCACCACCACCGCCACTTTTTCACCACCACAACCTCCCTCCACCCGAATCCCACCACCACCGCCACTTATTCACCACCACCACCTCCCTCCACCCGAATCCCACCACCACCGTCACTTTTTCACCACCACAACCTTCCTCCACCCGAAACCCACCATCACCGCCACTTATTCACCACCACCACCTCCCTCCACCCGAAACCCACCACCATCGCCACTTTTTCTCCACCACCACCTCCCTCCACCCGAAACCCACCATCACCGCCACTTTTTCACCACCACCACCTCCCTCCACCCGAAACCCACCACCACCGCCACTTTTTCTCCACCACCACCTCCCTCCACCCGAAACCCACCACCACCGCCCCCTCCCCTTCACCTTCACCGCCACCTCCCCTTCACCTTCAACAAATCAACGAACCGGAAAAAAAAAAAAAATAATAATAATCCCCTGTTACGCAGATTTGGGATCTAAGAAACTTTAGATCTTCATCGGGAGAAGGAATTATAATATTTGATTTCCACGCCATTTATATTGATTATTAGATTCACAAAAATAAAGGAATCATATATTATTTGGATTCTTGCTGCTCCCACTATTTGATTTTACCTCTTTGTTTTCAGCTTTCACATTCCTCTCTCATACCCTAAATACATTTTCATATCGATTCAAAATAATACTTTAACTTTGTTTAATATAATGAAAGCAATGAATACGATTAAATAATGAATGACCTGAGTTATTTTCTTTGTTTATATATATAATGAATGAATGAATTTGGATGAATATATGTGGTAGTGTGTGTTTTGAGGTGTTTTGTGTGTGAAAGAGAAGGAAAGAGAGAGAAATAATTTTGGGTGTTTGATCTGATAATTTTGAGGTGTTTTGTGTGTGAAAGAGAAGGAAAGAGAGAGAAATAATTTTGGATTTAAATAATTAGACCAGACACGTAGATTGCCACGTATTAACTATAAAAAACACGTTTGTTGCCACGTAGATTATTAAGCCACGTCATCCGGTAAAACTGACTGGTAACTTGCTATACCCCATAAAGTGATGCTTTTAAAGTTTATTTGAAAGTAGAATGAAAACTTTACAACTTTTTTTTGTTCAATCACCCAATTGGATTATCTCGAATAGTAGAGTGACCCTGGGGTGCATTAACCCTAACTTAAAAGGTTTTATATTTATGAGCAACTCTCAAATTAATGCATCCACCTTCAAAATTTCCATGCCCATTCACTTTACCTATTTGAGTAAAATAGAAACAAACACCTTCAAAACTCCCATTTACATTCACACAGAATGAACTTGTGTAGTTCAACGTATGTGAAAATTGTAAACTTTTAGGTTAATAACCTGTTAACTTGATCCTACAATTCGTCATAATAAGATATAATGTAGGTTGAATGTTGAATAAACGATTTTACTTCCGGTTTATATAAATGTTTTCATTTTATTTATGTGTCTGGACAAGGTCTAACATAGATACATAGTTTTGAACACTTTCACCACTACAAGAAAAGGGGCTTTTTGGGACGAACTTTTTTGGAACGGTTAAAAAAAAGGTGCCAAATACGTGTATTTGGCACTGTATGGATAGCCGTGCCAAAAATATTTGTATTTGGGACGGATATTAGAAAATCGTTCCAAATACCTATGCATTTGGGACGCACCGTAATAGTGGTGCCAATTGCATGTGTATTTGGAACAGTTTCAAATATCCGTGCCAAATACGCATGTATTTGGGACAGTCGGTACCTCAAGTCCTCAAGTGCCAAATACTCATATGAATTTAGAACGATTTCTAGAGCTTGTGCCAAATACTTGTGTATTTGGAACATATTTTTTAAAACCCGACCCAAATGCGTATTTCGTCTCACACGAGTGTTGACACAATTTTTTCTTTATTTTTTTTAATTTACATTCGATTTCATTCAATTCATCCCTCAATTTCCCTTCAATATCATATTTATAAGATCGGAATTCTATCTTAAAATCAATTGAATTAGTATATACTTATGCATCAATAACCTTCATCGCTACTCGACCAACTCAAATCACTTAAAACGAGTTTATTCCACTTTTTGTCAAGTTACCATTGTTTCATAAATATGGTAAATTTGTTTTTGTCAAGTTTCCATTGTTTTATATATAAGTTTTAAAAAATCATATTGCACACGCAAACATGTAGACAAATGAGGTCGTTCATGTGTGTCGGTTACTCACCGACGAAAATATATGTATGACTCAAATGTATGTAGTCTAACTTATAAGGTATATTATGTGATCATTTTCAACACTCACTGAACATGTATGTATAAGTCTTTTCAAAATATTAGGCAAGTAAGAAGAATGGCTCGAGTTGGCTCGGTTATTAAACAAGGTTAAATGAACTATTTTTAACATGTATGCGAAGTAGAAGAGCGCGACTCTCCTTTCAAAATAATGTTTTAAAACTGAGGTTGGCCTGGGCGGTTGAACCATGAACCAGTTTGATGACCAAAATTCAATTTTGACTGAAAAACCCGATTGAATCGCCGGTTAACTTATTGAACTGCCGATTAAACCGATTGAACCATGACGCGACAGCTTGGTTGGGACAATTTGAAAACCGATTTATAAAGCACCGTTTAAAACTAAAAAAACCTTATCTTAAATTAGAAAATTACATTTTAAACATTAATAATAATAAGTTATATTAAAACATAGAAAATATAAATATAAGTTGACCGATAGAAACCTTAAACTCGTCCTTGTTCCAAATTAGGTACCGCTTGAAATAAATTTCAGAAGAAAAGAGTCCCTCCATTGTTTCAATTCCCTCCAAAGTTTCCCTCCAATCTCACCGTATCACGATTTTTCCTCCACACAGATCGTAACTAAAATTAAAAATCTCACTAATATATATCTAGGATGATTTCCCCCAAATTTAGCAAATACCATAACCATAAGAAGTGCTTCTGCTACCTAGGGTTTATCAATTTTAGATATACTTCTATCTTAATTATTGAATTAATTGCTTGTATGATTTATTTGTCGATGTCCTTTTTCAGATGATATATATGTTTAATTGTTATAAATTGGTACGGATTATTTGTTAAGTAAAACCGCAAAATGATCAATGGGATGCTTTGAATGCGTGTCCTTAAAGTGATTTGGATCCTAATGTTGTTACTTGTTATTATCTTTTATGTGTTTATAACGGCTGCTTGGGATTTGTTAATAGAAACGACATTATAAAGGGTTATGATATCTTGATCCCAACTTGGGATTTGATCACTGATCTGCAACAAAATGATATATATGAGAATGTTTGGCTACTTTTGATATTATTATGTTTCATTTGTGTTATGGTGTTAAGTTTTATGAACATGTACTCGAAATAAACAATTTACCAGCCATATTATTGTTTGTAAGTGGATACTATCTTTATATATAAAGATATATGGCAATGATCTGACCAATATGTATTTACTACAATCTGTATAAACCCGTGTAAATTTCTATTTAATGTGTTAAATACGAGTAGTAAATACCAACACTTCACCAAATGCATTACAGTTTGTTTTCCCTTGTGAACTATCGTTTCAATCTAAAAAAGATTTGACGTAAGAAAGCAATAAAAATAATGAAGGTTTTGATTATCGGCATAAGACTCATGAGCATCATGGGGCTTTAATTCGGCCTTGTAGGTAGTGTAATCCACTGAACATATACTGAACATATTTTGTCCATAATACCCTGCTCCAATAAGAACATGATAACAATTGTTATGTCTTTTATTTGCAAAATGGCAGAAAGTATACAATTTGACTTTGAAAACCAACTAAAATAAATATGGAGTAGGTTTTAGTTAAGTTGCAGCAGGTGCTACTTAAGTGTGCTTATTTGATATGTGTAGGTTTTGAAAATGTAGTAACATATATCTTTGTCTATGTTGACATTAAATTATAACCAATGCCTTGACCTTATATCTTATATCTGCTATTTCTTATACTGTTAAGTTTCACCCATGGATAAATTGATTACGTGTTATAGACAATCCTCTATTCTGATCTTGTTTGTATAATTTCCATTGTATAGGTTTTAAGCCTTAAATATTATATCAAATGATATGCTAATCTATGTACTACTGTATTATTGCTATGTTTTCTTATTTTTTTAGAACGACATTGTATTGTTGCTATTGAGGTGTGCTAGATATTATTTGACATCAACGTTCAAACAACCTGTAGTTTTTTTACCTCTTCAATTGTCGTACCAGCCTAATAAAACATAAAGTTTCAAAGGTATTGTTGTCATTAGGGATGGATACAAGTTGGATGTATCTGAAGGACAGAACATCATCGCAATTTACGAAAGGTGTTGAGTTATTCTTGGAGTTGATATTTTCAGATGTAAGGCCAAGTTCTTTCAAAAAATGTCCATGTGCAAGTTGTGGTGGTCGTTTTTATAAAAATAGAATCACTATGAAAGATGATCTTATTGTTGGTGGTTTTATGGAAAACTACTTGCCTTGGTCACTTATGCATAATTTTGAGACACAACGGGATAATGACCAAAACGAGGAAGTGATCACAAATATTGAAAGGGATGGCATTGTTGGCATGGTACACGATGCAATGGGAATTCCGGATGTGGTTGAATCCGCTGATTTAGATGAAGGAATGATGGATGACGAGACCAAAAAAGTTTTTAAGATGTTAAAAGACGGACAACTACCTTTGTTTATAGGGAGTAAAAGATTCACATCGCTTTCTTTCATTACTCGACTTTTACATATAAAAGTACTTGGAGGGTGGTCAAACAAGTCATGCACGATGGTGCTTGAGTTGTTTTTTGAGGCACTTGAAGAAATAGGAGATGTTGTAATTCCAAAGTCGTATTATGATGCTAATAAAATAGTTTCTGATTTGGGTTTTTCTTACGAAACATGGGATGCCTGCCCGAATGATTGTATGTTATTTCGTGGTGATGATAAATTACTTGATAGATGTAGTATTTGTGATGCTTCGAGGTACAAAAAGTTTAACAATGACAAGCAAGATGATGACGACAAATTGACTCCGAAAAAGAAGATTCCTGCTAAAAAAGTACGTTATTTTCCATTGAAACCAAGGTTAAAGCGGCTATTTATGTCTTCTCACAGTGCATCTCAAATGACATGGCATTCAAAGGAACGGGTGGATGATGGGTTAATGAGGCATCCTCCAGATAGTCCAGCATGGAAAATGTTTGATCAGAAATATCCAAAATTTGGGCGTGAAAGTCGTAATGTTAGACTTGTGTTAGCATGTGATGGATTTAATCCATTTAGGACCATGCCTATTTCACACAGTACATGGCCTGTTGTTTTAATTCCATACAACCTACCACCATGGTTATGCATGAAACAACCTTCGTTCATCCTTTCTATTCTTATTGATGGTCCTAAAGCTCCTGGCGATAAGATTGATGTACACTTGCAGCTTTTAATAGATGAGCTAAAGGAATTGTGGCGTGATGGTGTTTCTACATATGATGCATCAAGTAAGAGTATGTTTCAGTTACATGCTGCACTCTTATGGACAATTAGCGAGTTTCCAGCTTATGCTAAATTATCGGGCTGGAGCACACAGGGAAGACTTGCATGTCCAACATGCAACATAAAAACTCGATCTTTTAGACTAAAGCATAGTCGCAAATTCTGCTATTTAGGACACCGAAGATGGCTAAAAGAAAACAATAAGTTAAGGAGAGACAAGGCAGCTTTTAATGGAGAGCCTGAATGGGAACCGCGACCAAAAGTATTATCAGGTTCTGACTTACTTGACCAATTGAAAGACGTAGAGACGGTTTATAAAAAGGAAGATGTATATAAAAAGAGGAAAAGAGAAGAATTAGAAAAAGATAATGAGAGGGAGAGAAAAGATGCATTAAGAAGTGAGAAAAGAAATATGAAAGGAAAGGTGAAGATGAACGTAAAGGTTAAACAAAAAGCAACCAACTCGAGTGAAAAAGAAGGTAATGAACACGAGAGACAAGATAACTGGAAGAAAAAGAGTATTTTTTTTGAGTTGGTATACTGGGACTTTTTACCTATTCGTTACAATCTGGATGTCATGCATATAGAAAAAAACGTGTGTGATAATATCTTGTTTACACTATTAGGCATTGCTGGAAAAACGAAAGATCACTTGAATGCTCGGCTTGACCTGAAAGAATTAAATATCAGACCTTCATTACATCCTCAAGAGACTAATTCTAGTAGAATTTTACTACCACCAGCAACTTGTTTTACATTGGGGAAAGATGAAAAATATCGATTTTTAAAGTTGTTGAAGGATCTTAAGGTACCCGATGGATACGCGTCTAATATTTCACGATGTGTTCATCTGAAAGAGCTTAGCATTTGGGGTTTAAAGAGCCACGATAATCATATTATCTTGCAACAATTACTCCCACTTGCTGTGAGGAGACTTTTACCAAAGCATGTTGTTGAATCCCTGATTGAGCTATCAAACTTTTTCAGAATATTGTGCTCGAAAGTTAACTCAAAATATGATCTATAAAAACTTCAAGATCGTATTTCACTTACACTTTGCCACCTTGAAAAGATTTTCCCACCATCTTTCTTTGACATTATGGAGCACTTGCCTATACACTTGGCTGAAGAGGCGTTACTTGCTGGACCTGTACAATATCGATGGATGTACCCGATAGAGAGGTACATTTGGTTGTTAAGTCATCTCAATGTATGTTTTATTTTTTTTGTTTATGTAACTATATGTTTTTATTACTCAGGTACTTATTAACCTTAAAGATGTATGTTCGTAATCGAGCTCGCCCAGAAGAGTGCATTGCGAAAGGAGCTTTAATGGAAGAGTGCATGACATTTTGTGCAAGGTATCTAAAGGACATTGAAACTAAGTCGACACGACCTGACCAAAATTATAGTGGTGAAGATAACTTGGGCTCTCATTTTGGAATGGAAACACCTTTTTTTCTAGATCATTTATCAATGGAACAAGCACATCGTTACTTACTAGCTATTACCGACGCGGTTGCACCATATAGAGAGTACGTTGACTATTTTCATTACATTTTTATGTGAATTAAGTATGATATTAATTACTGTACATATTCTGTTATGCAAAAGACATTTGCGGTCCCTCCAAAAGTTAGCCCCTCATGAACGTCAACGCATTCATAATAAAGCGTTCCCCTCTTGGTTTAAAGCTGATGTAAGGGCTGAATATTGTTTTAACAAAACCAGTATGCTATTTCTATGGTTTAATCCTTTTCAATTTTAATGATTATAGGTACTACAAAAGTTGAAAAAACGGTGTTAACGACAGAAGTCATAGACATGGCAATGGGTTTGACAAATATGGCTAAGAGATATAATGGATATATTGTTAATGGATTCAGATTTAGAACCAAAAGAATGGATAATAGTAGAGTTACACAAAACAGTGGTGTTGCTGTGATTGCAAGTACGACAAGCTTCTCAAGTCGAAAAGATAAAAATCCGATGTGAGGGGAGTTAACATATTATGGGAAGCTGACAGATATCATTGAAGTGCGTTATTCTGATGAAATTTTTTTTGTCTTGTTTAATTGCAATTGGGCAGACAATAGGACGGGAGTCAAAGTTGATAACTTTGGTATAACATCGGTTAATTTTAGTCATTTTGTTAGGTCTCAATAAGATCCCAAATACTAGCTAATCAATCACAAATTAGTATTTAAACGTTAATTGTTACTAATCGATTAATGCTCAGTTTCTTAGTTAATTATAGCGGAATTATTATAACAAAGTAACGAGAATAACACACAGTTATCTTGATTAGAAAGGTTCAACCGATTACAATATTCAAGCTCACTATTTATACACAATAATAGTGAGCTTGATAAGTACGAATCTTAGTAAATCTTCTAAAAAGATAGAAGATTTAGTCTAACAAACCTACCTAAAATAAAGCACTACGTTTCATTATGGAGCTGAGTAGTCAACTTCACAATGCCTTAGTCTCTTTTCGTCACTCAGACTCAAAGGTCACTCAGACTCATAACTAAGACTTTAATAAACAGATTTATTAATTTGGGTTAAATCGTTGATTTTCCCAACAATCTCCCCCCTATCTGTTTAGATTAAAGTCTTTTACAATTGAACACCTCAAAAACAAACACAAACTCAAAACATGTCAAAATAAAAACAGTTTGTGAATAAAACATTACTTTCTCCCCTTGGAAGCTTTCTTGGGCTTTAATGGTGCATCCCATGGTGTGGGCTTCAAAGCTTCCTTAGCCCACTCAATTCTCTCAACTTTCCAACTCATTAGTTTCTCCATCTCAGCATCTGACTTGTTGAACAGTTTTTGATAGTCTGTTTAATCAGCTCCACCTTGTCCACTAATGTCTCCATTTCTTCAATTCTTCTCAAGTTATTAAATAACCAGCTAATCATCTTTAGGCGAAATGGATGGCATTGTTCAGATTCACACTCACTCATCAGGGCAATGCAATGAAATATTGATGACTTGTTCAGACTGTCTTTTGATTGAAAGCATTCCTCTCCCCCACAGTCCACATAAAACAAGCCCTCATATTTGTCAGTCTTAAGATAAGTTCTCTCTTGAAAGATCAAACCTGGAGGTACTGGATGAAGAAGGCTAGATTCTAATCCAAGTGATTTAGCCCCAGCTCTCACTCTATTGACTGTGCAAACTTCCCTGTAGTCTTCCTCTGAGATCAGCTTCAGCATATAGGCAACATTTACATTTGAGACTGCTTCCCTTTTAACAGTGAGCCTAAGTTCAATATTGTTTATCCTTGAACTGAGACTGGCTATTCCCTTCCATTCTTCCCATCCCAGTGTATGCATTCTATTTACTCCAACTCTGAATGAATCCCCTTTCATGTAGCATATCAACAACAGATCAGCTCCAGTTTCTCGACAGTCCAAATCACATACCCTCTTCCCATATTTGCTCATTGTGAAGTTTGATTCAATGTAATCTAACCTGGCTTCTTCCCTCAATACTTGCTTAGCCATTTGCTTGTCAGCTTCAACCCTCTGCTGCTCTTTATTAAATGCCAATTCCTCTTCCCTTTTCATCTCAGCTTCAAGTACTTCAGCAGCCTTCTCACTTTGATCTTGTATTTCCATTTGCTTATTTTCAAACTTTTCAAAGTACAAACCCTTAACATACTCCTTGTAACTTTCAACTGACATACCAGCATTGTATGCATACCTTTGTAGTTTAGAAAGTTTTTCCAGCTTCAGTAAGGTCATCAGTTGATTTTTCTTTTATTAATCCCTCAGCCTGGTTAGTTGAATTCTCCATTTCAGTTTCAGGCTCATCCTTTTCTTCCTCCTCCTTGTCACTCTCTTGATTTTCTTTTTCAGACTCACTTGAGATGTCACTGTAATCAGTCTCATAGTGATCTTCAGGCTGGCCAGTCTTGAGATTGAAAATTACTGTCTTAATATACCTCTTCTCCCCCTCAACAGATGACAGGTCTCTCTTTCTTTTCAAGCTCTTCTTGGGGAGGTCAAACTCATTTGTAGCTATGATATATTTCTCCCCCTGAGTCTGATCACCCATGGATACCTCCTCTACTACTTGTTTTCCCTTCCTTATCAGACTGAGTTCTGAGATCAGCTTCATCACCATTCCCTTCAATTCCTCCAACTCCACATAATTTTGGCATTTTATGGCACTCATCTCAGCCTGCATTGCAGTCAGTTTGACATCAAACCGAGTTGACATGTCCTTAATTGCTTGTAATAGCAAAGGCACAACCTCAACAACCTCAGACTGAGATGTTAAAGTAACAGTAGAGATGGGTTCAGTTGGTATAGCCTCACATCCCACCTGCTGACTAGGAGAGCGATCCTTGGCCATAGAAGTGGAAGTCTGTACCTCACTCAGTTTGAGAAGTGAGGCATTGACGACTTGTGCAGAAGAGTGAGAGAGATTTGGTGGTTCAGTATCGTGAACTAGTGAAAATTTCCTTAGGAATAGGCTGTGAAACTGAGGGGAGGGGGGGGGGGGGGGGTCCCATACTAAGTACAGGGATATTCAGGAGTGGAATATCGTCTTCAATGCTTACCACATGTGTCACGTGTTTCTCCAAGCTGACTACTCTAGTTTGGCTTTGGGTAGTCTGAGTAGTCAGTTCCACCGCTTGCTCTAGCAGAGGGAGGATGGACTGATCTACAGCACTTGAGGGGAGTTTAGAACTCTCAGCCTCATGGAATAGTGAGTCCATTAGTGCTTGATTTAAAGTGGGGCTTGATGTGAGTGCTTTTTCTAAAGAACTTGGTGAGTTCAATAGGTTGGTCGCTTGAGTTGCTAAAACATCAAGTTGGGAAGTGGACTTTACCTCAGACTGAGAGGGGATACTTTCAGACTGAGGGAGGGAAAGAATTGCATTCATACCTGAGTCAGCCTCTGTGTGCCCAACCCCACCAAGCCCAACCGTAGCATCGGCTGTGGGAATATTTTCCTCCATATTTCCGTCAATTCCTTCACCTTGACTAACTGAGACTGAATGGTCAGACTCAGTGGTTTCAGGATCAATAAACGGATTATCAATCCATTGGAGCATGACTGGTGTTAAACCTGTCTCAGCTTCAGTGATGTTGATGTAAGTGAAAATTTTAGAGGTCAGTCTGGGAAGGGGACATACATAAAAGATTTGTTCAAGTAAGTCATAAGTCGCCTTTCCCAGAACTTCCTCAAAGCTGAGTGATAGGACTCGAATGAAAGGTACATCATTTGTTCTCCTTGGTTTTGACACTAGGGAGAGAATCTCATCAAAATAGAGTTGTGAGTAGGAGATTCGTCTACCAGTGACCATGGAGTGAAATAAGTGAGTTTCGAATTCATTCATCTGATTTAAGCTCCCTGATTTACCCCCCAAACACCTTGTGATACTTGAAAAAAGAAATTTCCATTTTCCCGTGAAAAATTTGTATTCAATTACCCCCTGTATCACAGTCTGACCAATGAGAGGAAATGCCTCAGCTCGTGCTTGCTGTTTGGTCAGTCTGGGTTGAAAACCTCCTTCACCAGCTTCAAGGGCAGTAGGAAGTAAGAGTGCCGCTCGAATCGTCTCCTCAGTGATGGTGAGGGTATGCCTTCCATCATTATATGTGCCAGTGAGGGCAGTCTGATCAGCATTGGCCTTGCAGGTATACCACCATTCACATAAAACAGGCGGATACATCACCGTTTCTCGAAAATAGGGACCATATAGAGGATGTGATAACATGAACTGACACAACTGTTCAAAGCCTCTATTCTGTCGATTGGCGGGAATATCTGTAGTGGCCACCCTGTTGTTATCTTTAATTTGCACTCGACTATGGAAATCAGCGCCAACAACCATGCGAGGGGTAATGTGTAAGATCATATTCATATCCGCCATTGAAGAAATCACAAGAAAAGATTAGAGAGAAGAAAAATAATGTTAGAAATTGAAATTTAGTTGAATTTAAACTAAAGGAGCGAAATTATAGGAACTTAGTTAGGAAACTTTCCATATGGACTATGCAGTTTGACACTATTAACATTTATGACCCCTGAGTTTGAAAAACGTTCACAACTGACCCCTAAAAGAAAAGAATTTTTATCAGTTTTAAAGAAAAAACAAAAGATTGAAAAAGATTAAAACTGAACGAACTAACGTAACAGTAAAAAAATATTAAAAGAAAAAGAAAATATTTACGAAAAGTACATTCAGTCTGAGCTCATGGTCAGACTGAAAAGTCTCGATCTGACTAAAAGGCGAGACTGAAATTTTGATTCTTTGTTAAATTTTAAGGATTCAGCATGCCTAGTTCTCCTAACAAATAGAAGAACCTGTCCTCACTCAGAGGTTTCGTGAAGATGTCTGCCAATTGATCATGTGTGGCTACAAACTCCAGTCTGACTTTGCCTTTCTCCACTCACTCTCGCATGAAATGATGTCTTATTTCAATGTGTTTTGTCCTGGAGTGAAACACTGGATTCTCAGTTATTTGAAATAGCACTCTTGTTGTCATACATGATTGGAGTGTGTTGAATCGTGATGTCAAGATCAGCCAATTGATGTTGGATCCATAGTAATTGTGCACAACAACTACCTGCAGCCACATACTCAGCTTCAGCGGTGGAGGTTGCCACTGATTTTTGCTTTTTGCTTGACCAACTGACTAACTTTCCTCCCAGAAGCTGACATCCTCCTGAGGTGCTTTTTCTGTCCAATCTACACCCTGCATAATCGGCATCTGTATATCCAATTAGTTCAAAACCAGAATCTTTAGGTTACCAAAGGCCAAGATTTGGAGTACCCTTAAGATATCTGAAAATTCGTTTGACAGCTTTAAGATGAGACTCCTTTGGGTCAGCTTGATAGCGTGCACATAGACAGGTAGAGAACATGATATGAGGTCTACTAGCAGTTAAGTAAAGTAAAGAGCCAATCATACCTCTGTAAGTAGCTTGACAAACTGACTTGCTAGTTTTGTCCTGATGTAACTTATCAGATGTACTCATGGGTGTTTTCATGTCTATTCAGGATTCAAAACCAAATTTCTTTATTAAATCGTGTACATATTTGCTTTGATTTATAAAAATCCCATCTTTCTTTTGTTCTACTTCTAGACCAAGGAAAAACGTGAGTTCCCCCATCATACTCATTCTATATTCACTGCACATGAGATTTGAAAACCAAGTACACAACTTTTCATTCGTGGATCCAAATATAATGTCATCAACATATATTTGTACCAAAATCACATGCCCTTTTTCCTTTTTGATAAAAAGTGTCTTATCAATTGATCCTCTTTTAAATTGATTTTTAAGAAGAAAGTCAGATAAGGTATCATACCAAGCTCTAGGAGCTTGTTTCAGACCATATAATGCTTTTTTTTTAATTTAATAACATGATCAGGAAAGTTAGGATCAACAAAACCTGGAGGCTGCTTGACATATACTTCCTCCTGTAGATCACCATTCAAAAATGCACTCTTCACATCCATTTGGTATACCAAGAAGTCTTTAAAGGTTGCATATGCTAAGAATAAGAGAATTGCTTCAATTCTGGCCAATGGAGCAAAAGTTTCATCGTAATCAATGCCTTCTTCCTGTTTGTATCCTTGAGCCACCAATCGTGCTTTATTCCTGATCACTACTCCATCTTTGTCATATTTATTTCTAAATATCCATTTAAGTCCAATGATTGTCTTGAACAGGGGACGTGGGACCTTAGTCCATACATTGTTTCTTTTGAATTCTCCTAGTTCCTCTTGCATGCCATCAACCCAGTCTTCATCTAATAGAGCTTCTTCAGCCTTCTTTGGTTCCATCAGACTCAAGAAGTTTGTATAGAAACAATAGTTAGCTGTGGCATTCTTTCGTCTGGTTTTGACTCCTTCATTTAATGAACCAATTACCGATGATATTGGATGTCCCTTGAGAGTCTTGATGTTTCCTGACTCACTGTGTGGAGCTACAGCTATTTGAGACTGAGTATCATCAGTTTGAATTTCATCAGTCTGAGTGTTTTGGATCTGAGTATGGTCAGACTGAGGGGTGTCAGTCTGAGTTTCATCAGTTTCAATAGACACATTTATTTCAATTTCAGGAACACTCTTTAAACTGGATTCACCAGGTTCACTCTCAGACTCTTGATTTTGATGTGCGACTTATTCATTCTGATCTGCAGCATGGGAGTCAGCTTCAAACGTTGTTACTAGAAGTTCATCACACAACTGATTGATAGTGGCTATGTCAGTTTGTGATGTCAGTTCATCTTTGTCAGACTGAGTGGTATCATCAAAAGTAACATTGATACTTTCTTCCACAACTTTCCTTCTTTCATTATATACTCTGAATGCTTTAGCGATGCTTGAGTATCCAACAAACAATCCTTCATCAGCTTTAGGGGACATCTTACACAACAGATCCCGTTGATTAAGAATGTAACAACGACTTCCAAAGATATGAAAATAATGGATTGAAGGGACTTTGTTATGGTACAATTCATATGCAGTTTTCCCATGTCTCTTCACAATGATGGATCTATTCTGTGTAAAGCAGGCAATGTTCACAGCTTCAGCCCAGAATTTTATCTTCATGTTTCCATAACATAACATAGTCCTGGCAGCTTCAATTAATGTTCTATTTCATCTCTTTGCAACTCCGTTTTGTTGAGGTGTTCGAACTGAGGCAAAGTTTTGTACTATTCCCAATTGATCACAGAAATTTATCAAGACTGAGTTTTTGAACTCAGTTCCATGATCACTCCTCATCTGTTGAACAAGAGTATTCTTCTGTCGCTGTTCTCTTTTGATCAGACTGATGATTTCCTCAGCTGCATCACTTTTAGCCCTTAAAAATATAACCCAAGTAAATCTAGTAAATTCATCTACAATCACAAGGGTGTATTTCTTTCCTTCTTGGCTCTCAGTTCCAATTGGTCCAAACAGATCCATATGTAGCATGAATAGAGGTTCATCAATTGAGTGTAACATCTTGGACGGGAATTGAATCTTGGTTTGCTTCCCAAGCACACAAGCTGAGCAAACTTTGTCTTTGGAATAGGTCAGCTCAGGAAATCCTCTAACCAATTTACTTTTTGACAAGGCATTTTTGTTTTTGAAGCTTAAATGTGATAATCTTCTATGCCATAGCCAGTTAAGTTCTTCTTTAGTTTCTGTGAACAAACACGTCGCAGCCTCATCATTGGCTGTACTCAGATCTCTTTTGGCAAGTAGCAATGGTTTCCCCTTGTCATTGTAGATTATTCCAGCTTGCTTTACGGAATCTGACCTCATGATCTTCATCAGTGATTTGACTTACACTTAGTAAGTTATGTTGTAAACCTTCTACATAAGCAACTCTTTTGAATGTGACAGCTCCAACATGTATCTTTCCATATCCTCGTGTCATTGACACCCCATTTTCACCATATCTCACTTGAGGCCCAACTTCTTCTTTATAGTCTTGTAGGAAAGACTTCATTCCTGTCATGTGACTTGATGCTCCACTGTCTAGATACCATTTTGTAGAGTCATGCACATGAAACAGAGAATATTAGTTCCTTTTGGGTACCCACTTTAGAGTGGATCCATGAACTGAAACTGATTTAAGTTTAGGTTCAATCTTGCATTCAGTTTTGGAGCTAGTGTAGTTCCATTTATTGAGTTCTTTCATGCAGTTAACTGAATAATGACCTATGACTCCACAATATTTACATAGAGTATCTTTGAGACTGACTTGAGGTGAAACTGACTTATATTTGGTATTTTTGACTGACTTTGGCTTTGTTTGAAAGATTTGTTTTTGCTTTTGAGGTGAGACTGACTTTGATTTTGATGACACTGACTTAAAATTTGGTGAGACTGACTTCTGTATGGATGGAGCTGAATTAGGTTTTGCTGAGACTGACTTCTGAAAAACATTTTTCTTTGGTCGAGACTGAGTCAGTTGCTTGCAGAACACAACTTCATGTCCTTTTTCACCACAATTGTAGCATGCTCTCTTAGGAGGAGTCTTTGGCCTGATGTGATGAGGTGATTTATTTCTGACTAGAGTTTTTACGATGTTAGTCAGTTCCAACAATTGATTTCCCAATTTATCAATAGGTTTGTTTTCATGACTTTTGTTAGTGATTTTGGAACTGACTTGACTTGGAACCGTAGGTTTACTCACAACCTTGGATAAGACATTATTTATATGCACAGAATTTTCCACAACATGCATATTTGTATCAGTTTCAGATAAATGAGCACATTCAGATAGAAAAGAAGTTGAAGAATCACTTTTATTAAAAACTTGAGAGATTACAGGTTTAACAAAAGCATTTAACATCATAGTTTTTTCTCCTCTCATATAAGTGAAAGTGTTTGGAAGAATTTCTGATTTGAAAATAATTTTTTCTCTTTCAGCTTTTTCAGCTTCTTCTTCTTCTTTAGTCATATGCATCTTCAGACTGAAGTCCTCACCCAACACAGATTGAACTTGTTTGGGTACCT